>OY770009.1:10487356-11087356 GCA_963669245.1 Quercus cerris | reverse complement strand
AACTCAACTGGTACTTCTTAATGTTTCTTACATAAATGTTCAGGTTCAAATCTTCCACCCCATTATTGTAACTTTTGATTTTTTTTTTTTTTCTTTTTAAGTATGAAAGCATATATTTATAGAATAAAATATTTAACTTTAAAAGCACTTTTTTTTTTTTACCAAATTGTTCTTTTATACAAAACACTTTTATTATGTCATTTTTTTTTCCTTCTCACATCTAAAAACTCTTTATCAATTCAGTTATCAAACAATTGTAACAACTTTAAAATACTTTACATTGTAGTTAACTCTTTATCAATTTAGTTATCAAACAGTTGTAACAATTTAAAATACTTTAACATTGATGTTAACTCTTTATCAATTTAGTTCTCAAACAATTGTAACAGCTTTAAAACACTTTAATATTGTAATTCAACTCGAACCTTTTCTCCCTAGTCCCAGGCACTTTGTATATGTGGAGGCAATTAAGTTACAATACTTTTAGCATTAGTTCTCTTCAGTTAAATCTCTATAAATGAACTATGTGATAACTTTAAAAATAAATAAATAAATAAATCTATTTAACTCTACTTCCTATGTCTTCAATTCATTATTTCTATTTAAACTCAAAGTGTGCACTAAAGAGTTTTTTAACTTTTAATGATAAAGCTCAAAGTTTCAACTTTAACTTCTCCTTTTTTGTTGTTTGGGGGGGGTGGGGGGAAGATTTCAACTTTAACTTAAAGACTGTTTTTCACCTATAGTTTAATACACAAAACTAGAACGGTGATTTGTAGGTCTTGATCAACAAATAGTGTTGGAGCTTTTTAATATTAATTAATTAAAATGAATAAATATTACAACATAAGTGTAAAGATATGAGAGTGAATATAGAAGATGAAGAGTTAGTGAAAATATTTAATCTCACATTAAAAAGGAGAAAGAGTATTTTATTCTTTTTAATTGTAGTGATTAATGGACTAATATGAATTAACTCAGATATTAGGCTAGATATGTGCGCAAGGGGAGGTGAAGGGAGGAGGTGTACTATTAATCTTGTAAGACAAAGACACATTATAGTGTTGTGTAATTTTTTTCTTGATTAGCTAATATCCAATGGAATTGATCTAAGGCAATATTATAGTTGTATGAACAAACTTTTTGATAAGATTTGCATCCCTTCGCAATTGATGAAGTAACAGGTTTTACATCATCAATTTAAGCATATTATACGACAAATTTCAAAATAGAATTACTTAAATTATTTATTATTATTATTATTATTATTATTATTTTGGTATATTAACTTAATAACTTCCTATCAAAGTCCAATAACATTTTACATAAGGCACTTGGGAAGCCCAAAAGTAGGTCCTCAAGACAACTAAATATCATTTGTAGAAATTAATTAAGTTTATCCACAATCCAAGAATTGCTTTACTATCCACATTTATACCATTGTCCTTCCATGTTTGGTTTTTTATTTTTTTATTTTTATATTTAGTGAAGTGCTTTTCACTTACAATTTTGAATCTTTGATGATTTTAAATCAGGGCGAGAAATTCAGCTTGGCCAATTAACACCACCATTTGAAAATTAAGTACTTAGTTTGTCCAAAAGAATCTTTGGAAGCACTTCAAACTAGAGACAAGTCAGTCAAAATAAGTAAGAACTCAAAATAGGTTGTAATAGGTTGGTGCATTGAAGCCAATGAGCTTTAGATCAAATAACACCTCCTCCCATAGTAAGAAAACAGCGAGTAATGCTGTAAGTATTATGACCATTGAGTAGAGCCATAGCTTACAAACAAGAATCAGAGACTGATATGTTCAACATAAATTAACATTAAAAGAGATGCTATCCTATTCAATTATCACTAGACACAAAACAGCAAAGAAAGACAATTCCAGAATGGAGTTGCAAGCTAAGAAAATGAGGAAAGCTAGTTCTGATAAGGCTAGGGCAACATTTATGTTCAGAGGGAGGTTTTGGTATTGCATCAGAATGTAGAACTTTAGAACATGCTGGAGGAGAAACGTTAATGCATACAAGTGGATCATGATCCAAAGCTAGTTGCATTACAGCAGAAGCCAAAGGAACTCAACACTATAGCAGAAAGCCACAACAACTCAACATATCGTGTGTATTGAGAAGGAATTAAGGAGGAAATTTTATTGATAAGTAACAAACTTTATTAAAATAAGAAGAAACTCATGAGTACAATCCAAATGAGCATACAAGATAAATCTCTTAAAGAAACTGATAAAGAAATGAAAATTGAGAAGAAGCATAAGTGCAAATAGGCAGACCCTAATCTAAAGAAATCATAAATTTTTGGCTTCTTTTTATTAAAAAAAAAATAATTGAAATAATAATATGTTTGCCCTGCCTCTTGAGCAAAAGAAGGACAAAAGACAAAGATTACAATAGCAAAGATATAAACAAAAGCAACACAAAAAATGAAGGAGAAAGTATAAGAATTAAATGGATGGGAAACCTGTCTATTCTCTTTTTTTTTTTTTTTATGGTGGTAAAATACATGTTTAACAGGATTTGAATCCCCTGTTACCGATGCAACACATGAACACGAACATGAACTAACAGGTTCTCCATAAGCCATGTAAGCATATAAGATTCACATGAGAAGAACCCCAACATTTTGGATCTAGAAGCTTCCTAGTCAAAATACAAAAACATTTCCCGTTTGGTAGAGTTGTTAAACAACTTATTTTCAATTTTTAAACAACATTACACACATTTCTACACACTTTTTCACCCACACGTATTTCAAAAAACTATAAACAATATTACTCAAACTCATCTACCAAACGGGCTATTAAGATACAGGTGTTGAACAGCCCAAAAACAGGTCCTTACGACTACTAAATACCCATCATTTTTGTGTTTTTGATAGCTGAGTTTTGGACCCCAGGGAGGGGGGAAAGCAAATTCAAACTAGTGACCTCTGCAATATGAGGCATGGTCCCTAGCCTATTCCGCTACCACTTGGAATTGACTAATAATTACCATCTATAATCTATACACATGAATTCATGAACTAAACATGGATCACCAAGTACATTTTCCCACAAGAATCTAGAATTCATTAATAAACAAATGGCTTGCAAGGATTTAATAGATACAACCAGTAATAAAGCAGAAGCTCCCAAAAAGATTTAACTTGGAGATCTTAATTTTCCAGTTCATCTACACCAAGAAGTGCATAATACTATTTCTAACTCCTTTGGGGTGCATATGGTACTCTAGCCAACCACATTGTCAAGCCACTTGATGAAGTTGTCATGTCAAAAGAAGTTACCAAGAATTACTCCAAAGGGTTGTCTGCAAGAGTACAAATATTCGTGAAGATGGATATAGAAAAACTAAATTTGATAGGAAAAAATGTATCTCAATTTTTTTATTGGTAAGTTACACATGCACCTTGTGAGCCTTGAACCAATGAACTTACCAGCCATCCTATTATTGAGGTAGAAGTAAGTGTCATTTGAGATAGAGCTAATTGGCAGTATTTCAGAACTTACAAGTGTTTCTTTTGAAATATAATTTTTGATGTCACACTTTTGATTAAAAGTTAAAACAATCAATTACTTTACCATTTCAATTGTCATAGTTAGGCAACAAATTGAGTGAGCCAGAATCTAAAATTTCAGCACATATCAAGAGGTAGCAAAAGCTTATTTATGAACATTCCATTATCAAAATTTTAACTTGATTCAAAAACCAACTATGCTTATCTTATGAAGGTCAAATGGATGTTCTGCATAATAGTTGCCACAAACCCAGGGAACAAATTCTATCAAACAATCTCACACCCAAATAACAACCAGAAAATAGAAATGTCACTTCACCACACAGAGAGGCTTTATTATAAAGATAAAATATTTGTAACATACCTTCAAAATTAGTTGCTAAGTACCAGTTAAAGTTATATACCAATCTCAACTGTAAGTAGACATGTTGCTGAGTGCCTTGGGAACATTGATAATTTCTTGAGAACACTTCCCTTTGAATGTTGAGCAGAAACGTTTTTTTTTTTTTTTTGATAAAATCGAGCATAAACTTTAATTGTGATTGAGTTCAAGACTATCGCTTCCTTTAGAATATATTTTATGAATTCGTCTTCATGTTCCAATTCTTCATATCCATTAAAATCAAAAGTTGTCAGGCGCGATGACAAATAACCAGAACCATCAGATGGCTCCATCCAGCATAACTGACTTTTATGGTAATAATGCTGAAGACAACATACACAGTACAGTAGTAGATCATTAGTATAAGTTTAGAGTACATTAATTAACCATATATTCTGATTTCTGAATAACTTAACTAACCTTGTCAAGAACAAGAACTTCTAAATTAGGAGCCACTACAAGCAAGGATTGTAGCACGTGCCAGTTAGATTGAGTAACTTTAAAGTTCAATCGGACCAAATTTTGGAACATGGAAGGATATATATAACCAAAGCCGATGCACTGCACAACAACATTATAAACACAATAAGCTTAGTCCTAACAATATTAATAAACAAAAAACATGAAAACCATGACAAAAGATAAAAAGGGGTCTTACCTCTTCGTCACCAGGAAATAATTCAAGGAATTTAGCCCTATTTAGTGCTCTTACAACCTTGAATACTTTATCTAAATAATACCTCTCAAATACATGACCTACTACGTAAACCTTGAAATGAGCTTCAATTAAGTGGGCTAGTTTTTCAAGAAAAACTATGTTTGACAAAGAACCAAAAAATCGAAAGCACTCCAGAACTGGGGCGTATATTTCAAGTCTGTAATCAGGAGGTCCGGGTTGAAATGATAAGAAGTCGATACGTAAACGTTTCAGAAAAGGTAAGCTTATTTTAAAATTCACAATGACAGGACTGATTACAAAATCGTTTACCACTGCCAAATCTTCGAGGTTCGGGCAGCCGGAACAGAGGCTCGATAAAGAGTTGTCGGATTTATAATAAATTTCATAGAGACCCAGAATCTTGAGGCTTGGGAGTTGAAAGGAAGGAGGAGGATCGAGCTCAATCCCGCCTCTAAATTCCAGAGACACCAATGTAATAAATAAATCAAGTACTCCCTTTGTACAAAAGAATCTTTGGAAGCACTTAATATCACACTAGGGTCACACTAGAGACTGCTATAAATTAAAATAAAAAATAAATAAATAAAAGGTCACACTAGAGACACGCTGGTCAAAAGAAGTAAGAACTGAAAATAGGTTGGTGCGTTGAAGCCAATGAGCTTTAGAAAATATAATTTATTATGTTAAAATAGACAAAAAATTTTGTAAAAACTACGAAGGCTCTAAAGATGAAAATGCCGGATAACTCATTTTTAGTTTTTTTTTTTTTTTTTCAAAAATATAATTTGCACGGTTTATTAAGTTTAATAAATTGTTTTTTTTTTTTTTTCATCTATTTAAGTTTCCTTTTTGTTACATGAGTCACATTTGTTGTAATTGTTAATCATTCTATCCAAAAATTTCCATAAACTGTTAAAAAATATATTTTCAATGCTAAAAAATTTGTTGTAATTGTTAATCATTCTATCCAAAAATTTACATAAACTGTTAAAAAATATATTTTCAATGCTAAAAAATTTGTTGTTATTGTTAATCATTCTATCCAAAATTTTCCATAAACTGTTAAAAAATATATTTTCAATGCTAAAAACTATTAATTTAAAAATTATCACAATCTCTCTAAAAATTAAATTTAATAACTAAAATAAAATAATCTTCTTGCTTTTTTTTTCCCTTAGAGCAATAGCATCAACTGTTGCAAAAATATGTCATTTTAACACATCAAATAGCAATTTTATTATTTTAGCACACAATTTTTTAATACATCATACATCACATCTTCTATTTTTCAATTTAATATATTAAAATATGAACAAAATTTAGCTACAAAATTAGTTGTAGCCTAAGAGTACAACCTTACTCAATATCATTCACATTACTATATATTTTAAAAATCTAACTGTTGAATTATATGATCTTTATGCTCTTAATACCCAAATCAAATTTTGTGTCAATTGGATATTATTTGCTGTAGGATCTATAAGCTTATATTTTATACATAATTTTAAATAACAAAAATTTGCAATTTAAACAATTTATTAATGACATAGTTATTGATCTTTAATTTTCTAGAAATTTTGCAAGCATAGAGAATATAAGAAGAAAATGTAATTCACCGGTGAATTTGTCAAAATTCACCTCCAATAAAAAAATATTAAATAAAGTTGTAACCTTAAGTTATAACCAATTTTATAACTAAACTTTATCCTTAAAATAATATATACAATACATTAAAATAATCATATATATATATATATATAAGCAGAGATCTCATGTGAGAGTGTATAAGGTCTTGCCACGTGGCACTTTAATATTGCATTTAACTTTTTTACCTTTTTTCATTAAGTTTTTTTTACTGTTACCCAATAAATCATAATAACTTATTTTTACTATTATATAAATTTAGCATTTTTTACCTCTTTTTATTGAGATTTTTTTTACCGTTACTCAATAGATCATAGTAACTTGTTGCATTTAACCTTTTTTTTACCTTTTTTCATTAAGTTTTTTTTTACTATTACCTAATAAATTATAGTAACTTATTTTTACTATTATATAAATTTAGCATTTTTTTTACCTCTTTTTATTAAGTTTTTTTTAATGTTACCCAATAGATTATAGTAACTTATTTTTACTATTATATTGATATGAGTTGTCCTTGACAATTAGACCAATTGGACCAAAAGTTATTTACTATAAAATTAATTACCTTTTAAAAATATATCAAATCTTATGAAAAACTCAGGCCCATTTCTTACCTTACATATTAGACCTAAGTTTGACCATTCTCATGTGTAAATTAAAGCAAAAATTCTTACCCTCTTACAAATTCTCTTTTTCCTCCCCCATGTATAGATAATACTTCTAGAAAATCTCATTTTCATGAAATATCTCTTCATTTTCCCCCAATTTCAATTCAATATGCTTTTGTCTATTAATAATATTCTATGCAATTTATGCAGAAAAATTATCTGTCATCGACCAATGCAACAAAAATATGTATAAATCTTGAGATCCCTCAGGTTGCTGAAATAATTGACAAGTGCATATTTCTTAAATTTATAATAACAAAAAAGTCTAATAAAGAGCAAGTGCTATCTCACAAAATGCCATTAACTTAATATTTTCTTTTAAAAAATTCAATGATAGGAATGGTAAAAAACATGATCCTATACAAGAAATACCAAAAATACATGCAAAACAATTTTCATAGGAGGATTTATCTTTAAATAATATGAAGACAATAGTAAAGATAAAATGCATTGAATGAGATCCTACGAAAAAGGTTTGTTAATTATTTCAAATTATACTCATCATTTATATATAAAAATAATAATACATCATATTATTTACATTAAAAAAAAATACATATTAATTTCAAAGTTCATTGCAAGATGTGAACTATTAGGGTATTGCAATAATAAGTAACATCGATACAACAATGGGTTGGTATTACATTTTGTGCGTACTTTGTGAAAAGAATGCCAAATTACAAACAGGATCATCCTACGAAAAAGGTTTGTTAATTATTTCAAATTATACTCATCATTTATATATAAAAATAATAATACATCATATTATTTACATTAAAAAAAAATACATATTAATTTCAAAGTTCATTGCAAGATGTGAACTATTAGGGTATTGCAATAATAAGTAACATTGATACAGCAATGGGTTGGTATTACATTTTGTGCGTACTTTGTGAAAAGAATGCCAAATTACAAACAGGATCATTTTGATGTACAAAATGTAAAACAAAAATAAATCTTTCTATTCCAAAGTTAGAGGTACTCACATTAACTACATACTCTCTAAATATTTATAATATATTTATCTCATTATAACTACTATATATATACAATTGCAAACTACTTTAGATATAAGATTCAAATTGAAGTTTTTAATGCAACTAACAAAACAAAGTTTGTGATATTTGATCAAGATGCCGAGAAAATCCTAAATAAATCTACAAGATCGAGATCTTGCTAAAAAATAAATTAAGGTACAACTTATTTAAATTATTGTAAAAATATTGATATTGGAGAAGGAATCTCACGTTATTTGAAAAAAAATATTAGGAAAAAAATGGATTTCTCTACTTCATTTGAATGAATTCAATCTAAAAAACAGTTTTGAAAATTATATAGTTGCTAAGATTTTTGATGCGCCTTCAAATGATAAAAAGGTATGGAAGAAAAAAAAAAAAAAAAAAAACACAATTCAACATGCTATGTTAATTCTTTTTGCTGCACTATTCCAAAATTAACAAAAATAAAAAATTTACAAAAAACTGTCACATCATTGAAATTTAATATAAATGCAAATTTCTATGAAAAATCTTAGCGACAAAGTCCAAACTTTGTAAGATCTAATCAAGAATCTCTTGGTGCTAATTCATTAGTAATTAACACAAATGATGCAACAAAAGGAAAAAATGATGAAAGCTCAAAAATTGAACAAATATGGACGGACTAAATTTCAAATGTTGAAGATGGAGAAAATGATAAAGACAATAAGCATCACCATACCACAATAACAAAGCATTGAAGAAAAAAAAAATCCATAATGAAGCTTTTTATTACATCATATAATAAAAATCAATAATATAGAATGAATTAATATACTTTTATCAACTTTTATTATACAATATTACTCCAAGTTGTTTTCATTATTGCTCATTACTAGAACAAAATAATTATAATAGATATATGTGTGCAATTTATAATTGCTACTTTTTATGATGAACTCATTACTAACAAAGTTTTATAATAAATATGCTATAATATATGTATAATATTTTCCAAAAACAAATTTACATAAAACATTATAACATTATCCGTGCATCGCACGGGAAACTCACTAGTATTAACTAATAACGCAGCCCAATACAAAACACAACTATTAGACAGTGATCACCACCCAAGATCCAAATGATGGTTTTGTCCAATTAATCCAGACAAAGTCTTGATATTAAATTGGTTGAATCTTTTCACTACCCTAAAGAGCATGCATTGTAGACTTTG
Source organism: Quercus cerris (assembly GCA_963669245.1). Classification (NCBI taxonomy): domain Eukaryota; kingdom Viridiplantae; phylum Streptophyta; class Magnoliopsida; order Fagales; family Fagaceae; genus Quercus; species Quercus cerris. The sequence goes on along the minus strand of OY770009.1, from coordinate 11,078,237 downwards.
GTGCCTTTATACTTAAATGACATATAGTTTCAAGCAGGATTATTGTCTATATAGAAAACTTTTGTCAGTAAAGCATTAGAACAGACCTTACAAACAAAATGTTTAAACTCTCTAGGAACTTTGAGTTTCCAAATACCTACTCCAGAATTTTTGAACAACTTTAGTGTTTGACACCGAATTAAAGTCTCTATGACTATCCTTACAAAGAAGTTGATAACCCAACTTGATAGAATAAGACCCACTGCTAGTCTTCGACCAAAACAGAAAATCATCTTGCAAGGTTGCACAGAGATGAACGCTTTAATCCTTTGAGCTTCGAAAAAAATGAACGCATGATCTATGGGATGAGAGCTCCACCACTCCGAATCAACATCAATATGATCTATGGCCAAATCACATTGTACCTGCACATGTATCAAAAGTAGCAAAGAATATTGTGTGTTGTGTGTGAAAAACATCGCAAGATTGCATATGTATATAAATGTTATGACGATCTGAGATATGAGAAAATAACTTTTAACTCACACACAATCATAACTGTTTGATGGGGACTATCACCTTCGAGGTACATCCTATAACTCCCACATCTCCTAGAATACACGCTTGCAACCATATATAAAGCATTTTTAATCTTTTTGCTTTTTATTTTCTTTGCATGTTTTCTTTTATTTTAGCATATCATACATGGGTATATAAAAGAGAAAAAAGAAATACCCAAGATGTTAAGCATTTGACATCGCACTTTTGCTATGCTAAAGCATACGAATGTCTTTGACACTGCACTTTTGTTATGCCGAAGCATACATGTGTCATATTATAATTGGCGGGTAACAGTGGTGAGATGGTTATTTATGCCTTTCTCTTAGGATTTTCTAGTCCTACCCGTCAAAAAGAGTGATATGAGTGTTAAGTTTTAAGAGATAACCTAATCTTACTCATCACAAACAAGAGCCACAAAGCTCACTTGCTTAGTTGTGCATAGAGATGCTCATCTAAGTTACAAGAGATACAAAGTTTAGAAAACTTTGTTTCATTGGCCATCCAAGGTACACAAGTACCAAAGTACACATAACACACACTGTTTTTGTATTTTTCTGATTTTTCAATTTTTTTTTTAAAACAAAAATAAAATAAACAAAACTGAAAGTAAACACACAAAACATGTTAAACAAAAATAATGCAAAAACTAGACTGACTCAGCAGAAAGACAAAACACACAAACAATGCAAAACACAGAAAAACAAAAAGGAAAAAGAAAGTGATGGAATCACTTAAAGTCCTTTTTCTTCCACACCTTGGAAGAGCCTTTCCTTTGATTGAATCCTTGAACCGGCGGTGAGGGGGAAGAATTTAACCCGTTCAAATTCGAAAGGAACATGAGGGCTTTCAGAAGATCTCCAAGAGGAGCAAGAGAGAATTAAAGCTGATTATGGTTTCCAGATGCTATCGCGCCATTGCTCTGTTAAGTGGCTAACCACTTATAGCAATTTGGTCTAGTATGACCGGCAGCTCCACAATGATGACAGAGATGCTGCTTCTTTTGTTTAGACTTTTGAGAGTTAGCCTTCTTAGCCCTAGAGTTTTTATCATCTTTCTTATCTTGCTTAGGGGGTGCTCTTAAGATAGATTTACCCTTGTCTAAGTTCTTACTAGCTAATTCAATTTTGACATCAGTATTCTTAATTTCAGTATTATTAGCAGAGGAACAAAAACAGTATTGCTAGTAGAAGCAGTATTTGAGAAAGAAATATCATACCCCAAACCAGTTCGATCCGAAGCAGATTTCTGATTGCTAAGCATCTCATCAAACTCTACACTTGAAGTCCTTTCTAGTTGAGCTCTGACTTGAAACAGCTCTGCTTCAAGCTTCTTGGTCTTCTCGGCCAAAAAGGTGTTTTCAAATCTCAGTGCTCCAATAGTTTGATTCGCCTCATCAAACTTTGTGGACAACTCTTCACGATCAAGTTCCACATCACTTAGCTTCTTGGTGGCCAGCTTGTATAATTTCTCATGCTTTTCAGAGAGCTTATAAAGCTTCTCATAGGCTGAATGGATATCATCTTGATCATCCATTTTCTCATATTTTGATTCCACCAGTTCTTCTTCTTCATCCACTTCTTCAACAATCCCTTCAGTAGGATTGACTGTGGCGGTGAAGGCATTTAAGATTCCGTCATCCTCATTGTCGGAATCATCTTCAGGCTTAGTGTCACTTAGAGTTGCAGCAAGTGCCTTGCTTTTCCCAATGCTATTGAGATATGTAGGACACTCATGTTTCATGTGTCCGAACCCATGACATCCAAAGCATTTTGGTCCTGCAGGTACAGTGTACTGACTTCCATCCTTAGCATCCTTCTTCCCTTTGTCTTGGCTTTTAGACTGTAAAGAACTGAACTGCCTCCGGTCCTTGTCGAAGCTCCTTCCATTGGCATTCTTCATAAACTTCTTGAACTGCCGAGTGATGTAGGACTTCATCTTAGAATCTTCATCATCGGAAGACTCATCTGTATCACTGTTATTTGCCTTCAAGGCCATGCTTTTACCTTTACTTGACTTGCCAATCCTAGATAGTCCTATCTCATAGGTTTGCAAGTTTCCTACCAGCTCAGTCAAAGGAATCTTGTCAATGTCCTTTGATTCTTCTATCGCCGTAATCTTGGCATGGAATCTCTTAGGTAGAGATCTGAGCACCTTCCTTACAATCTTGGGTTCTGGGATGGTTTCCCCAAGATTGAAGGCTGAGTTCACTATGTCCTTGAACTTGGCATAGAACTCATCAAATGACTCATTCTCCTCTATCTTAATTTCTTCAAAGCTTGTAGTGAGCCTCTGAAGTTTTGAATCTTTGACAGCCTTTGTGCCTTCATAGGTAGTCTGGAGGATAATCCAAGCCTCCTTAGCAGTTTCAGTTGAGAATATCTTTTCGAACTCCTTATTTGTGACTGTGCTAAATAGGGCATTTAACGCTCTGCTGTTGAAGTTAGTCGCCTTGATCTTAGTATCATCCCAATCGGCCGGATTTTCTATTGGCTTGGTCCAGCCAATCTCTACAGCTTGCCACACCTTTTCATCTAAAGACTGCAAGAAAGCTCTCATGCGTACTTTCCAGTATGCAGAGTTAGTACCATCAAATAAAGGAGGTATAATTAAAAATTGTCCTCTATCCATGACAAACAGGGGTCAATGGATCAAACACAGCAAAGATTAAATTCTAATCAGAGTGTACCTGCTCTGATACCACTTGATAGGTCACAATCTGAATGACCCCTTGTGATTAACCCTAATTAATTAATTTAGCCAAGTAATTAATTAATCAATTAATCATACAATTTTATGGAAGCACAAACAAATCACCAATCAACTAAATATGTAGCGGAAAATAAATAACACGGTGATTTGTTTACGAATGGAGAAAACCCTAATGGCAAAAACCCCACCGGGTGATTTTCAAGTCACCACTCCCGGAACTCCACTATTATCAAATCAAGTGGTTACAAGTAAAGGTATCCCAAGTACCTTACCAACCTACAGTTGAACCCTTACCCCAATACCCAATTGGACTTGATCTGTAGTGACAGTCTCCACCTTTGATGCACGGCTCCTAAGTACGTGACGAACCAATGCGCGGATTCAAGTACGTGACTTTAGAACACCAACTGAGGAAGAATGGTTGGCTGCAAAGTTCTTCAGTTCATCCTTTATGATGAATAGCAGGAGGATGCTTAGTTACAAAACCCTATGGTGCAAATACACAGCAACTTCTTGATGGAAGATGAACTAGGTCAAGAATTTTGTCTGTTGATCACAATTTGCTTAAACAGAGATTGCTCAATGATAATGCAACTTGTGTCACACAAAACGGCTCTTAAAATAATCCTTTTATATGTTTAGGGTTAGAAGAAAAGAAGGCTCAAAAACATATTCATGGATCCCAAGAAAATCAGATTGGAAATCTGACTTTTTAAATCTCGACAGATAGAAGGTGTCGAGGTAGCTGTCGAGAGGTGTTGAGATTTAAAAACTATGCACTTCAACTTGCTTTCTCTTGGACAGATTTGATGACTTCAACACTTGACCTTGAAACATTGTTTCTTGAAGTATTAAAAACACCTAGAACTACCCAATTACAAGCAGAGTGCGTTTTGTTAAAGGATTAGCCAATTTACATAACTAAGTGACATATGTTCTTAAACAAGTTAAAACATATATGTCCTAACAAATAGATGCATCTTTCTTTCTCTCCGTGTGTTACCTACCCAAATGGAAGTTCAATTTGTTACCCAAAGTCCTAATCTGGCAAGCATCAGCAATTACAGATTGGTTCTATCATAGGACGATGAAAGACTGGAAATGTTGTTGGGAAAGTGGCAATCGAAGGACTCTTCTGTTGGAGAGGAAACGGTGGTGGTAGAAGTGAGGAATAAGCTTGGTTAACAAAAACAACCATGAGAGAAGAAAACTCAAGAGAGAAGAAGAATGTGAAAGTGTCCAAATTTGCTGATCAAAAAGCGTGTTGGGGTACATGGTCAAAGCATATGTGTGTCGATTTCTTTTCCCGTGTTTAGAGCATTCACATCCTTTTTCTTCAAAAAACTTCATTTTACCATCTTAAAAATTACTTTATCTATTATACCATACTATTTTACAACACAACTAACATCCTAACTTTTATTTTCCTATTCAATCCATTAAAATAATATCTCTCTCATCTCCCCCATCACTCTTATTATCTTTTCCTCACTAACTCTCTCTTTCAACCACCCATCACCACCACATCTGCCACAAGAAACCCACCACCACCACCATGAAAAAAACCCACCCTACCACCGGGAACAAAACCCATAAAATCCACCACCGTCTCCACCCACAAAACCCATAAAGCCACCTCTAAAAACCCACCAAACACTAGTCACAACCATGGTGAGAATCAAAGGACAGAATCAAACCCAAATCAAAACCCTCCACCCCATATCCAGATGGACACCCACCAAACACTACGGCCAAAGCAAGAACCACCAAGAAACCTCCACAACAACCACAAGAAACTAGCCACCATGCCACCACCAAACCTAGAAACCACACAACAACCAAACCCAGACACTGGTCATAACAACCATACCAAAAAAAAAGAAAAAAGAAACACACACTCTCGACATCGGTCTCTATGTTGATCTCTACGCTAGTCTCCACATCGATCTCCACCACACTAATGTCCATGCCACCACACTGATCTCAACTGCGCCACCCACCTCGCCACCACGCCGATCTTAGACACACGAGTGAGAACTGAGGCTACGCTGCTACAGAGAGAGAACTAGAGAAATGAGAGAGAGATAGACATAAGGGATACATAGAGACAAGGTGGGACTGAGGCTAGCTACAGAGAGGGAACTAGAGAAATGTGGGAGATAGCTAATGAAGGAGAGAGAATAAATTAGTAAAAAATTTATACAAGCTTGCTACAGTACCATCTTACTTATAAGATGGTATTGTAGCAATATTGTATAAAAATTTATAATTAGAAGCCCGGATAAAACATGTTTCTTGTGCTTTGATGGTAAAATATGCCAACATATGGCATATGGCAGTACAGGTACTAATGCTCTTATATGAGATTTGAAAGAGAGACCGACAAAAAGGATGAAAATTGGATATATAGTTTGTGTTCTAGATTTGTACAAAATCTTATATGATCTTCATTTATTTACCTTTTTTTTTAATGGTGAGAATTTGAGGGGTTACGCGGGAGTAGAGCAACTAAAAGATCTATTTTAATATTTCACTTTACAATATACCCAATATAAAATATTTTATTTTTTTACCACTTTATTTAAATATCATTTTTTTAATCTTTCTTTATTTTTCCTCTATATCTCTTTCTTTCTCTTCTTCTTTGTCTCTCTCTTATCTATAAATGCTTGGTTGGGATAATTTTGAAAAAGATGAAAAAATGAGAGTGGAAAATATGAGAGAAAATGGGTGAGATGGGAGGGGGTAGAGAAATGATAGGGCCCAACTATTTTCTCTCCATGCCCACCAAAACTTGATCTCTCCAAATTAGGGAGAAAATGGAAGTGAAAATGAGAAACTATGATTTTGCAAAATTTTGCTTCGCCACCAACAAGCAAAGGGTTTTTTTTTTTTTTTTTTTTTTTTCTACTTTTTTTTTTTTTTTTCTGGTTCTTATTCCATTAGTTGGTTTTAGGTTTCTTTTAAATTTTTTTCTCTTTTTTTATTATTTGTTTTGGATCCTTTTGGCTTGTGATTAAAAAAGAAAAAAAAAAAAAAAAAAAAAAGCAATGTGTTTATACACATTTTTTTTAATAAAAAATGAGTATAAAAAATGTTTTACTTTTTGTTTTATTTAATATGAACATAATTATAAATTTATACCATCTTTATTTTTCATAATTTTTCATCTTTCTACTTTTCTTTCCTCTCAACTAAACACATATGAGAGAAAATTAATCCTCCTACTTTTCTATCTCGTTGAATATGGGGAGATCTCGCCAAATCCAGCAGAAATCTAGGCAGATCTGATGAATTTTCACCAAATACTTGCTAGAAAATGCTTGGTGTTTCCAGATTTTGTTGGGTTTTATGGTTGGGTCCCGTGAGTCAAGTTTAAGAGAAGAGAACCTACCAATCAACCCATCGAAGTCTGTTTTTATAGTTTGAAACCCGCCACCAACTGTCGAAGCTCTCAAATTGGTTACGGGTGGGTGGACACCCCTATACACAACAACCCATGGCCACAACTGAAACCCACCAATGGCAACAAACAACACAAACGAAACCCATAGATTTGATCAGAGAGAGAGAGAGAGAGAGCGAGCTGGAACTTAGCAACTAATTTTTGAAGGTATGTTACAAATATTTTATGTTTATGAAAAGACTCTCTTTAGGTGGTAACGTGACATACCTATTTTATGGTTAATGATTTTTTTTTTTTTTTGAAGATTTGTTTTACAATTTTTTTGATTGTATGATATGAAGAGAGTGAGAGCGGGGTGGATCAATTAGCCAAATTACATGAACCACCTTGTTTGATAGAAATTGTTTCGACCATTATGCAGAAACTTTCATTTGACCTTCATAAAATAACTATAGCTGGTTTTTTAATTAAGCTAAAATTTTGGACTGCTCATAAATATGCTTCATCTATGGCTTGATTTGCCTGAAATTTTAAGATATGTCTCACTCATGTCTTATGGCATGTTTGGATGTTTAAAAAAGAAGGGGGAGTAGAGTAGAGGGAGGGAGAGTAATGCAATTACCTTGTTTGGAAGTTTTTTAAAGAATGAGGTGGAGGGGTTTGGAGGAGTTTGGAGGGGTTTGGACTCCCTCTAGCCGTCCAATTTTAATTCCCCCAAATTGGAGAGATTTGGAGGGAGAGTAGAGTACATAAACTATTGGCCAAATGAATTACCTAATTTACCCTTATTATATTAATAAAATTACACAAGGGGAAGGGCTAATTACTCCCTTCCCCCTTACTAATTTTAAAAACATTCAAATAAGGTGGAGGTGAATCATTCTCCTCTACTCTCCTCCCCACTACTCTCCTTCCCTCTACTCCCCTCTACTCTCCTCCCTCTCTAAACTTCCAAACAAGCCATTAGTGTAGATGAAATGGTAAAGGCAGACCTCAAAGTTAAATCTTAATGACCCACTTTTGGACCGTTTAAATACAAGTACGTAAGGTGGTATTGGACTTTAATTAGGAAGCCCCTATACCAAAAAATTTAACTGGCTCTAATGTGAAATTCTCATGCCATTATGATCGTATGCCTAAATGGTTGAATAAGAACTTGTTATTTTATCTATTGCGACCAAGAGGGGGAAGCAAATGCTATAGACAAGTTGTTTACTACAAGGATGAGTCTGCCCCCAAACTCGCATTATATAATGGACAGCATCAGATTAATTCCATTAGATATTGGCTAATCTATTTGTTGATCAAGACCTACAAATCCTATCAGTCCTTTTCAACTGGTCCACTCATATGCATTGGCCGCTTCTTATTCATCCCCTTCTCGATTTCATCCTTATTCATGAAATTAAACAACCTCCGAACATGGAAGGTTGCCCAATTTGAAGATGAGTTCATGTTCTTTTGTAAAATACAAACAAATGATATCTTTTGAAAAATAACTTTTTAATGAATTTATGGTACTTGTCTAGCTCCTTCCTAGTTTCTACTTCCAGTTACACCATTTTGGCGATACATTTCCTCCATTTGGATCAATATATGTTCTTAATGTTGAATCAAATTTATGTTATTGCGTCAAGCTAAAAGGCCAGAGTGAGCAACTTTATCAAACTGTTGGCCTTAAAACAAGAAGCGATGTTGGCAGGTTAGCATGGTGTTTCTAGGCCCACTCTATCAAACTGTTGGCCTAATTAACAATGGGACGGTTAGGAGTTATGTGAACAGGGTTGGTGTCGTATTGAGCCGTCGTTCAATGACTAAGTGGACATGGTGCTTGGAACTTAAAAAGGTATTTATGTTGAGCTAAGATTTACATTGGAAAAGTTTTCAAAATAGAAGCAATTCTATGGCCTAATGGAGGAGAGACAATATATATATATATATAACACAAAATCTTGGCTGTGGACATGGCTGGTTGTCTTGAGTAGAAGAGAGGGAGACGAGTTATGATGTGGTAACTGGTAAGTGTAGAGGATGAATGAATTCTCTAGTGGCTGCTGGTTAATTTGTGTTGTAACTTTCATCTATGCAATCAAGGCACCAAAACATGCTTGGTTGGTTCCTCTTGCAAACATTGATAGAAGGGGTCGACGTATATTCGGATCCTTAATTAAATCCTTCAGGAGCGTTATAATTTATCCAATTTATAAGGTCAATTTTTTTTTTTAGAAGGAACAAAGGTCAAATTAATTTTGAAGGTACCGACTAAAATCAAATTTATTAATAAATTTTTTTTTTTTTTTTATATATAAAAGATCTATGGATTAAATTGTCTACCAATGTCTTCAGAAATTTTAATTATAAAATTTTCATTGCTATTATTATTTTTTCTTTTTGATGAGATTGTTATTGCCAATATAGGTTTAACTACAATTTTATCACAAAGTTAAATTAAAGTTAAATTAGCATGCAATACATGTTACATAGTATATGAATCTAGAGCACGTTTGGTAGACTGTAATAGACACTGTAATATAATAGATATTCATATGGCATATGAATCTTGGTTGGTTCCTCTTGCAAACATTGATAGAAGGGATTGACATATATTCGGATCCTTAATTAAATCCTTCAGGAGCGTTATAATTTATCCAATTTATAAGGTCAATTTTTTTTTTAGAAGGAACAAAGGTCAAATTAATTTTGAAGGTACCAACTAAAATCAAATTTATTAATAATACTTTCTCAAAAAAAAAAATTATTAATAATTTTTTTTTTATATAAAAGATTTAAGGATTAAATTGTCTACCAATGTCTTTAGAAATTTTAATTATAAAATTTTCATTGCTATTATTATTTTTTTCTTTTTGATGAGATTGTTATTGCCAATATAGGTTTAACTACAATTTTATTACAAAGTTAAATTAAAGTTAAATTAGCATGCAATATATGTTACATAGTATATGAATCTAGGGCACATTTGGTAGACTGTAATAAACACTGTAATATAATAGATATTCATATGGCATAACTATTCGGTTGTTTAGTTATGTTTTTATTACAATGAATAGTTATTCCTTATGAATAGTTATTCCTTATAAATAGTTATTCTTCAAAATGAGCAATAACTATTACTTATCAAAAGTACTGAATATCTATTCTTTCACCTTATGTAATAACTTTTTAAAAAAATTTCCTAAAAAGCCATTAGTTGCCACATCTTCAAAAGGAAAGAAAATAAAATTTTCTTTTTGTTAATTATTAGCTCTATTTTGAACACCCTAAAATAAGTGTATTTTAAGAAATTTGACTTAAAAATTATTTAATTATACATTCTTTTTATACTCTACTAAATTGTGGATGCATATTCATGATTCTATTCCTAAATGATCACCAAACTAATGAATAGTAATACTTATTACATTTCAACTTAATATATTCCTTGTAATACGTATCATTATAGTGTACCAAACGTGCCTTTATGAACTGTAAAAACTAAAAATTGTATCTTGCATCTTTTTCTTTTTTTGAGAAACGTATCTTGCATCCTTATAAACGTTATTCTGTAATGAATATTATATCTATATTTATGTATATATAAAAAGTTACTACATCCGTAAGAGTGATATCAATTTTTCATAGTTAAAAAAATATGCGTAACATATTTGTATATTATATATGTGTATGCAATTAAAAAAAAATTTAAAATACACATTTTCTATAACTAAACATATAAACATGTATTGAAAGTTTTCCACACTCTAAATATACAAATATATTTCAATTTGACTAAATTTTAATTTGAAATAGTAGGGGGGGCCTAAATCAACCTGAGAAGTAGATTTGAGGAATGGACTCGACCTGGAGTCCAACAAGAGATAAGAGGGACATCTGACTGAAAAAGGACATTTGAGCCCATGACCAAGGTAACCCGTGGTACCCACTTTCCCCGAGGCTCATCAGGGCTCATTACCAACGTAATCCCAAGAATCCTTCATTACCAAGGACTCGAAGACTATCTGAGGAGCAACCTTCCTTTTAGCATGGGGCTACCCATCGTTCACTTCTCTCCCAAGGAGCACATCGAAGAAAATGCAGTGCCCAATGTACAAGTCACCTTTGCATTAATGAGCTCCCCTCACCTAATGTTAGCCACATTAAATGCCGAATGACTGATGTAAATAATAGAAACACTCCAAATTTTATTTTTTATTTTTTTAAATGATTAAGAAGTGGCAGGGCAAGACACTGATAGGACAAGTATCCCCCAAATCCAGCTAAGAGCAAGATAACTAGAGGATGAAGGGGTATAACTATAAAACGAGGAAGAGAGCAACAAGAGAGGGGATCCAGAGAAAAAGAAAGGACTTGAGCTAGAACAAGAGAAAGAAAGAGAGCTAGAATTTTCACTCGTATTCTTCCTTTAGAAAGCCATTTTGTACCATGGGAACATCATTTCTTCATATATAAACGCATGATTCAATCTTTTCTTGTCTTAAGCTATCAACTTAATCTTCCCATTGTGGATTTCTCCTTCCCATTAAACTAACAAATCCTCTGGCCCATGAATTTGACGTGAGTCACTAGATCTACGTCCACAATACCAAAAATCAAAGACATACATCTTTATTTACTTTATTTATGGATAATTCACTATAAATGGCAATGCTAATGAATTTAGAAAACATTACCAATTTTCCATTTTCCCATAAATAGTATTACAAGCTTAGAAATCAACTAATAATGCTGAAGGGCAATATGGTAGTAAACTTTTAAAAATTAATATTGGCCTGATAATTTTGGCCAAATTGCCAATTACGAGGTGCAACATCCACAAACTTCAACGTTTTTCTATCACTAGTAGTCACTAGGAATGACAAGCTTTGGCCTACCAATGGTGTGCCAGTCTGCCAATTTTGGCCCCAGTTACGCGACATTTGAATCCAATAAGTACGAGAGCCCTTAATTTTGACATTAGAAACATCACCAGCACCTCCAACATTGTACAACAATACAAGCAAAAAATAATATGGATTTCCCATTATTTGAAACCTAACCCCCCCATGCTTTTTGCATAGGACTCGGCGATACTTAATAGGGATGATCCCAGCTCTATAATATGCAAGTCTTGTGAACATGGGCATGGACAAGTCAAAGTGTCGAAGTGGGGGGTTGCACCAGTTTGCACTAGGGTGATTGCTAGGAGGGCATAAACTGGTGGCGGTGACGATTATGGCAGTATTTCGTATGCACCAATGTGGATCATTGACACATATGATCTCAAAACAAGCACCACAAGTGCCTCCATTGTTGAAGAGTGCAGTGCTTAGGGCTGTTGTCGCGAGGCCATAACCTTGTTCAAAAAGATTACCATACCCACAAGCTCCCCCTGTCAGTCATAGCCCGTCAACATTTTTTTTTTTTACCCATTTGATGCTTGTAAAGAACTTGATGAAAAAAAATTTGAAAATATATACGGAGATTAAAATAAAACATTTTAAAGTGCAAGAGCAATTATAAAACAAATATCAAAGGTTAATGACAAAATTTGAAATTTATCAAAGAAAAAATTAACATGACTTTTGGTTCCAACAATGAAATCTTACATATTATATTAAAATGAAAGCTAAGAGAAAGTTTCATCAAGAATCCATTAGATTCCAATTGAACTCCCATTTTTGTGCTAAATGTTCTTTTACTTGGCTACTAATTTGAAAGCAAATGTCTCTATCTTTTAAATGAGCTTCAATTTGTCCGAGAAGTCATTCGATCTCTCACTTTGTATCGTGCATGCTTACATGTAGATTCATATAAAAGGACTTAATCAAAAATTTATTATATGTAAAACTTACAATGTGTAATACAATAATACTTTCAACCTATTTAAAACCATTTTAAATACATTTAAAACTACTTCTAGCCCATTCTATTTAGATTTCATTTGAAACCACTTCTAATCTATTTAAAACAAATCCAGATTTTTGTAAAAAAAATTATAATTATTTCAAATCCAAATTTCAATGAAAAATTATACCATGTTCATAAAATTGGTTGTACATATGTTATTTGAAAATTCACACATAAAATAAATTTTTTGCATCACCTTAACAAAAATTAAGTTAAGAAGTATTAATTTTTTTTTTCTGAAATTAACAAAAAAAAATTTGAACAACTTGCATGTTCTACCAATTAATATTTTTTAAGAGTGGACAATATCTAAGAATGACCATCGATAGTGTTTAACTAGTGTAAAAAATTTAATATGTGTCTAATTATGTTTATTTTTTAAGTGTATTTATACATGTGCATGAGGCAAAGTTATTTATAATGTCAAAAACAATTATGGAGAGTTAGTAAGTAGCAGTAAAAGAAACTAGTAGTCTAAGACTTTGTTACAACTCACAAGAAACACAAAACAAATATTATGAGTAATTACACTTCCCTCCCTTGAGGTTTTGAAATTGAGACTTCATCCTAAACCTGAAGGGAAAAAACACTCCCCTCCCTAGTTTGAAGAAAGTAATACTCTTCCCTTCCACTAATTTTATTAATGAACTATTCCAAATTTTTATAAGATTCTCTTTATCTAAGTTTAAACAATAAAAAAATCATATTATAAACTCAATACAATTTGGTGTATGCAAACAATTCGACTTAAATTAAAGATTGTGCTACATATTCAGCTATATTATTCAAATTAGAATTGCAAAACATACGTGCTTACTATCTTATTATGCTAAGGTTTGGTCGCATTTTAACCTTATTTAGTAAAATGTTGTTATTTAGAAGTCTAAGACTTTGTTACAACTCACAAGTAACACAAAACAAATATTATGAGTAATTACACTTCCCTCCCTTGAGGTTTTGAAATTGAGACTTCATCCTAAACCTGAAGGGAAAAAACACTCCCCTCCCTAGTTTGAAGAAAGTAATACTCTTCCCTTCCACTAATTTTATTAATGAACTATTCCAAATTTTTATAAGATTCTCTTTATCTAAGTTTAAACAATAAAAAGATCATATTATAAACTCAATACAATTTGGTGTATGCAAACAATTCAACTTAGATAAAAGATTGTGCTACATATTCAGCTATATTATTCAAATTTGAATTGCAAAACATAGGTGCTTACTATCATATTATGCTAAGGTTTGGTCGCTTTTTAACCTTATTTAGTAAAATGTTGTTATTTTCATGTGTGTGTATGTATTGCTCTCTAAATATATCTTAACAATCTCCTCCCAAAAAACACATTTGCATAAAAAATAAAAAAAAAATAAAAAGGGTGATGAGTCTTGATTTTTTTTTAGTCACACCTTAGTGGCACTCTGCATCAAAATTATGAGGTAAAACATGCTGCTTAAGCGGTTACACTTTTATTGTTGAAAAATGAGTTTGAAACTTTCGGAGTCAATTTTTTTATTGGAAAATATGCCCGTATTCAAAAGGTAGATTATTACACATTTTTAACATTAATTTAACAAAATTTGGTTAAACGATAGTGAATGGAGGAAAGTATTTTTCTCTTTCAAGTTTCGGGTGGAGCGTTATCCCCCCAAAACTCAAGGCATAGAATGGGAGTATAATTACTCCTATATATTAAAATTGCACACTACTATTAAAAAATTTTAGGCTTATAGCTAAATTCCTTCCACCTTTAGTTATGACAGAGTGATTATACTTACGCATGGTTGCTCCACCACTCATGTGTCACCATAGAATGTTGCATGCGCATCAAACCAATTACTGTTTATTTTCTCGCCAGCAATGCTGCTTCTCCTGGCCATGGCTATCATAAAAAGAGTCATGAACATTATGCACGTAAACAAATTTTGAGACCTAGCCATGACTATTGACCGCTAAAGAGAAATAGAAAGAGAAAGAGGAGAGAGACTACTGCATTGTTATTTGTTAAGCAAGGACAAGAAGCTGGTAATTATAGGTATGAAGGGAAACAAATAAAGTTTAAAAATAATATGACATTAATTCTTATAGCCATACAACTCAACAATCATAAGAATTAAAATAAGGAATTTATGACTGAGAAAAAATAATTAATGGAAATTAATAACATTGACTTTCTGACTTAAAAAATAATTAATGAAAGGAATTTATTTATTTATTTATTGTTGAGAGAAGAGGTATACTCTTTAAAGCCTCTCCAATCAGGCTAGTTGAGAGCCAAAAATGGTAAAAAAAATTAAAGGAGGAAATAAAAAGAGAATTTACATTACAATGCACAAATTTGGCAAATATATAAGAGAAGTAGAGAGCCAAAAATGGTAAAAAATTAAAGGAGGAAAGGAAAAGATAAAGGAGAATTTCCATTACACCACAAAATTTTGGCAAATATATACACGTGAAGTTTTTTTTGTATTTTTAGTCTGAAAATCTAATAGTTGGATTGCATGTTCTTTATGTTTTTAACACACACGTCAAATTTCGTGCCAATCAGATGTTATTTACTATTCAATCTATAAACTTATTTTTTATGTATAAGTTGACATGCGAAAACTTTAACTTTGCACATTTGATTTATAACATAGTTATTGATTTTTGGTCTTCTGAAAATTTTGAAAACACGGAAGATATAGAAAGAAAATGTAAACAAATGATGGATTTGAAAAAATTCTCATCCAATAAAATATATTAAGTGGAGTTGTAGCCATTGACTATTAAAAAGTCTACAGCCAAACTTTATCCTCTATAGATATAGCATATAGACAAGAGCCTAGTACCTCAACTTATTGGCACTTTTTGGTGTTTTCAACAAAGACATTTAGAGTTCAAATTTCCTAAACCCCAATTATCGAATTATCAAAAAAAAAAAAAAAAACATTTCTATCTATATTTTATATATATATATATATCTATACGAGAACATGATTCTAAAAAATAAAAATAAAAAATTAGGTAGACATGCTAGACATGTTATTGGTTTTCAGTATGAATAGAGGATATTCCATCACGTATTAACAATGTACTCATAACAGACTATGACTAGCATATCTTCTAATTTTTTTTTTAATATGTAAATTACATTTAAAAAATAAATAAATAGGTTTATAAATGAATCGAGCTTTGTTGAGCATTAAATGTTTCAATTCGGCTCAACAACAAATATAAAACGTTCAAGTTTGGCTTGAGCTTGAACTAAGCTTTCAAACTCTATTTGAGCTTGAGCTTGAGCTTGTCAGATGGTCCAAAAGCTTGGGTTTGGTTTGGTTTGACTTGATTTATTAGTCAAGTTGAGCACAAGCTTAAGCTCAATATCAAACTTTTTGAGCTTGAGATACAATATAAGTACATTGTAAAGCTTATTTGATTTAACCATTTGGCTCCAAAAACCCCAATTAATTAAAACCGTAGTAAAATATTAGTTTAATTTTCAAGTTCATATCAGTCTTATTACCAAGCTCATAAATTAGCCTAAGCTTGACTTGTTTTTTATCGAGTCTTATTGTTCACGAGCTTATTCATGAACATTTATTTTTATTTTTATTTTTTATTTTTTACTTTTTACTTTGGCTCAAATCATTTATTAAACAAACCTAAAATTAAGGCTGGGTTTGGATTCAACTTTTGCGTTTGCGTTTACGCTACTTCACCTTTTTTTTTTCCCCCTGCTGCTGCGCACTCGTTTAAGGGACAATGGCTACTCTTCATGTGAACAGTAGCCGGCAATTGTTGACTTTTCATCCCTTTTATCAGTTTCGTGGGTCCCGTGAACAGTGCACGGGACCCACAAATCTCACTTTTCAGCAACTTTTTTATTAAAATTGGGTTGCACAATACTATTCACACATTTAAAAATTATTTAGTACAGTATTTTTAGTTTTTAATTTCAGCAAAATAAGTTTTATTCAAACGGACCTTAAAAGCTCAAGCTTAACTAGTTTATATACAAAAATTAAATAGAATTTTTTATCGAATTAAGCCTAAGCTATTTATTATCTGTTTAGTTTATTTACGACCCTAAAATAATAGAATAACCTGATAAAAAAATTGAAAATAATTATAAAAAACCACAAATCAAACTGCATCTGCCCATTCGGTAAGTTGGATGTGGGTGTGGCTTAGAAAGGCTTATAAAAAAGATTGAACGGTTTAGTTCAGATTGTTTACTTCAATCTACGCTGTGAAGTCCAAATCCAAACTCCAATTCAATTCTCTACAAACCCTAACCTTGTTGCGGCACCTGGATGGCCGATTCAGCTGCTAATCAATCGGTGCCAAAATGCAAGAGAATGAAATTCTCTCCGGACAAAGACACAGCGGTTGGCAGTATTGACAGAATCAGCAATCTACCGGACTCTCTTCTTTGCCACATCCTTTGTTTTCTTCCAACCAACGAATCCATCGTAACAAGCATTTTGTCGAGCAGGTGGAAGCCACTCTG
The DNA here is from genome assembly GCA_963669245.1 of Quercus cerris. Classification (NCBI taxonomy): domain Eukaryota; kingdom Viridiplantae; phylum Streptophyta; class Magnoliopsida; order Fagales; family Fagaceae; genus Quercus; species Quercus cerris. The sequence goes on along the minus strand of OY770009.1, from coordinate 11,061,185 downwards.
GACTCTCGTCCCAAAAATCGATCTCCACGATACATCCATCAGAGGTCACAGTGTTTCGCCTCTACGCATACTCTACAGTGTTTTAGCTCAGCACACGACACCCATTCTCTCAAATTTCACCCTCTCATGGCATTCTCCTTGTGACTCTTCCCATTTTGACAAATGGATCGACACCGAGGTTGTGTCATGTTTCAATGAACTCCCTGACTTCAAACTTGAGATATATGCCCCAGTTCTCGAGTACTTCCATTTTTTTGGCGATTTGCGCAGCATCATTTTCCTTGCAAAACTAGCCAATTTAGTTGAAGCACGTATCAATGTTTCCGCAGATAACGATTGGATTCGTGTGTTTCAGTTATATTATGGAGATAGGGTGTTCAAGCTTCTTAAAGCACTAAGTAATGCCAAGTTTCTTTCAATATTTCCTGGTGACAAAGAGGTAAGACCCCATTTTATCTTTTGTCATGTTTTTCTTCTGTTTTTTGGTTGTTGAGAATTGTTAGGAGTAAGCTTTTTGATGTTATTATGTTTATAATCTTGCAATGCAGTGCATCGGCTTTGGTTCTATTTATCCTTCCATGTTCCAAAATTTAGTCCGATTGAACTTTAAAGTTACTCGAACTAACTGGCACGTGCTACAATCCTTGCTTGTGGTGGCTCCTAATTTAGAAGTTCTTGTTATTGATAAGGTTAGTTTAGTTAATAAGAAAATCGAAATATGGTTAATTAATTTAATGTTCCCTTAACTTATATGGTCTACTACTGTACTGTGCATGTTGTCCTCAGGATTATTACTATAAAAATCAGTTAACTAGAAGATTTTTGAATTTTGAGAATGGAATGTTCATAAATATGCTTCTACTACCTCTTGATATGCCTGAAATCTTTAGGATCTGGCTCACTCAATGGGTCTGCTATTTTTGATATGCTTAGATAGTTGATGAAGGACCTATTAGTTAATGTAGTGCAACTGAAACGGGGGCTTCTAATTGTGTCAACACGTATGTTCCCGCAAAAAACCTTGAAAAGACAAGTTTCCCATCCATCTAATTCTTATACTCTCTTCTTCAATTTTGTATTGCTTTTATCAATGTTTTTGATATTGTTTTCTTAGTCTTTTGTCCTCCTTCTACACTATAGGCAGGACAAACAAAAATCTGTGATTTCTTTGGATCAGGATCTACTCGTATGCTTTAACTACACTTAAGTTTCTTCTTATTTCAATAAAGTTGATTACTTATCAAAACAATTTATTCCACAAACCCATTCTATACAAAACAGATTTTGTTTGGACATTATGTTGAATTGCCTTGACTTTCTGCTGTAGGCAACCAATTGTTTTAAATCAAGATACACTTGTATGCATTGATGTTTCTTCTCTAGCGTTTTCTTTTATTCCGCCTTCTCAATTCACCCTAATTATAGCCTAAGTTACAAAAAGCCTAAGTTATATAGTCTAGCTAATTAAGTTACAAAGCCTAATTCATGCATGGTTAGTCTAATGCACTTAGAAGCATGAAGTAATAACCTTCGGATTCTGAGAACAATGTGCATGTCTTGTGTCAAAGTGTGTCTCTCTATTTATATCCGATACTTTGACAATTATTTTAATTACTTTTGCTATGTGCCTTGTTGCTATTCCTCTCATTTCCATAAATAGTGATTAAAAATCCATCAATAACTATTGTAATGTAACTGGGGGTGGCAATTTGTGTCCACAAGTAGGGTTCATGTCTTGTTGACCCATGAGTATTCAGTTATATGGGTTGATCTGAACCTAACCTGTTTAGTAAACGTGTTAGGAACCCTCAGCCCCCTAACACGGCCTATTTATTAAACTGGTTGACCGGACACAACATGTTTAATCCATTTAATTAACAAGTTATGTAAAGTTAATACAATCACCCATTTAATAACTTGGTTGATTAATAGGTTATAACTAACCTGAATAACGTGCTATCAATTCCCATATATCTAAAATTAAAATACAATTACAACCATAAATATAGTATTAAACATATAATTACAACTATAAATTAAGTAATAATAACAAAAGCTAATATCTTTATAAGTTAAACAAGTCAAACGAGTTCACATGTTGAACCCAAATACGACTCATTTATTAAACAGGTCAATCATGTTGACCTGAATATGACCCAAACCCATACCCAAAAACCAAAAAAACATAAACAAATAGAGGGGAAGCATGTAAAGAATTAAAATTCTCCAGAAATAACACAAAATACAAACAGATTCTAGGTCCTATAAATAGATTAATTAAATTCTCCAAGTAAATGGATTCTTTTTTATAAAAGAAAAAAAAAATAGCGGGGAAGCTATACCATCGAGGATGTGTTAGGCAGCTGAAGGAGGGGAGGAGTCCGAGGATGGCTGCATTGGCTGTAGAGGAAGGTGGTGGTGGAGGCAGCGAAGTGTAAGGACGATTAGATTGGCCCGATTGACGGTGGAGAGAGATGGACAAAGGCGAGATAATGGGTAAGGCCGGCGGCAAGATGGACAGCGTGGAGGTTTAGATCAGAGGACGGTCAAGCCATCAATAGGCTGGATGGCAGTGGGATGGGTAGGCCAATCAGCGAGAGAGTGAGAGAGATTGAGGTATATCTACACTTAAGCCCCTACACTTCCTAAAATCACACTTAGGTCATTACACTTTAGGATGATTACACAAATTTCTCTACAATTAACAAAAATTACTAAAAAGTTACTAAATTTAAGGGAATAACCAAATACCTCTAATTACCCCTGAACCACAGAAAATACCAAACCCCTCTCCTCCCCCCCCCCCCCCCCCCCCAAAAAAAAGAAAATTACCAAAATTACCCCAATTTGATGGAAATTACGAAATATCCTTAAACCTTAGGAAATTACCAAAACTCCCTTTAGATATTCAAAATCACCAAATTAAGCCTAAATAACACTAAAATGACTAGACTAACTTCAAAACCTCAAAATTTACTTAATTAACCTTGAATTCCATAGAAATTACCAAAATATCCTAAAGATAACCCAAATGACCAAATTAACTCTAAATCACACTAATATACCCCTAATACCACTAGAAATGCTAGATAAACCCTAAACTCCATTGAAACTACGAAAAAAAAAACTCTTACACTCACCAAAATTACTAGAGAAATGGCAAAACACTCGAAAGCTACTCGATTGCACCTATTTCACGATAAAAATTACATAAACCACAAAACTGACCCTTGATTCAAATTAAACAGTATAAGATGCTAACTCAATTACTTTAATGACTTTTTTATGTGTTTTTGAACCTGAAATTAGGGTTTCACATGGTAGATCACTAATTATTCATGTATAATCCATAGAGCAAGTGCATCACATCTCATGAGTTGGTGCATACAAGTGGCCTTACCTAACTTTTCAAATCTGTTAAGCAATGATCTAAGGAATTTCCTTTTTCAAGATTTTATACTTAAATATGTTTGTTTCATTTGATGTTTAAGAGGCCGGGAGAACGTACAACATGCACCACATAGGAAGCTATCAATGCAATGCACTATGGTGGAGTTTCTTATCACAATGCACCTAAAGCTTAATTCTACCAAATTTTTTCCGTGAAGATAAGACAAAATGTTATCAAATCATCACCATGAAAGCATGGTAAGGATCACATTGCATGTCTTGTGACACACTATTGGTATGGAACTCTACTAGATTTTTACCAAAAAAATATAACAAAACGTTACTGAATTTTTAACAAGCTAGAAATACAAGTAGAGGCCATGAAATGCCACCATTTGTTTTTTAAAATGATTTCAAATTAAAAACTACAAAAGCCTATTTCCCTTAAAGTATTGAACACCCACTCTAGGAAACCATCAATGCCACCTACTTGTATCATTCTTGATGTAGATACGTAAAAATGGACATTGCTCCCCAAAAAACAAGAGCCAATATTTTAATTTACCTTTCATTTGTTAATCACCAAGAGTTATTCAAAATGAGGTAGTATTGCAAGACAAATGTTATGTAGTGCCTATTACCTTCCTCACGCTCAATTTCATTTTTGTGCTCATATTTCTAGTTCGAGATATGATTTTGACCTATACATAGGTGAAGAGAATTTGTGAATTTAGCTAGATTTCAGTTCATTTCGGCCCACTTCGGTCCACTTTAGTCAATTTGGCTCATTCAGCCCACTTTGGTCCTATATTTATGCTTGGTGTTGTACCGTAACAATTATCAGATGTTCTTGTTCCAACACATATGCAATCACCTCTATCATCAAGTATCTCACATTCATACTTAGTAAATAGCACATTCAGTCCATTGTCACATATTTGACTGATGCTCAACATGTTCGCCTTCAACCCATCCACGAACCACACATCTTCAAACACAGGTAGCCCTGGAATGTCTATTATTCCAATACCTCGAATGACTGACTTGCTTCCATCTCCAAATGTGACAGTACAATCTTTCCTTCAAAAAGAGTCTTGAACAAAGCTTTTTTACTTGTCATGTGTTTGGAACAACCACTTCCAGATATCACATGCCTTTAAAGCAATTAAAGTAGTATAACAAACATAATTATTGAAAGAAGTAGTTATACGTAAATATTCAAGGATAGGATTAGCACATTTAAAGAGCCATATAGTCCAAAATGAAATAGATTCAATTCTCATCCTAGTTGCTTTCATGAAGCGAGACACAGAATCCATGACAGCAGGGGTCACAGATCCACTCTAGGTTTAGAAACATAAAAACAAGAGCTAAGCTGCTCTAATACCACTTGTTTGTTCATTTAGACCCCTTAAACCAGATTTTTTAACCTAATATATTAACCAAAACATTGCTTAGGTTTATTATTCAAATCTAGGTTAAACAAGCATAAATCATATAATGGACAAATACGGAAAAGTAAATAACACCACAATATGATGACCCAGGAAAACCGATAAAAATAACCGTTTCAAGGTAAAAACCTGGGGAGGATTTAACCTAACTATCCTCAAGGTAAAATAAATTCACTATAAGAGAATTGAATTTTTTACAATTAGATTTAACACTAAATCTATTACTACCTCATGTAGTAACTTACTGATACGACCACGTGCAAGTTCCAAATTCACGAACTCCTTCTCTTCTCAGATTTACACCAACAGAAGCCGCCTTGCTTGTGACTTTGAGATCCCACTCAAAAGTTTAGCAACACAAACTCTCCTGTTTGTGACTCCAAGACCACCTTTAAAGGTTTAGATCATCTGCAATTGTTGATCTTGTAGCTACAACTTTAGATCTACTGGATCTAATGATATGAGAATAATTTTTGACAATGACTTTGAAAGAGGAAGACACAATACCTTTTAAATCTAACAAGAGTACCTCCAAAGTCTCTCAAAAGTTTTCAAAACATGGCTAGGGTTTCCTTTTTATATGTGGAGAAGTTTAGATGAAACCCTAAACGTTTTCGCGAGCTTGGGCGTGTTTAAAATTCTGCAGAAAAAACTGGACCTACAATTTTCTTTTGGTCGAGCCTAATTCTTGATCGGTCGAGCAAGGCAGAACCACACCCCTTTTTTCTGCAATCAACTAAACTTAAACCTTGAAACAATCACTTTTAAGCATTGCCTAAAATTTGGTCTAGACATGTTTTGTTCTCATTTTGCCAACACAATACAAATGTGATTTTAAATATTTAAATTTAAATCTTTAGAACCTAACAATATATATATATATATATAAGTGAAGCTTCCTCGCATGCATGGCTGCTGTCTTATGTACACTGATGCGGATGCACTGACCATTGGATAACGTTTGAAATAATGTGTAGGATTGGTGAGTTTTAGATATAGCGTTTAATATTCTTCGATCAGGTGCAGAGAATCATTATGTTGAACGGGTCAAGAATCATCAAGATGGGCTATAGCAATTTCCCAAATTTTCATATTGTCTGTTCTGGAAGAACCAAGCACAAGAAATATTTGTCCTTCTGGAACGAAGGTCCTTTTACACTTGTGATAGAAAGATCAGACAACTCGCGTGGTGAGACTTCTACGCAACTCACGTAATGGAAGGGGAATACCCCCAGGCAGATAATTAATGCACAGGTACGTTGGCACTTTTGACAACTAACAAAAAAAAAAAAAAAAAAAAAAAGTTGACCAATAATAAGGATTTACATTAAGTTATAATGGTGTTTGATTTACATTAAGTTATTTATTTGTCTTTTTTATTCTGTGTCAAGTGTCATTTTGATCAGTCTCATTTTTCTTATTTTGGAGGGAAAAAAAAAAAGAAAAAAAAGTGGTAGACTTATTAGTACGAGGTATACAGTAAGTGAATAGTATAGAAAAAGGAGCCAAAAAAAAAAAAAAAGGAGTATAGTCTATCCATAGATTCATATTTTGCTGCGGAAGGGGACACAGTTTGACAATCTTGTTTTGTCCTGAAGAAAAACTAACACCCTTCCCAGCACGTGGCCTCATACACGAGTTAATTTAATTTCACAGAAAGCACGAGTTTATTTAATGTCATAGATAGCACGAGTTTGGCCTCACGCACGAGTTTATTATGGCATGAGTTTCCTGCCTGAACTTTGGGCCTTAAGGGATGGTTTGATCATGTGTCAAAACCTTCAAATCAATGCTCTAAAAATTGAGTTGGATGCTAAAATTATTGCTGAATTGATGACTAATTCTAACGCTGTAAATTCTGCTATGGTGGCTAACTGCAGGCTTCTAATTTCCCAAGTTCCGCAAGTTAAAATAATGCATTGTTACCGGGAAACAAACCGCTGTGCTGATGGTCTTGCTAGAGTAGGAAACAAACAGCTTGATACTGTTATCTTTCGGATTTGTGTGGTCAGTACCATGTTAGGCTATGTCCTAACTCTGATGTTGCTGCGTTTCATTTTTAGTTGAATGAATTTTCCTTTTAACCAAAAAAAGAAAAAAAAAAACAATAGAAAGCTTCATCCCTCATGCAGGCATGTATATATGGAGAAACTTCCTAGCACCAACTCCATTGCAATCCAAGAGCTACGTCATGTCATCATTCCAGGATTATATTTAGCACCTCCAAATCACATATTTAAACCTACTTTAAGTTACAAGGCTGCAGTGATAATTGAAAGTTCACTACACCATTGAATCTTTCAATTTGTTTGTAATTTAGTACATTTATCCAATTTATTCTAATTATATTTTACTCCACAAATTATAAACAGTTTTGAATACTACCTAATTTACTGTCTAAATGGGAAAAAACGTATTTGAAACCATAGCTAATACAAAATCATTTTCAATTAGCAATTGAATCAGAAGCAATCTAACTAAATAACCAATACTACTTTTTTTTTTTTTTTTTTTTTCATAATTCAATAGTTGTGAGAAGAAGGATTAAAACCTTGAATATCTTCATTGAAAACACTAAGAAATGCTAGCCAATTGAGCTATAAGACTCTTGGTAATACCACCTACTTTTATTGAATCAAGTAACACATTTTTCCCCTTTTTTTCTAATAAACAGATATGTAAATATGTATTATACATGATTTAAAAAATAAATAAATATTTACGTATGGAAAAAGTTTTCTTCCAAGATGACTTGGAGAAATTTTCACTGGCCTACATGTTGACTCATAAAACCATCTATGTACATTTTTTAAATAGAGTCACAAAACTCATTAAATAAGTTAAGAAACTAAAAATATACATAAATGATCTTATCAATTGTCACATAGTAAGTTTGACAAAATTTCTTCTAGATCAGTTTGAAGGTAAAATTTTTCTTATATATACCTTGTCACCTAAATTAGATTACTCCAGCTCGCTTATATAAACAGAAATAAGCATTGCCAAGTGTAGAACCAAAAAAATTTGCTCAAAAGGGACACATACACACGTATAAAAATGCATCTACAACATAAGTGAAAACTTCATATTTTGAGATTATCAATTTTCTCCTCTAAACTTTTTAGCACAATAAAGTTAAATTTCTAAATTTAATATAGAAATATTGAATTAAAATTAAACAATAACAAAGTATTATTTCTATAATATGCTAATAATTATTTTATGAGATAATTTTTTACTTTTTTTAAATATCTAAACTGTTGATTATATTGTTTTGTTAACCTTTGATTATATTTGAATACAAGGGATATAAAATTTCCTTCTTTTCTTTCATGGAAGAGAGAGGGATAGCTCGTAATTAGGTACAAGGAAATTAATAATTTATTATTATAATTAGACTTTTCAAAGTAAAAAAATAAATAAAAATTAAACTTATTTATTTTTGGAATAAGTAGACTTTTCAAAATTTTGGGTCATATCAATACGGCTGCCACCCTCCCCATCTTTTCCACCATGTGAATTATGGCATATAGAATATGTGCAATGTCCATTATCTCTATTCAATTGAGACATATGCACGTTCAACATATTTAGCTATTAGCCAAAAAGTTGTACTCAAATGGTTATATATTCTAAATACATGTTTCATTATACTTAAGGTTAAGTGTGCATCAAAACATTATACTTAAATGATAATTCTAATGACATATTTTCATCAAACTTTTTTTTTAAAAGAATTTTAACTTATAGCGTCCGTTCCTGACAATAGCTCTATCATCCCAAGATGTCAATTGATTTTTGGTGTGGGCAAAAATTGAATTCCAGATCTCTTATATGTTTCATCAAACTAAAATATGCATAAAAAAAATTGTACTTTGCTGACTTTTCTAATCTATTTCATAAAGCTCACTCACCTACCTTTCTCTCCATTGCTTATAAATACCGTGGCCTTGAAGGCTTTCTACATCACACTCAAAAAGTTCACAGAGAACAAATCATATCATACCATTCAAAACTTAGACTCCTCCTTGAACTTAGAAAAAATATGTTTATCCAAGTCTCAGGGGCTCCATCCCAATATGCCAAATCAGAGGTTATTCGCCGGATAGCAAATTTCCATCCAAGCATTTGGGGTGACCGTTTCATCAACAATATTTCTAAGGACAAGGTAACAAGATTATTTGCTACCCTAGTTTATGAAAATTGCATAGTAAAATTTATAATATTTTTAGCATTTTTTGTTACAATATAATTATTTGTTCATGCAACTCATGGTGTAGGATATTCATTTCCGTAAAGTATGTGAAGTTGATGAGCTGAAAGATGAGGTGAGAAATGAGCTATTTGCCACAGGTCATCTTTCACAACAACTGGGCTTAATTGATGCACTCCAGCGCCTCGGTGTCGCTTACCACTTTGAAAGAGAAATCCAAGAAGCTCTAGAACACATATACACGACTTTTAACGACAAAATTGATGTTGATGATCTCTACAAAGTTTCCCTTAGTTTTCGACTGCTACGCCAAGAAGGATTTAAGGTTTCATGTGGTAAGACCCGAGTATGATTAATTTCATCATGTAATAGCAAGTTAAAGACTTATATATATATATATATATATATATATTATATTATATATAAAACAAGTTTGGTTTTTGCTAAACAGATGTTTTCAAAAAGTTCAAAGACAAAGATGGTCAATTCAAGGAAAGCTTGACCAGTAACGTTGAAGACATGCTAGCCTTCTACGAAGCTACACATCTGAGGATGCATGGAGAAGACATTCTTGATGAGGCCCTTGAGTTCACTACCACTCACCTTCAGTCCATAGCAACCCTTATAGGCAATCCATTGGCAGCACAAATAACTTGTGCCCTAAAGCAGCCCTTGCACAAGGGCATACCACGGCTAGAGGCTCGACAATATATTTCTTTCTATGAACAAGATGCTTCACATAACAAAGTTTTGCTCAAGCTTTCAATATTAGATTTCAATCTAGTGCAGTCATTGCACAAAGAGGAACTTAGATATATCACAAGGTAATTAGTTCTAAAACCATGATCCAAAAAGACAAAGTACGAATACTTTTGGAAATAATGAAGAGAATACTACAGATTTTACTATATAAACCTTGCAAAATAAAGTGTTACAAATAATAATAAAAAAAATAGGTCAAATTACAATTTACCTACTTATAGTTTGGTTGAAATTTAAGTTACCTACCTGTAGTTTAAAATTTGACACTTTACCCACTAAGGTTTGACCAAAATTAAGTTGCTTACCTGTGGTTTGAAATCCCATGATGTAAGTGTTCCGCTAGAGATTTTTTTTTTTATTTGATCTTTTATTTTTATGTTTTTTTGTGGTTTTGGAGGAAAGAAACATAAAAGTGAAGCAAAATCATATATTTAGCCATGTTTTTAAAAGAAGTGGTTAAGAAAATCTAACTGAACTAACCTTAGGTGGGTAAAGTGTCAAATTTCAAAGCATAGGTAGGCAACTTAAATTTCAACCAAAACGTAGGTGTGTGTGTAAGTTGTAATTTACCCAAAATATTAATTCAAAATTCATTTATTAGATTGTTAAAGTGGTTCATTAGTTTTTTGTAATAAAATTTATAGCAACCCTAGCATTTTGCTATAAATATTTGGTTACTTACAATCAATTAATATTAATTGTTATATTCAAATTGTAGGTGGTGGAAAGATTTAGATTTTGCAACGAAGCTACCTTTTGCAATAGATAGGATTGTCGAATGCTACTTTTGGATAGTTTCGGTCTACTTTGAGCCCCAATATTCACTTGCAAGAAAAATTTTAACCAAAGTTATTTCCACGACCTCTATTCTAGACGATATATATGATGCTTATGGAACACTTGAAGAACTCGAACCCTTCACAGAAGCAATTGAGAGGTTCATAAATTGAATTATTTAATATATATGTTAAGACTATGATGTATAATGTCAATCTAACTTTTGTAATTGGTACATGATATTTTCAGGTGGGATATTAGCTGCATAGATCAACTTCCAGAATACATGCAAATATGCTGTCGTGCACTCTTTGATTTGTTCGAAGAAATTGAAAATGAGTTGGCCAAGAAAAAAAGATCATACCGTGTTAGCTATGCAAAAGATGCTGTGAGCATCAAGCAACTTAACTTTTCATGTTTTTTTGTCTACTTTTTCATGCTACGTACTTATTTCATTCATGTTGTTTAAACCTTAGATGAAATGTTTGGTTCGGGCCTACTTTGATGAAGCCAAATGGTTATACCAAAATTACATCCCAACAATGGAGGAGTATATGTGTGTTTCAATTAAAAGCTCTGGTTACCCTATGCTCACAACTATCTCTTTCCTTGGCATGGGTGACATTGTTACAAAAGAGGCATTTGATTGGATCTTCAGCAACCCCAAGATTATTACAGCTTCATCCGTAATAGTCAGACTCATCGATGACATGAAGTCACATAAGGTATGCGATCAAAAAATCTTATCAAGTTTCACATGCTAGTGTGAGAGGTCTATTTCATATGTGTTTCCAACTTTCTACTTACCCTTTTGAAAAACTTTGTATGTAGTTTGAGCAAGAGAGAGGGCATGCTCCCTCAGCAGTTGAATGCTACATGAAGCAATATGGTGTCTCAGAGCGAGTAGTCCATGATGAATTCAACAGGCAAGTTGCTAATGCATGGAAGGACATTAATGAGGAGTGTATAAGACCTATTGTTGTTCCCATGCCTCTACTTATGCGTGTTCTTAATCTTACACGAGTAGTAGATGTCATTTACAAGGATGGGGATAACTACACGCACGTTGGAAAAGAGATGAAAGATAATATTGCATCAGTGCTTATAGACCCAATACCAATATAAATGGGGTGACAAAATAAGTATCTGCATAAAGAATAAAGGATTTGTCCATCAAAAAATAAATAAATAAATAAAATAAAGGACTTGAATAGGATCCAAGTCTGTTGATGTTCTAATATATATATGGCCCATTTTATTGAAAATAAAAGGAAAATATTTGGTTTTTTTTTTTTTTTTTTGGATAAACTGCTGGTTTCTTATTTAATAATGTAGCACTATGTTTATAATGATGATGGGATTTACTATTGGTGTATTTCTATGGGAGATTATAATTATTGTGCCATTCTAGTGGGGGTGGGTACATAAAGTTTATCTTAATAATTATCAAGTTATTATCTTTTGCTTCCCTACACTACCGTTTATTATATACTGTGAGAAAGTTAGGGTAACTGAAAGGTTAAGGAAGCCCTTTGTAAACACAATTAGCACTGTTTGGTATAATAGAACCTCTAGTGAAATAACAATAACTATACTTTATGAATAACCAACCCTTGTATAGTTACGTTTTTATTACAAAGAATCATTTTTTTTCTTTTTATAAATAATTATTATTTAAAATAAAAAATAATTATTCCTTACTAAAAAAAATCCTTAACTAATAGTTATTCTTTAATCTACGTAACAACTTCAACAAATAAAATTCAAATAATCCTTTTTAAACAGTGTGCTGCAACATCTTTTCTTTAGAATTGCATACAACCATTATCCTCTTGGGTTTTGTTTATGCCATCAAGGCATCTACGAATGGAACCATCATCTTTTCTTTAAAGTCATCAATGAATGGAACCTGATAATGAAAACCTTTTTCTTTTCTTTTCTTTTTTTAACTTATTTGTTGTTAAAAAAATTTATTGAATTTTTCTTATCAATTCTTCTAAAAAAAGGGAATTGTTCTTGTAAGGGCACAAACAGACCTACAGCCCAAGAACGACCAGACAGTGGTCCAATGAGCCCACCACAATGAATTTGTTAGAGAATGGGTAGGATATTGACTACTTAATGAGCTAAAGTTAATCACAATGAGAAGAAATGCCAAGTAAAAGATTAGTAACACTCAATTATGAAGAAAAAGGGATCCTCGGTCCAACCTGAGGAAGATCTTTTATATATGTGGTTTTGCTTTCTCTCTTTCACAAATCCCTCTTTTTCCGGATCTCTCTCCATTAAGACCTTCATTTTCCTTTTATATTTACACAAAGATTATCTTCATCCTACACTTGGAGGATTGAGATTGTATTTTTAGGACTTCTGTCCTGTCCAAAACATATTGGTAAGCTTCTGCCTTGCAATCTGAGCTGTGCCGCCACTATTTATGATCATTTCCTCATTAATGTGACCAGAGTAGTAGTTGTCTTGCATTTAATGCGGAGGGGATAGCTTCCACTCCCTTTTACTTTCACCCTCCTTGTAACCCGTGCTAAGTCTACTTTCTTCCCTTTGTGATATTTTAACTTTATGTGCCTTCGATGATTACTACTCATCCTCCAAGTCAACGGGTGCTTGTCTCGTGGCTATCCAATGCTCGTCCCAGAGGTTCGAGGGGCATCCTCGGAAATCATCTTAGTAATCCACTTAGATGAGATTAGGGGTCCTTATTCACACAGTTCTTATCAACTTTTAATTATTAGCTTATGTGTTATTTATCAAAAATTTTAATTGAATTGTTTTTATATATTTGGACATCCTACCTAATTTCCATATGTAGTGTGCATAGGGACGGACCTAGGGGGGTCCAAGGGGGCTTGAGCCCAACCTAGCCAAAGAAAAAAAAAATTGGGCACTCTTGGCCCAAAGAAAAAACAAAAAGAAAATTTTTTTTTGGTTATAATTTTTTATTTCTAGAGTTACACCTCCCTCTTCCAAAAATATAGACCCCCTCCCTTTTAATTAGTCTAGGCCAATTGGCAACTACTCAACTCAAAAACTTAACAAAAACAAAATTTTAAAATAAAAAATCCTAGTCAACCCAATATTAAAGTACTAGCATCAGGTGTTCAAAATGCTAAATATTTAGTATTTAGAACACAAAATACCAAAAACACTACTATATGAGACATTTCAAATGCTATATTAAAGTAGCAAAAGTAATTTTTGGTTTGTGAAAATAATTTATTTTGTAATATCTGATGCTCTTAAGAAACAATATTATTATGTGTTTTTTTTTTTTTTTTGGTTGGTAGATGTTTGCATCTTAATGTGTTAAGAAACAAAAATTTTGTGTATTTATCTTGATTGATAGTTTGTTAATACTATATGGATACCTATTTGGTTTTTTCTTTTTCTTATACTTTGCCCCCTAGCTTGAAATCCTAGGTCCGCCTTTGAGAGTGCGTGTGTGTATATATATACTAGTATGTAACCCGTGCTACCGCACAGGAATGGTTAATTATAGTGATACTATTGGTCAATTTCTTTTTTGTCTTTTTGGGTTTATCACAAGGAGGATAGAATTAGATAAAACAATAAAAATATATATTGCATTTTATTATTTAAGTGATGCTATTGGACCCTTTTTTTTTTTTAGGGTTTATCATACGGAGGATAGCATTAGATAAAACAATGAATAATAAAAGAAAATGTTACATTTTATTAAGTGATGCTACAATGAAAAAAGAAAAAGAGAATATTGCATTTTATTATTTAAAATATATAAAGGAGCATTAATATATATTTTTTTTGTTTGCCAAACTTACCAAAAAAAAAAACCTATTCACCAACTTAAACATTTCAAGGTCAATTGAGCATCTCTTGCACATAACCACAAATTCTTCATAACCATAAGGATAAGGTTCATCACAGTTCCAATGTCCCATTCTAGCTTTTTGGCATCCTTGAAAGTTTGGACTTTGATACATGGTGGTTCCCGCAGTAAGTAGTCGAAGTATTCTTCGGCATTTTAGAAGCCTATGCTTCCCATGCTAATTTGCCACCAACGACAATTCTTTCGAAGGGAAATCCAATTTGGATTTCTTTGAAATTATTTTTAGTATTGCCACTAATCAGCTAATATCAGTCAGTTACTTTCAAACTAACTAAATTCATACATGCATTAAAGAATTAAACTTAGTATGTAAACATCATAAACTCAAAAATCAATGTGTATATAAATAATTTCAAGGAAAATACTCGTGAACTAAAGTATCTGTTAATTAGGACACACACAATTCAAAGAACTCAAAATTTTAAGTATACACTTCTTTGATTATGGGATTAAACCTAGGGCATGAATGAAAAAAAAAAAAAAAATACACACACACTCTTGTTTAGAAAATGACCAATCTAGCATCAACACATGGTTTAGAAAAAATGATAATTGAAGTCTAAGTTATAAGTAATGCAGATTTGATTCAAGGTTTTTCTGAAAGTTGTGGGTTTGAGAGAATATTGTTGTTGATACTCAAGAATCTTACATGATATTAACGATTACATTATCCTTATTAGCTTGAATATGAATATCATGATCAACATACTCTTGTAAAAGCTCAAGCTCTTCAACATTGAGAAACGACAGCTTGTCTAAAGTCATCACTTGCTTTGCTGTGACATAATAAACCACATTTTAGAATAATCAAAATCATCTAACTCAAAAGAAACTTTAACATTCTAGATTATTGATTTCTTTTTCCCTCAATTTATGACAAAGTTCAATGCTAGGGAATAACCATACGCACCAACCCCATTTAAACCCAAGCAATTTTTACATAATCACAATCATACTTCACTATATGAATTATATCACACCTGAAAACCCACCCCCCCAAAAAAAAAAAATCAATTTTTGGAGTTGAAAATAAACTTCCAACCTAGACTCTGTGGCCACCAATGTTCATTATGTGTGAGACACCATGAGAGATGTTGTTTGCAATTTTTTAATAATGCCTAGCCTTTGCCCTTTCAATTGCACTATTTGGACCCAAACCACAATTTAGCCAAGTATCAAAATTATTTGGAAAAATACACCTAGGAAAATATCATTCATCCATCAATCTTAGAAAAAAATGATAGATCTACACATGCCTGATAAGCTCTAGAAGAAATAGCTCTTTGACCTTTGTTTCTACACAAATACATAACCCAATTTTTATTATATGAAACAATAAATTCTGTTTTGCAATCAACCGTATAATAACCTTGGACTATCCTACGTAAAAATCAAACAAAGACAACCATAAAATAAGCAGCATGTTTCAACAAAAAGTAATATACTATAAGAGCTTGTACTTTATAAATTTGGCAAACGAAATGCAATACTATCACCTTTTTTTTTCCTAGAAGAACATCCACATCTATTTGTGTGATATACATTGGGATTGAAGGATTGCCTTCAATGAAAGGAGCGGTTTTTGTTGAGAACATGGGAAAGAGAGAGATACAAAGACAAAGAAAGAATGAAAGAAAAATAATTGGGTAGGGAACAATGGTTTAAGGAGTCTATAGATAGTTGTTACATTGGTTTGGATTTGTACATAAGAAGTGTAGAAGTAATAAGACTCAAAAACTAAATGTGTAATGGTGGCTTAAGCATTGCATTTGAGCAAAGAAGTGCAACATTTGATTTTTTAAAGTCTGAACTTTGAAGACGCGAAAGACACATCTTTTCACGCTTTATTCCGTGTTTTTTGAAATCACATGTATATAAGACATTTGAAATTTAAAACCATATTATAGTAAAACTTGTATTGTACAATAAATAACCCGTGCATATGTATGGCAACATTTGAACAATACTGATAAAAGGGGGAAAAAAAACATTAAAGAATTTTATCAATTTTTTGTATGTCCTCATCAACTTCAAAAATTCTTGGAAAAAATGTTCACTGAGTGATTTCATGATAGCACATCTTCGTATTTTTACACATTTATCTCTTTATCCTCATCAACTGCAATATGGAAATATTCACACCTTAATCACCTAAATGTACAACCTTCCCTCAATATGAAAGATTTTAAATAATAATAAATATAAAACAACAACAAACAAACAAAAAATAGTGTCAATGTTTTCTTGAGAGAGAGAGAGAGAGAGATTGAAACAAATATTATATAAATCACAATCTTTTTTTTGAGGGGGGGATATAAATCACAATCTAGTCTTGGATTTTGACATGATTTTTTACTTTAACCCCTATGTGTTACAGTGGCTAAAAATATTAACTCCATGGATCTTCAACAAAAAATTTGTTTACAATCACAAACAAATCAAAGTAACCCCACATAGTTATGAAAATTTCACCTTAAGAGCATTGGGGTCTCAAAGGTCAAAGAAATTGATTGTATCATCCTTAAGAGATCCACAACATCACTTGCCTCTCTGAAATTACAAAATGCATATATCAAGTTTCATATGCTTTTAACTATGGCATTTATGAAATCAAGAACAGTGGACATTCTATTGATGACAAATTAATACAAACCTCTGACTTTGATTAAAATTTTGGATGACAATTTTCTATTAAATTGAATAGAGATAAACTATTCACATATAATGAATTATACAATTGCGCATAAGCTATATATCACGTGGCTAGATATAGAAGATTCATCCTGAGTGAGACTTCCAGTGTCATTGTCATTGTTAACTTAAATTATCGAGTGGCTAGAAGATGCATTAGAAACGTGTACTGTACTTTCTTTTGCATTCAAATAGCTTCATAACAAAATTCTTATACATGGGTTGGAGCTGTTAGTTAACAATTCAACCATGGATACCTTTAGTTAATTTTTTGTGAACACATGGAAGAAGAACAATTGAATGTGAAACCACATGACAAATCCAATTGAAACTTCTGGTTTTGTTGCTGATGCCGCAACTAATGATTATAGTTCTGATATTATGATGGTTTTATTGTTCTAAAATGCTCTGAAACTCGCATGAAATAAAATAGATTTGTGATGCAATCCTCCACTCAATTTAGCATTCTAGCTATCCAAAATAATTCCATTAAAATTTTATGAATAGGAACAAAATGGATAGTCCATCAATTAATCCAATTCAAAACATATGCTAATATCTCAGTGACTGAATGTCCACTATTTTTGGTAGTTTCAATATTATGACACCAATAATTTGAGTCATTGACCACCCTTTTACCACTGCAGTACCAAATCTCACACACAAATATTATATTACCCCAATATAAATAAAACTAAAGCATTGAAGTTGCAAAGATCATTAATTGACACAAACCCATCACTATTTCAAATAAGGGAATGAAAACTAAATGAGAAAATAAGAGACATATGAACCTTAGTGACAATAATATTGAAAAAAAATCCATCCATGCTTTTGAACCTCCAATCGCTGTTGGTGCCTAGAATTTTCATTAAAAAAAAAAAAAAAAAAACCTCCTTTGAGTATGTATTGTATGGCCCATCAACAAACTCTATCTGATCTCTATTCTTAAAGTCACTAATAAGGGTAATAGATAGTAGACAGAGAGAGGAGTTACACTTACATGATGGACTACTGAAGTTTGTCTAAGGAAGTATCTCTCTATCCTTTGAATATTGAATAGAATGTTGTCAGAGGATGGTTAGTCAAGTCGTTCCTAGTGTCTTTGGAAGTGAAATTTGGTGTTTGAGAGACTTGGAATAGACGAATATTGCATAAGAGATTAAGTTTGAAATCAAAATTGAGAGAGAGAGAGAGAGAGAGAGAGAGAGAGAGAGAGAGAGAAGGGGGGGGGGGAGTACCAGTGGAGTTACTATGGAAGCCATAGAGGCCTAGTGAGATCTCTATTATCCTCCTTTCACAAATCACATGGTTAAGCCTATAACACCAGAAAATCAACTATTAGTAATAAAATACAAATTCAACAAAACCCACAAAACAAAGAGACATAGATTGAGATTGTGTGAGAGAGCCGATAAAGGGGAGGGAACATTTAAGAGAGTGAAGAGCATGAGACTCTATTTTGAGTCCACCAATAAAAGTGTGCTTAGAAGTGTGCAAGTGAGATGTTCTTGCCTAGGTGAATGAACTTGACTATTGATATTTTTTTGGCTTTCGTGTTAGGTTTTAATGTGTCATTATCCCTACTTAAATTTAGACAAATAGAGCAAAATTGGATTCTAGTTTCAAATTTGAATTGAACAATTAGAAGGATAAATCTAGACACTTGGCATAAAATTAGAACTCTAATTAGGAATTCTAATTTGAGTTTCTCTCTACTTTACCTATTATTATATATATAGATTTGAATAATTATTTATATAATTAAGTCATTTTCCAATTTCTTTCAAGCTCAAAATTTCACATGTGAATGAAAATACTTTTAATAATTAGATAGAAACCAAGTACAACTTTTATGTAATGAGTTTTTGCACCAACTGATGTTCATGCTTTAAATTTGTGTGTTTTTAGTTTCAAAATTTTCATTTAATTTTGTAATATATCCACCTTTTTTGCCAAATATATAGTTTTTGAAAAAAAAAAAAATATATATATATATATATATATATTATTGAAAAGTTCCTACTTAAAGTTTTTTTACAAAAATTAAAAGTTATTTAGTTGTGTAACACTTTCAAATTGGATGCTTGACATGGTATTTTAAAATAGAGAAAACTACAATTTATCTATCTATAGTTTAGCCGAAATTTAAGTGGCCTACTTGTAACTAAAAATTTAACACTTAACCCACATGAGGTTTGGCCCTTTTTTCTTTTCTTTTCTTTTTTTTTTTTTTTTTTTTGAGAAAAGGTTTGATGAAATTTAAATTTTCTACTTGTCCAATGATGCAAATGTTCTACTAAATTCTTTTTGATCTAATTTGATATTGTATTTTTATGTTTTTTGTGTTTTTGGAAGTGAGGGACATTAAAGTTGAGTAAAATTACATATTTAGCCCTATTTTTAGCAGAAATAAGTCATATAACTCTAATTGAACTAACTTTAAATAAGTAATATGTCAAATTTTAAATTATATGTAAGCAACTTAAATTTTGACCACATCAGACATGACTAAGTTGTAGTTTGAATTTTAAAATAAATTTTGTCACGCTGAACTCGAGTTTAATCACATTCAAGCCTTCATCTCATACGCGCATATTCCACTGCACCATCTCCACCAACCTTGTTGCGGCACTTGGATGGCCAAATCGAGCTCAAAACGAAAGAACACTCTCCAGACAAAGACACTTCGGTTGACAGAATCAGCAATCTACCGGACTCTCTTCTCTTCTTTGCCACGTTCTTTCTTTCCTTCCAACCAATGAAGCCGTCGTCACAACCATTTTGTCGAGCAGGTAGAAGCCCCTCTGGACTCTAATACCAAAACTCGACCTCGAAGATAATTCCATTAGCGACCACACAGTGTACAGTGTTTTAGCTCAACACGCAGCACCCATCCTCCAAAATTTCACCCTCTCATGGCGTTCTCCTTGTCGATCTTCCCATCTCAACAAATGGATCCACACAGCCATATCGCGTAATGTCCAACAACTCGATCTCCAAATTGAGTGTGGACGACTTTTCGAGTTGCCCCATACCGTTTTTCATTGCAAAAGTCGTGAAATTGAGCTCGATTCAACTCCCAAGTTTGAAGATTCTGCGTCTCTACGAAATTTGTTATACATCCCTCAACTCCTTCTCGAGCCTCTGCTCTGCTTGCCTGATCCTCGAAGATTTGAAAGTGCTAAGAGATGATACGGACAATGCAACCAATTTTAAAATAAATTTACCTACTCTGAAACGTTTATATATTGAGCTTGTATCATGTTTAACTGGGGAACCCCCTGATTTCAAAGTTGAGATATATGCCCCAGTTCTCGAGTACTTTCGATTTTATGGTGATTTGCGCAACATCGTTTTCCTTGAAAAGCTAGCTCACTTAGTTGAAGCACATATCGATGTTCACACTGATAACGATTGGGTTCGGGTGTTTGAGTTTTATTATGGAGATAGGGTATTCAAGCTCCTTAAAGAACTAAATAACGCCAAGTTCCTTTCAATATTTCCTGGTGACAAAGAGGTAGGAGTAAGACCTCATTTTATCTTTTGGCATGTTTTTCTTTCTTCTTTTGTTGATGAGTATTGTTAGGACTAAGCTTTTTGATGTTATTATGTTTATAATCTTGCAATGCAGTGCATCGGCTTTGGTTCTATTTATCCTTCCATGTTCCAAAATTTAGTCCGATTGAACTTTAAAGTTACTCGAACTAATTGGCACGTGCTACAATCCTTGCTTGTAGTGGCTCCTAATTTAGAAGTTCTTGTTATTGATAAGGTTATTTAAGTTAATCAGAAAATCGAAATATGCGGTTAATTAATTTAATGTTTCCTAAACTTATATTAATGAGTTATGATCTACTACTGTACCGTGTATGTTGTCATCAGGATTATTACTATAAAAATCAGCTATGCTGGATGGATCCACCCAATGGTCCTGGTTGTCTTTCATCCCGCCTTACAACTTTTAATTTTAATGGATTTGAAGAATTGGAACATGAAGTCAAATTCATAAAAATATATTCTATAGGAAGCAAGAGTTTTGAACACTGTGACAATAAGAGTTTCTGATCTACATTCGAAGGAAATTGTTCTCAAGAAACTTTCAATATTCCCGAGGCATTCATCAACATGTCTACTTACAGTTGAGATAGGTAGTATTGAAGGTATGTTACAAATATTTTATCTTTGTAGTAGACCCTGTTTAGTTGAGAAAGTGACATTACTAATATTTGGTTGTTAATAATCTTTTCATTTTCTGTTTTTACCTTATTTTGATTTTGTGATGGAGAGAGAAATAGAGTAAGTGTGGATCAATTAGCCAAAGTCCTCTAATCTCCTTGATTAATAGAAATTGTTTTTAAGTTTGTGACAGCCAATATGCACAACGTTCATTCAACCTTTATAAGATAACCATAGCTGGTTTTTGATCAAGCTAAAATTTTGATAATGGAATATTCATAAATAAGCTTTTGCCAACACTTGGTATGCTGAAACTATATAATCTGGCACACTCAATTTGTTGCGTAACTGTAACAACTAAAACGGCAAAATAATTGATTGTTACTGTAAAAAATGTGACCTCAATAATTATATTTTGAAAGAAACACTTGTAAGTTTCTAAAGAAAACCAAGTAACTCTAGCTCAAAAGGCACTTACTCCTTCCTTAGTAATAGGATGGAGGGTAAGTTTCTTGGTTCAAGACTCACAAGGTGCACATGTAACTTACCATTAAAATAAAAATAAAAAATAAAAAAATAAAATAAAAAAATGAAATACTCTTTTTGTATCAAATGTAGCTTTTTCTATGTCAAAAAGAAAAGAAAAAAAATCAACCTTCACTAATATTTATACTCTTGCACAGAACTCTTTGGTGTAATTGGTGGCAACTTCTATTGATATGGCATCTCCATTACTTGTCCTGACCATGTGCCTGGTTTTGAATGCTTTATGTATTGTTTATAAGGTACGTATGTAGGGACTAGAGTATTCTATGTACTCCATGGATATTAGATGTAATAAGATACACTTCATGGTGTGTAGATGAAATGGTAAAGTAAGATCTCAATGTTAAATCTTTTTGGGAGCTCCTGCTTTATTACTAGTTGTATTTATTAAATACTTGCTAGTCCTTTGTTTATAAATGAAACTTCTGTGGTAGCACAATAAGTTGGAATTTATTTGTATTTCCCCTTACCCCTCCCTTGGGATCAGAATTCACTTATTGAAGGCAAAAAAATTATGAAATTTAGTAATCTTTAGAACGCATTTTTGGGCTGTTTAAACACCTGTATTCTAAATGTGTGTGTGTTTCGACAAGGAAGCTTCTTGACCCGAAACGTTGTTGTTCTGATGTGAATGTCTCTGCTTTTTCTGACATGCTTAGATAGTTAATGGAGGACCTATTAGTTATGTAGTTCAACTGAAACAGAGGCTTCAAATTGTGTCAACACATATGTTCCTGCAAAAAATTTTGAAAAGACAGGTTTCCCATCCATCTAATTCTTATACTCTTCTTCACATTTTGTATTGCTTTTATCAATGCTTTTGATATTGTTCTCTTAGTCTTTTGATATTAATGCTTTTATAGTGCACCAGTGCACTAGATGCAAGTCGTGTCCTTATGGAATTCTCTAGTGGCTGCTGGTGAATTTGAGTTGTAACTTTCGTCTTTGCAAACCAGACACCCAAAATGCTTAGTTGGTTAATTTTGCCAATGCAATAGCGAGTTTGTGGTATGTTAACATTTACCTTAGATGGCATACCTGGCACTACTTGATTTAAGCCTATATAGAAATGATTTTCGTTTCATGAGATGGTTGCTAATAATCCAAAAGCAAAGTTTGATAGGATGGTAGTTTATGCGCAAGAATATTAGAGAGGTAATTTGGGATTAAACGTTGGTAGAATTTACCAATTTACAAATTCAAATTAATTTTGAGGGTACTGATGATGCTACAAAATTATACTACCTCAAATTGTCCATATGGCTCGTCTACAGAAAGAGAAGAAAGATAAGAAAAATGAGCATAGCCAAGTTGTGTCGTCCTTTCTTTGGGAACGGACGAGTAATGTCTCGTCCGTGTTTCCTTTGGGGGCGGACGAGGATGGTCTCGTCCGCCACAAAGGACGGACGAGTAAAGCGTGGCCATGTCATGGCTCGTCCACCCTTAATTAGGGATAGACGAGCCAAGCATCCTTAACCAAAAAGGATTGAAACCTCCATTGCTCGTAAAGAGGCATCGGTTCAGATGAAACGACGTCTAAGGAAGTTACCTCCGATTTTGATGAACTCCTTAACAATAGGAGCGGTTATCAGAGCCAATAACCGTTCTACGCACTATATAAACGTAATCCTGCGTAAAGGTAAGGGCATTCAGACACTTTCTTTACTTTTGACCTAGAGAAGGAAGAAAACACTTAAATATTTTTCCTCTCCATTCCAGCCTTCTAACTTCATCATCGGAGGGTTATAGGCCGGCCTCCACCGGTCTTCACTCTGATTGGTTTTGGTTTTACAGGACCCAGTTCTCAAAATTGACGAAGTCTGAAGATTTCCAACCCACTGATCTTCCAGAATTATCAGGTACAAACTAAAATAAATTAAATTGTCTACCAACGTTTTATAAAATTTTTGTTATGAAAATTGTTATTGCTGTTATGTTTATTTTTTGATGAGATTGTTATTGCTGTTATAGGTTAACTTTAATTTTATCACAAAATGAAATGAAAGCTATATATTGCATGGAAAATATTTGACTCCAAACATACTTGGAGCCTAAAGCTCCAACAACTAATAAAAAGATGATATTTGTCATTGTCATGTGCAATATACATAACTCACTTGGTTAGGTTAAGTGAGTCATGTACATTGCACATGACAGAACGCATTTCATATTCCTATTAGTGGTTGGAACCCAAAACTTCATATTGCATCTGTAGGGTCAATTTTTGTAGCCCGAGCCCAAAAGATATGGGTTGAAAGCCCAACAAACCCGGAACAATGAATTTGTAGAGAGTGGATCGAAAGTTTAGGCACTGGCCGGCCTTCACCGGGCCAGAACTACTTTATGTCTTATTGAAAGAACACTTAGACCAATTTACAACTGAGGGATGCTCCTCGACAAATGGTCGAGGAGGCTTGTTTCCCAGACCACTCTTTTTTCCATTTTCCCCCCCCCCCCCCTTTTTACACTTTGCTCATATCCCTTATATATTACTCTTTTCCTCCTTCTGTTGATCATCTATTGGCCTCTCCTCTGGCTGCCTGTCCCATCAGAGGTCGTATCCGTGCTCAAGTGGTTCACCCTGATCAATGTAGCCCTGCCCGGGGGGTTGCATGCCCATTAATGCGGCCAGAAGGGTTAGGTGAGCGTATTAAGTGTGGAGGTGACAACTTGCTCTGGGTTTGTCCCCCCCTTACAATTATCCTTAATATGCCAAGGACGAAAGAGTCCTTGGTGTGGATCCAAAGAAGAGTTTTCCCCTAAATTGGCATCGGATAGTCATCCTTCCTCGGAGTGGGCCATTTGGGCCTGGCTTGGAATGGGCCAGGGCTGCCCGATCTTTTGGCCCCACAATAGCCCCTCAAAATCTTGCTGCACGCATCTTCGGGCGGAGAGTAAGATTTTGACATCCTCGGCCTTACCCCTGTCAGGACTGGGGTCAATTCATCTGCCCAAGGCACGTTACTGACGTTTCGGAGCACATAACGTGCCCATTATTA
Source organism: Quercus cerris (assembly GCA_963669245.1). Lineage (NCBI taxonomy): Eukaryota > Viridiplantae > Streptophyta > Magnoliopsida > Fagales > Fagaceae > Quercus > Quercus cerris. The sequence goes on along the minus strand of OY770009.1, from coordinate 11,036,291 downwards.
AATTCAGGCGGCTCTGTGCTCCCCACGTCTAGTGAGGCATTATCCATCCAACGGTGGGGGTTTGTCTCGCATTTATGGGCGGGAAAACCCACATCGTTCCTCGATTCGGAGTATAAATACCCGAAAGAACTGCTTCTCCCTGTTCTTCATTCGTAATCAAGAGCTCTCGTGCGTCCTTTCTGAGTCCAGCCACACTCTCACATCTTCAGCACAAAAAGCCTGTCCGAGGAGCTCCTCCTCTCTTCAGTAAGTTGCTCTATCCTTCTCTGAGCTCTTTTTCCCGTTATTCCTTCTCCTTCATTTGTCCTTTCTTAGCTCTTTTAGGCGTCAACTGGGATGGGTAGGTTTAAGAAATATGTCCACACCGAGGAAACGATGGAGAAATTCGTCGCCGACTACCGAATCCCCGCCAATGTAGGTTTGAGATATAGTGAGGATGGGGATTGGCACTTACATAAGCAGGAGGGTGAAGTGGTAATTCCCATCGTCGCCTTCCTCGAAGGGGGAATGACGATCCCAATGGGACCGGTGATAAGGGACTACCTCACACACTTCCGGTTGGCCCCTACCTAGTGTGGGATAAACGTATTTAGGATTTTGGGCTGTGTGGACGTCCTGAATGAGAAGATGGGGCTAAGGTTGACTCACCACGACGTGAATTGGTGCTACAACCTTCAGCACCTTAGGGGCAAATCTTATTATCTGAAAACGAGGGATGACAGGGTGCGACTCATCCAGTGCCTCCCTGAGTCCAACAAGGGGCTTAGCGAAGACTTCCTCATCGTGTCAGGGGCATGGCATGATGGCCTTCACTGCCCAACGACGGAAGGGGTACCAGGTGGGGCAATAGGAGTATGAGGGGTTTTGAGTTTTCTTGCCCTTTTTCTTTTTGCTAACATGGCGGTGTTTTCCGTTTGCAGACCCGTACGCTTTTGAGCGCCACTTCCATTTGACTAACCAGGAAGATTTGCAGAAGGTGCTAAGGGCGCCGGTTTACGTAAACGAGGACGATAATTAAGTTAGAGCCGCCCATTTAATCTTGGGGTATACGCCCACCCAGAAGTCGTTCCCGGTTCCAAAGCACGTCATCCTAGCCAACGATCCTCGGCTTCAGAGGATTACTGTGACCGAGGACGGATTTTCGATTCTCGAGGAGCCCTCCGATCAGGAAGCTGTCACACTAGCTGTCCCCTCCTCTTCCCAACCGTTCGCTGAGGCTGCCGAGGAAGGTCCAGAGAGGGAGGAGGACCCGTTTGACATTTTTGCTCAGCTTGATCGGTCCGAGGATCCGCCTGGGGACCTGGGTGACCCTAATCTAAGCAAAGCAGACCTCTTTGCTTTTGAAGCCCCTCCACCAACAATAGGTTACAAAAGGAAGCCAACTACCAACTTGCTGGACTTGATCGAGGGCCAGCCAGGGAAGTCCCAACAAAAGCTTCCTCCTACCCCACTGAAGACTAGGTCGACTTCGGCTCAGCAGAAGTTCCCTCCTCCTCCCCAGACACGCTCGCCCTCTCAGTCTGTGCCTGTTGCACCCAAGAAGAGGAAGGACAAGGGCAAGGGGCCTATAGAGGAGAAAACGGTTCCTTCGCAGGAGGGGGACACTACTCTGCGACCGTCCAAGCAGTTGAGGATAGGCGATAGAAGTCCGGATAGGCAAGTTGCCGACACCACCTCGCCCGAGGCTCAGGCCTGGCTCCCAGCCCCGATGCTCCGTGGGGAGTCCTTGAGGGATAACACCTCCCTCAGGGACTTCAACGAGGGCGAAAGGACGCGCGTGGCCGATGCACTGGAGAGGAGCCTGCTGCTCCCGGCAGACATGGCAGAGCTCAACTCTTTGACGAATGAGCAGGTCTTCCTCAGCCTTAAGCGATATGTGGGGATGGTAAGGACTTTAGCCTCGGATCTTCTCCCACTCTTTTTCTTTTATTAGGCTTACAGCACGTTGGTTATTCTGGCAGGCTATCCAAGCTATCTTTGCGTTGGAGGGGGTCGCAAACGACCAGAAGGAGACCCTTAAAAAGGAGCGCGACTGGCGATACCAGGCCACCAGGACTCTGAAGAATTCTGAAGCTGACCTCGTCAAGGCCCGAGAGGCTCTGAAGGAGGTAACCCGGGAGCTGGACAATGCGCTGTCTGGTCTTGAGGGCGCCCAGACCCAGGCCGTGAAGCAGACGAGGCGCCTAAGTGAGGCGGAGGAGCAATTACAGATCGCGAGGGATCTGATCATTAACCTGTGGGCTGATGTGGCTAAGGCCGATGGGGCTCAGAGGGTAGCAGAATGGGCCAGAGACCAGGCCCGGCGGGCCAAGGACGAGGCTGACCATGGCAGGGAGATGGCCGAGCGTGCCAAGGAGGAGGCTGAAGCCGCAGCCTACGTTGATGGGATGGCTTCGGTAGAGGCCGCCTATAAGGCTCAAGTCTCAGGAGTGTGTAGACGATATTGTTCCCAGGTTTAGGCTGAGGCCCTCAAACAAGCTGGGGTGGAGGCCACGTCTGACCTATGGAAGGCAGAGAACGTGTACTACCCCCCTGCTATTCGCGAGGCCGCCCCTAAAGACCCTAAGGTTGGGGAGATTGTTGAAGAGGTGGAGGCAGCTGAACTGGGGGAGCATTCGAGCGAGGAGGTGCCCCAAAGGATAGTGGAGATCCCTTCCGATGATCCAGCCCCCACCGCCGAGGAAGCAACTGCTCTCGCCATACCCTCGCAAGCCATCCCCTCAAGCCAAGGCCCGGAGGGGTCGGGTGTTGCCTCTGTTTAGCCCGAGCAAAAGGAGTAGACTCCCCAGCATCTCAGCTCACCCTACTTTCACGTTGTCATTCTATTTCGTTGTGCTTCTTCTCTGTGTACTGTGGCTCTTGCCATGCAATTTTTATGAACTCATTGTTGTAATGTTAATTTAATCTCCCTTTATTTGAATTGCTTATTTGTGTACGCGTTGCCTGCTTTCCCTCCTTTCCTTTGATCGGCACAATTTTAGCTTGAGTTGTATGTCAGCCAATTGTGGCAGCAATGATGAGATGTAGAGAGTACGTATGCATGGGCAGCCCTCTTGTGTCTCAAGGGTTAGGTGGGACTTGATCATTTCCTAACTTGGGATATGTTGTAGTTAAGTCTCCCCATGGGCCTGAATCTGAGGATCAAGCAATGATCTTGCTCTGTCTAGCCCCCAGGTGTAGCCGAGCGGTTAGTTTCCCCATAGGCTTGAGTTCGAGGACCATGCAATGCCTTGGTTCTGTCCAACGCTTTCATTTCTCTGTAAGTATCTAGTTTCCCCACAGGTTTGAGTCCGAAGACCATGCAATATCTTGGCTCTGTCTAGTACCCAGATGTAGCTGAGCGGTTAGTTTCCCCATAAGCTTGAGTCCGAGGACCATGCAATGCCTTGGTTCTGTCTAACGCTTTCATTTCTCTGTAAGTATCTAGTTTCCCCATAGGTTTGAGTCCGAGGACCATGCAATACCTTGGTTCTGTCTAGTACCCAGACATAACGGTGTGATTAGTTTTCCCATAGGCTTGAGTCCGAGGACCATGCAATGCCTTGGTTCTGTCTATCACTTCTATTTTTCTGTATCTAGTTTCCCCATAGGTTTGAGTTCGAGGACCATGCAATGCCTTGGTTCTGTCTATCACTTCTATTTTTCTGTAAGTATCTAGTTTCCCCATAGGTCGAGGACCATACAATGCCTTGGTTCTGTCTATCACTTCTATTTTTCTGTAAGTATCTAGTTTCCCCATAGGTTTGAGTCCGAGGACCATGCAATACCTTAGTTCTGTCTAGTACCCAGATATAACGGTGTGATTAGTTTTCCCATAGGCTTGAGTCCGAGGACCATGCAATGCCTTGGTTCTGTCTATCACTTCTATTTTTCTGTAAGTATCTAGTTTCCCCATAGGTTTGAGTCCGAGGACCATGCAATACCTTGGTTCTATCTAGTACCCAAATATAACGGTGTGATTAGTTTTCCCATAGGCTTGAGTCCGAGGACCATGCAATGCCTTGGTTCTGTCTATCACTTCTATTTTTCTGTAAGTATCTAGTTTCCCCATAGGTTTGAGTCCGAGGACCATGCAATACCTTAGTTCTGTCTAGTACCCAGATATAACGATGTGATTAGTTTTCCCATAGGCTTGAGTCCGAGGACCATGCAATGCCTTGGTTCTGTCTATCACTTCTATTTTTCTGTAAGTATCTAGTTTCCCCATAGGTTTGAGTCCGAGGACCATGCAATACCCTGGTTCTGTCTAGTACCCAGACATGACGGTGTGATTAGTTTTCCCATAGGCTTGAGTCCAAGGACCATGCAATGCCTTGGTTCTGTCTATCACTTCTATTTTTCTGTAAGTATCTAGTTTCCTCATAGGTTTGAGTCCGAGGACCATGCAATACCTTGGTTCTATCTAGTACCCAAGTATAGCTGAGCGGTTAGTTTCCCCATAGGCTTGAGTCTGAGGACCATGCAATGCCTTGGTTCTGTCTAACGCTTCCATTTCTCTGTAAGTAGGGGTTTGCCTTCGGACCGCTTCATTGGAGATGATTCCTCTTCGGGCTGGATTATGACCCTACACGTGGCATTCTGTTTCGCCTCCAGCTCGAGTCCCATCTTTTTCATTTACGAGGCGTCCTTTGGCGATTCGTTTTCTGCGCTTAACGTTTCGGTGCGCGAGACGCGCCCTCATTAATGTCCTTGTGAATTAGCACACATCCAGCAGTCTACGGCCCCTCGGAATTTGGTGGCTCCGTGATTAGCACTGTTGACAACTCTCTTTTCGAATTCTGCGTGAATTAATTCCCACCAACATTTATCCCCTATATAAGACTCTTCGGGAGGAAGGTTTCTTCACACTCCATGAATTCCCAAACGCAATTAGAAACGCGTCCCCTCAATTTCCTTAGCCCCTTCAATAACCCCGTCAGGATTGTGGCCGGAGTTGGAGGACATGTGGCGGCTTTGGACGGGTGTGAGGACATCCGGGCCAAGGGCCGTCGTGACCGCAACCCCTTCTATGTTTCCGGCGCGGCAGAGTTTAGGCGTAACCCCGATGGTGCCATGCATGGTGGCCCGGAGGGATGTCGTTGAAGTACCTAATGTCTCTTTTCGGAGCACACCCCCGACGGAGGAGATGCGCGAATTCACGTCACGGCTGGTGCCCGAGCGCTACCGTCTCCTACGGCCAACGCTCGTGAGGGTTGGAGAGAATCAAGGGAACATCATGAGGGAAGGTGTCCCGGTGCGCCTGCATCTGCTCCTCACTTTGTTCAAGCTCCGCCGCACCAGACAAGGAGTTGCTGGTGGCCTTGAAGCGAGCCAGCCTCAACCCCCAACCCCCCTCTTATTGTCAAGTTCTCACATTCTCTTGACGCCAATAAGAGCACGGGTTGACACTTCCCTCTAGCTAGTTCTAGGATCAGTCCGCCTGGGCCTCTAATTGTAGGATTAGCTTGTAATTTGTTTGTAAAGCACGCCTACCTGAGCCTCTGATTGTATTTTGTACTTTTCTTCTTTTGAAATAATATCAATTTTATTTTATTTTTTTTGCTGTTAAATCTTCTACTTTTCTGCGATTTTTTTTTTTGATACGCCGCCAACTTTCTACAAAGTGATCCCTTAGAACGACCGCCGGTTGCGCCGGCCAGCGCACTAATCCTTCCCACAGACAGCGCCAATTGTAGGGTCAGTTTTTGTAGCCCGAGCCCAAAAGATATGGGTTGAAAGCCCAACGAACCCGGAACAATGAATTTGTAGAGAGTGGATCGAAGGTTTAGGCACTAGCCGACCTTCACTGGGCCGAAACTACTTTATGTCTTATGAAAGAACACTTAGACCAATTTACAACTGAGAGATGCTCCTCGGCCAATGGCCGAGGAGGCTTGTTTCCCAGGCCACTCTTTTTTCCATTTTTTTTCCCCCCCCCCCTTTTTACACTTTGCTCGTATCCCTTATATATTACTCTTTTCCTCCTTCTGTTGATCATCCATTGGCCTCTCCTCTGGCTGCCTATCCCATTAAAGGTCGTATCCGTGCTCAAGTGGTTCACCCTGATCGATGTAGCCCTACCCGGGGGTTGCATCCCTATTAATGCGACCAGAAGGGTTAGGTGAGCGTATTAAGTGTGGAGGTGACAACTTGCTCTGGGTTTGTCCCCCCCCCCCCCTTACAATTATCCTTAGTATGCCGAGGACGAAAGGGTCCTCGGCGTGGATCCAAAGAAGAGTTTTCCCCTAAATTGGCCTCGGATAGTCATCCTTCCTCGGAGTAGGCCATTTGGGCCTGGCTTGGAATGGGCCAGGGCTGCCCGATCTTTTGGCCCCACAGCCACCATTGCATCTTGCTTCAAGATTGAGTCAGAGGAAGCTGAGAGAAGAATGAAAGTATTCAATGAGCTATTGAAAATCGAAAGACTTTCTACATCAGAAAGAATCAAAGCTGGAGAATTGCTTACAGCTGATACACGTAAATATGATTATTTTTACTCATTGCCTAGGGATGTTAGGTACGATTATTTTATTCAAGTGCTCACAGATGCAAGGGTGAATACATTATATATGTAATAGATCGCATTTGTTTCGTTGTTGATGAACTACGTTTACTTTTATTGCTACTTCTATGGTCTTATAGACCTAAATGTTGTTAGGTTGTTTTGTTATCGATTAAACTCTTTTAAAAATTATTATTAAGAATAAAGCATTTGAGAATTTAAATAGTTATTTTTGTATTGTACTTGTCATTTTGAAATGTTAGACTACAATTTTAATGAATTTGTCGTGATTAATAGTTTATATTTGGTTTTTCATTATTTATTTAGAGGAATATTTTTTTTTAAATGACCTGGTAGTTCACATTCAAATCTAAGGATAAAAAAGGAAAAATAAATAATTCATTTAAAATTTCTGAGAATAAACCAAACATTATCATCTCACATTCCTAAGAATCTTAAGAGATTCCCAATGAAACCAAACGTAAGAATAGCTGCATTCTTAGAATCACATTCCTAAGAATCTAGATGCTAAGAGTAATGTGGATTCCCCCGTACCAAACACCACATTATGCAAGTGTTTGACACCGAAGCAAAGTCTCTATAACTGTCCTTACAAAGAAGTTGATAACCCGACTTGATAGAATAAGACCCATTGCTAGTCTTCGACCAAAACAAAAAATCATCTTGCGAGGTTGCACAGAGATGGACGCTTTAATCCTTTGAACTTCGAAAGAAAGGAACGCATGATCTATGGGATGAGAGCTCCACCACTCCGAATCAGCGTCAATAAGAGTCTCAACCTTAGCATCATTGGGAAGGGGGCGAAATAATTCTACAACCATTCTCTCTTGGGTAGCCAACAATCTTCATAGATGCTAATATTTTTTCCATCACTAATCCTCCATCTAGCACTCATAGAGATGACCATTCTAGCCCATAAGATACTCTTTCATGCATGATGCATAAGAACCAAATGAGGTTTTAGCATAATGAATAGTTTCATGAACAAGGCATTACACTTGTTTAACCAACATAGCTTCATTAAATTTATAGAGATCTCTAAAACCTATACCACCAGCCAATTTTGATTAATATAAAGATTCTCAATTTTTCAAATGAATTTTTTTACAACACCTCATTGACCCCACCAGAATTTACGGAGCAACATTTTAATATCATTACACAAACCTGCTAGCAGTCTAAAGCAGCTTATAGCTAGCAAACATAGGGATGCCTTGAACAACAACTTTCAACAATACTTTCTTGCCTACTTGTGAGAGTAGTTTTTCCTCCAACCCTGCAATTTTTCCCAAACTCTATCATTGATATAGTTTAAATTGGCTCTTTTATTTCTTCTCACAACAATAGGTGAACCAAGGTATTTTTTGTATTCTTTAATTTCTTGAACACCAAGCAAAACTTTGATAGAATTCTTTGTCGCTTTAGGAACCAATTTACTGAAAAGAGATTACTTTTCTCTTTATTAATATGTTGTCCAAAGACATGTTCATGGAAAAGGAACTAATTTACTGAAAAGGAGATTACTTTTCTCTTTATTAATATATTGTCCAAAGGCATGTTCATAGAAAAAAAAATAGTGGACTATTATCTAGAGAGAGAGAGAGAGAGAGAGAGAGAGAGAGAGAGAGAGAGAGAGAGAGAGAGAGAGAGAGAGAGAGAGAGAGAGAGAGAGAGAGAGAGAGAGAATCTTGGACCATTTTTGCACAACGAGAAACCTTGAATATTACCTGTGGGGGGTGAAAGCTCAAACACGTATGTTGGGCCTCAGGCCCCATTTGAAGATATAAGTATTTCCAAGGAGGGGTGAAGGATTGAGAAATGCCCCAGAATGGAGAATCACATAAGGAAAGGGTAAGGGAGTATAGTCCGAGGAGTATACCCTCCTCGGACTTGAAGAATATCGGTCAAGTAAATACCTGGGCAGCTTAGGTGAACTTCCAGGAGGATCCAGCGATAAGGATGAACTCCTTGCACGTATAATGATGATAGAAATAGAGAAATATCTAGAGAAAAAGCTGCTACCACCGTGTTTAATGCACTGCAGCAACTTTTCTGGCCACATTTATGTGGAGAAGACCCCTAAACAGTGCAATCTTAACTACCACCACTCATGGAGAACTAAAGAAGATACCTGATGTGACATGTACTCAAGTGAATGCTTAGATGAAGAACAAGTGTACGATGAAGATGGTTTAGAAGGAGACTATATAAATGGAAGAGGCCTCTGATGAAAGGGGGATCGGAAAAAAGAGAAGAAGAAGAGGAGAACGATTTTACTGTAGCTCTAAGAATTGTATTAGCCTTTCAATCATTAATATACCTCTTCGGACATCAATTTGTTCAATTTTTAAGTGTGTTTTCGCACTAGTTCATCCCTTGATATCTTGATTAATTGTTGTTTACTTCACGGACAACCCAGTTATTTCACCCACACTCTACAAATTCATTGTAGTGGGTTTATTGGGCTCCAATCCCTTACCTTTTGGGCTTGGGCTGCAAATCTTGACACTACATTACCCTTGCTAACTTCTTGTTGAATAAGACCATTTAAACCTCTAGAGTAAAGCAGGAAGCGATTAGGGATAAAGGTTCACCTTAATTGATGCCATTGGAGGGTTTGATATGGCATTTTGGTTTTCCGTTGACCAAAATGAAGTAAGAGACTAAACTAATGCATTCTGAATCCACTCAATCCACTTACTATGGAACCTCATTTTTTTTCCACTACATTCAACAACAAAAACAACCAAAAAAAAAAGACGCGCCCATTCAACTCTATCGTATGTCTTGCTCATATCCAGCTTGAGAGTCATAAAGCCCAAATTATCAAATTTCTTTAATTTCATATGATGGAGAGTCTCAAAAGCAACCCAAATATTATTTGAGATGACTTTGTTGGATTGAAAAACACTCTGAGATTCATAAAAAATCTGTGGCAGAATTCTTTTTACTCTATTAGGAAAAACATTAGAAACAATGGCTTAATTGTTCTTATTAATTTTTACTTAATTGCATTATCACTTCTTTTCTTCATGTTTTTGGATAGTCAATATCAACTTCTTTTCTTTTCTTTTTCTTTTTTTTAATTATCTTTTATTTTATTTTATGGTTTTAAAAATAAAATTATGTCTCATTCTATTTTACATTTTATTGGTAATATTTTGATATACACAATTGTAATTATGTTATATATATATATATATATATATATAATCTCTTCCTCTCTTTTTTATTTTTTTTTTTAAAAATAAATTCTATACCATTCGATTTTATTTTATTTTAATAATATTTTAATATTATTCTTCTACTTCTTCTTTTTTTTTTTTTTTTTTTTTTTTTTTTTGGTATCTCTATAATTGAGTTTTTCCTCAATTTTTTTTTTAAATTGATTAATTGTCTTACAATTCTTTTTTTTTTTAAATAAACAGTAATACTTATTAGAACACATATAAAAATAGTAATATTAGTGTTTTAAATCGGGTTTATATACATAAGAAAGAGATAAGATTGCGAGTGTAACCGTATATTAAAAGATCGTTAATAAAGAATTGTAATTGTAATTGTATTACAATTCTTTATTAACAGTCCTTTAATATACGGTTACACTCACAATCTTATATCTTCCTTATGTATATAAGTCTCTTCCTCTCCCAACCAAAAAAAAAAAAATCTCTTCCTCATGTAGAGGTGAAATAATTTTTTTGTATATAATCTCATTACACTTGTAAGTATTTTTTTTTATTATTAGAAAATATAAAAACTCCGAATTATAATGAATGGAAGAAACTGACCTTTAGAAGAAAAAAAATAAATTAAAAGAGTCTCTAAGCATGCAAGCTAATTTAATTTAAAGATGTGTATTTTTTATAGAGAAAATAAAAGTTCCAGTGAAACTCACATCAATTGTTACGGATAACGATAAAGTGCAGCCAACAAAGGAGATACTTTGATATTATCATGTGCACATTTGCTATTATAAATGAAGTTTATAATCAGGTTTGTATGATCATGATGATGGTTTGTGCACCCACAAATACATATATCTCATCAACACCAAGTAAGAAAAGTACATAAGATAGATAAAGTAATCATGGCAAATTTTTGTGAATAGACAAATTAAACCCAACCTTTTGAATGAATAATGTAAATAATTAAATATCCGAAATCTACCATAAAAGTATTCATATTTTTCTGTTCACTTCAAACATTTCTTATAAAACATTTATATCTGAGAATTAAAGCAACTGAGAAACCTCTTATGCAGCCTATATTAAGTATAAACCCCACGTTAGTTTTACTTCTCGCATCGCACTAAATGATCTACTTGATTTTTTTAAAACTTTGTGGGCAAAATATAATAGCAAAATTTTGAGTCATCGAATACCAAGTAGGACCCCAAACCAAGTATCTTCAAGAGTTCAACTAAATCGAGGCTGATAAACAATTGTGCCAACAAGAAAAATATAATACAATTTTATGAAAATTATATATAAAAAACATCAACTAAACAATAGATTCAAGTGTGGGGCTTACCATTTTTTATGGTTTGCAAAACAAAAAATTATATTTAAATCCTCTTATCAAATAGACCCTAGAGTTTCCAATGAATGGTATCTTATTTTTCTTTCTGAAGTTATGAAATGTTATGATTTTGTGCAGTACAAGTGTACAACTTCCTCTTTCTCCTTATTGATCAGTTGAGGCTCTTTTGGTCTCTCTTAACCCCACACAAGCCTAATGGTCCATTTGGATTGAGGGTAAGGTAGAGGGAGTAGAGTAGAGTAGATTTAGTCCAAAATTAGTCTATTTTTAGTCAACTCTACTTTACTCCCCTCCCCTTCCCCTCATTTTCCCCTCCATCCAAACAAGCCCTAAGGCAAGGAGACGCTCTCTCCCCATTATTTTCATCACACTGAAATATTTTCTCATCTATTTCAAAGAGCAAATCTTAATGGGCTGATGTCTCTTATGGAGTTTCTAAATTTGTATAGAATTATGTCATCCAAATCTTCAATTTTCTTCAGTAGCAACCTAAGCTACAATCTTCCTCGGGTTTCCAATAAAAACTATTAAAATTATTGGGTTTTTAGTTACTAATGTCTAATAGACCAAGAGGTCCAATAATATAAAAAGTCCCTGTACTCCTAAGTCCTAATCCTAATACTTGTAGTCTCCAGATATACCCTATTAGGTTTTATTGTACAATACACATTGATAATATTGCTAACGGTAACAATTTAGCTGTCAAGAGCTTTATCTAGTAAATGTAGGCCGAACCACATAACCTTAGTATTCTCTCTCATTCTCTTTTCCTACTTCTGCTCACTATAATTTTCCCAAACTTTTTTCTTTTTCTCTTTAGAATTTGATTTTGAACCAAAAAAAAAAAAAAAAGGGGGCATTTCTTTGCTAATATTGTTGAGAAAATCAATTCCAAAACAAAAGTTCTATCAAATGTTGGCAGTGTTACCTTGGCAAAATCTGTACTTGTTGCCATTTTATGTATTCCAGGGTTATCTTATCTTTGCTCTAACATTGATGTTTCTAAAAGAAATTTTATTTGGATCAGATGGGATTTAAAAGAGATGTTGTATGGAATTTTGGGATTCTTTATGCAAACTGAAATGTTTTGGGGGTCTTGTTTTCAAGAGAGCAGTGGATTTTAATCGAGCTCTCATAGAAAAATTAGGCCGAATGCTCGTAGAAGATATTAGCAAAGAATGGGTGAAGATGACGAGATCCAAGTACTTCCTTCCTCAAAGCCATTGAAGCCCAACCCTTGCCCTTGGCTATGGAGAGGAATTTAAGTTCAGGAACCTCATAAAGAAATTTGCTTGTTTTTAAATTGGCACTGGGATCTCAATTAATATATGGGAGGATAAGCTAGCTCTTGACTATGACAAGCTGAAATTTCCTGAATAAAGTCCTTGCTCTTGGCAATGATAAGCTAGTTTTTTGCTTTTTAGCTTTTATATACAACTTTTTAAATACCCACTTTTCTTTTTCTCACTTTTTTCAAATTACAAATATACTTTAACATGCTTTCAACACGTATTCAGCAAATTTAAGCAAAATCAATTGTTCCAAACATACACTAAAGTCAGGGAGAGATACAGATTGGCCAATCAATGCCGCCATAAAAAAATTCAAGTACTTTGTTTGTCCGATGCGTTGAAGCCAATGAGCTCTAGATCAAATAACACCTCCCCCCATGGTAAGAAAACAACGTACTGTTGTAAGTATCAAGACCACAGAGTGGGACCATAGCTTAAAACAAGAATAAAAGACTGATCTGTAGAACATAAATGACCACTGGAAGAGAGGTTATCCCCATTCAATGATAACTAGACACAAAACAGCCAAGAATGACACTTCCCGAATGGAGTTGAAGGGCAAGCAAATGATGAAAGTTGGTTCTGACAAGGCCAACTTACATTTAGTAGACATGCATCCTTAGGACAACATTTACATTCAAAGTGAGGGAGGTTTTGATATTGCATCAGAAGGTAGAACTTTAGAACAACCCAGAGAAGAAACAGTAATGCCTACAAGTATATCTTGATCCAAAGCAATTGGTTGCGTTACAGCAGAAAGCCAAAGCAACTCAACATAATAGACGTGCACACACTCTTTTATATGGTGTGGGATAAGAAGGAACTGAGGAGGAAATCTTATTGATAATGAGCATACTAGATAATCTCCTAAAGAAACTTTTAAAGAAATGGAAATTGAGATGAGATTATGAGAAGCATTAATGAATATAGGTAGATCCTAATCTAAAGAAATCATAAATTTTTGGGTTTTTTTTTTTAAGAATGATATAATAAATTTTTGTTTGTCCTATTCTCTTATACAAAAAGAGGGCAAAAGACAAAAATAACAGTAGCAAGAACAGTAATAAAAGCAAATCAAAAAATGAAGAAGAAAGTATAAGAATTAGATAGATGGGAAAATTGTCTATTCATGGTGTTGGTTTTTTTTTTTTTTTTTTTTTTTTTGTCAGTAACATAAATGTTGACAGGATTTAAATCCCCTGTTACAGACGCAATACATGAACTAACAGGATCTCCACAAACCATGTAAGCATATCAGAATACGAACACATTGACATCAGAAGAACTACAACTTTTTGGATCTAGAAGCTTCCTAGTCAAAATATAAAAACATTTAAGAATTCAGATACGGGTGTTTAAACAGCCCAAAAACAGGTCTCTACCACTACCAAATACACATCTTTTTTTGTTTTTTTGATAAGTGAGTTTTGGCCTTGGGGAAGGGGGAGGAGGAAATTCAAACTAGTGACTTCCACTTTATGAGGCATTGTCCCTAACCAGTTGTGCTACCACTTGGGATTGACAACAAAAAACCATCTATATACATGAATTCATGAACGAAACATTGATCGCAAAGCACTTTTACTTACAAAAATCTAGAAGTTCATTAATAAACAAATGGCTGCAAGTATTTAATAAATACAACCAGTAATAAAGCAAAAGCTCCCAAAAAGATTTAACTTTGAAATCTTACATTACCATTTCATCTACACCAAGAAGTGCATCATACTATATATAACCCCTTTAGGGTGCATAGGGTACCTTAGACCCTGCATATATACATATATATGCAATAAGCATTCAAAACCCAGCTCATGGTCAAGACGCACAATGAAGTTGCCACCAATTACTCCAAAGAGTTATCTGCAAGAGTTCAAATATGCGTAAATAAATATAGAAAAACTAAATTTGATAAGGAAAGTGTATTTCAAATTTTTTTTTTTTATTGGTAAGTCAGACATTTATCTTGTGAGTCTTGAACCAATGACCATACCCTCCATCCTATTATTGAGTAAGGACAAAGTGTCATTTGAATTAGAGCTAATTGGCAGTATTTCAGAACTAACAATTGTTTCTTCCAAAATATAAGTTTTGAGGTCACAATTTTGATAGAAACAAAAATTATTTTACCATTTCAATTGTCATAGTTAGGCCACAGATTGATTGATCCAGGTTCAATAATTCCAGGTCTATGTGGTGGCAAAAGCTTATTTATGAAAATTCCATTATCAAAATGTTGGCCTGATTCAAAAACCAGCTATATGTATCTTATGAAGGTCGAATGGACATTCTGCATATTAGTTACCACAAACCCAGGGAACTTCTATAAAACAATCTCACCCAAATAACCACCACAAAATAGTAATGTCACTTTATAACATAAAGAGGTTACATTATAGAGATAAAATATTTACAACATACCTTCAAAATTAGTTGCTAAGTACCAGTTAAAGTTATATACCTTTCTCAACTGTAATTAGACATGTTGTTGAGAGCCTTGGGAACATTGATAGTGTCTCAAAAACATCTTCCTTCGAAAGTTTAGCGGGAATTTTGATTGTCATTGTGTTCAAGGCTCTTGCCTCCTTTAAAATATACATTACTAATTTGACTTCATGTTCCAATTCTTCAAATCCATCAAAATTAAAAGTTTTAAGGCATGATGACAGACAACCAGGAGCATCCGGTAGCTCCATCCAGCATAACCGATTTTCATTATCATAATCCTAATGACAACATACACAGGACAGTAGATCATAAGTGTAAATCTAGGGAACATTAATTAACAATATCATCTTCTGATTATCCTAAACTTACCTTATTAACAACAAGAACTTCCAAATTAGGAGCCACTAGAAGCAAGGCTAGTAACACGTGCCAATTAGATGGAGTAACTTTAAAGTTCAATCGGACCAAATTTTGGAACATGGAAGGATAAATAGAACCAAAGGCTATGCACTGCACCACAAGATCAAAAATGAAAAATTTTAAGCTTTAATCCAAAACAAGAAAAACATGATAAAATATAAAAAGGGGTCTTACCTCTCTGTCGCCAGAAAACAATGAAAGGAACTTAGCATTGTTTAGTGCTCTAAGAAGCTTGAATATCCTGTCTCCATAATATATCTCATATACACGAGTCCAATCTTCAAGAGCATAAATATCGATACGTGCTTCAATCAAATGGGCTAGTTTTTCATGGAAAACGATGTTGCGCAAATGGCCAGATAATCGAAAGTACTCGAGAGCTGGGGTGTGTATCTCGAGATTGTAATCAGGAGGCTCTGGCTTATATGATTTAAACCCAATATGCAAACGTTTCAGGGTATGTACCTTTATTTTAAGAATGATCACGTTCGTACAAACTCTTACCACTGACAAATCTTCGAGGACTGGGCAGCCAGAAATGAGGGTCGAGATACTGTTCATCGATCCATATCTAATTTTGGACAGACGCAGAATCTTGAGGCTTGGGAATTGAAAGGAAGGAGGAGGATCGAGAACAATCCCACCTCTTAATTCGAGAACCACAACTGCTTTGCAAGTGTATAAGCTACTGGGCAACTTGAAAAATTCCCCCTCGTAAGCATGACTATCGTCTTGGCCGCCATCAAGGTAAATCTCGAGATGGAGTTGTTGGACATTTCGGGCTAGAGCGGCGAGGATCCAAGTGTCGAGATGGAAATTGTTACAAGGAGAATGCCACGTGAGACGAAAACTTCGGAGCGACGGCGCTATGTGTAGAGCCAATACTCTGTACACAATATATTTAAAGCTTTTGGGTTTTTTCCAGCGGTTATGTCTGAGGTCGAGAGTTGGGACGAGAGTCCAGAGGGGCTTCCACCTCTTTGACAAAATGGTTGTGGCTACGGCTTCTTTGGTTGGAAGGAAAGAAAGGATGTGGTAGAGAAGAGAGTCCGGTAGGTTGCTGATCCTGTCAGTGTCGATCACTGCGTCTCTGTTGAGAGTGAGTTCCGTACATTTTGACATCGATTGAGCAGATGCGCCCATCGACACTTCGCAAGAAATTAAAAATGAAAGGGAGAAGAAAAGGGCTGGGTTTAGTTAAGAAGAGAGGTGAAGAAGAAAGAAAAAAGAGAAAAAAAAATGGCTAGAGGAAGGAAAAAAAAAATGAAAAGGAGGAGCTGGGTTTGGTTTCCGTGAAGAAGAAAGAAGCAGGGTGGAGAAGAAATAGAAAAGAGAGAGAGAGAGAGAAAAGATTATTTTAATGAAGAAGGGAGAGAAACCAATTAAAATATAGTATCTATAAGACTACTGTTTAAGAGGATGTCGTTATTTGGATTCCTTTTTTTCTTTTTTCCTTTTTTTTTTAGTTAAAAAAAATAACCTCACGCCTCTATATTTAAGTAAAGATAAAATTAATGAAAAATTTGATAAAAATGTAATTCTAACTTCTATTAAAATATTGCTTAAAAAATAAGATTATTCTTCTACTGATTTTTATATTGTTTTATCCATTTATAAAGTAGATTCTCAGAATAAAAATCATTTTTTTGTTCAAAAATGCCTTTACACCTCTATATTTAAGTAACAGATAAAACTAATGAAAAATTCGGTAAAAATATAAGTCTAACTTCTATTAAAACATTGCTTAGAAAATAAGATAATTCTCCTACTAATTTTTATATTGTTTTATCCACTTATAAAGTAGATTATTAAAATAAAAATTATATATATATAATAAAAAAAACAATTTTTTTTTTTTACAAAATAGGACCACTAAAAAAAAGTCTCATCACACACGCAAAACGCGTGTGTTGAGGCTAGTATTTTTTAAAACTTTGGAGCTATAAAAAACTGTTAGAGCACTCACAATAAGAGTAACTGCATTAATCCGTGCAAATTTTCTGTCTATTTTGCAAGAAAAACTTACTTTTTCTATTTTACACACCCCTTTTTACAAAACATTCACATCAATTTGTCTATTCTACCATCTATTTTACTCTTTCCGGCCTAATTTGTTTGTCCTGTTTGAAAAGTCAAACTTTTTAAGAGAATATCATTTATTTTCTTGTCCGTCTTATTAAAATGTATAAATTTAAAAAACTACCCTTAAATAAATTTATCAATTTAAAAAAAAAAAAAAATTATTCTTAATGAGGCAACTAAAAAGGTGTCTTAGATTGATTTTTTAAATATTTGTTAGTTTTCTTTTCAAATAATTTTGAAAATAAAGTAGGGGTATAATAGAAATATTAGTAAATTAATGACTTTTATTTTTAAAAACAAGATGATATTTTGGGACATTTCAAAATAGAATAGATGACAAACAAACTGGAATGGAGTATTTAAATAATCATATTGCTTTAATTTTTTTATTATATCCAACAAACAGATCCCTACATGGCCTCCTACCTTTTTCTTTCTTTTTCTCACGCCAACCATCTTTCTTTTTCTTTGGACCATCTCATCTTTCTTTTTCTTTGGACCATCTCAGGCCTCTTTTTCTCCTTTTCCTTCTTCCTTCTACTCTTTAATCTTTATTCCTTATTATTTCTTCTTTATTCTTTAGCTTGAGCTTTTTTCTCTAAACAAGCTTTTCGAAATGATGCTAGTAGGGGTGTGCAAAAAATTGAAGAACCAAAAAAACCACTTCAAACCAGCCGAACCAATGCTAAAATTTCAGTTTGGTTTGGTTTCGGTTTTATTATATAAAAAGCCAAAAATTTCGGTTCGGTTTTCGGTGGCAAATTTTAATACACCAAACCAAATATATTATTATATTAAATATATAATATTTTGTAAATATTTGACTCTCTCTCTCTCTACCGGATACGCTTGGGCTATTCTAAAAAAAAAAAATAGATATGCTTTGATAGTTTGGCAGATATGCTTTAGCAGCTTTGCGTTGGGTAGTGGGCCTCCAAAGTCCAATCCATCATTTCATTTTAAACCAATTCAGTGACTAAGTAAACTAAGTTATCAAATTATTCAAACTAAGTTATCAAGTGACTAAGGGAACTAAGTTGCAGTGGGCCTTTTTTTTTTTTTTTTTTTTTTTTTTTTTTTTTTTTTTTTTTTTTTCAGCCATCAAATGATTCAAAATTTCAAAATTCAAATGATCTAGCCATAGCATTTTAAAACCTATTAGATTAATCACCTATAATTAAACTAACTAAATATCTAATTAAACTAATTAAATTAAAACTAATTGAACTATAAAATCAAAAGTTGGAAACCCTACCCTACATACCCGGCCCACACTTTCACTCTCACAATCTCACACTTTCCACCCTCTCTAACGTTCAGACATCAGACTGCCTCCACTCCCTACCTCTCACACTTTCCACTCTCTCCCTTTTCTGTCGCCTCCACACACCGGCTTGATCATCGGCTTCTCATCTCCCACAGTGAGTCTCTATCGTTGCCCCCACACTTTCACTCTGCCTTTACTATCACCCCCACACTTTCACTCTCACACCGCCCTCCACACGCCGCCTCCCCACACCGCCTCTCTGTTTTGTGTTTCTCTCTGTTTTTTGTTTTAGGTTTTGAAAATAGAAATCTCGATACCCTCTAACCCTCTCATTGTTTTGTGTTTCTCTCTGTTTTGTGTTTTAGGTTTTGAAAATAGAAATCTTGATTCCCTCTAACCTTCTCTCTGTTTTGTGTTTTAGGTTTTAAAAATAGTGAATCTCTGTTTTGTAGTAACAACCTAAGATCAAGATGTTTATTTTTTCAAGTTTTAATGTTTTATATGCAAATAAAGTTAGGGTTTTGAAAAAATCGATAACCCATGTGCTTGGCTGCTTGTGCTAGTTGGTTTATTTATTAAAGTTAGCTGATTGCCTTTGAGTTCTGATATATAAAGTTAACTACTTTTTTATTTATTTATTGTTGATATATTTTTGTTTATTGTTGTTGACATGCTGTGAATCTATGACTGTGATGTTAAGTTGTTATTTTCTTATTGATGTTACATATTTGAAAATCAATAACCTCATGTGCTTAATTGTGATGTTGGTGTATTTGTTAATAATTTACTATAATGTTGTGGTATTTGTTAATAGTTGACTGTGATGTTGGGGTATTTGTTAATAGTTGACTTTTTTGTGTTATTGTATACTAGAGTAGAGTGAAGAGTCCTTTTCATTTTTTTTTTTTTTTTTTTTTTTGTTGCTGACTTTTATTATGTTGTTGTTACCGTTTTTTTTTTTTTTTTTTTAATTGTAGACTAGACTCATTTTGGCATTAAATTTTATTTTTTATTTTTTACTTTTTATATTTGCTGACTTATTGTGTTTTATTTTATATTCTAGATGAATGAGACAAGAGAAATCCCAGAGGGTCAACACAATGAAGCGGGTCAAGGGGCAACCAATGTGCATGAAGACAAAGGCAAACCCCCACTCCCACCAAGTGCAGGTAATACTGGTAAAAAAAGATCTTTTGTTTGGGGTCATTTCACTGTTATTGAAGGGGGGGGGGGGGAACCTAGGGCAGCTTGTAACTACTGTGGCACAACCTATGCTTGTGACACTAAGTTAAATGGCACTACAGCCATGAGAAATCACATACAATCACAATGTTTGAAATATCCTTATAGGGAGAACAAAAAAAACCAATCAACCCTCGCATTCAAACCTAAAGAAGAAGGAGAAAGTAACGGTAAAATTGTGCCTTGGGTGTTTAATTTTGAGGAAAGTAAAAAAGCATTGGCAGAGATGATTATTCTAGATGAGCTGTCTTTTAGATTTGTGGAGGGTTCTGGTTTTAGGAAGTTTATGTCTGTTACCAAGCCTAGGTTCAATCCAATCCCTGGCCGCACAACAATTGCCAAAACTTTCTTTAGAGTGTTTTAAGATGAGAAACAAAAGTTGAAAGAAGCCCTAAGAGAGCAGCGGGTCTGCCTTACCACAAATACATGGACATCCGTTCAAAATTTGAACTACATATGCCTCACTGCCCATTTTATAGATAGTGATTAGAAAATACACAAGAGGATTCTTAGTTTTCATTTAGTGGAAAATCACAAGGGTGAAACACTTGGGAAGGCGGTTGAGATGTGTTTACTTGATTGGGGGATAGACAAGATTCTAACTATTACAGTTGATAATGCTGCCTCTAATAGTGGGCTGATTTCTTTTATTCAAAAAAAGACTAAGCATAGGAAGGCAATAGTTTTAGGGCATAAATACTTGCATGTAAGGTGTAGTGCTCATATCTTGAACTTGATTGTTCGTGAAGGGTTAGTTGAAATGGATGAGACAATAGTGAAGGTGAGGAAATCTGTGCGATATGTGAGATCGTCTCCACAAAGACAAAGCACATTTAAGTTATGTGCGGAGAAGGAGAAAGTTGACTTTAAAAATCAGTTGTGTTTAGATGTGCCCACTAGGTGGAACTACACCTATATTATGTTGGAGAAGGCCAAGAAGTATCAAAAGGCTTTTGAGAAATTGGAGGAAGATAATCCAAATTTTCTTATGACAATTAGAGAGGAGGCAAAGGAAGAAGGAAATGATAGACATGAGGTTGCTTAGGGAATGGATGATGTGGATTGGGAAAAGATTAGGATCTTTTCTAAATTGCTTAAAATTTTCTATGATGCAACCTTGCGGTTTTCGGGTGCTAATTATGTTACTAACAATTCTTTATTTTTGGAGCTCATGTCAATTCATGACACAATTGAGTTGGAGCATGAAAAAGATAGTTATTTGTTGAGAAAAATGATTGATTACATGAAGAACAAATTTGAAAAGTATTGGGGGAACTTTAATAATATGAATCACTTGTTGTATGTAGGGTTAGTTCTTGATCCTCGATACAAGTTGAGGTATCTTGAGTACTGTCTTGGTACTTTGTATTAGAGGCAAAAGGCTGTTGATATGGCAAGAAGAGTAAAGGTTGTTTTGGAGGATTTGTATAAATCTTATACTCAAAATCAAGTGGGGAGTAGTAATGCTAGTGCTGCTGCACAAGCCCAAGGCCAAAAACCAAGTGGATCAATGGAGGGAGATGATTCTAATGTGGTTGATGCGAAGGCAATGAGGATGATGGGATTTAAGAAGCACTTGATTGGTATTGATTCTTCAAATACCAAATCAAAGGTTGATAAATACTTGTTAGAGAGCTGTGAAGATGTCTTTGATGATAATTTTGATATTTTGGCTTGGTGGAAGGTTAATTCCCCATGATACCATGTGCTTTCAAGAGTTGCGACATGTTCTTGCAATTCTAGTATCCATTGTGGCCTTAGAATCTACCTTTAGTATGGCTGGTCGTGTCCTTGATCCCTTTCGAAGTTCATTGTCTCCACTTATGGTGGAAGCCCTCATATATGGTCAAAATTAGCTCCGTCCTTCATCAGCTCCAATCTGCCTTCGTGCTGCCATGGATCATGTTGAGAAGTTTGAAAAGCTTGATGGATGTATGATTATTATTTGTTATATTAAAAAAAATATGACTTTATATTTCTTTATTTATTAAAAAAAAAATCTACATGTCTATTATTATTAAAAAAAACCCTGAATGTCTTGGATTCTTGGCATATTTATTGTTTTATTGTACATTCTGCATGTCTACTTCTTTCTTTATTTAATAAAAAAAAAAAAACTAAATATCTTGGATTCTTAGCATATTTATTGTTTTATTATATAAGTGATTTTTATGTTTTTTTTTCATTTTTTGTTTGTAGAACTTATGAGTGATGCTGCATTAACATCGAAATTAGGCATGTCCACACCAACACCTATTGA
Organism: Quercus cerris; assembly: GCA_963669245.1. Taxonomy (NCBI): domain Eukaryota; kingdom Viridiplantae; phylum Streptophyta; class Magnoliopsida; order Fagales; family Fagaceae; genus Quercus; species Quercus cerris. The sequence goes on along the minus strand of OY770009.1, from coordinate 11,014,236 downwards.
AGTTGATGGTTGAAGATTTCTCTTTGCTCTTTGGACAGATGGTATTGATTATGATATATACACTTTTTGATATGTATAGTTACACCCTTTTGATATGTACACTTTTTGCTATTAGACACTAGTAGACAGTGGCTTACATAAGTACATATAGATATGGGCTTGGGTAAAATATCATTTTCATCCCTAAACTATCACAAAAGTTCATTTTTCGTCCATAAACTTTCAAAAGTTCATTTTTCGTCCCTAAACTTTTCCAATTGTATTGATTTTTATCCCTCCCACATTAGCACTCGTCAAGCCACAGAGGGACGAAAATCAATACATTTGGAAAAGTTTAGGGAGAAAAACAAACTTTTGAAAGTTTAGGGATGAAAAACGAACTTTTGTGAGAGTTTAGGGACGAAAAACGAACTTTTGAAAGTTTAGTGACGAAAAATGAACTTTTGTAATAGTTTAGGGACGAAAATGATATATTACCCTATGGGCTTTTATTTTCAGTTGTGGCCTATACATAATACATGGACAATATATAGACAATATATGATATTAGGCAATAGGCAATGACATATAATCAATTTATTTTAAGTCTTTGGCTAAATATTAAATATGGACAGTGTATATGTTGACATTGACATTGACATATGACCAATTTATTTTGAGTCTTTGGCTATAATGCTATTATGTAGGTATTGACATATGGACAATATGTGGACATTGACATATTACTAATGAAGTAATGAAATATGCACTAGTTATTTTATTTTGACTTGTACAATTTATTTTTTAATCTTGTTTGTATTTGATGGGTGCTTGTAACAAGTTACAGATTAGTTTAAGGCTTTAAGCACTAGAAGAATTTTTTGCTCTAGATTATTTCCGGATTTATGAATCTGTGTTGACATGTTGTTCTTGTGCAAATGCATTGTGGACAGGTTATTTTTGGATTTATGAATATGTGATGTGTATTTTAATGAGTATAATAGAAGCTCTAAATCAGGTTATGAATTTATGATAGGTTGTGATTTATGAATTTTCTATATGTGTTGTATTTTTGGATTTATGAATCTGTAACAGGTTTTTTTTTTTTTTTTTTGAAGAATCTGCAATAATGTATATTTCTGGATTTATGTAAAGTAAAAGCAAGTTATGAAAAATGTAAAATGCAAAACAGGTTGTGATTTTTTCTTGTTTGTAAAATGTTTTATGGGTGTGTAAAAAGGCCCAAAAATGGCCAAAATAGGAAAAGCCCGAATCTGGGCCAAAAGGGCCAAAACAGAAAGCTAAAAAAGGCCTAAAGATGGCCATTGCCAAAATAGAGAAGGCCCGAATCTGGGCTACAACTAGTTCCTAACAAAGGCCCAAAACAGGTTTCTAAAAAACACTTAATTAGAGCATAAAAGGCCATAAAATAAGAGACTTGTATACTGCATTTAAAAAAAAAAAAAAAAAAAAGCCCAAACAGAAAATTTTTGGAAAAAAAAAAAAAAAAACCAAAGGCCCAACTGGCCCAAACTCCAAGCCCAAAAACCGAAACCAACCGAAAAACCGACTAAAACCGAAACAAATCGAAACCAACAATTTTTCAACTATTTCGGTTGGTTTCGATTGAGACTTTTAAAAACCGAAAATTTCGGTTTCGATTGGCCGGATTAAAAAAAATTGACTGAACCGAACAGATTATAGCCCTAAATGCTAGTAACTCCAAGATTTCTCAAACTCAGTGGTTGAGGCTAGGGCAAGGGTGATTTTGTGGTTTTGTTGTGAGAAGAAGTCAGAGAGGAAGAGCAAGATGAAGGGGGAGAAGAAGACAATGATCTCCTTCACAAGTACCAACCTCTTCCACAAGCATCAATCTAGTCGACCTAGAAATGCTGATCTCCACCACTGATCCATCGATCCACTTCCATTGACCCACAAACGGCATCTTCGCCGATGTCACCGATCCATAAGCTATCTGTTGGTTTGTCTGTGTGGATGTGTTTCTATGTTGGATTGTCCTTGTGGGTGTGTTGGTCTATAATAAAGGAGCAAGAATATGAGAGAGAAGAGAAAAGCCCAAGTTCGTTTCAGAGGAAGAAGAGAGAGAAAAAAAAAGGGAGCCAAATTGGGAAATTAATAAAATAATAATACGCAAAGTTACAGTAACCTTGCATATATGCACAGTTACTGTAGCAATTGTGCATTTATACATAATTTTACACCCATTGATGTGGATGTTTTTTTGGTCAAAATGTGTAAAATCATCTACTTTTTGTATTTTGCAAGATTATGCAACCATTGATGTGGTTGCTCTAAAGGAAGTAAAATAGCTATAATGTTATTTTAGCAACTAAAAACATCAAAATGCAAGCTACAGCAAAGTTGCTATAACTAAAAAAAAAAATACTAATAGAGCTACAGTGGGCTATCAAAGCTAAGAGCATCCACATTGGTAGACCTATAATTTTAGCTATTTGGCTCTACCAAAAGTTACTTTATCTATTTTACCTTCTCACTTTACAAACCATCCAACATAAGTGGTTTTATTTTAACTGTTAACACAATAAAATAATATAAACAACACAATAAAATAATATATCTACTACAATAAACAACAACTACCACAATAAATAATATGAGCACCTAACAATATTACCACCCACAACCACCCAACAACAATTAGCAAGCCAAGAACAACCACCTACAACCACTGCCAAAAACCCAAATTAGCCAAAAACCACCACACAAATCACCACCAACACAGCCACACCACCACTAACTCACGAAACCCAGCCAAACTGCCACCACGAAACCCAGACAAACCCACAAAATCTAGCCACACCACCATAGCTAAATTCCTTTGCCTCATTTCTACCTTGATCCGTCTCGTAGCACTCTTAAGTTTGATGAAGGCGGTGGCGATGGAGTTAGTTGGGAACAAGATTTGGGCGTGGTGAGGGATTGCGTTATAGGCAAGATGACTTGGCGAGAGGGTGACTAGGAGAGAGATAGGTCGGTGATGGGGCTTGGGTTGGTGATGGAACCTAGGTTGGCGGTGAGATAGAATACTAGGCTTGTTGGCGTTGGGTGAGTGGTCAGATGAAGGACTGGGCTTGTTGGCGAGAGAGCTTGGGTGAGCGGTGAGGACTGGGCTTGTCAGTGAGAGTGGAGAAAGAGAAAGCTTGGGGGAGATGGTGAAGAGTAATTGGAACCAAGGAATAAAAAAAAGAGAAAAAAAAAAAAAATATATATATATATATATATATATGTATATTATTTTAATGAGAGAGATAATAAAATATACTATTTGATTTTAGCTTTTGAGCTATAGTGCACAACCATTTATGGCTGTGTACTGTAGCTGAGTAGGTAAAATTTTTATCTATACCTCCACCAATGTATCACACTTTTTGTATATGGTGGTGCTAAAAATAGTAATTTAGCTTTTTAGCACCACCAATACTAATACTCTAACAGCCCATTATAGCTTAAAACTATTAAAAAAAATTATTATTATTATTATTATTATTCTATATCTTTCTCTCTCCTCTCCTCTTTTAAATTTTTTTTTCTCTCTTTTTTCTGTTCTCTCTTTCTTCTCTAACCAACCCATTTCTCTCTCTCTCTTTTCTCTTTTCTTTTTTCTCTCCAAGTTTCTCATTTCTTCTTCTCCATATCTTTGCCAACCTCCTCTTCATTTCTTTTTTTTCTTTTTTTAATTTCTTAAACTATGGCCGAAAATATATCTCTCTCTTTCTTTTATTTATTTTTTCTTTCTTTCAATTTTTGTTCTCTCTTTTGTGGTGGTGATGGGTTTTGTGCCGGTTGTGGGTTGGGTGGTAATGGGTTTTGTGGCTGGTTGTGGGTGTTGTTGTGATGGGTTTTATGGCCACTTGTGGGTGTGATGGTGATGGGTTTTGTTGGCTTTGGTTGTGGTGGGTTTTGTTACTGGTTGTCGGTGTGGTTGTGATGGGTTTTTTTTTAGTAGTGGTGATGGTGGTGGCTGGTAGTGGGTTGCAGGTTTATGGTTGTGGCTGGTGGGGCAACGGTGGAGGTGGTAGAAGTGGCTGTTGCTGTTGGTTTGGATTTTTTAATTGTTGTATATCATTATTTTAATGAGTTTTATATTATTTTAAATGAGTTGCTAAAAGTATAGATGTTTTATGTTTGTTGTTTTGTAAAGTGAGTTGTTAAAATGAATAAAGTTGCTTTTTAAGTTGTTAAAAGCTATAATTTTTAGCTCCCTTGCTGTGAATACTTATTGATGTCAGTTTACCATAGCTCCATTGCTAAAAAATTTAGCAATAGCACCATCATTGTAGCTCTATTTTTGGTGTGAGAGCTGTTAAATTTAGCAATATGGTTTTTTAGTACCACCAATACTAATAATCTGAGAATGAGAAAGTTACAAAAAGAATTTTTTAAAAAGGAGTGAATGGAAAAATAGACCTAGCAAATGGGTTGGGTTGAGTTAAAAAAAATTCAGTCTGTTGGCATAAATTATTGATATGGGACTTAACATATGTCCACACAATCCATACTATTTGTAACTGTATATACACTTATATTCTAGAAGTACTAATCAAGTTTCCTGGAGAGCTTGCAAAGACTCTCTACCCACTAAAATGAACCTGGTCCGCCGTAAAATCATCACCACAACCACCTGTGATAGATGTAAAATGCACCAAGAAGATGCTGTGCATGCCTTGCTGCACTGTCCAAACCTGAAGCCTTTATGGTGCACACGGCCAGAGTGGAACCATGGCACGCTCCATGTGTGCTCCTCTTTTATTGACGTGTTTGATTTCATTTTTGCAGGAAAAAAAGAGCCAAAACTGTTTGCAGCAGTTATTTGGACACTTTGGAATAGGCGTAACAATCTACAACTCGACAAATCTGCCTTACCACTTGACAAAGTTTTGGAGTTTGCCCAGGAACGGTTGATGGGGTTTTAAACTACCAACGAGCGACCTTCACACCCCCATGGACGAGCAACATCTCATTGGACAACACCTGATGCTAACAGGTTCAAGATAAACTTTGACGGTGCGGTATTTGCAGACAAAGATAGTGCTGGGATTAGTGTGGTAATCCGAAATGATGCTGGGCTGATTATGGCGTCTTTGACTCAACAAATACCTCTACCAACATTAGTCATCGAGGTGGAAGTGCTGGCGGCTAGAAGAGCTTTAGAATTTGCTTTGGAACTTGGCTTTGACGATATAGTACTTGAAGGTGACTCTGAACTCCTTATAAAGAACCTAATGAATGGAGGCAGCAAGCTGACCCACTACGGAAACATTGCAGCTGATATTCTTTTTCTGTTGTCCCACTTCTCAAAAGCAAAGATAATTTTTGTCAGGAGACATTGTAACCAGTTAGCACATTCATTAGCAAGGAGAGCAATTATACCTCCTAGTATGTCTGTCTGGATGGAAGAAGTACCACCAGACCTTGAACCTGTATTTTTGGCTGATCTTGAAAGCCTACCTTAATGAAGTTTCACAGTTTTGATTCTCAAAAAAAAAAAAAAAAGTTGCAATTGAGACTTCTCGTAATCATTTATGAATTCAAGATCCACTTAGTCAATACTTAATGCTGAACTCAACAAACACCAACACAATATACACTCCAACAATCCAAACAAATCAAATAATTTTTTTTTAAAATCTTTTTATATATGAAATCACATATATTCTTTTCCTAAATTTTATTAAATCTGAAGTCATATTCTTTAATACTTCCTTAATTTTTTTTTTTGAGAAATAATACTTCCTTAATTGAAAAGTCTTTTCTTTTGTTTTGGTATTACTTCTACTTATGTTATTTTGGGTCCTCCTCAACCCTTTTTTTATTTCCCCAATTTGAATCAACTCACTTTATCTTTTTGTAGCATTAATCACTTTTTTTTAGACCAGATTATCTCAAATGACTCTCTCTCATTTTTTCATCAATAGGAGCTACCTCATCTCTTCTATCTCTTTGTGTATTGCCAATTATCTATTTTAACATTGTTATATATATATATATATGTGTGTGTGTGTGTGTATATATGTGTATATATATATATATATATATATGTATATATGTATATGTATATATATATATCTAAAAGCTGAGACGTAGAATTTAATGCTGCTGTACTCCTGTTGAGTCACCTCATTAGCCACACCATTTTTTTTTTTTAATTTCATTTATGATTTTTCTATTTTATTTTATATAAAATAATTAAATATAGCTAATGGAAAAACTTGTTAATGCACTCCATTACCATTCAACATATTACTATTTATTTGTTTTAAATGCAAATATTTGACTATTCAACTACCCAAATAGATTTCAACTTTTCATTTTCTTCTTTCTAATTTCAAGTAATTGTTTTTTTAGAGATTAATTTTAGGTAATTGTTAAAATTGAATAATTCACTATCATTTAGTGGATATATGCACATGATTACTATTCATTACGATTTCAACTTTTCATTTTCTTCTTTCAAATTTCAAGTACTTTTTTTTTTTTTTGAAATTAATTTCAGGCATTTGTTAAAATTGAATAATTCATTATCATTTAGTGGATATATGCACATGATTACTATTCATTACAATCGTTACTATTTATTAGATGCAAATGTTTAACTATATTCAGCTATCCATATTGATTTCAACTTTTCATTTTCTTCTTTCTAATTTCAAGTAATTGAATATTTAAACTTTTCATCTTCCTATTAAAAAAAAAAAAAAAATCTTCTTCTCTTCTTCCAACCTTTCCCCTCCCTCTTTGCCTCTTTATCTCCATACTATTCTTTATTTTATCATTAAACTTTCTTCATCATTTCAACTTTCTTATATTTTAACTCTTCTTCTCTCCATCTTATTTTGTATAAATCTGATGTCATTTCTTCGATTCAATCCATATTTTTTCCATACAAAAACTATGAGTACTCTCTCTCTCTCTCGCTTGATTTTTGTTCTTTCTTATAACTGTAATTTAGGTTGATGGTTTTTTTATTTAATTTTTTGGTGTTGTATTTTTTAAATTTTCTATCACAAATCACTCTTATAGCTTTGGTTGAATTTTGGTTTGGGTTAATATGTAGGTTTTTTTTTTTTTTTTTTTTTTTTTTTTAAATAGAAATTTTAGTATATATCAAAACAAAATATATATGGCTACGAATTTGAATTTACCTACCAATGGACTTTCACTGAATAGAGATGTATTCACAAAGTTTTTAGCTTCATATACTTCTTTGGTAATGTGAATTTGAGAAAGAGAAAAGGGTAGACAAAGGATGTATGGTCTTTCATAATCCCCTATGTTTTGAAGAAAGTGGAGGGCCTATTAGTCTCCCTTCTACTGGAATTTTGAATAAAAAGCCTTTTGCTATAAGTTCCTTGACTTTTTGTTGTTTTGTAATTGTTCTATAGTTTATAATCTGACAAAAAGTGAATAGGGTTTTTTTTTTTTTTTTTTTTTTTTTTGTAGAGTATCAAAAAAGTAAAAAAATATTCAGGATAGTAATTTTGTATTGTTGCATCTCATGTGTTTGGTAAAATTTCTTTTAGAAATCTTATAATTTTTTCTCAAATCTATTTGTTATTTTTATTTTGGTCATTTTATTACAAATAATGAGCATCTCCACCATCAAATTTTTAGTTAATCTGAATTTTCTTGGTAAGCTTTTACTTTGCTTAGTTGATCATCTTTATTAAAAATGCCAAAAAGAGAATAAGATAAAATATAATTAACTTAATAGCATCATTGTGCTCAGGGACGAACCTACAATAGGGTAGGGGGTCCATTGCGCCCCCCCCCCCCCCCCCAAAAAAAGAGCTAGTACCCCCCCTCCCCCCCAAAAAAAGGCTAGTATATTAAATTTTCGTCCTAATAGCCCCCCCCAATTAAAAAAAAAGTTGGTATACAAATCAATATGAAAATCACCGACAAACTCTCATAAAAATAAAAAAAATAAAAAAATAACCAAAAAAAATAAAAATAAATATGGACTGAAATCTGAAAACCTAAATTACAATTCTCAAATTTTTACCCTAACCTTACTCTTCCTCCACTCAACCTCATCAAGCATCAACGCCTCCTCCATCACTGTTGCTAAGTGCTGCTACTGTTCTTTTCCTCAGATCAGATCTAGACTGTTGGTTTGTTGTTGCTGCTGCTCCTCCTCAGATGCTTGATCACAATCACACATGGTAAATCTAAGAAATTTCTCGTCTCTCTCAAGTTCATATTTTTGCTATATTGCTCAGCCTAGTGCCTTAGCCGGTTAGCCCTCTACCTCTGCGTTTTTTGATGAACTGTGGTGACTATGTTGACTGTATTTGTGAGTTGTGGCTTACTGGTTTTTATTGGACTGGTGTGTAACGTGTGTTCACTGTGTTGTTGTGTCAAGTCATTTGTGGACCGAAGACTTAGTGTTTGTGGCTTTGTATTGAGACTTGAGTATTGACTAATGTGTATTGGCTTTTTCCTTTTTGTGACTATGTGGACCGGTTTCAGACTTGTGTTTGTAACTTTTTTGTTTTATTTTTAGTTTTTTTTTTTTTTGGTTTTAACTATAAAGAAATAGAGTGGGACTAGGACAGTAGGATGTGAGTGTGTGATAGTGAATTTGTTATTTGTGAGAGTGGTCTTTGGTGGTCACTGTTTTGTCACTTGTGAGTACTGTTAACTGTGAAGACTAGTCTTTGGTAAGTTATAATTGATTTTTTTGTGAGACCAATTGACCAAGTCTTTAGTTGGATTGTTTTGGTTTTATAAAAAATTTTGTCTTTGTCACTTTGTGTAATGTGGCTAATATTATATATATATATTTATATATATATATATGAACTTGTGAACTTTGTCTTTGTCACTTTGTGTGATGTGGCTAATATTAGTAATATATATATAAACTTGTGCTTGTCTGTTTGTGATTATTTTGGTTTTAGATTTTTTTTTTTTTTTTTTGGTTGAGAAGTCCCTTTTTTTTAGTTGGTGTATAGAACTACGAAATATGGAAATAATGAAACTTTTTTTTTTTTAATTTGTAGATCATGAGTAAGTCCACTACAATATTAAATTTTTTCAAAAGAAAAAATCTAAATAATTCTGAAGTCATAGCTAATGATGCAAGATTGCCAACCCCTAGTGTTGATGTCCCAGTTTCTGAAAATCTCCAAACAGAAGTTCCAAATGTCACCATTGACGAAAGTACAGGTTTTGTGCGTGATCCTGGAATGCGTAAGCAAATATGGGAATATGATGCTAATGAACGGGATGAAATTTGAAGAGCTTACATTAAGCTTGGTCCATACCAACCTAAACTAACTGAGTACAAGAAAACTAAATTTGGAAGACATTCTCGTAAATTTAAACATTCATGGTTTGCAATTGAGGAATTTAGTCCATGGCTTGAATATTCACCTAGTAAAGATGCTGCTTTTTGTCTACCATGCTTTCTCTTTGATAAGCCAACTAGGAATTCTGGGAGTCAAAGATGGATTTCGGAATTGGAAGAAAGTTAATGATGGAAATAATTGTTCCTTTTTGAATCATATGGGGAAAGAACCTAACTCTTTTCATAGAGCTTTCGAGCAAGCCATGACAGATTTGATGAACCAGTCTCAACACATACAAAAGGTACTTGAAAATTTCAATTCTGATCAAATTGCAAGCGATCGATTGTGGTTAAAGGCCTCAATTGATGTTGTCAAAGTTCTTGTATTTCAAGGACTTGCTTTTAGAGGACGAGATGAAAGTTCTGATTCAATTAATTGTGGGAATTTTCTTGAAATATTGGATTTGGTAGTATCATATAATGAATATGTTGTAGAAGTGATAGAAAAAGCTCCCAAAAATGCCTCTTACAAATCACCAAAAATCCAAAAGGAAATCTTACATATATTTTCAAACAAGGTGAAGAAGGCAATTCGTGAAGAAATTGGTGATGCAAAGTTTTACCTAATTGTTGATGAAGCTCATGATGAGTCAATGAAGGAGCAAATGGCTATTGTTATAAGATTTGTAGACAAATATGGTTTTGTTCGAGAACGTTTTTCTGGGGTAGTTCATGTCCCTAATACTACGACATTAACCCTAAAAGACGAAATATATTCTATCTTGTCACATCATAGTCTAGATATTCAAGATATTCGAGGGCAAGGATATGATGGTGCAAGCAATATGTGAGGTGAGTGGTATGGATTAAAAGCTTTGGTTTCAAATGATTGTCCATATGCTTACTACATTCATTGTTTTGCACATCGCTTGCAATTAGCATTAATGGCAGCATCAAAAGAAGTTATTCTTGTTCAAAGTTTTTTTAATAGATTATCATCTATTGTCAATGTTGTTGGTGCTTCATGCAAGCGTACTGAGCAACTAAAAAAAGCTTATGCTGATCAAATTGCATATTTTGTTGAAATTGGTGAGCTTGAAACTAGAAGAGGACTTAATCAAATTAGCACATTACAACGGACTGGAGATACTCGTTGGGGTTCTCACTTGAGATCGATTTCTAGCTTGGTAAATATATTTAGTCCAACGTGTGAAATTTTACTTACGATCATCAAGGAAGGAAATACTACTTCCCAACGAGAAGCAGCATATTCATGTTATCATGCTATGATTTCTTTTGAATTTGTGTTCATTTTGCATCTCATGAAAGAAATTATGAAGATCACTGATGCACTTTGTCAAGCTTTGCAGTGTCAGTCTCAAGACATTTTAAATGCGATGAATTTTGTTTCATCCACTAAAGAACTTATTCAAAAATTTAGAGATGAAGAGTGGGATAATTTACTTACCACTGTGAAATCATTTTGTGAGGCACGTGACATAGATGTCCCATATATGAATGTTCGTTATGTTGAGAGAGGAGGTCTAGCTCGTTATCAACAAGATGACTTCACAATTGAGCATCATTATCAGGTAGATATTTTTTATGCTGCAATAGATTCTATATTACAAGAATTAAATCATCGGTTTAGTAAGCATGCGGTGGAATTGCTTAATCTTAGTTCAGCTCTTGATCCTAAAGAGGCACGTTAGTCCTTTAAAAGTATAGACATTTTGTTGTTAGTAAGCAAGTTTTATCCAAAAGACTTCACAAATCAAGAAATGATACTTTTAAAGGCAGAAGTTGATCATTATGAGCACAATGTAGTTTGGCATCCGAACTTCAAGAAGCTATCAAGTATTTCTAAATTGTGCCAATGGTTGGTAAAAATTGGAAAATCATTATTTTACCCATATATTTATAGATTGATTACACTTGTGCTTACTCTTCCAGTTTCTACTGCAACTACAGAGCGAGTATTTTTAGCCATGAATATTATCAAGAATAGGCTTCGCAACAAGATGGAAGATGATTTTCTAATGGACTCTATGATTTTGTACATTGAGAAGGAGATTGCTGCAAAATTTGGTACAAAATCAATCATAGATGACTTTTAAGACTTAAAAGAGCGTCGAGTTCCATTTTGATAAATATGTTGAAATGTTTAAAAAACACTTATTTTATATGTTATACTTTGTCGACATTCTTATAATATCAAATGTTTAAGAAACACTTATTCTATATGTAGTATTTTGTTGAATATGAAATAGGTGTTAGTTTTTATTTTCATAAAAAAAATTGTTTTAAGCTTTGCCCCCCCCCCCCCCCTCCTAGGTTCAAATCCTAGTTCCGTCCCTGATTGTGCTATTAATGTTTTTATGTATAGATACTTAAGGAACTTTTTCTTTTTGCATTTTATTTTATTTTATATTTCCACTTTATAATATATGATTTATTGATAATGATCTATTGCATAATTAACTATATTTACTTTTTCACTTAGTTTCAATTGTGAGGAAGAAAGAGACATGGATCTATGTTTTTGAGAAAAATATATCTATAAGAGTTAAATCACATATATTTTTATAGGAATAAATAAAGTATACATAGTTACAACTTGGTCTAATAGTTCTCATACTATCATTTAAAAAAAGAAAAAGAAAAAACTATTACATTGTGTTTTCATACATAACTCACTATATATAATACTTGATTACAAAATATATATTGTTACATTGCAAAAAATTTCGAATTTAAAACATAATTTCAAATAACACATATTGAATTTTTAATAATACAATCTTAATATATTAATTCAAGTGAAATGCTAACGAGTGCCCTTAGGACACTGGTTAATAATTTATTTAAAAAAAGTTTTTATAGAAAATGAAAAAAAAAATTAATATTTTGACAATTTTTTTCATTTCCTATAAAAGTGGTATCAAAACTTTCTTAAAATTGATTATTAACGAATGCCCTTAGGGCACTCGTTAGCATGACTCTTAATTCAATAATTATCCAATAAAAAATAATTATATCATATTTTTTCACACATCGCGCAAGTCTGTGACTAGTACTTATTAATTGCTAATACATATTACTAGTATCATATATAAATACATTTTTTTGTTGAATTTTCATGTACACGTGTATACGGCAACACATATTAATGACTGGATTACATAAATTTTGAGGTGCGGTACTTATTACCTCTCCATTCACCCACCCAAAAAGAGCAGTTCACAAAGCCTTTAGTTAAAAGCCATATATCCTCCAAAGAAGGCCCTAGTTTCCAAGGAATGGTATCTGATTTTCCTTTACGAAGTAATGAGAATGTTATGATTTTCCTTATTTCTCATTGGAGGTTCTTTTAATCCCACAGTGGCCTAAGACAGCGAGATCTCCTTTCCCCATTCAATTTGATCTAGTTACTGAAGTAATTTTTCATTTATTTCAATGAGCATATCCTAATGGGCTTATTTATGGGGTCAAAGAATCAAAGAAGCAAGGGGTTGTAAACGACTCCACCAATCACCCACTTGATGTTTGCGGATGATCTATTGGTTTTCACTAAAGTAAGCCAAACAAAGCTGGCTGTGTCTGTCATGGAGTGTGAATTTGTATAGAAGTGTGCCGGGTCAAAAAATAAACTCAGCCAAATCTTCAATCTTCTTCAGCAGCAACCTAAGCAACAATCTCCAAAAGGAATCGTGTACTAACTAATGCTACTTACCTGAGGCTTCCTCTGGTTTTCAATAGAAATACAAAGCATCTCCTGGCTAATATTGTTTGGAAAATCAACTCCTGAACACAAGGATGGAAATCAAAAGTTCTTTCACATGTTGGCAGGGTTTCCCTGTCAAAATCTGTACTTGTTGCCATTTGTAGATATTCCATGGCACCTTTATCTATCCCCAAATCTATATGCTCCAACATTGATGCTTCTAAGAAAATTTTATTTGGGGACCAGATGGGATAAAAAAGAAATGTTATATGAAATCTTGGCATTCTCTATGCAAACCAATGTGTTGGGGTCTTCGTCGAGCAGTGGATTTTAATCAAGCTCTCATAGCAAACTTAGCCTAGATGCTTGCAGAAGGAAAATCAAAGAATGGATGAAGCTGAGGAGATCCAAGTACTCAGCTACCTCATAAAGAATGTGCTTTAAAAAAAAAAAAAATGGCACTGGGAGCTCAATTAATATATGGGAGGATCCTTCATTCACCACAAATTTCTCCCCAAGGCCTATAAATTAATGATAGCTTACCTACAATTCATTGGGTTGCTGACCTCTTGACTTAAGATAGAACCCAATGAGACTTGGATAAGCTCTACAATCTCTTTGACACTCCTACGGTTTATACCACTCTCAAAATACATATCTCCCTCAAATCCTCATGATAAGCTGATTTCTAGCAATGGTAAATTTTCTGTTGAATCAGCATACTTAGCTGATTAGATGGCTAGGTTCCTGGACACAGGCCCTCTTGATCAAAGGGGGTGGAAACACTTATGGAAACTCAAAATAAACAAAAGGCTAAAGCTAATGCTATGAAAACTAGTATGGAATATCTTACCTACCAAATATGTTCTTAATGAAAAATGGGTTCAATCTGACTTATCTTGGCCACTTTGCTCTTACCATACCGAAACAACAGAACACTTGCTCTTCTCATGCCCCTTCGCAGTGATAATATGATCTCACTTTTTGGCCTTTCAACTTTGCTACAGTTGACACCATTTCTATCCCTGAATAAATTAAGAAAGTTATATACCTAGCAAAGTCTCTCAATACACACAAAAAAAAAAAAAAAAAAAAAAAAAAAAAAGGAGGAACTGAAGAATGTCATTCTCTTCTTTGCTGCAATCCTATTTGACAGAGTTTGATGATTTAGAAATCAAGTGGTGTTCGCAAACCTATTCCAGATCCTAGACAAGCAGCTATAGTTATAAATAGCAGTTATATGGAGCAGTCAAAAGTATGGCAATTAGTCAAAGACTCTTTGAAAGAAAAAAATTTCCGGTGCCACTAGGCTGTCATAAACTAAATTACAGGCATATGAAGCGGCAGCAAAAGTTTATTAATGAACCATACCAAAAGTTTTACCCTGATTAAAAAAACTAGCTAGAGTTAGACGTAACTTGTCACAAACTCAGGGAACGATTTATATCAAACAATCTCACTCAAATAACAACCTGAAAATAGTAATGTCACTTTACCTAAGGAGGTTTTAATATAAACCTAAAATATCTGTAATATACCATCAAAAGCAGTTGCTAAGTATCAGTTAGTTATATATCTCACTCAACAATAAGTATCAGTTTGTTGAGTGTCTTGGGAACCCTGTTAATTTCTCGAGAACACTTTCCTTCGACTGTCTATCAGTAACATTGATTTTGATTTTCTTCAAGACTCTTGCCTCCTTCAGGATATATTTTACAAATTCCAATTCATGTTCCAATCCTTCAAAATAAAAAGTTGTAAGGTGTGATGACAGATAACCAGGATCATGTGGTGGCTCTGTCCAGCATAACTTTTCTTCACTGTTATGATAATGCTGACAACAAAATACACAGTAAACCATCAGTGTAAGTTTAGGGAATATTAATTAACAACATATAAACTTAACTAACCTTATGAAGAACAAGAACCTCTAAGTGAGGAGCCACTAGAAGCAAGGCTTGCAGCACGTGCCAGTTACATTTATTAACTTGAAAGTCCAATCGGACCAAATTTTGAAACCTGGATGGATAAATAGAACCAAAGCCGATGCACCACACAGCAAGATTATAAACACAATATTGGAATTTCAGATTGTAGTAGAACTCGTGAAAATTGAAGAGAAAAGTAGAAAAATTCACAGAAATTTTTTGTGATTTGGAAGTGTTCCTACATCCACCAGCAATAATCTTTAGATCAAATAAAGGCTTTGCATTGAATTTATTCCACCTTCAAAGACCACCCACCCCCCCCAAAAAAAAAAACAAAAAAAAAAGTTCTACTTTTGAAAGAGAATATTAGCATGCTAAAGTATATAAAAGCTAAAAGCTAAAAAAATTATAAAGGGACCTAACCTCTTTGTCACCAGGATATAATGAAAATAATTTAGTGTTGTTTAGCGCTCTAAGAAGTTTGAATATCCTATCTCCACAATATATCTCATTGTCACGAACCCAACGCATATGAGGCCCTTCAACTGCACGAATATCTGCATGTGCTTCAACTAAATTGGCTAGCTTCACAAGGAAAACGACGTTGTGCAAATCACCACAAAATTCAAAGTACTCGAGAGCTGAGGTGTATATCTCAAGTTTGTAATCAGGCTGATGATTGGGGTATTTATATGAATTGAAATGGATGGATAACCGTTTCAGCTTAGGTATGCTTATGTTAAAATTAGTCATACCATCAATACCATCTCTTAACACTACCAAATCATTGAGGACTGGGCAGCCAGTGAATAGCCTCGACATAGACTCCTCATATCTATAAAAAATTTTGCAAAGACGCAGGCTCTTGAGACTCGGGAATCGAAAGGAAGGAGGAGGATCCAGCAGGATTCCACCAGTTAATTATTATGCCCATTAAGGTAAATCTCGAGATTGAGTTGTTCGACATTGCGCACTAGGGCGGCGTGGATCCATTTGTCGAGATGGAATGAGTCACAAGAAGAATACCATGCGATGGTAAAATTTCGGAGCAACGGTGCTATGCGCAGAGCCAAAACTCTGTACACAATATATGAAAAGCTTAATATGTTTTTGCAGGGGCTATCTTTGAAGTCGAGTGTTGGAACGAGAGTCCAGAGCGACTTCCACCTGTTTGACAAAATGGTTGTGGCTACGGCTTCTTTGGTTGGAAGGAAAGAAAGGATGTGGCAGAGAAGAGAGTCCGGTAGATTGCTGATCCTGTCACTACTGTCAACCACTGTGTCTTTGTCCAGAGAGCCCTCCAGTCTCCTGCGTTTTGACTCCGATTGAGTATCTGAATCTGAGTTGGCCATCGAACGCTTTGCAACAAGCTTAGGGTTTGCTGGACTGGTCTTTCCCAACAACAAGAATGAATTTATATATGTAGCGTATTAAATGTTCCCTCCTTTATGAATCTGATTAATAAAACTATATTTTTTTTTATTAAGTTTCAATTTTTTATTTTTTATTTTTATTTTTT
Source organism: Quercus cerris (assembly GCA_963669245.1). Classification (NCBI taxonomy): domain Eukaryota; kingdom Viridiplantae; phylum Streptophyta; class Magnoliopsida; order Fagales; family Fagaceae; genus Quercus; species Quercus cerris. Next base: position 10,997,755 of record OY770009.1, on the reverse strand, counting down.
TAGAAACAAACACACACACAAAGGAGAAAGAAAGAGGTTCTAATATAAAACTACACCACAACTCTACTCAAAAGTCATGGTAATTTTTAAGGAAAAGTGGAGCAAGTTATATTACACACAACACACTCTCTTAAACAATGTGGGACAATTACCATATTTTTTTTTTTAGAAACAAATACACACACAAGGGAAAGAGAAATGAGTTCTAATACAAAAGCACACCACAACTTTACTCAATTTGGTCTTTAAGTTTCTCATGCAAAAAATAAAAATAAATAAATAATTGGTCTTTAAGCTTTTTAACAAATTTTCTTTTGGACCGTCATCTCAAGGACAAAAACTCCTTATATGACTAATAGCATTTACATTAGTTTGTCTAAATTTTTTTGTTATTTTAATATAAAATCTTATTTTTTTCTATTTTACAAAACACCTTATTTAAATACTTATATTTATTCTTTTTTTAATATTACTTTTGTCCTCCTTTTCTCTCACGATTCATCAGGATTCTCTTCTCCTTCTCCTCAAATCCTCTTATTCTCCTCTCAATTTCTTAGCTCTCTTTCTCCTATCCGATCTCAAATATCTCTTTCTCCTCTTAGATCTCTATTATCTTAGCTCTCTTTCTCTTCTCAGATCTCTCTTTTTCCTCCTCTCAGATCTCAAATCTTTCTTTCTCCATTGGTTTTGGTTTTGGTTTTGATTTTGATTTTGATTTTAGGTTCAGGTTATGGGTTTTCCGTTAATGGTTTAATTTTTCATCTATTTTGGATTTGTATTTTAGGTTGAATTTCCATTTTTTGTAATAGGTTTTGGTGGTAATGGTGGTGGTGGTGGGTGGATGGGATTTGTGTTTGGATATAGGTGGTGCAGCTAAGTTGCAGAGGATCTATGGGAAAGAACAATAAGGCAAGAGAGAGTAATGAAGCACAAGAGTGAGAGAGGGTCTAATGAGAGCAGTAGATGTGAGAGAGAGAAAATATTGAAATATTGAGATAAAAAGCTACAGTAACAGTGCATATTTACAAGGTTACTGTAGCAATTGTGTAAATTTGCAAAATTATAGCTTGACTGATGTGGAATAATTTTGGGATTGAATTTGCAAAATGGGGCACTTTTTCCATTTTACATTCACTAATACGAATGCTCTAACAGTTTGTTGAGATAGATCAAAGTACAGTTAAAGACAACGTCAGTAATAAAATAATATTTTTAAAGGTAAAAATAATAAAAGAATTAATTGTTATTAAATATACCAAATTAGGTTTCGAATCAATAAAAAGAAATCCAAGTAAAAAAAAAAAAAAAACCTTTATTCCTCAATATTAAAGAAAAAAAAAATCAATCTACTTATTATTAATTAATAATATTTATAAACAACTAAATACTATATAAACAATAGAAATAATATTGATTAATTAATTAATAAACCCATTGGCTATTAATTGAATTATTTTTGAATTCAAGGATGACTTTATGTCAAAAATATCATTAAAAAGAATGACTTTACATATTTTTAAAATAAAATAGGTAGTAATTTTTATACAAAACTAGTAAGTTACTCGTGCGATGCATAGATAATATATTTATTTTTTATTCTATGTAAAATAGTTTTGAATAATATTGTATATATATTATAACGAAAAAGTAAACCAAATTAGTGTAAAGAAACATATACATTTTGAGATATTAAAAATTAGTTTAGTAGTTTTACTACATATTTGTAGCCTTCTCAAGGAAGAGTAATTTTTTTTTTTTTTTTTAAATCATGAAACCAAAGATAAATGCAAAAGAGTAACGGGACCATGAAAATCAACTAATTTGTGTTGTGTTCATATATTTCATACCATGAAATGAAAGTATGTCCAAATCTCTCACCATCTTCTACTCATCAATAGTGTGACATTAAAACATGATGTGGGCAAGTATGTATGTATGTATCTTATAGAAGATTTAAAATTAAACCATGCATGATATAATATGATTAAATTGCGCACCAAATATTCTCAATCTCTACTTATATACCTAAAACAAAAACTATCCAACCAAATTACCCAAACCTAAATCATATTTAAGTCCTTAATTTTAAAAAGGAAAAAAAAAATTACCCGTAGGGGTTTCAACGTCTTGATGGTAGTGGGAGGCCTGTATAACGGAGGTGGTGACCCCTTAGATTCCTCTTTCTCTCTCTCTTTCAAATGTTTTGTCAGTCTCAAGTTTTTCGTTTTTGTAATATATAATGAAACAATGCATTTTATTTAACAATTCACTACATTTTTGTGTCTCTTTATCTCTCTTTAGGGTCTTATCTGGTTAGTTATTACTATAAGTCCTTAATTTTATTTTTATTTTTTGCTTTTTTTAAAATACTAAAACTGTGGGTATGCTTTAAAAAGGAAAAAAAAAAAAAAAATACCCGTAGGGGTTTCAACGTCTTGATGGTAGTGGGAGACCTGTATAACGGAGGTGGTGACCCCTTAGATTCCTCTTTCTCTCTCTCTTTCAAATGTTTTGTCAGTCTCAAGTTTTTCGTTTTTGTAATATATAATGAAACAATGCATTTTATTTAACAATCCACTACATTTTTATGTCTCTTTATCTCTCTTTAGGGTCTTATCTGGTTAGTTATTACTATAAGTCCTTAATTTTTTTTTTTTTTTTTGCTTTTTTTAAAATACTACAACTGTGGGTATGCTGAAAGACATGAAAAATAAAGAAAAGCATGGTGCAAGTTTAGTCCATTAATGAGACATTAATGAAATAACAGTAAAATAATTTTTTTTTTTTTTTAGAATGAACAGTAAAATAAGTTAATGTGAACTTTTGGGTAACTAATAAAAAAAATTAAGGAAAGAGATAAAAAAAAAAATGCAAAATGCAAAATTAGTGTCACTTGGCAGGACCTCATGCTCTTCCGCATGAGGTCTCTATTTTTATATATACTAGTCGCGGACCTGCGTGTTACACGTGATAATATTTTTAAGATGATCTCATTAAATTTATTTTTTGTATTTTGGACTAATTTAATAAATAATAATGTATTCCATAATCATATTTTTATTTATTATAGGAACAATCACAAATGTAATATATATATATATAATTTTTGTCATATCAAAATGAAAACAATACAATTTTTCTCAAAAATTTATAAGATAGCAAAAATATTAATTTTTTAATAAAAATTATTTTATAACATTTTGTATATCATTAAAAAGTATATAAAATTTGAAAATTATTTTTTTAGTTTTAAAAAAACTTTTTCAAATCCAATTGTATCTACCACACAATCAAAAACACCAAAAAACGTATAAAACAAATCAACAAAAACTACAATTCAAAAAAAGAAAGGGAAAAATAAAAATCATATCAAAGTCAAACTTCTTCTTCCGAATATGTAAAATATTTCAAACATGATGTGATCAAGCCCAATATCCAATGCATAATCAAATTCAAAATTTTTAATAAGATTTTGAAGTGACGCAACAAAATTATGTCATTATTCCCAAGAAAGAAAGTGTTAGTTATAACTTTATATGTAATGAAACCAAGAGTACAAAGGGGAAATCTAGAGAAATTTTTTTTTTTTGTAATAATAAGAAGTATTGTGTTAATACTCTCATAATCTAATCTAACTCCTAATCCAACATATGAAAAGTGAACAAATAAATAAATAATTTTAAACACAAAATTGAATTTTTTTTTTTTCTTAAAAATCTCAAAGAATACACAAATGAGATAAGGAATATGAGCAATACAAAATATTCGTAAATGCTTAAAACAATTACGCAAGCATCTAAAAATATCATATAATAAAAACATAATAATTTGCTGCTAATTTTTTAACCAAAATATTTACAAATAATGAAAGGAAACTGCACAAATACCATCTTTTTCAACTGCATTACTTTTCTTCATTGTATTGTCCAGACTATCTTGTTGTTTTCCAAATAAACTAAAATCTGACAACAACACAAAATATAGACATATTATAATATGATTTTTCCCCAAATTTGGTCAACAACATTAAAACTATTTTGTGTTATAAATAAAATGAATAAAAAAAAAATACTTGCATCAAGTAACACATATAAATTAGTCAATAATAAGACAATGGGAGTACAAACCTCAACAAAAATCCAACAAAAAATGAAGAGAGAGAGAGGGCGAGAAATAACCTTTTTGTGTGGGAAAAATATGCATAAAATGGAAGAGTGTCAAATTTATAGTAAGAGTATGAGAATATGAAAAGTCAAAATAAAAAAAGATAAAGGGATAAAATTATATGTAAAGTTAAAATTGTCTAAGAGAAATATGTTTAGAAAACACTTAGTTATAACATCAAAATTAAAATAGGTCAATATGTAAAGTTAAAGCTGTCTAAAATGAATTTATAAAGTCAATGTATTTATATATTTAATATTGTCAAAAAAATTAAAGGTAAAAAATAAATATGGCAAACAATAATGATGTAGCAATGACATGAAGAATGAGGTGGCTTAACAGGAGCGTATGCTACGTTTCAGATTTTAGATATATATAAATATTAAATTATTGATTGATTGTTTACACTAGAGATGGACCTAGGTGGGGGCCCAAGGGGGGCCCGGGCTCCCCTATGACCAATTTTTTTAATTATTATATATTTCATTTTTGCAGTTGGGACCCCCTTCCAAAACCTTAGGTCTCCCTTCTCCCCAATTAGCCTAGCTAACCTAATTCAAATAGTAACTATGCAACTCAAAAATTTAACAAAAACAATAAAAACATTCATAATGATGATTGTTTTTTAGCAAAAATACTATTTTACAACTAAAGAACCAAAAAATTATGTGTTATTGGAGAAGTTAAAACTAAATTTTTTACAACTATAGTAAACTAGTATAAATACCAATCGACTGTAGCAAGTTGTTAAAAATAAAATACAATATTTTATTAAGATTATACATCTTCCTTTAATTAAAAAACTCAAATTCTCTCTCTTCCTTTATTATTTTAATGAGCTGTTTATATTATTTTAAATGAAGCAATAAAAAAAAATAACATTTGATATTAGGTGTATTGTAAAATGAGGTAATAAAATAGATAAAGTAGCTTTTTGAGGTGATAAAAGCTAAAATTTTTAGCACCACCTCTGTGAATGCTTTAACTTCAACCAAAAAAAAAAATCCTAGCCAACCTAGTATTAAAAAAAACATTATTTTGTTTTTGTTTTTGTCTTTATTGATAGATAGTTGCATCTTAATGTATTTAGAAACAACGATTTTGTGTATTTATAATTTTTTAATACTATATGGATGCTTATTTGAAGTTTTTTTTTTCTTTATACGTTGGCCCCCATTAACTTAAAAAATCCTGGGTCGTCCCTGGTTTACACACGCAAACCACTTTTATAATGTCACATTAATTTAATCATTATCTCTCACATCTAGAAACACTATTAATTTGTTCATAAGTTTTGTTACTCAACTATACCTCTTCATATTTCCATCATAAATGTTTAGGGTTCATTATGTTAAAGCACATTTCACTTAAAGCCCTACTTCATTCAGTAATACCTTATAGATAATATTGTTGTTTAAAGTATTTGTTAAGTTTTAACGGTAGAACTTTGACTATATATAGATCTTTTACAATGCAAAATTTAAACTAAAAAATAAGATTTCGCGTTTAGAGAGTTTGGTAGGTAAACTATAAGTGGATCTTGATCCAAAGAAACACAAATGCATCTAAGTGGATCTCGATCCAAATAAATTGGTTGCACTATAGCAGCAAGCCAAAGCAATCCAGCATAATACAGACACAAGCACACAAACTCTGATTTATATAGTGTGGGCTTGAGAAAAAACTAAGTAAGAAATTTTTTATTTTCCTTGAGAAATTATAAATTTTATTGATATTTAGAAGAAACTCAAGTGTAGAAAGAGTATACAAGAGAATCTCCTAAAGAAGGAAGAAGAAATGGAAAATGAGAAGAAGCATTAATGCATATAGGTAGATCCTGATCCAAAAAAATAATAAAGTTTTGTATGGCCTGGTAGTAGGTCAAAAGGACATTAGACGAAGAGAACTGTAACAAAAGCATCAATAAAGCAATACAAAAAATTGAAGAAGTATAAGAACTAGATAGCATCCTATCTATATATTCATGGTTATTGTTTTTGCATGAAAATACATTTTGACAAGATGTGATGAATATATTTCACATCAAAAGAAAATCAACGCTTTGGGTGTATTAGTGACGGCTCTAGGAATTTTTTCCAAGGTGTTTCTCAAGAAACATAAATTATATAATCTAATAAAAAGAAAATTTTATATATTGACAACAACAACAACAATAAAAAAAATAAAATAAAAAAAAAAAAAAAAAGCAAATACATAAAGTTTTACAACATAAACCTTGTGGAGTTCAGTTATGGTTGTTGTTAGTGTTGCAGAACAGGGATGGATGATGATAGCTGGGGAGAGTAAGTGAGTTTCTTATTTCCTTTTAGCCTTTAGGTTTGATTTAGCTTTAGTTTAAATTCTTTAATGACTTGTGAATCCGCGAGGCACTGAGGCAGTGAGGATTTTTTTTTATTAATAATATTTGTTGAATTAAAAACATAATCGTGTTGGTGTTGGAGTAGTGATAGTTTTAGTCTGAGATGAGATTGATCTTGTATTAGGCTTTTCCATTGGCATTTAGTTTGGGCCTTGTTAGTGGTTTTATTATAATTTTTTTTTTTTCAGATTTTCGTTCAAGTTTTTTTTTTTTTTTTTTTTGGGTTTTTTTCCATGGTTTTATAAACCAGTATAGTGAAAAAATCAAAAAATGGACTAGTTACGTCATAAATAATATAATTAATAAAATTTTAAATTATATAAATAAAAATATAATAAGTTTATTACTAATAATATGATAGCAAAATGTAAAAACATAATATTTAGTGATACTTTTCATGTAAATTTAATCAAATTTCCTTAGAATGGACAATCACATGTTTAATTATTATCATAAAAATAAAAAATTTTATTATATATATATATATAATGAATTAATTGATGTTATATGAAAGTTCAAAAAGGGTATAAAACACCTTTGAACGTTTAGACCCCAAATTACAAAAATACCAATTCAAGCTTTATATCAAACAATTAATATGCGGAATATGATAACAAGCTTATAACAGAATTGATAGAACAATCTAAGTCAAATATAAACACATCCACAGCAGTAAATATAAGGCAAAGGTAAAGGGAAAGAAGATGCAAACACACGGACAACACACGATGTGTTATCGAAGAGGAAACCAAAGTCCTCGGCGTAAAACCTCTCCGCCGCCCTCCAAGCGGTCAAATAATCCACTAAAGAATGTAGTTGGGATACATGAACAACAGAAGACCCTCTAAGCCTAATCTACCCAAGTACCTAAGCCCTCCAAGCTTCTTGCTCTAACGAGGTTACGCCGAACCTATTTCTTCTCTAGCTTCCCGGATTCCGCTACTTGACCATAGCATCAACCAATGTATATTGGTTCCTTTCCAAACTGCTTCCCAAAACACCAAATGGACCTTCTCACAGACGTGGGTGTGGTGAGACAAGGGTTTGGTAAATGGCCTCTCAAGGGTATGACAATGGAGAGGAAGAGAGTAGAGGAATTTGTAGAGTCTCTTTAGATGAAGATTGGAGATGAATCAATCTTGTATTTCTCTAGGGTTTTCTCTTACAAAATTCTCTCTGGAAGCTCTCTCAATATGATGGTATAAGGGTGTATATATAGTAGGGTGAGAAGGGAATGCAAAACGTCAGTTTTTGCCAAACAGGGCAAGTTGGCGACTTGATCTCGCGGCTTGGCCAAGTCGAGAAATCAAGTCGCAACGTAACGGCCTGGCTAGATTGGAACTTTTGTCCTGTAGCGTGACAGCTGGCGCGACCCTTCAGCTTCCCAGTGTGCCTCTCATGTGACTGCTTTTCGCGGCTTGCCAGTCGCGAACCACCCGCGAGTCCTAGTCGCGAGACTCTGTTTTTCTTGCACACTCTTGAGCTTTTCTTCACATCTTCTCACACACTACCCTTACAATTTTCCCACCTAAATACAGGGTTACTAAGTGCTAAATTACAAGCAAATTGGTCACGGAATAAAGCCAATTAGATGGTTGATTAAATTCAACCTTACAATCTCCCCCTTTGGCTATTCCGTGACAAAACCCTACAACAGACTCTAGACTTAAACGTGAGTTGGAAACAGTTGGAAAACTCACTCACACCTAACTCTAGATTCTGAAAAGCTCTTGAACATATGAATAAGTAACTCCTGAAACACAACAACATAGCAATATCATTGTACGCAGAAAACTTAATATGCATATAGAGCAAAATAAGCATGATCAAGCAAAAATGAACATCGGCATAAAAGCAATAATTCATGGCAAGATCAACACCAGTAGTCACTTAAGCAAAAGTGATTACTATGTTCATTCACACAAGGAATGAACATCCGGACATGCAAAAATGATAAACTCAATTGAAGAGAATCATTTGCAAGTCCAACACTCAACTAATGCATACAAACATATATGCATCTAGGAACAATCCTACAAGGGCACAAGAGTGTTGTACTTAGGGTAATGCAAAGCATTAACAAGTACCAAAACACAAAGCACAAAGGCTGCATATGCAAAGTTTTTGCAAATACATGGCACAAACCATACAAGCCTACAATCATGCAAAAGTGCTAGAAACAACCCTCAAAACTTACAAAAGCAACAATGGGTACAAATCACAAACAAACAATGCTTAAAGCTGAATAACATCATACTATATAAGTAAACCCCAAAGATTCACAAGTGTACCAAACTTAAAGCATAGATATTTAAAACTAGAAAAATGTATCACACTTAAAGAAGACACATAACATAATTAAACTCCCTCTCAAGAGCTGCCCCAAAAGTTCTCCCCCTTTTTGACCGGAATGGCTAAAGAGTTAGTGATCCTGGCTGGTATGAATGCTATCAATCTTTGCAGAGAGTACATCAAGCTGGTCCTGCATTGCTGTCATCCTCTCTGTCTGTTGATTCTGAACATCACGGATAGTATCAAGTCTCTCCAGAATGATCTGAAGGGTATCAGGAGGAACAGATGATGAGGTAGAGGGTCTGCTCCTTTTGACTCTTACTCTAGGTATGGAAATTGGTCCTGCTTCTTCTGCTTCAGTCTCTATAGGATCTCCTTCTTCATGAACACCCTATTCTTCTTCACTTGGAAGACGACTCTGGATCCGTACTAGAGTAAATTTGTTGATGGCTGATAGAGGAGGCATGGGACTGATATCTTGTGGGATTACCACCCCCTTTTCTTTGAAAATTCTCATGAGAAGGCTTGGAAACACCAGATTAGGCCTCAAGGTGGTTTTGGTTTCATCCACTATAGTGTCAAAAATGTGGGAACTGATGTCAATAAAAGTGTTTTCCTTAAGATCCATAAGAAAGATGGCTCTGGCATTCGTCAATGTAGTCATCTTCCTTATAGGGTACATATTATACATCATAATTGTTGTTAAACACCTCATGTCTTTGGGAAAGTCAGAAGTGTTAAGACATCTCCTTTCTAAAACTCCAACAATCTTTTTCTGGACAGTTTCCAGAGAGACCATTCTGTCCTTGTAGTTTGTAAATTCATAATCTTCTAAACCTTCCAGTCCCAAAACCTTATCAATGTCATGAGCATCTAAGGTAAACTCCTTTTTCCTCACCCAACAACTCAACTCTTCCTCCCTTATCACAGCATTGGCATAGAATTCTCTGATAAGAGGTTCACACACTAAAGGTAAGTCACCCAGAAGTTTCTCCCATCCTCTTCCTTCAAAGCATTGCGGAATGAATGTATCCCTCAAGTCATGCAAATCCACAAATCTCTCCTGGATAATTGTTCATTTTACGAAGGAATCTCTGTATCTCTCAAAATGTTTGACTGATCTAAACAGGTTGCTATCCATTTTTAATCTCTTATCAGCCTTCTTAGCAGGAGTCTTCTTCTTAGAGGATGTGGAAGCCATCTGTAAACACTCAGAAAAGTTCACAACAAGGGCACAAGACAATATGTGGAAATATACTCAAATTAGTAACCATGTAATTATCAAGAAGAACAGAGTATTGAGCAAAAACACAAACCAAGAATAGATGATGACATAGAAACAAGATATAACATAGTAATCACAGATTAACCAAGTTCAGTCTGTAAAGCTGAAATTTTCATACAGACAGATGAAAACAGCTATCACTGAGATGTGACCAACAGAACATGGAATGTGCAAGTTAATCCCTAGAAGCAGGATCATGCTCAAGATGTGTAAATACACACACAGAATAGATTGAACCACATAACCAAGGTCACACACAAGACAGGCACACATTACATTTGAGAAAACATCACATAGCATCCAACAAACCGTATACCCAAAGGATATACCCATAGAAAAAAAGATGTCAAACATGAAAACCATGAATGAGAAGATGAAAAACATGAAATACCATAATAGAGTAAACCCAAGAAGCTAGGCATTACCAAAAGAGAACAAACCACACCATCAAAACACCAATTTTAAGCATAAAAGATCAGAATACCCACATAGCAATCCGAACAGTAAAACACAGAGATTCAATAGTATTTTTCATAAAATATGAAAATGGAGTAAAGGACAAGAAAGCCCATACCTTTTCCTTGAAGATTTGTGCAGAGATGATGCAGAAATGAAGGATTTCTCAGTGATATTCGAAAGCTTTGAGAGAGAGAGTGAAGAAGGCAATGAACAGTTGCTGAAAATCGAGGGAAAATTGAAAAACAATTTTTAAACTGTCTTAAAAAATGCAAAACACGCGTATTTCGCGACTTATCCAAGTCGCCAGTAAGTCGCCAGATCAAGCCGTGAAACACTGTGAAGGTAAGATTCTAGAAAAATCTTCTAAGTGTTTTTCGCGACTGGACGGTTTAGTCGCGAAGAAGTCGCGAGCTGAGTTGCGAAAATCACTGAGTAACCCTCGCGATTGGACCTTCCACCCGCGAACAAGCCGCCAAAATGAACCGCGAATAGAGGAAAAACTCAAATTTTTCAAGAATTTTCTAAGTCTTTTTCGCGACTAGAGTGCTAACTCGCCAGTAAGTCGCGAAAATCTCTGATTGAGCTCGCGACTAAGGCTTGTGACTGTGCTGACCCACGACTTAGTCGCCAAAACAGGGCAACACTGTTTTTGAGAAAATTTCACAATTTTGTAAAAGCAAAGTACTTTCCAAAAACAAAACAAAACACTCAAAAATTTTTTTGTGTTTGTCCCACAAAGATTGAGCATGTGAAAATACGTTTAAACAAGTACAATCACACAAATGAATATGGCATTCGTTGAACATAGACTTGTGTGATGTGTGTGGATATCATAAATGAGATAGTTCTTAGTCCAAAGTGAAGCTTCAATGATCAATTCAATCAAGGCATACACAACTAGCACTAGATTATGTGACCTATCTCAATTATAGAAACATGCATATATGACCTCCCACAAGTACTTGATAACAATTCTTTGAAACTTTTCATTTGGCTCCATATTCAATATATCGTTTGCAACATTTTAGCAAAGAGAATCTCATTGTGAGATAGATGCCCGAAATTTTTGATATTTCAATTGATGAGTTAGCCTTTGGCTTTTTGAGCATCACACATTTTATTTTGGTCGCTTTCCCTTTTTCCTAGTCAAATACTAGTGTGTGCAACAGGCTGTTGCAGCTCTATATCTCTTTTCATTTGGAGATTTACATTTAGAGAGCTCTTTTAAAGCATAAAAATAAAAAGTGGGAAGATATATAAGCATGAGTCTATGCATGTCTCAAGATCAACAAAACCATTCACTAATCATTCATGACAAGGTTGAAGATCTATTTACAACAATCACATAGATTTCAGAATTTCTTCCACAAAGATATGAGTGCATGAGAGACAAGCTAAGCTCGTTAAATGCACAAAGCCACAAGTACAAAGGTACAGGGCAAAACATGCTTGGAGACAAAACTCAACAAAGTGATCAAACTTTTTGGATTTTCAACTTTTTATGTGTTTTTGGATTTTTGACACAAAAACAGTAGAAGAAAGATCAAAAACAAAAAGAATAAAAGCATTTTAAACACAAACAAACCACAAATTAAACAAATTCTCAAAAACACAAAGCAACTAACCAATCTTATCCACAAATCATAGGAAGAATTGATGCATGGACATGTTATAATGCTTATGCATGAGTACCCTTTGTCACCCACACGCCACGTGCGTTTGGGGTGATATCCTTGATGGATCGGGTACGCGAGTTAGGACTTTCAAACCTCCTGTTGAAGCTCTCCAAGCAGGTGGTGAAGGCACCGATCATCTTCATCACGTCCGTCATTCCTGGATCATTGTTTTGACTTCTTGGTTTCTCACCACCCGAAGACCTCTTGTCATTCCTTCTTCCTCGTGACGGATGTACGCTTGCATTGTTATCTGCTCTCAGCTTTTGACAGTTGGGTCTAGTATGCCCTCGTAGTCCGCAATAGTGACACACATACTCAGTTCTAGGACCCCATTGTGGTCTTGAGAGAGATCTTGCTCTGGTTTCGTATCTGCCCATAGATTGATTTCGGGGCTTATTCACCATCCGTTGCTCACTCACATTCTCCTTCTCAGCCTTAACATTCTCAGGGATGGTTTCTTCTACAGTAGGCTCTTTGACCTTCACAAATTTCACTTCTTTGATAGCTTTGGCTGATGAGCTACTTCCTCCGGTATACCCCACTCCGGACTTATCTGAAAAATGTTTTTGAGATGAGATAACATCTTCCAGCTTTCTAGAGGAGACCCTTTCAATCTTGGCTTGCGCTTGCACCATTTCTTGCTCAAGGAATCTTACTTTGGTGTAAGCTTCCGATAACTCTCCATTTAGTGTCTCAATCTCGCATTTAGCCTCTTTATATCTAGCCAGTAAACTTTTGTAGTCCTCTTCAGCCCTTTTCATCTTCTTTACCGCCGTCTTTGCAACCCTTGCATACTCACCTGATCTCTCAAGAAGTAAAGTGTAATTCTCTTGAATACTCAAAGTACCTTCATCCTCTTCAGCTTCAGATTCCTCTACAACTCCAATAGATTCCAAATCAGAATGTTCACCAAGCTCCTTCACAAGTGTATCCAAGTCATTTGAGGATTCCACATGAGCGATAGTCATGAATGCAGAGAAATTTCCTTCTCCATCACAACTCTCGTCAGAATCAGAATTTGATGAGTCCGAATCACTTAAAGTGGTGGCATACACCTTTCCCTTCGACTTCAAATAGTTTGGACATTCCTTTTTAAAATGCCCATGCCCATTACATTCAAAACATGTAATTCCTTGTGAGGATTGGGAATCTTTACCATCTTTTCTTCGGAAGTCTTTCTTCTCTTTTTCGGCACTCTGGAATTTTCTCTTGTCACCAAATTGTCCACTATTCTTGAGTTTTAGGAATTTTCGGAAGTTTTTTACAAGATACGCCACACCATTATCTACTGTATCCTCTTCCGAAGATTCATGAGACCCTATCCTCTCATCAATTGTCTTAAGAGCAAAGGATTTGCTCTTCTTTGCTGAAGGAAGAGACAACTCATATGTCTGTAGAGAACCGACCAGCTCCTGAACCTTGATTTCATCAAGATCTTTGCTCTCTTCAATGGCTGTAACTTTAGCACGAAAACTTTCTGGTAGTGACCGAAGGATCTTCCTTACAATCTTTGAGTCCTCCGTCTTTTCTCCCAAGTTAAATTTACCAACAACCACTTCATTCAGTTTGCTATAAAATGAATCAAACGACTCTTCCTCACTCATTTTTAACTCCTCAAAGCGAGTGATCAGCATTTGAAGTTTTGTGTCCTTCACTTTCTTAGTTCCCTCATAGGTTGTCTCTAGAATTTCCCATGCTTCCTTAGCAATGGAGATGTGAGAAATCCGGTGGAATTCTTCTGGAGAAACACCGCAGAAGATAGCATTCAATGCCTTGCTATTTGCATTTGCCGCTGCAAGTGCAGCCTTATCCCAATTTGCCTTAGGAGCCTCCAGTTTAGTCCAACCTATATCAACTGCATCCCACACAGTCTCATCCATAGAACACAAAAATACCCTCATTCGGACTTTCCAAAATGCATAATTATTACCATCAAAAAATGGTGGAACATTGAGAGATTGAGACCTATCCATTTCAACAAGGGGTCAAGGATCACACTCAGGTATTAAAACCACAACAAGTGCCCCCGCTCTGATACCAATTGAAAGTTCAAAAAGGGTATAAAACACCTTTGAACGTTTAGACCCCAAATTACAAAAATACCAATTCAAGCTTTATATCAAACAATTAATGTGCGGAATATGATAACAAGCTTATAACAGAATTGATAGAACAATCTAAGCCAAATATAAACACATCCACAGTAGTAAATATAAGGCAAAGGTAAAGGGAAAGAAGATGCAAACACACGGACAACACACGATGTGTTATCGAAGAGGAAACCGAAGTCCTCGGCGTAAAACTTCTCCGCCGCCCTCCAAGCGGTCAAATAATCCACTAAAGAATGTAGTTGGGATACATGAACAGCAGAAGACCCTCCAAGCCTAATCTACCTAAGTACCTAAGCCCTCCAAGCTTCTTGCTCCAACGAGGTTACGCCGAACCTATTTCTTCTCTAGCTTCCCGGATTCTGCTACTTGACCATAGCATCAACCAATGTATATTGGTTCCTTTCCAAACTGCTTCCCAAAACACCAAATGGACCTTCTCACAGACGTGGGTGTGGTGAGACAAGGGTTTGGTAAATGGCCTCTCAAGGGTATGACAATGGAGAGGAAGAGAGTAGAGGAATTTGTAGATTTTCTTTAGATGAATCAATCTTGTATTTCTCTAGGGTTTTCTCTCACAAAATTCTCTTTGGAAGCTCTCTCAATATGATGGGTATAAGGGTGTATATATAGTAGGGTGAGAAGGGAATGCAAAACGTCAGTTTTTGCCAAACAGGGCAAGTTGGCGACTTGATCTCGCGGCTTAGCCAAGTCATGAAATCAAGTCGCGACATAACGGCCTGGCCAGACTGGAACTTTTGTCCTGTAGCGTGACAGCTGGCGCGACCCTTCAGCTTCCCAGTGTGCCTCTCACGTGACTGCCTTTCGCGGCTTGCCAGTCGCGAACCACCCGCGAGTCCTAGTCGCGAGACTCTGTTTTTCTTGCACACTCTTGAACTTTTCTTCACATCTTCTCACACACTACCCTTACAATTTTTCCACCTAAATAAAGGGTTACTAAGTGCTAAATTACAAGCAAATTGGTCACGGAATAAAGCCAATTAGATGGTTGATTAAATTCAACCTTACATTATATAAAAATTAAATAACTTTTTAAGTTTATTCACTTAATTAACTAAAACTACTATTTTTTTCTAATCAAAATTATTGGAAAAAGAAAAAGAAAAGTAGTTGTACAATGAAAAAAACTAAATTTAGGTGACTTTGACCAATTAGTTGTATAATATATATTACAATATTTTTGAAGCAAAGTAATCGTACAATGACAGTGTGTCAGGTAAAGCAAAAACTAAAAGTAAAGCCGTAGTATATGTTTAAAAGAATATAAAAGCATATGATTCTTTTTACTTAAAAGATCCTAATATATTGTTAAGTTGCTCAATTTATGGACCAAAATTTAATTTTATTGGCATAAAAAAAAATTCAGGGTGTTCCCAAATTTTTTTTAAAGGTAGATAAATATAAAATTTTAAATTATTATGTATAATTTTTTTTTTTCAGGTCAGGGTGGTCCTGACACAGCCATACATAACATAGAAATCATACTTGGAAAGGGTGGACAATTAGCTAAAGCAACAGGTGCTATAGCGAAACTGATTGCAAAAGAGGGGAAATTGGCCACATTAAAATTACCTTCTGGGGAGGTCCGTTTTATATCCAAAAACTGCTCAGCAACAGTCGGACAAGTGGGTAATGTTGAGGTGAACCAAAAAAGTTTGGGTAGAGTCGGATCTAAATGTTGGCTAGGTAAGCGTCCTGTAGTAAGAGGAGTAGTTATGAACCCTATAAACCATCCCCATAGGGGTGGTGAAAGGAGGGCCCCAATTGGTAGAAAAAAAACGGCAACCCCTAGTGGTTATCTTGCACTTGGAAGAAGAAGTAGAAAAAAGAATAAATATAGTGATAATTTGATTCTTTGTCGCCGTAGTAAATAGGATATGAGAGAAAATAGAATTTGTTTCTTTGTCTTTACAAAAAAATAATAATAATAATAATAAAAAAGAAATAGGAGTTATTAAATGTGACATGACACGCTCACTAAAAATAAAAAGACCAACAGGAGTAAAAATACTAAGACTGGGTTTAATAATTGTCAAATAATCGATAAAATTGATTAGAAAGACCTTTTTTATCTGATGATTCATCAAGATCAGAAAATTAACCCATCCAATCAACAAGGTTTTTTCTTTGATTGGATGGGAATGAATGAAGAAATACTAAGTCATCCCATATCGAATCTAGAACTTTGGTTTTTCCCAGAATTTGTGATACTTTATAATACATATAAGATTAAACCATGGGTCATACCAATCATATTACTTTTTTTTAAAAAAAGAATTTAATGTAAACGAAAATGTTAATAAACAGAAAAGCATCACTAGAAATAAAAAAAGTTTTACATTATCGAATGAAAAAACTCTTGAATTAGAAAATAGAAATCAAATAGAAAAAGAATTTGTGGACCAAGTGGATCCTGAAGCGTCTCTCTCAAACCAAGAAAAAGATGTTGAAGAAGATTCTAGGGGATTAGACATAAAAAAACATAGAAACAAAAAGCAATACAAGACTAACACGAAAACAGAACTTGAGTTATTCCTAAAAAGGTATTTTAATTTTCAATTGAGATAGGATGATTCTTTAAATCAAAAAATAATCAATAACATCAAAGTATATTGTCTCCTGCTTAGACTGAGAAATCCAAGAGAAATTGCTATATTCGCTATTCAAAGGGAAGAAATGAGTCTGGATATTCTGATGGTCCGAAAGGGTTTAACTATTACAAAATTGATGAAAAAGGGAATATTGATTATCGAACCAGTCCGTCTGTCTGTAAAAACGGATGGACCTTTGACCAGTCAAAACCTTTGATTTGGCTAACGGGTCAGTCCATAGTTTCTAGTTGTGACTTGACTGCAACTACTAATAGATGGCCTTATCAGCTAATTTCTTAGTTAGTCAAGTCTTGGTTCGGTAGGGGAATCGCGATCACAGTGATAGATACTTGCCTAGTAAGCAACTCTATCCACATACTGCCTCCTTGGTCTGATAAACCAACTGTAGGCATGCAGTCTGATGTCTCTGTGAATTTGTCCCCCACTAGAGGAGTTTTAGGGGGAGCAAGAAAATGGTTGCGAAGAAGCTATTAGTCACAGATTCCGCTCAATCTTTTACATCGATGTATCGTACTCTCTCGACTAGGTCATCATAAGAAAATACTGCAAAATCTTTCCAAAGAAGAATCATAGGTAAGGAAAAGCGTTTTTACCCGTTATCCCCTAAGATCTCTCTCATATAGTTAGAGTCGAGGCCAAGTTCTCGTATATCTTGCTCAATGCATAATCTTAGCATTCAATGTGTATTCCTGAATAATCTCATTTTTCAATTATTCAACCATTTCATTTTATCAAGTTCAATGTTAGTCAGATTAGTCAACATTTATATGTTTCGATGCAACAATAAGATATTATTTGTAACAAGAACTTTTGTTGGTTGGTTAATTGGTCACATTTTATTCATGAAATGGGTTGGATTGGTATTAGTCTGGATATAGCAAAATAATTCTATTAGATTTAATGTACTTATTAGATCTAATAAGTACCTTGTGTCAGAATTGAGAAATTCTATGGCTCGAATCTTTAGTATTATCTTATTTATTACCTGTGTGTACAATTTAGGCAGAGTACTGTCACCCATTGTTACTAAGAAACCTTAGGAATGGAAGAAAGGGGAGAAAGTGAGGAAGAAACAGATGTAGAAATAGAAAAAGAACTATTGGGAAGGGGACATGATCAATAGAACCTGGCTGGATCCGGGCTGGGGTAGTGGTGCCCATTCCTAACTAGTTCCAAAAAGGTTTGCTCATGCTGGAGGGAGCATCCCACCCTGGCCATAAGGTGGTGCAGCCCCTGGGGTGTATAAGCTTAGGCCAATTCAAAATACAAACACATTCAAGCTACGGGTTTTTAAACAGAACAAAAATAATGGGTCCTTGGGACTATTAGCACAATCTATTTTTTGTATTTAAGTGGGTTTTGGCTCCAAGAGGGTAACGGTACATTCAAACTAGTGACTTCCGCTTTACTCTAATATGTGATCCTGCACCAATTGTGATACCACCTGGGATTGATTAAGTACCATCTATACACAGATTCATAAAATAAATACGGATCACCAAAAACCTTTTCCCACAAGAATCTAGAATAAAGCAGAAGCTCCCCCAAAGATAACTTTGAGATTTTATGTAACCATTTCACCTACACTAAGAAGTGCATCTTACTAAATCTAATCCCTATGGGGTACATATATATGATACTCGTCCCTGCATACATACCTCGTATACAATACAAAAAGCATTCAAAACCAAGCACGTGGTCATGGGAAGAAAGAGAGATTCCATGCAAACAGAAGTAGCCACCAAGGGAGTGATTTTTGGCCTAAAAAAGGGTCCTTATTACTCCTCCGAACTATTCAATACCATTTCTTTTTTCATTTCTTTTTTTTCATTCTTTCGTATTTTTGATAAAAGTGAGTTCTGGCCACAAGGAAAGGAGATGGGGAAATACAAACCAATTACCTCCACTTCATAATTCATGGTCCCGAACTGAATAGCACTTGTGGGATTGACTACTAAATACCATCTATATACACAAATTCATAAAATAAACATGGATCACCAAGAACTTTTTCCCGCAAGAATCAAGTACATTAATAAAGATAGGCTTTGCAAGTATTTAATAAATACAACAAATGCTAATTAAGGCAACTTCCAAAAAAGATTTAACATTGAGATTTTATTTTACCATTTCAGCTGCACCAAGAAGTGCATCTTACAAAATCAAACTCCTATGGGGTACAAATGATACTCTAGTCCCTGCATACATACCTCATACAAAATACAAAAAGCATTCAAAACCAAGCACATGGTAATGACAAGCAAGAGAGCGGCCATGTCAATCGATCCAAGTTGTCACCAATTACACCAAAGAGATATCTGCAAGAGTAAACTTTCATAAAGATGGATATAGTAAAACTAAATTTGATAGGAAAAAATTATTTCAAAATTTACTGTAAGTTATGTGCGACTTGTGAACCACTACCTTATCAACCATCCTAATATTAAGGAAGGAATACATGCAACATGAGCTAAAGACAATGGTAGTGTTTCAAAACTAACAAGTTTTTATTTCAAAGTATAAATTTTAAGGTCACACTTTTGTTGGAAATGGTCAATAATTTACCAGTTCAATTGCCATGGTTAGGCAACAAATTGAGTGAGCCATATATTCCAAAATTTCGCGCATAAAGCAAATAACAGCAGATTGTTTTTGAACATTCCATTATCAAATTTTAACTCGATTCAAAAACCAGAAGATAGCATCATCATTTTCCTTTATAATTGCCAGTTAGTTACATACCTCACTCAACAGTTAGTAGACAAGTTGTTGAGTTAATTATTGAGAACATTGATAGTTCTTCAACTATACTTTCCTTCAACTGTTTATCAGAAACATTGATTGTGATTGTCTTTAAGCATCTTGCCTCGTTTATGATATATTTTACAAATTCCATTTCATGTTCCAATCCTTCAAATCCATTAAATTTAAAAGTCGTAAGGCGCGAAGACAGATAACCAGGATCATCCGATGGCTCTGTCCAACATAAGTCATCTTCATTAAAATGAAAATGCTGTTGAAAACATATATAGTAGACCATTAGTGTAAGTTTAGGGAATATTAATTAACATATGATTAACGTAACTAACCTTATCAAGAACAAGAACTTCTAAATCAGGAGCCACTACCAGTAAAGCTTGTAAAACGTGCAAGTTTGATTTATTAACTTTAAAGTTCAAACGGGCCAACTTTTGAAACCTGGAAGGAAAAATAGAACCAAAGCCGATGCACTGCAAAGAAGGATCAAAGAGGGAATATTTTAATTTTCGGGTTTTAGTAGAATTAAAGAAAAAAAAAAAAAAAATCATCACAAAAATTTTATGTGGTTTGGAAGTGTACATACCTCCACCAACAAAAATCTTCAGTCATCAAATTAATGTAATACTCGCATTTTTTTTATTCATGAAAAAAAAAATACGAGGCCCCTAAAAATCTTTCCCAACATATAATTCACCACACACAAAACAAATCATCAGACCCCTAAACTAACAACCAGTTTTACTTGAATTCCAAAAATAATAAAATAAATAAATAAAACCAAATTATTTTCTTTTGAAAAAGAATATAAGCCTCCATCTCAATCACACAATAACATCAAAGCTTGCACTATAAATGTTTCTCCATTTAATAGAGCATGAAAGTGTGGCTTTTAACGGACTATAGTCCTATCAATATTCATCCAAAAAAAAGGGAGAGGAAGAAGATAGAGGGACCTAACCTCTTTGTCACCAGGATATAATGAAAAGAATTTAGCATTGTTTAGTGCTCTAACAAGCTTGAACACCCTATCTCCATAATATATCTCATATTCACGAACCCAATCCTCCTGAAGGCATTCAACTGCACGAACCTCTACATGTGCTTCAACTAAGTTGGCTAGTTTTTTAAGGAAAACAACGTTGCGCAAATCACCATGAAATCCAAAGTACTCGAGAGCTGGGGCACATATCTCAAGTTTGTAATCAGGAAGGTTACGTTGATATGTATAAAACTCGATATTTAACCGTTTCAGCGTAAGTATGCTTACGTTAAAATTGATCAAACCGTCCGTACCGTCTCTTGCCACTGACAAATCTTCGAGGACCGGGCAGCCACATAGAAGTATCAAAAAAGAATTCATAAAGCCGTAAAAAATTTTGGACAGACACAGAATCTTGAGGTTGGGGAATTTAAAGGAAGATGGAGGATCGAGTACAATTCCGCCAGTTAATTTTATAACCACGACTGTTTTGCAATAATAAACGCTACGGGGCAAATTGAAACGTGCCCCCCTATAAAAATTACTACCGTCTTGGCCATCAAGGTAAATCTCAAGATGGAGTTGTTGGAGGTTACGCGATAGGGCGGTGCGTATCCATGTGTTAAGATGCTTAGGGTGATCAGGAGAGTACCATGTAAGGCTAAAATTTCGGAGCAATGGTGCTATGTGTAGAGCCAGTACTCTGTACACTATAGTGCTGCTGGGTTTTTTGAGGGTTTCATCTTCGAAGTGGAGTGTTGGGACGAGAATCCAGAGGAATTTCCACCTGGTGGACAAAATGCTAGTGGCTACAGCCTCTTTGGTTGTTAGGAAAGAAAGGATATGGTAGATAAGAGAGCTGGGTAGGTTGCTGATTCTGTCAACCACTGTGTCTTCGTCGTCCCAAAATAGTAAATTGGTACTTATACTACGCTTGGCCATTTTACGCTTATGGGTTTGCTGGAGATGGAGGTAGAGCTAATGAATTGGTTTATTTATATTTACGCGTGAATTGGATGAACTACCCGAGATTTTACTCTTTGGACTTCCTAACGGCATTGGAAATGGACAAAGTACTGAGCCGACTCCACTCCATTGTGCTATACTTTTATTAGTACGGCTGCGTTAATAGGTTCTACTTTTAAGCACTGATAATGCGGAATGGCTCATTTTCAAATTTCAATAGAAAATGGCCCCGTCTTCTTTCCCAATGACATTAAATCATTATGGAGCAATTTTTTTTTTTAAAGAGTAACGGTTATAAATTATTTTATAATATTTTTACAAATTATTATTATAGCTAATTTTTTAAGAGTTTCATCTGGATGCACTAATAACATTATTTTTTTTTTTTTAACTAATAATCACTTACCATATTAGTAATTTGTAAAAAATTTTATAAAAAAACTTGTATCTCTAATATTTTCCTTTTTATTTTTTATTTTTTATTACTACTCTCCAATTTATGTCCTCTCTTGCCTTCTTTCTTTCTTTGTATTTCTAGAGAAATTATACAGTCCTCTGATTGATCACATCATTTGTTTACCATTCCACTAAAAAACTCCCACTTGTTTAAAATTGCTGAGTCAGTAATTAGTTTTTGTTTAAAAAAAAAATTTAACATAGTAATTTTAAACAAGTGAGAGTTTTTTAGTGAAATGGTAGACCATGTCACTTGTCCACTATGTGAACCTTATAATTTCTCGTATTCTTGGAGGAAAAAATGTTTTTTCCTTTGGTCCTAATAATAAAATTTATGGTAGGATAGTATCAATTATCAATAATATAAGAAGGATCATTATTCTAGGAAGAATCCAAATCTTTCTTTACCACTATTTTATGTACCACAAATCAAAATCTGTCATGTGTCCACAAATTTAGTACACGTTTGAGATGCACTTATACACACACATTTAATTTGAAAAAATGTTCTTGTCTTTAAAATGCAAAATTGATAATTAAGTTTTGTATTTAGGTCTTATTAACATCTCTTTTACAAATTGTTAGAAAAATCGATTGTAACTGATTATTAGCATACTCATCAACTTTTTTTTTTCTTTTTTGGTTCCATTTAGGGTTTTAATTGAGTTAAATTTATATTGGCTTAATATTTTGGGAGTTTTTCTTTAGATGTGGAGAAAAAAAAAATGCAAAACTCATGTATTTTTTTTCTTTTATAAAAAAATCTTATCATTTTGCATTCTTAATTAGAGACCTTTTACTTTCTCAAAAAAATAATTAGAGACCTTTTGTTTATGTAATTGGAATCTTGGGACCCCTAATGAAATTTTAAAATAGATGAGGCATTAGGCTTAAGCCTAAGTACTGACTTAGGCCTAGACCGAAGCTAATGAAATAACATGTAAGCTCCCTTGAGTTTTCTTGAATTCACGACAAGTGATATATGTCTCAAGCCAATGGGAGTGTGGTGGCATTAGATGACAAGACTAAATGGAATATTTTAATTAAATGTAAGATTAAACTCACATTCTTATGCCAATAGCCTTGTAGTTTAACTAGTTAGTAGCTTATGATGTTTTTAACAGAGACATAATCATAAAATAAATATTAAAGAAAGGTAATCTATGTATTTGGTCCTTATTCTTTATATTATATTTCAATTTAGTCCCTAACCTTTCAATGTTCCAGTCATCTTTTGGTCCTCAATTAACCTTTCAATGTCGTGCTATCGTTATCTCTTTGATGGAAATTACTGATGTAACAAATAACTAAAATAAAATATTAATTTCTAAGACAAAATTTATGTACAGTACTTTAGGTGTTGTTCCTTAAGTTCACCTCTTAAAATTTTGCCATATGACCACTTAGGGTCCGTTTGAATATAGCTGAAAGCTGAAAGCTGAAAACTGAAAACTAAAAAAACTGTAGCAAAATAATTTTTAAATGTGTGAATAGTACCGTGGGACCTATTTTTAATGAAAAAGTTGCTAAAAAGTGAAAATTGTGGGTCCGTGAACAGTGAAATTTGGGTTGAAAAGTCACATAAAAAGTGTCCGTTTGGCCAGCGCGTTTGCATCTGGCGTTACGTTTTCAGCCCCTTTTTTTTTTTTCACACGCGTTTCAAGCTTTTCCCAGCCG
This sequence comes from Quercus cerris, assembly GCA_963669245.1. NCBI lineage: Eukaryota > Viridiplantae > Streptophyta > Magnoliopsida > Fagales > Fagaceae > Quercus > Quercus cerris. Next base: position 10,973,920 of record OY770009.1, on the reverse strand, counting down.
AATTTTCACAGTTCATTACTATTGCGGCTACTATTCATTGAACAGTAGCTGCAACATGTGACTTTTCAACCCAAATTTCACTGTTCACGGACCCACAATTTTCACTTTTCAACAACTTTTCCATTAAAAATGGGTCTCACAGTACTATTCACACATTTAAAAATTATTTTATTACAGTGTTTTCAGTTTTCAGTTTTCAGCTGTATCCAAATGGACCCTTAATTAAAAAAATACACTTTTATCTCATGACTCATGAGAAAAAAAATCACATAGTAGAATTTTAAGAGAAGAACCTAAAAAACAGCACCTAAATCCTGTACATAAGTCTTGCCCTAATTTCTGTTAATGTAAAGGATAAAGACCAAATACAAAGTTTACCAAAAAAAAAAAAAAAATCCATTATTCAGCTTCATTATTTGTTTGAGAAAATTTTTAAATCAAGTACCCTTGAAGTTGCCTATAAAATAGGAGAAATTATTTCCTGGATGTTTTTAATTTAATTAGTTACACAATAAATAAAAATTAAAAGGACCAACATGATTGTAATTGATTTTCGACTTCCTACGCGGACCAAAATTGATTTTCTCTCTCTTTTATTTTAATATGAACATGGAGCTTATTTTTTTTTAGAATAAATATGAATATAAACTTGAAAATTATCATATCTATTAATAGACATTAATTTTGATTGTGTTTGTATATAAAATATTAAATATGAAATTTGACGATCAAGGTATTGATTATTATTGTTTTTTTATACGAAACTATTAAATATATAATTGTAATAATTTTTTATAAGTATTTATTTATTATGATTGTAATTGCATATTCAACAACCCATAAACAAATTTGTTAAATATATAATTATGATAATTATAAAAATTTGTAATAAATTAAATAAAAGTTATATAGATGGCCGATGAATTATTACCATGATATGCTAAAAAGTTAGCATCATATGGAATAAATTTGGAATAAATCTAATGGTATTTTTTAAATAGTACTTTTTTCACAATTTTTTAGGTAACATGTTTGGTGTATAATAAAAATAAGATAATGGTAAATATATGTGAGAACAATGTTATAAGTTATATCAATCATAATTTGATATCTCATATTATAAATATTCAGTGTCTATAATTATTATTTACAAGTTTAACAAAAATGTCTGGACAAAACAAAATTAATACTCGGCAGATAATTAAAATAATTTAAAATCTGAGGGGAAAAAATTATAAAAAAAAAAATCAATAAAAACAAAATTTTCTGAAAAAACAAAAACAGAAAAAAGGGTACGGCTTGGTTAAAGTAAACTTTGGATTTCGATGCTATGCGTCCAAGAATCTTGGATATATATCAATCACCAAAACAGTGAAAATATAAATACCAATCATGAAAATGAAAATGAAACTGAAAGCACAAATCTGCAAAATACAAAAGTATTTCCTTTAATGGACAGATAGTAAAGATATTCCACATCAACCCTCTCTCTCTCTTTAAAAAACACAAGAAAAGCATATTCCCCCTTATTATACTTTATAGTTACCACAATATATCTCTCACTTTGTCACACACACACGGGGAGAAGCAAAGCTATGGCTTCTTCGCTTTCCATCTTCTTGTTCATCAACATCATCATAGTATTTTCTGTCTTCCCTGCACTCCCACATGGGGTGAAATTGCCGTTTCGCCCAAAGGATGTTCTGCCTTTGTTGCCAAGACATGTGTCATGGCCAATCCTCAACTCGCTCCACAGCGCAGTGGACCTTCTGCCCACTTTCGTGGGCGCTGCCTCTGAGTTCTCCTCAAACCAAACTCTCGAGTGGAAAGGCGCTTGCTTTTACAACAACACGGCTTGGATGGAGTTCCACAACAAGACTGGCTCTGAATTTGGTGGTGGCACCCTTCACATCAAGGTCTGCAATGTCAAAGTTAATTCTTTTTGTATGGTTTTGTTGTGTGTGTTTGGGTGTGTCTTGTAGTTGAGCTTGGTGGTGTCTGGAATTTGAACTTAGTTTTATGAGTTTGATTTGCTTGTTTTGTTTGAGTTTAGTTGGTTTTGTTGTAATTTGGAGTATTGGGTATCTGGGTATTAGATTTGTTGAACTTCATTGCAAGATTGAATCGTGGGACCCTTTATATCAATGTCTGCAAATCGAAATTTACTTTTACATTTTAAATTTTGATGGGTTTGTTCTGTTTTTTGTGCTATTTGTTCTTTTCAGTTGATTTGGTGGGTTCTGGAGTTTTGGGTATCTTGAGTTTCTTGTTTTGTGTTAATGGAATTTGGAGTAGTGTGTACATGCTCATTTTACTTCGATTTTGGTGGTATCTGGAATTGAGCTTAGTTGTCTGGGCTTGTTTTGCTTATTTTGTTCGAGTTGATTTGGTTTTGGTGAAATTTGGAGTATTGGGTATCTGAGTATTGGATTTGTATGTTAGAATAATGGATATGTGCGTTGTCAATGAGCTCTAGCTCAAGTAGCAATTCTTTCACTTGTAAAAGAAAGGTGGAGGGTGTGGTCAGGGAACAAGTGATTAAATCTACCTTTTCCCCAACAGATTAGCTTTTTGAAACTAGTGATAATCTGTAATTCTTAAATTTCATTGCTGGTTATTCATAAAGAAGAAGAAGAAGAAGCTGGATTTGTTGGTTGAGGTCTGGGATGAACTCGAATTCGGTTTATTTTGTATGGTTTCTTTGAATTTAGTTGGCTTTCATGGAGCTTGGAATCTTTGGTATCTGGGATTCTGGATATTGTAGTTGGCAAACTTCGTTGTTGGTCTTGGGTTGAGCTTTTGTGATTGTTACTTTGAAAGGTAATTCTGAGGTTTTTTGGTTTCAAAGATACTTAATGCTTTGTTTTATTCCTCAATTAGTTGGTTTATGTTCCAAGGTTGAATTTAGAATAAGGAATATTGCAATATCAGATCATATTGTAGTTGTAGAATTTTAAAACTAGTCTGCGGTTGACCTTTTGTGAGAGTTACTTTGATTAGCAATTGGAAAACCCATTGTGAGCTGATTCAATCTGGTGGTTTGGGTATTAGAGGTTTAGTCCGCTTTAATCATCCATTGTTAGGGATGGTGTTATGCGATAGCAACAGATACTTTATGGAGGACTATAGTTGCCACAAAACATGGGAATGAAATGGGTGGGGGAGATTCATTAGTTTTATCATGTTTGAGGTGGGCAATGGCTATTATGTTCCTTCTTTTTGCGGGATGTATGGTGTGGGGGAGGTGACACTATTGGAAGCTATTCCAGCAATGTTTTGTATTGCCCGAAACAAAGAGGCCTTGGTGGCTGATTATTGAGTTGGCATAATGAAGTCTACATTAGGATTTATTGTTTACTAGGGCTCCACATAATTAGGAGATGGGGCACTTACAGGAATGTTTTTCAATCTTCTCTATTCTCTCAAAAGCAATTGGGAATTAGGGATGGTGAAGATTGCAAGCGATGTATCCTGACTAGGGGTGGCAGCTTCAAGATTAAGTCACTCTATTAGGTCCTTGTTACCCAATTGACTCTATTCTTCCAGTGGAAAAGTATCTAGAAGCTTAAGATCCCTACTAAGGTTCCTTTTTTTTTATTTTTCACTTGGACAGCAGCTTGAGAGAAAAACCTCACAATGGATAATGTCCGCAAGTGTAGTATCTGTATTGTTGATTGATGCTGTATGTGCAAGAACAGTGGGGAGACTACAGATCGTCTACTACTTCACTGTGCTTATGCAACTGATATATGGTCTATGGTGTTCTGTCTGTTTGGGATTCAGTGGATAATGCCTGAGAAGACAATGAATTTGTTGGCCTACTGGACAAGGTTTTGGGAGACATCGCTCTGTTGATGTATGGAGGGCCATTCCTCTCTGTGTTATGTGCACTATCTTGCTAGAGAGGAATAAGCACGCCTTTGAAGGGGTTGAGATTTCATCTTTGGAGTTGAAACTATTCTTACTTTGTTCTCTATATGATTGTATGGCTGCTTTAAGTTCTTCCTCCCTGGATGAGCTACTTGATTTATGTGAGTTGAAACTAGTCTTACTTTGTTCTCTATATGATTGTATGGCTGCTTTAAGTTGTCTCTCTTCTTCCTCCCTGGATGAGTTACTTGATTTATGTATATTTTGATGTTCTTTGTAGCTTCCCTAGTATACTTCTTGTGTACTTGGGAGTTTCTCTATTTTATTTTCAATAAGTTTTACTACCTATTAAAAAGAAGATAGAGAGTTACTTTGATTAGTAGGTCTGAGGTTTGTGAATTGTGATATGGAAGATATTTAATGCCTTGTTTTATACCTCAATTAGTTGGTTTATGTTCCAAGGTTTAATTGAGAATAAAGAATGTTGCAGCATCAGATCATATTAATGTTCCTGAGTTTTTTTCTATTCATTGAATGTTTGAAGGCTTTTGGTAAAAAACATACCTACTTTTCTTCAATTTTGGGGTACTAGCTTTCTTTTTGATTTTGTTATTTGGTGTTACTTCCAGTTATTTGTCTTATTTTATTAATATTAGATGAATATTATTTGTAATTTGTCATCGTTGATTCTAAGTTAGTTTGGATTAGGATGAGTTATGATTAGTTTTAATGATAGATTATAGAAGTTAGTGTTTATAATTATCTAATTGGATGTTACTTTTGCATAAATTCAGATGTAGACAATGAATAAAGATTAGTCATGATTTCCCAAGTCACAAATTGTTATCTAGTCAAATTTGGAGGTTTAGGTTTCCCTCACAGAAAATCATTTTTGTTTCCCTTTTTTGTGGTGATTCTGTCAATTGTAAGGTGCAACATATAACTTTTCTTCTTGTTGGAGATTGTACAGGTCTATATTTCCAATTAGTTGGTTTACGTTGGAGATTGTTCAGGTCTGTACGTGTATATGAACCTGTACAGTTTTTTTTTTTTTTTTTTTTTTTTTTTTTTTCCAATATTTGGTTGGAGATTTCAGGATAAAATTCCTCATTACCATTCTTCTTGTTGATGTTGTTTGTATACAGGATAATTGATTTTTTTAGTATCAAGTTAATGAACTTCGCTGTACAAATTTGAATCTTTCAGGTTTTCCTTTGATGGCTTGTCTGTGGATTAGGCTCCTTCTCTCATCATTTTACTCTGTCCTTTTTTGTTTGAAATTTTATTCTTATATCTGGCTTCTTGGATGCTTTGAGGATTTTTGTGCTTGTCATTGGGTTTGAAGGAACTGAAGTCCATCATTTAATTATTGACATTTCTTGGAAAGTTTCATCTCTGTGTTGTGGCTTTAGTTCCTACCATGTGTTATTGTCTCTATTGAATAATCTAGATCATGTTTCATAGCCTTAGCTTTGATGCTGCTGGTTTGCTTAATGTCTCATGATTATGTTATGGAGTGTTGTATTTGAACATGGTAGATTTTTTTTTTCTAGGTTACGAAAGAATAATTCTTAAGAGTTATCTATGTGCTGTCAGGTTAGTGAAGCTCATAGTTGGACATGCATGGATATTTATGTCTTTGCAACTCCATACCGCGTGACATGGGATTACTATTTTCTATCTCGGGAGCATACATTTGACTTTAAAGAGTGGACAGGAAAAGCTGAGTTTGAATATGTAAGTTGCCACTTTCGGTTTTTGAAGACTCACTACATGTTCTATATATATATATATATAATTTTTTTTTTTTTGAAGTATGATTATTATGTTAGATGTGGTCTTTACTTTCTATTGAATCAGGTGAAAAACAAGGGAGTTTCGATTTTCCTGATGCATGCGGGGATGCTGGGAACTCTTCAAGCATTATGGGATGTCTTCCCCTTATTTACAAATACTGGATGGGGCGAGAACTCTAATCTAGGGTTTCTCGAGAAGCACATGGGAGCTTCCTTTGTACAGCGCCCTCAACCCTGGGTAACAAACATCAGTGTTGATGATATTCACTCTGGAGACTTCCTTGCAATATCCAAAATTCGTGGCCGATGGGGTGGTTTTGAGACTTTGGAGAAGTGGGTCAGTGGATCATATGCTGGTCATACTGCAGTTTGCTTAAAGGACTCTGAAGGAAAGTTATGGGTTGGTGAATCAGGGCACGAAAATGAAAAGGTAAGACCATGTAAAGTCATTAAATGAAGTTATAATATGGTGAACATTTATTGATGACATCCATATCGTCCTCTTAATATCGTTCTTTTTTGCGATATTTGCTTCTTCTAAATATGTTTTATAAAATAGTAATATACCTCTTCCACTAGTTCATATAGCCTTGACCCCCAGCAGGATAGCCCAGCCGGATGCTTTATAGGAAAGCATCCGGCTGTGCTGGGCTGGGCTGGTCTAACCTGCTGGGAGGTCAAGGCTTTGTTTATTGGCCCTTTTGTAGGTTATTTGAAAGTTCCTGGCTACTAGCTCCAAGTGTGTCCTCTCTTGATCAGATTAGGTCACCTAGACTGCTGCAAATTGCTAGACTTCTTTCTTGGGCCAATAATCCTTAGTAGTGGCACCATTTCTATCTTAAATCATGCTTTAGCTATGTTTCTTAGATCCACTTAAGTTTCTTGCTTGGCATCTTTGTTCCTCTTGGAGAGTTACTCCTTTGATTGGTGCACATTTTCACTTGATTTTCTTATTCTCAAGTTCCATTGAACTATGCCTGGTCATAAAAGAAAACATGATGCAGAACAACCTAGGCTTCCCACCTAGATCAATCCCTTTTAGGCTTCACCACCTAAGGGTTGTTTGTAATCACCACCAACACAAATACAATTTGTACAAATAAATCTTTGATTAATAATAATAGTTTTAGTACAAAATAAACCATTTGGAGCTTTTATAAAGCTTCCAGGAACATAAGAGATAAAGATAAACATCCATGAAACAATTCCTTACCAAATTTACCAAACTCAAATACTAATCCTAACTAATCCAATGCTAAAGATAAACTAAAATAAAGATAAAGATAATCACAATGATAATAAAGATAACGTAATGATAATCCCTTCAGATGTGGTTTGGTGTCCGCACCAAAACAAGCCAATGAGCTCTAGCTCAAATGACACTTCCCCATCCCTCAATAATGGGATGGAGGATAAGGCTGTAAGTTCAAGAGCCATGGCATGCATGTTTAACTTACCAATTAAAAGGGGGGAAAAAAAAGAATAATAAAAAAGAAAGCAAAATCTTAACCTTTAATTTTTCATCTAGTTTTGAAGTCCCTCATTTAAAAAAAAAAGGTCAGATGAACTTATTCTTTATGGTTTTGTTAATCAATCCAACATGCATTAATTTGTTCTTGTACATAGTTAGCTTTGGTGGATAAATGAAGTTACATATCTTGTAGAATTAGTGATTCCCTCCCTCCCTACCTCAAACAATTGCAATCTTAATTTTAGTTAGGGGTTTGGGCTACTTTCCTATGTAACCATGATTTAATCTGCTAGTGTTTTGGCTCTTTTTCTTTTTTTGTTGTAGGGAGAAGATATAATTGCTATATTACCATGGGAAGAGTGGTGGGACTTTGAGCTGAATAAAGATGATTCCAATCCCCAAATTGCACTGCTTCCATTGCATCCTGAAATAAGAGCAAAGTTTAATGAGACTGCTGCATGGGAGTATGCACGGAGCATGGATGGGAAACCTTATGGTTATCATAACATGATATTTAGTTGGATAGACACTATTGATGAGAACTATCCACCTCCCTTGGATGCTCATCTGGTATGTATATTTTAATATTTGATTTTCAATTTAAAGTTTGCAGTATTAGTATTAGTACTTATCAAAAAAAAAGTTTGCAGTATTAGTGGATGCTATAACTTTTTTTTCTTTTTATCCAACTCCCATCCTTTTATTGCTTTTGTCTTGCCAACATTAAATTTAAGTCCTGAAAATGGAAATTGTTTTGGAAGTTGCCTTGATACTAAGGATATCACGTCAACAAAAAGTCAGAACTGCCAATGAGCTCTAGTTCAGCTCTAGTTCTAATGGCAATTCCTCCCTTTTTATGAGTAAGGTGGAGAGTGGGATCATTAGTTTAAGATCCATTGTGTGTGCGCTTATCAATCAATTAAACAAAGAGCCAGAACTGGTCATGATTTTGGTTAGTAAGAAACTTAGCAAGTGCTTAGAAAGCTAGCAAGAATAGGCTTCATGAATTTTAGGATTCTGTTAGAAGTTGAATATCTTTTATTGGGATTGTGATTGATTAATGTAATTCAAAGCGTCACCGTTCCCCATTGCTACAGCAAGGTAACCAATCTAGAAAAGAACAAAGTTCAGAATTTATTATACCCCTTTCTGGTAGTCTTAGCAACTTCTATCAATCAGATGGAGGATACATATAAATCTGTTTTGTCCTCTTATCCTCTCTTCCCTTGTGTTTTGCGGGTGTGCGTGCTTATTGCCGCAACACACCAATCTAAGAGGTTGCGTATATTATTGGTTCTGACTGTTATAAAAACTGTGATTCTATAGGTTGCTTCGGTTATGACTGTTTGGAATCAAATACAGCCTGCATATGCTGCTAACATGTGGAATGAAGCCTTAAACAAACGACTTGGAAGTCAGGTATTATAACAACTATCCCTCTACTTTCAATATTGTTCTTGTTAGGTTAGCTCATTGAAGTATAGTTTGAAGCAGGGATTTTTATTTATTTATTTATTTATTTTTATTAATGTAAAAGATGAAAAATTATGTAGTTTTGGTTCCTTGAAGAGATGACTGAATTGCATTCAAATGGTCTGAAAATACAAACTTTGTCATATACACTGTATGGAGCGTTTGTTAACTTGACCTCCTTGGTCATACCTTGTATTTCTAGGATCAAACATAGATAATATGTACATGTTTGGCATTGTTGTAGGAAGTTGAGTTTTAACTGTAGAGCTAGTAATAGAACTTTTGCAATATCGGGCTTTAACTGAAAAGCTCTAGGGTTTTGAGTGTTTGGCAATTTACAATGAATTTTGCTTTAGTTTTGGATTTATAAAACATGAACAATGAACTGGTAGATATTTTTCCTAAAAGCTTCAAATTTGAAACAGCACCCCCTTTAACCTCTTTTGCAAGATTGCCAAGTGTTTGGCAATTTATTCTAAAAGGGCTCTAAGGCTATTAAAGAACTTTTCTGGTAGTTTGTCACACCTGTTATGGCCTTACCTATACCCTAGTTGCCATCATATATGAGGGGAAGATTATAAGCAGACAGTTCTCTGACCTTGAAGACCATCGGATCAATTTCTCCAAATTTTCTTTCCTCTTTTTGTTTTGTTGGAAGTCAAGCAATTGATCAAGAGCATTTTATTTTTTTACTCACAGAAAGGGGGTCTTTGATTATCTGATGTATCTCATGTTTCATGCAGAACCTTAGTCTTCCTGAAGTTCTCGTAGAAATTGAAAAGCGTGGGTCATCTTTTGATGAGTTGCTGACTATTCCCGAACAGGATGATTGGCTATACAATGATGGGAAGTCAACATCGTGTGTTGCTTTCATTCTTGAAATGTACAAGGAGGCAGGACTCTTTGATCCAATTGCTAGCTCTATTCAAGTCACAGAGTTTACGGTGAGTCCACCGAGATCAACTATTCTAGAGTAAGATGTCACCATTTGCAAACCCAGTATTTTGGATTATCAGTATATGATATTTAACAAAGAAAATGTAGTATATATTGAATGATGAGAGTTGTGTGGTTCTAACTTGTAAGGTTTGAGGATATCTTATGGCCATGGTAGATGACCACTGACACCCTTTACTTTCCTCAAGAATACTATAAAGGGAATTAGATTGTTTTAGATAATGTGGATGTCCATTCAAGACATGATCTTTATAGGTGATATGCAAGTAAACTCTTCCTTAGTAGTTTACATGTTCAATGTGTAATTATTTATTTTATTCACAAATGCAGATAAAAGATGCCTATATGCTCAATTTTTTCGAGAATAATTCAAGCCGCCTCCCAAAGTGGTGCAATGATGAAGACAATGTGAAGCTCCCTTTTTGTCAGATTCGAGGGAAGTATCGAATGGAGTTACCTGGATACAATTCCATGGAACCATATGCACATATGAATGAAAGATGTCCATCTCTGCCTCCCAAATACTTCAGACCGCAGAATTGCTAGAAGCCTCTGATTTTTTTTCACTCAGGAATTTTTATACACATTGATGACATCACGCCAGGCTCGAGCTCGGTTGGTTGTACTCTGTATCGTATGGTTTGATATGATGGTATGAAAGATCCAAATAAAATGCTTTTGGATTTTTGTTGTAAATATGGTGATCGGACATTACCAATGCAATATGATGTCAACTAAATTATTTTTATTATTATTTTTTGGTGCGTGCCAAACATGTCTACTAAAAGTGTTGTAAAATATACGTCAGTGCAAGAAGATGAAGAGAAATATTCTTTAGTGTTAGATTCTTTTTCTTTCTTTAAATCCATCCGGAATTATCAATGTTACTTGCAATTTGTCCCTTTAAGCTACGCAGGACAGTTGCAACAATTTTTTGTGTCGGTATATTTTTAAAAATTTTTGTTCAGTAAAAAGTTTATACTTCCGACTCCACAACAAAGTCTTTAACCTAAAGAGCTTGTTTTGTGCAGCTAGCCTTATGTTCTCATCTTAACTATTTTGAGTGCTTGTATGATAATATATATGATCATTCTTTCGATGAATGTAAAGGACAATAAATTTATTTATAAAAGAATTTATGTAATGGTATGTTAAATAACTTATACATTGCTAAATGAGTTTCCCATGTCCATAGAAAAAAAAAAAAAAAAATCATATGCTTAGGTGAATCATTTAAAAGTTTAAAAGAACCATATTATATCAATCTTCTAATTTCAAAATAACACTAGTTTTCAAACAATTTTGTTAGTTAGTACGTTTTCAAAACTATTTAGGAAACTAATATTTCGAGTGTAATAAACTCGATTTTGATATGCTAAATTGAGTACAATGAGCATGATTTCAACGCATCAAACTCGAGTCTAACAAACTCGCTTTCTGTCATATTGAAATCAAGTCCGTTGGACTCAATTTCTTTTAAATTCCTAGCCTCTCTCACTCAATGCTCTCCATCACAGCAGCACATTTCATCAACAAACATCAAGCCCCAAGAAAATGAAGGAGCAAACCCAAAGACCCAGAGAAGAAAATGAAGGAATTAGAGACCCTGTCACCTAGGTTCAAACATCGCCGCCTCCTAGAGCCTTCGCCGTCATCACTTGGGTTTGTTATTACTCATTGTTCTATGTTTGTGGGTTTCTGTCTTCGTGAGTTGCTGCTGTGATGGAGTGAGTGAGAGACGTAGAGAGGGCTCTATGATGGAGTGAGTGAAGAGGCAGTGTGCTACTGTGATGGAGTGAGAAAGAGAGACAAAGAGATAGAAAGCTAAGAATTTAAAAGAAATCAAGTATGTAGGACTCGATTTCAATATGACAGAAAATTGAGCTCATTGTACTCGATTTATCATACCAAAATTGAGTTTATTACACTCGAGATATGAGTTTCCTAAATAATTTTGAAAATGTGCTAACTAACAAAATTGTTTGAGAAATGGTGTTATCTGGCAATTTTGGTCAATCTTTAAATTAAACAATTAAAAATAATAATATTACTTTTTTTTTCCATCTGTATTTTTTAATAAATTTAGATTTGAAATAGGTACTTTTGACCAAAACCTATCTTTTCCTATCTTTTCTCATCTTCAAGTAAGTGCATTGAAAGTTTGAAATGGATCAAAGTGGACTGAAATGGACTAAAGTGGACCGAATGGCCAAAATGGATTGAAGTGGACTGAAATAAATGGAAGTGGACCGAATAAACCGAAATGGACCGAATGGAACAAAGTGAACCAAATCATTAGCCACATCACCATTTTTTTTTTATTGATTTATTCTTCTAATTTTTTTATAATATCAAATATAAAGAATAAATTTTTGTTACAAAATTTATTGTAGCAAAAAAAAAAAACCATACTCAATATATTTTCATTGAAGGTAAATTTTAACAAATCAACCATTGGATTACGTTTTCTTCTTATATTAGTCATGCTTGCAAAATTTCTAGAAAATTAAAAATCAATAGTTATTTAAATTGCAAGCTTTTGTAACTTAAAATTTTGCATAAAATATAATCTTATAGATCATATAATAAATAATATCTAATTAGCACAAAATTTGGCATGTATATTAAGAATATAAAAAACATGTAATCTAACAGTTAGATTTTTGAAATATGTAGTAATATTAATGATATTAAGTAAGATTATAGTCTTTTGTTATAACTAATTTTGTAGTTAAACTTTGTCTATAAATAAAACCGTCCAAAATAAATGGTAAGATAACCGATAATGTGGCTCAATCAGAATATGACAACATTCAATATTGTACTTTGACTTTTAAATATTATATAGATATAAATGGGAGCCGGGAAATCTCTTACATTAGATGATCTTCACCGCCCCCATCCCATCCACCTTTTTTTTTTTTTTTAAAGTATCATCATATATTAGATACGATTTCACAATTGAGAGAAATTTGATCAGTTGGGTAGCACACAGCCATGGGAACAGGAGCTTCCACTTTGATTCCACAATTACCTTTATCATTGCGGCATATGGAATTCCATATGCTGCAATGATTCTTTATTTCTTCTTGCCCGTAATCAAGCTTGATTGTATATTTGGGCTAATACTTATGATAGTCCATTGCAATAGAGTATTCCCATTAAGTAATTACGATCCATAACAGAAATGCAAACTACATATAAAACAAGCGTGATGCAAGTTCAGTATTAACAATACTCTAGAGCTAAAATGGTTTCTTTGGCACAAGTTGGATTGGTAGTCCTTGCGTTGGTACTGGCATGGGATCCCTGCTGAAAGAATTGTCCGCGCATAGCTTCCATGTGAAGTGAGTTATGATGTAGTGAATTGTGACAAGGGTTTCGATTCTTGCAAACTCATATCCTGGACATGTTCGAGGACCTCCTCCGAATGCAACGAAACTGTAGGGTGGAACCGATGCTTGGTTTTCAAATCTACTTGGATCAAATTTTTGATGGTTCTGGGAATATGCTAGTGTCCATTTGGGTCATTGGCGAAACCCAGAATATCTGAACGTCACATGCAGAGTTCTCAGTTCTAAAATTATAGAAAGACTATTTAAGAGCAAGAAAAGATAGATGGCTGAGAAAAAGCAAGTAACCAATATGAGGATTTCTCTTACTTGCCACCCTTTTGGGATCAGGAACCATATTCAATATCTTTCAGAGCCTTCCTGAAGCCACCAAATACAGGAGGATGAATGCTCAATGTTTCCATTGCTACTCTCCGGGTGTACTTCATTTTGGCTAAGTCTTCCCATTTTAGAAACTCTCCCGAGGGCTTGCGCTTTTGGCTATCTCTTCCTGTTCTGCAAATTAAATCAAGAAGCAGCCTTAACATTTTCACAGAACTGGACCACATTAGTGTACCATTAGATGCATTGCAACCTTGAATTCTTTAAAATTATTATCATGGTTTAATTCCTTTAATACTAAATGCAGTCTAGTTTCTTCAAGATTCCGAAAAAATGAAATATAAGGTGGGTTATTGAGTTAATTTATTATGCTCTCAATAATAGATTACAATTAATTGGCTTTAGAACTACTATGTTATATATTTGTTAATTACTTAATTTTTCTCCAAGTAACTTCATCTAAGTCAATTTTCATAACCGCGTTGAGATAGAGAGTCTAATGTGTATATACCTTGAAGAACAGCTGCATAAACAGCTGGTTCATTAGCTAGAAGCCGCATTGTGAAAGTAATTAGAACAGATGAAGTGTCATGTCCTGCCACCATGACAAGGATGACATTGTCCACAATCTCTTTCTCAGTCACTGCTTCTTCATTGTTCTCATTGCGGCTACTAAGCATGCGAGTGATAAGGTCTTGGCAAGGAGAAGCAACCTTTTGCTCAAGTTCCACCCTCTTCTCACGTATGAGCTCCTTCACCATGTTTCGGACCTTTGCACTTGCCTTGAGGCTGCGGTTGTAGCGAGTGAAGGGCAAGTTAATTGGAATCGACCATACCTCTTCTATCATCTCTTGGAAGCAAGTTACAAATCTATCTTTCGAGCTCCTTTCTCTAGTCTGAATAGAAGTGAACAAATTATGTCGAATGCGAGAATCTTCGTGAGGGGTAACACCTATAAGCAATACACATTTTGTTAACATAATGTAGACTTTACATCTCTTGACTTGGCATTTTCCTATAATATTACAAATATAAAAATTTGTATAATTTCAGAAGGCAGCACTACTTTTTCATTTTTTTATAGTTACAATATAATTTAAATCTATGATATTTGTTTTATGATGATTAATTTTTATCATCACTTTAAAATACCAATTAGAATTCAAGTTCCATATTTGATAATAAAAAAATTACTATTTGAATTAATTCGAACCTTCACATACTAATCTTTGATTTAGTTCACAATTCTAAGTAGGAGCTTGCTATCAATACCATCATTCTATTTATTAGAAAAACATAGTTTGCTAATAATTTACGTAAGCAAGATTTTATTATTCCATGAAAATTCGCCATTGAGGACTAGTTTCATTAGTGCAAAGTATTTAACTTACTAAAGCATGCATTTATCTCATAAACTAATAAGATTCTAAACTAAGCCATGACCTTGTTCCAATACAATTTTCTTGTCAGTTATATGCATTCACAAGTGCATGCCCTTGCTTATTTGGCTGTATATTAGATAATAATTCCAGGTTACAAATATTTTGGTAACATCATGATACGTACCTTGACCTGCGGCTTGCCTTGCCAATGCATCTCAAGATGCTTCTTGACACCATCTATTTTTCCCACGTACTGCTTTAATGATTCAGGCTGTAAGAATTATACAATTGCCCCTCTAACACGCTTGTGATCTTCACCACTCAATTCCAATATGTTCCGCTCTCCCAAAATCTTACGAGAAGACTGTGTTTGATGGCTAGAAAGCGCGCTGCTATCACTAGTGAATACAAATTTGTTTGCAGCCTGTCCAGAAATAAAAACTGTTGGGTTGCCAAAGAGGCTTAGCTTTGATATTGGACCATACTTTCTGATTCTTTGCTCGAGCCATTTTCCGCGGTGTTGGCACGCATGGCTCTAAGAAGGCCAAGACTTTGGCCTATTAAGGATATTCCTAGTGAGCCTGGAGGCAGCCTTTTTGATGATCTTCTTCCCTTTGTAAGGAGAAAGAAGATGGGTATGAGGAACAGGGAGATAGCCAGGAAAATATTCATGATTTATGTGTGACTTTTGGTTTTTTGAAGTGGTGGGGGAAAATTAGAAAGCAAGATTGGTTTCTGAGAGAGAGAGAGTATGAGAAAAAGATGGGTTTGAGAAACTGTAAGACTAAATAATTAGAGAGAAGTAGATGAATTTCATTGACTATGGTGTATAGAAGTTTTAGATGTTTGCAGGCTTTCTTTCCTTTTGTCTTTTGTTTGCAGGCTTTCTAGATGTTTCTTAACTATGGTGTATAGAAATTTTAAAAAACCAAAGCCCACCTAAACTCTTCTTTGGAAATATATGCAAAGCGAACTAGTATATAGTGACCATTCATTAAAAATTGGACAAAAATTTCTTGTTACAAGGAGAGAGGAGCTATGTTGGAGCAACATTTCAGAAATGCGGCTTCCTTGGTTGATCAGATGAAAAAATTACTCATGGTAGATCAAAAATTTGTCATTTGGTAAGTTTGATGAATCTTTGATGCCATAAGCATGAAGACAAGTCACGTCACGTTATTAATTCTGTTCTTTATCCAAAAAAACAAGTTCAAATAATACTAGAGTCTATCTCTGAGTGATTTTCTTTTCGGAAATGTGACTGATTAACCTCTTATCCTTTTCTATTAGTTCTGTTAATTAGGCTCAAAATTATATTTTCGTGGGTTTAGAATAGCTTGTTGGTATGGACTAGAATTGAAAGTTCATCCAATTAAGAAATTCCATTCGATACTTTCCTCGAATCTGACAAAAGGGTAGCTCCCCTTAACCCATCATCGGCAGAACCACTTTGTCGGGCTGCTTGAATTATTCTCAAAAAAGTTAAGAGCAATCAGCATCCTTTATTTGCATTTGTGGCCAGAAAAGAAAAGCCTATGCATCCAACGTGTAAACTACGGAAAAATCTCTCATGCGCATAGGTACTAGCTTGTAAACTACATGGGAATAGAGTTTACTCGCATATAGCCTAAAACTAAAAGTATCACATCTTGAATGCCCCCCCCCCCCCCCCCCCCCCCCCCCAATTACATTATTTATAGCAAGCATATTCTCACGGCAAAAAGTAATTTAGAAGAAATTTCATGTATAGGATAATATGTACTCTCTTACTCACATCGTGTGAATTTCAATAACTTGAGTCCATATGCTATAAAATGAAAGATGTATATCTCTTTTTTCTTCTTCTATATATTAAGAGAATTCATAAAGTTAATTATCGCATTTTTTACTTCCAAAAATAACTTTAATTTAATTAAGTTATTTTTATTCATTAAATAAATAAATAAGATTAAAACGATAAATCAACTAAAATAAAAAAATTCCACTACCCTCACACTTCCCTCTTCCCAGCCCCACTATCCCACATTTCTAACCAAAATAAATAAATAAATAAAGGCTACCCACACGGTTCTTATAAAAAAAAAAAAAAATTACCCCTGGTTACTATTAAAAAAAAAATTCCATAAATTTATTTATTTATTTTTTTAAAAAAACTCCTCCTTTCATTTGTTCCTCTCTCTCCACTTTCCAATGTTGTGGAATGTATGAGAAAAAAATTCTAATAACATTAGAATTCAAAAACTCTAAACTTACAATATTCCTTCAATTTATTCTTTATTATTTCATCCTATTTCTAACCAACATGATCTGCTTCCACATTTATTGTTCCATATACTAAATTCTTCTCAATAGTTAGGTATGCCTTTCACCAAAATATATATACTACTTTATCAATTTAATTATATTGTACATTGTGCTTTCTCAAGTACATATACTGTGAATTGGTAGTTCTATGACCTTCTATTAACGTGAACTATATGAAAGATGTTATAGAAAATTTAATTATGAATGAAAAATTATGACACTAAACTCGAAAAAAAAAAAAAAAAAAAAAAAAAAAGAGCCGCATCACACCATTTGTATTGTACTAGTCAATGTAATTACGTGATTGACTTTTATTGATAACAAATTTTACATAGGTTTTTCTTTTTCTTTTTTCTTTTTTAATTCTTGAATTTCAAGAAATTTTGTATTTAAGCTTTGACCCCAGCAGAAATTCTGGTTCGTTACCATCCGCCTGACAAACTTTTGGTAACATGAACGTACGTACCTTGACCTGTTAGCTTGCCTTAATTGCCAATGCAACTCAAGATTCAAGATGCTTTCTTGACTTGTTTATCCATCTTCCCCAGGTACTGCTTTAATGATTCAGGTTTCAAGAATGATGCAAATGCACCTCTGACACACTTGTGATCTTCGATTACCACTGTTCCAATAAATTCAGTTCACCCAAAATCATCCGAGAAGACTGCGTATGCTGATTTGAAAGGGTGCTGCTATCACTAGTGAATACAAATATGTTTGCAGCATGTCCATAAATTAATGAACACTTTCGGTTTGCCAAAGAGGTTTAGCTTTGATATTGGACCATACTTTTTGATTCTTTGTTCAAGCCATTTTTTCAGTGGTGTTGGCACGCATGGCTCGAAGAATGGCCTATCATGGGCATTCCAAATTTCCAAGTGAACCTAGAGGTAGCCTTTGTAATCATCTTTCCCTTCGTTAAGAAAAGGAAGATGGGTATGTGAAACATAAAGAATAGTTAACAACATATTTATGATTTTTGTGTGGCTAATGGCTATGTTGTTGATGAGTTTGAGAGACTGAAAGACCTAATAAATAAATTCAGAGAAGGAACTGGGTTTCTTTTTTATTATATTTTTTGTTCTTTCTTTTGGGCATTCGTTTGTTGCCCCCTTCCCCTAGACTAGGTGTTCCAGAATTTTCTTTAGAAAGATATGCAAAGCAACCTTGTAATTACTCATGAGCACAAATCTATACTTCAGCCAAAAGAAAAAATGAGCACAAATCTACACTCTACCATCCATAGCTCCTCGCCTAGTAACAATAACTCTCTCTCCAATTTTTAAATGAGCTTCACTTTATGCTCTACTAATCATGATATGTCATGTGTTTAATGCAAATATTTTTTCAATTTTAAACTTTTTTTTCAATGGTTAAAAGTTAAATGAGCTCCACTTTTTGTTATTTACTTTATGCTCCACCAATCATGATATGTTATGTATTTGATTTTTTTTTTTTTTTTTCTATTTTAAACTTTGGTTATTTTATAAAGAAAGTTAAATGAATACAAGATAGGCTGTGATTCACAAAGCATAAGGGGGAACAAAAAAAAAAGTATGATCTGTATTCAATGGGTAATGTTTTCATTTGCACAACCAAATATTTATTGCTCTACCATAGCTCCTCCCCGGTAACAAAAATTTTTCTCTGATCGATGAGTTGCACTTTCATTTTTTGTGTGTTACTACCAAATCAGACTACAAATTAACAAATAGTATATATAATGAATATAGATGTAAATGCCCACTGTATATTTTCTTGCTTGTTAGCTGCCAAAATATCCAAATACCACTTTTTGTCGACATAATTGGTGTTCTACCACTTTTTGCAAAATGTTTAGCAATCTACCACTATTTTGAAACTCAAAATTATGAAACTCGAGTTTTACATAGATATTGTGTTTATGAAAATCGAGTTGCAAAAAAAGTAACATGGTGACAAAAGTTGATTTAACATTTTATAATTTAAAAGTTCACGTGGAAGTTGAGTTCAAAATATAAAACTCGAGCTTTTGAAGATAGAGTTCTTTAAAAATTCGAACATTTAGAAGTAAGACAAGAGCAGCTGATACACGTCAATCTTTTAATCTTGTCTTGTCTCCCATATGCGTGTAGGACAAGTAGAAGTAAGACGAGCTATTGGAACAAAAGAAAAAAATAAATCAGGTGTGTAAGAGAGAAAAATGAGTAAGCCATGTAGGGAAGTAATGAGCCGGACCAATATATGGATCATGATCATCAAGGAAAGTAAATCTTGGATTTTCATCAAACAGGTCAAGAACATCAAGAAATTCTACAATAAATAGTGGTAGTGGTTGAGAGTCCATTGGACAGAGACTTGCTACAGCTACTGCAGCATTTGATTACTGCTAAACTACTACACTTCAGCTACACTACTACGGCTAGACTTTTGAAGATCGAGTTCATTAAAAATTTGAACATGTAGAAGTAAGAGAAGAGCAGCAGAAACACGCCAATCTTTTAGTCTTGTCTTGTCTCCCAAGTGCGTATAGGACAATTAGAAGTAAGACAAGAGCTATAGGAACAAAAGAAAAAAAAATCAGGTGTAAGAGAGAAAAATGAGTCAGGCATGTAGGGAACTAATGAGCTGGACCAATATATGGGACATGATCATCAAGGGAAGTAAATCCTGGATTTTCGTCAGACAGGTCATGAACATCAAGAAAATCTACAATAAACAATGGTACTGGTTAAGAGTCCATTGGACAGGCACTTGCTACAGCTACAAAAGCAATTGATTACTGCTATACTTCAGCTACACTGCTAAGGCTAGGATTTTGAAGATCAATTTCTTTCAAAATTTGAACATGTAGAAGTAAGACAAGAGCTGCTGAAATAGGCCAATCTTTTAGTCTTGTCTTGTCTCATATGTGCGTGTAGGACAATTAGAAGTAAGACAAGAGCTGCTGGAACAAAAGAAAAAGAAATAAATCAGGTGTGTAAGAGAGAAAAATGAGTCAGGCGTGTAGGGAAGTAATGAGCTGGGTCAATATATGGGTCATGATCATCAATGGAAGTAAATCTGGGATTATCATTAAACAGGTCATGAACATCAAGAAAATCTACAATAAATAGTGGTAGTGGTTGAGAGTCCATTGGACAAAGACTTGCTACAGCTACTGTAGCAATTGATTACTGCTACACTTCAGCTACACTGCTACAGTTAGGCTTTTGAAGATTGAAAGATTGAGTTCTTTAAAAATTTGAACATGTAGAAGTAAAACAAGAGCACAGCTGAAATATGTCAATCTTTTAGTCTTGTCTTGACTCCCATGTGCGTGTAGGACAATTAGAAGTAAGACCAGAGCTACTGGAACAAAAGAAAAAAAAATCAGGTGTGTAAGAGAGAAAAATGAGTCAAACACGTAGGGAAGTAATGAGCTGGACCAATATATGGGTCATGATCATCAAGGGATGTAAATCTTGGATTTTCATCCAACAGGTCTTGAACATCAAATAAATCTACAATAAACAGTGGTAGTGGTTGAGACTCCATTGGACAAAGACTTGCTACAGCTACAGTAGCAATTGATTTCTGCTACACTTCGTGTCTATTTAGGAATAACTTATTTAGCTAAAACTGAAAACTTTTTGCTGAAAGTACTATAAATAAAGTTAAAAGATAGTTAAAATAGCACAGTGAGGTCCATGAATAATACCAAAATGTGCAATGAAACTTTTAAATAGTAGCAAAAATAAGCTGAATAGTAAAAAAAAAAATGTTTTTTTAAGCAATTTCAAACGCACACTTCAGCTACACTACTTCGGCTAGGCTTTTTATAAGTTGTACTTTGTAATGATAAAGTTTTTTTTTTTTGGCTCCATCACATGTTCAGCCCAGCAAAAGATCACATTTTACTCATTACTCGAGCTTATAGAGCTCAAGTTTCATATTACAAGGTAACCAATTTTTATAAACTTTGAGTCACCTTTTTTAATTAAAATAGTCCACATCAGTAGGTGCCACCGTGGCATATTTTTATAGAACTTGAGTTATATATCAAATTCAAGTTTCAAAAAAGTGATAGATTACAAATATTTTGCAAACAATTGCAGAACACCAATTATTTCTGCCAAAAGTGGTATTTGGCCATTTTGGCCGCTTGTTAGCAATATACCTCAACACGATAGATCAATGAGGGCATTTGAAACAAGCTTCTTAAGGATAACATATACATATCATACTTTCAAACACGTTAAGGAAGTCTAAGCAAAACTCCAAAAGCTTGATTCCATGGGGAACACAGAAAAAAGGGATCCCGACTATCCCATTCGTGTTCTAAAGTTTCGATGGCAATGGAAACAAGCTTATTCAAATTTCATAACATTGGAAGTGGGACCCATGCATCTTGGGGAGCAAGCATTTCTCCCCAAACCAATAATCAGAGGAGCATTTCCTACCGTGGCAACGGACACAATAAGGAAATTGAGAAGCCAAAGCATGCATGGAAAAAAGCAAACATATCTGTGCACTTAGATGCGCCAAACTTAGTGACAAAAGCCTTTCAGAGTTCCTAAAAATAGAGAACTCAATAGCTAAAATCCCTAAAGTTTCTAAAGTTGGAACGATGGACACCACCCTTTAGAAAACCAGATCAAGCTGAACGCGGATGTGACAGTTAAGAAAGATTGATGCTGCCTAACAGTTTTCATGTTAGCGAGTGGCAAAAATGTTTGAAGCTTGAAGGCTTGGACAAGAATCATTTTGGCCTTGCGATGTCATGGTAGCGGAAGAGCTTGCATCAGCGTGGGCAGTATATCTCGTTTTCCATGAAGGGTAGAGATGCAGCTTTGGGGTCTGATTCATCTTCAAAAGAGGATAGCTTGGTGTTGTCCATGCAAACATAGTTGAAGATACGAGAATACTTCTTAGGAATTTTGCTATGTGCTATTTAATTGGTGTTGAGAATTCATGACACAATTGCTCACAAACTCAATCAATAGGATATGGGAATTAGGTTCTTAGGAGCTCTACATCCATGATCCATCTAAATTTCTTGCTTCTTTTGTTAGAGCTCTGACAGCTGACTCTTGTGATGTTTCCTTTGGTTCTATATATGATTATCTTTTAAGGAAAATACAATCAGAGGTCAGGCTTTCCTTCTTTTTGGTCTACAACTCTATCAACTTATTAAAAGAAAAGAAAAGAATGAATGAAAGAAGAGGTTCGGAGGGAGAAAAAAGAGGGTAACAAGCACAAGCTTGGCCTGAAAGCAGGTCTCATTCAATTTCTAGGACCAAATCCATCTTTTGTTTCATACACAACCAACAGCTAGCAATACAACATAGATAAAAATCTATGAACAACCCGTAGAAGCATATAGATATGTGTGATCCATACAGCTCTGAAAAGTGATATATTAGGAATAAATCCTCTACAACATTAATCGGCCTTGGCTGGGATATGGTTGCCACCAGTTGCAATTTTGTACAGATAAAATGCAGTCATGATAGCACTGCAAGAAAAGCCAAATGGCAAGCATATTAGCTGGGAGATTCAAATATATGTTGTATTGACAAGGAAAATCCAAGTAACTATATATCTATCAGGAACTCTTGTAAAAACTAAAATTTATCTATATTGGTATTTCTCCCCTCAAAAATGGGATGGAGGGTAAGATACTAAGATCATCAGTTGAATACTACAATCAACTGACCAGAAGACTACATTACAGCCGGACAAAGATACATTCACCTTTAGAGATATAACATTTGACCGGTAGATGTTCACAAGAGCTTTCAAGAAGAAGCACGGTTTAATTTGATGAATGTAAACTGCACTCACCATCGATAAGCAGCAGTTTTCATTTTCCATCAAATCATGTCAACTTTTTCCTAAAAGACAAGGTGGCTCCTAGATCATCATTTTCATGACACTAACTTATCCATGTCACATTCTAACATCTCATTTCAAATATCTCGACTCCTCAGAAGATACAAGCACACATGCAAAAATATCATGTGCTCCAAAAAGAAACTTACAACGGTTGCCTGGCACACAGGAACATTAATAAAAATTGCAAAATATCTAATAAGTCTCAACTTGTACTCTGAGTACAAAATAACTTATTCAATTAAAACTAAAAGATGCTTTTTTAGTCATTCAAGACAATTTGCATGTTCAGAAAATGAGGCAGTCATGATTACAAATCATTGGCAATGACAGACTTTCAGCATTCTCATTTCAAATGGAACATCAGGACCCAAACTAATAACCACAAGAGCATGAATGCTTGTGGGATTTCAGATGTCCCCTACTTGCATGCACAACCCTTACTGAAACCAGCAAAGAGGTAATGATTAATGACTCAATAATAATAACTGTAATCCCCTATATGCAGAACCGTATTATCAATAATTCTAATTAGGAAGCAAAGCAGACACACCCAATGGGTCTTGAACCCACATCCAAACTTCGGTCCCATTTTTAAGGGGAAAGTAAGTGATACTGAAGCTACAGCTCATTTGCTTCACAACCTGAACCACATTGCCATGCTAGAAAGGGAAGAATATGATATCATGGACGTGGCAATGGGATTAACTTGTGAAAAGGGTAAAATTCATCTTTCATTGAATAAATGCAAGATATTCATATGAAAATTTAAATATATATAAAATAAAATAAAAAGGCAAACCAAATGCAAGAGATAGTAATAAATGAATTTTGGTGCATAAAAGCAGCATTATGATACTCATCATGTAGATGCTACATTAAGTTTCCACTAGTAGCGATATATTTAAAGTATGAAAAGCACAAATACTTAAAAGCAGAATTAATCCTCAACTTACCTGATACCAGCAACAACACCAGCTGGCATGATCTTAGAGGTTTGCATATAGCGCTGTGCCATGACCCATGTGAGTGCAGTTGCACAACCTGTTTTAGGGGCACATATCAGATCAAAATGGCTATTGGTTTTCAGTGAAGGATACAGCAAGCACAAAATCAGATTTGAAGAGGTTAGAAAAAGTAAAAGAAAACCACAGAAAGAATGGAAATGTGTTTTGCTTTTCGGGGTTGTCTTCTAATAATATCAGTTCAAATAAATTTAAAGCAAAAGAAAATAAAGGAATTGTGGTTTATTTTTGGTTTTTCTAAGAAAATCAGCTCCAGTAAAATCTGTTTTTGTGCATATGCACACATACATCATTTTACAAATCTTCCTCTCTTGAAATCGTTTTTTTTTTTTTTTAATAATTTTTTAAAAAATAGATTGTTGGAAAACAGGAATTACAAAATGTAAACAACAACAACCATAATATTTCTCGATAATCTAAACAAATCAGCTATTTTGCAACTTCACATTGCATTATAAGCTGATGGCTTGTCAAAAATAACAAAGTGAGGCCATTACTAGAAGCCACCTTCACTTTTTAATTGGTAAGTTATACATGCACCCAATGGGTTTTGAACCCACAACCTCCCCCTCCACTCTTATGCAAGGAGGAAGTACCATTTCAACTAGAGCTCGTTGGCACTAGAAGCCATCCATTATAATAATGAACATGATCCTTAGTGATTACGTAGCTACATATACTTTAACCCTGAGGAAAAGAAGAAGACCAGAGGCTTGCAAAGGAAAAACAAATTTCCTTCAAGCAGCCTATTACCAAGCTTAAGCCTACTTTCTTACGCTCTCTATTTTCTTAAATTCCTCTAAATTAGTAAATTTCCTTTTTCTCCCCCCAAAATTTTGATGATTCTCTACATTTCCAGGTTGTGCTTAGTTGGGACAAAAGTGTGCTTCTGTAGTGGCCTCCCCTTGGAGACTTTTCAATTAATTTAAACATTTAAAAAAAAAAAAAAAGATCTCTCTCTAATTGTACACCATCATAGCCAAAATGATTAAAAGCACCAAATGTTACAACAATTTTGAACAGACAAAAATTGAAGTCTCCTAAAAATCAAAGTCTCCAAACTATACAGAAGTACAGAGCTTCAATTAAGACCAGAACATTTTAAAAACAAGATATTGAGGAAAACAAATAAGAACCCCAACACCAAACAAGAAGAAGAAAACAAAAAATCAGATTTCCTACACAGCTACCAAACCACAAACAACACAAATTTTACAATCCCAAACAAAACAAAACAAAAGCATAATCCCAGATAAACATAGACCCAGATCAGACTTTTTTCTCTACATTGACCTTCCACAAACTCACCATAAAAATAACATCTTGGACTCACTCGCAAATAGAAAAATTCTAGGAAACAAAGACCTTCCAATTCCCCAAAAGCAACAATCCTAAATAAAACATTAGATCAGACTTTTTCTCTAAATCTACCTTCCACAATCTTACTACAACTATTACATCGTACACCCATTAACAAAAACAACTTCATTTTCTTATCAACCAAAAAACACGGAACTTGCAACAACATAAAGAAACCAAATCCAAAAAAAGAAAGGAAAAAAAAAAAAAAAAAGCGTACCAGTCTCAATGACGAAAGCGAGGTACGAGTTCTTCCTCTTCTTGAAAGCGTCAAGGCTGAGATACCCAGCAAGAATGAGCACCAATCCAATGCCCACGCCTCCACCCAAAGAAGCTGTGCTCCCTTTCTTCACATACCCAACAACTCCTCCTACAATCAGAACCAGCCCGTACGGGATCGTGAAGCAGAAATCGTGCATTTTTTCCAACTGGGTTTTCTCGGGAAATTTCTTCAGAGTCCTGGAAAATTTGAGCTCAGCGAAAGTCTTTTTTTTTTTTTTTTTTTGGTCAGTATTTCACAGATCAAAATAGAAAAGTTCTGGGCATTTATTCTGTTTTGGTTGCGTTTGGACTTTTTTTGTGGCGCGTGGAATAGTCTTCTTTTCCACGTGACGATATAGGCAGGGATACGACGTCGTATTTCGTCATCCTCGCGTGGCGGACACAAGTACAACGGTATCAACCCATAATCGTGCGCGCGTGGTGTTTGTTCAGTTAGTCAAATGATTCTTTTAAGTTTTGATACAAGATTCTTAACCCAGACAATATTAGTTAGTACAGGAAAATTTTTTTTTTTTGGGCAATTATAAACGGTTTAGGAAAAAAAAAAAAGAAAAAAAAGAGAGAGATAATACATGTGCACTATAATTAAATAACATTTTTTTGCTATTTAAAATATTAGAAATCCAAAAAAAAAAAACTATTAATGAATACAAAATAAATCTATTAATAAATTTATTTATAACATGATATCTTTTTTTTTTTTTGAGATAATTTCAACCTATAGTGTCCACTTCTGATGATAGTTTTTTATCATCAGACCAAGACACCAATTAGTTGTTAGTGTAGGCAAAAATTGAATCCCAAATCTCTTATTCAACTATTAAAGATTTTATCAGTTGAGCTAGCTGGAACCTACACATGATATCCCATTTGTTCTATAGCAAATTCAAAAAAAAATTCATACCATGGATCTCAAATCCATACACGAAGTAAACTTTACAATTAGCTCTCAATATAAGCATATCCAATAATTGCTACAATCATGAAATCTAAAATTACTAGTTTCCTTTACCATATTTTTCATTACTCAAGAGTGTTAGTGTTCTTGTGTATGAATGGTGAATCCATTCTTGGCAAAAGTAATGTCTTAGATGAAGAATTCTTGATTAGGAAAGGTCCAAGGTTTTGTTCATTTGTGGATCATAATCTTTATTAGTGGTCTCCATGTGAATGCAACTCCTTCATTTTTAGGTTCCTCTAATTATGTGAAAGGGCAAAGATAAATATTATAACGGTTTGATGGTCAATCATATAGATACATGTTATAATCTACAATAACTGATGAGTTATTAGACTAAAACTTTCTACCAATACAAACTTTGGAACTTAAAGGCTAGAAAATAAAATGAATCGAAGGGAAGACTTCCTATTATGAAGATGATTGTCATTCTCTATGTAATGGCATTAATGTCATTGCTCATGCTATCAATGTCTAGTGTTTTTTTCTCAATCACAAGTGGTTTGAGGTACCACAATAAATCTTAGATGGCAGGCTGTTTGATCTTCAAATTTTCTAACTTTCGATTGATTATCACAACAAATTTTAGGTAGCAAGTTTTATTGATGGGTAAAAGCGTATTCAATTTTGTACATTCAACGCACACAATTTTTATAAAAAATATATACAATTCTCTATATTCAATGTAAACAATTTTTCAAAAAACATACTCAATTCTTTATATTCAATGTACACAATTTTTCATAGAATGTAAATAATCTGTATA
Organism: Quercus cerris; assembly: GCA_963669245.1. Classification (NCBI taxonomy): domain Eukaryota; kingdom Viridiplantae; phylum Streptophyta; class Magnoliopsida; order Fagales; family Fagaceae; genus Quercus; species Quercus cerris. Next base: position 10,946,750 of record OY770009.1, on the reverse strand, counting down.
TTCAAAGTATACAACTTTTCAAAGAAAGTACACAATTTAGTACATGTACACAAATTTTCATAAAAAAAAAAAAATATATATATATATATATATGTATGTATATTCAACATACACAATTTATTAAAGAATGTTCAAAATTTTGTAGATTCAATGTCCACATTTTTTTAAGAATATACACAATTATGTATATTCAATATACACAAATTTTAAAAATATGTAACAATTTTATATATTCAACGTACACATTTTTCAAAGAATATACACAATCTTGTACATTCAATGTACACAATGTTTCAAAGAAGTTACACAATTTTGTACATTTATGGCACAAATTTTTTTATGAATGTACATGATTTTATACATTCAACGTACAAAATTTTCAAAAAATGTTCAAAAATTTTCAAATAACATAAATAATTTTGTACATTCAATGTGCACATTTTTAAAAATGTACACAATTTTTTAAAGACTGTATAAATTTTTTAAAAAAATATACACAATTATATATATTCAACGAACACAATTTTGTACATTTAGGGTACACAAGTTTTCACAGAATATTCATAATTATGTACATTTAGCTTACACATTTTTTAAAGCATGTACACAATTATGTATATACGTACATAATTTTTTGAAGAATGTATACAATTCTATTCTTTTAAAGTAGACGATTTTTCGAAGAATGTTTAAAAAATGTACACAACTTTGTTCATTCAATATTTTGAAAAAAATGTACACAATTCTATAGATTCAACGTACACAATACAACATTGTATACTATGGTGGCCGTGCCCAAAGTACTCAATGGCCTTTGAGATTGGGCTCCTAATTTATTTGTTTAGAGTGAGTAAAGAGTTTCCTACAATGGGTGAATCCCTCTAGGGCTAACCTAACAGCCCAAAATGAAGGAGTTTGTAACCCAACTTGAATTTTATTCCCCCTCTGTGTGTTCCCCAGGGAGTCTCGGGCTATGTACCGAGCTTTTTTCTCTTTAACTGTTTCTCTTCTTTTCTCTCGTGTATCACACACACACACACACTCTCTCTCTCTCTCTCTCTCTCCCCCCCCCCCCCACCCCAGATTTGTCTACCCCTTCTCACACCATCTCTTCCTCCTTATATAGCCTTTGCTCAATGGGTTTGTCATCATGAGTGGTGACTTTTCTTAAAAGGTGGGACCGATTCTAACTTATATTCCTAGTCGGATGAGACCTACTACACATTTCTGAGCTAACTCCATTGGAACTTGTGTCAACCTCCAAATCTATGCTCAATAGACGGATATCCCCAAGGCATTATGTAATGTTCTAAGTGTTGCCTTGGGTCAGTTTGTACTATACCATGCTCAGACCCTCCATCACTTGTTTGGTACGACTTGGGTGGGTCTGACTTATGAAGGCCTCGGCCTTAGGCCGATATTTGATTTAGGAATTGTACATATACATTCTTTGAAAAATAGTATACATTGAATGTAAATAATTATGTAATTATTTGAAAAAATTTGCATGTACATATTTGTGTACATACTTTGAAAATTTATTTACGTTAAATATATAAAATTAAGTATATTTTTTTTGAAAAATTGTGTATGTTGACTATATAAAATTCATATTTTTTTAAAAAAAATTATGCATTATGAATATAAAGTAACATGTTCATTTTTTGAAAAACTGTATATGTTGAACATACAAAATTGTTTTTTTTTTTTTTTAATGTGTACATTGATTTGGAAATTTTTGTACATTAAATATACAAAATTATTTAAAAAATAAAAATCAAACAATTTAAATTTAGTCCTTTAATTTTGACTATAATTGTCAAATTAATTCTCCATGTTAAAATAATTATAAATAAATAGTCAATCTATAAATCTTTTAGTTAGTAAACGATATCATTTAAATATTTTTTTTACTATTAAAAATTTAAATGAAAACATTCATAAAATAAATTTATTTAAAAGATCTTTAATTCATATTAATTTAAAAAATGCATAAATAATTTCATGTATTAATATATTGGAAAAGATAATTGATGGGATAGCAAAATTGATAATCTTTGGTTCGTCCATAGTGGTTGTCCATGGGTATTGATTAATTTAATAAACCTCAGGCCATCTGGACGAAAGAGTCGTCTATGTACAAAGTGCATGGACAACCACACAACATCAGTCTACACAAGGAGTCGTCCATGGGCAAAGCACATGGATGACCGTATAACACTTGACAAATTCTGAAGTGGTTAATCAACCCGTGTTCATCACCATCAATTTCTCCTAAGTATGTAACTTACATCAGCGGTTACAAATTTGACAGCCGTTGAGGAAGTTATTTCCAGGATTTCAGACTTCAACAAATCTTAGGGAAGTTACTAAACCAAATAATTGCTGCAAGGTTCTCTATATAAGAACTGGTTTGAATCAAGCAAAGGTAAGGACACTCTAATATTTTACTCCAATACATTTAGAACTCCATTTTTGTGGGATACTAACTTAGTCATCGGAGAGATTTAGACCGGTCCACCTCGGTCTCCTTTGATAGTGTGTTCATTTTTCAGGCTTTTGCTACCACCTTCAGCCCATCGAATCCGAATTGTTCAGCCTACTGATTTTGTTCAACATCAATAATTAAATTAACTTTTTTATGAAATAATTAAATGAACTTATTTAGTTATTCACAATTGAATGTCCTTGGCTAATGTAGATTATAAGTGTAACGATTTCTTTTGGCTAATGTAGGATTGAATACTATAAAACTTTTTTTTTTTTTTTTGAAAACCAAACACTAAAAAAAAAAAAAAAAAACTTGAAACCAATTATATCATGTGCACATGATGACATGATATATGAGAAATTCTAAGGGCTGTTTGCTAAGAGTATTTAAATATAGTTTTTTGTTATGTAATCTATAAAATGATGGGTTCCAGACTTGAATTTATTATTTGGCTAATATTTTCTAAATACAGTTTTCAAAAAATTGTATCCTATTTTCCTAATTTAAAATAGGATTTTGAAAATGGCTAAGAGGTGTTTTAAGAATACAAAAAATATTTTTAATGATATAGCTATAAATAAATTAAAAATAATGGACCCACATATTTGTCCAAACTCTTTTATTTCTTAAATTAAGGAGTTTATCTTTATTACAAAAAGAATTCTCATACTTCAAATTTGAGACACATTATAAATTGCATGATATCTAAGAAATTCTAAACTAACCGTTAATTATAACCATTTCTTTTTTCTTCTGGTTTTGTTTTGTTTTTTTGTTTTTAGATATAAATCTGAATCATTTGATTTTGAGTAAAAATTTCAAGCTTTAAAATTAGATATATAACTATATAACTAGTTAACTACTATCACATGCTTTTTATCTTTTATCTTTTTTTTTTTCCCCTCAAAAAAAAAAAAAAAAAAAAAAAAAAAAAACTTACTATCACATCCGACGACGTCGTTTTAGTTTATCTCCATTAGGATAAAATTAGGGCTTAGGGTTTTTCTTCAATCTTCAGTTTACAAATCACCATCACTGATACTTAAATAAATCAAATCCAAGCTCAGAACTTTTCAAAACCATGGTGCTGATATGATGATCCATTTTCAAACCCGAACCCGTTTACCCACCTGGTATAAACCATTTTATCCCATCCTTATTCACCCTTTATTAGTACACAGCCCAAAACCCAGTCTTCCTCAAACCCTAAAAATGGGAGTGACTGAGGCCAATTCCAAGAGACCCGTTTGCCCATCATGCTCCAAACCCACCTGGCTTTGCCTTTGCAGTCGGATCCGGACCCCGGGTATTGAAAATTCGGTAAGAGTAACCATTCTTCAGCATAGTTTAGAGAAAAAGCACCCACTGAATTCTGCTAGAATTGCTAGACTAGGCCTCAAGAATTTCACTCTAACAACTGTTTCCGATGTTCTCTTTGAAGCTAGGTTTGTTATTCGGTTGTGGGAACCGGATTCTGAAATGGGTTCGGTTCAAAATGGTTTGGATTCTGATGAATTTGTTGAAAATGTGGACACCCAGAAGCTGGTTTTTGAGCATAGTGATGGGGTAGAGGGAGTTAGAGAAAATGTGAGCAACTCAGAATATGGGTTATTCGCAAAGTGTCCAATTGAGGAAAACACTAATTTAATTGGTGATAATGGAGGATGTTGTTTGAGAAATGGTCTCAGTGGCGCTAGAAATTCTCAAAACCCTGTGAAAGAAGTTAATTTTATAGGAACTTCGGGGTTTTCAGTGAGTGATGAATTTGTTTTTGAGCCAGGAGATGACTTGAAGGTTGAAGATTGCATTGATGAAAAGGGTACATTCAGTTTAGAGAGTCTACTTGAAAATAGAGACCTAGTTACACAACTTAATGCTCATACGGTTTCAGCTGCTTCAACATTGGATGAAGCAGTTTTGGATAATGAAACTACTGCTACTAATGAGAGTGAATTTTCTCATCTGGATGTTGATCCAAATGAAGTTGTCCAAAGACAAAGAGGTCATGAAGCACCAGTTATTACTGCAACCATTGGAAAATATGGTGTCATTGGCTCTCTTTGTCATATTTGGATGCCACAAGCCCATTTGCAGAAGCCAACATTTGATAACGTTCTAGCTTCTCCTGAAGCTCGTGATGCTCTAGCAAAAGGGTTTTCTGTAAAAAAGTTGCAAAAGCGACAGTTGAGTGGGAGCAAGGAGTTGGAAGAGTATGAAGAGCTTGAACTTGAGGTTCCTCCAGGATCAGTGCTCCTATTTCCATCTGATTGTGCAATCAGTATTGATGGCCTTGATGCTCTTGGTTGCGAGGTGAAGAATTTAATCGTCTTGGATGGTACATGGGCAAAGGCAAATAGAATGTACAATGAGAACCCCTGGTTGAAGCTTTTGCCACATTTGAAGTTGGATTTGAACAAGCTGAGCTTGTATAGTGAAGTGAGGTCTCAGCCAAAAGCTGGATGTTTGTCCACGATTGAAAGCATTGTATATGCCCTGAAGGCTATTGGGGAAAACCCTGAAGGGCTAGATGATCTCCTGGATGTTTTCGAGTCTATGGTTGAAGACCAGAGGCGATGTAAAGATGAGAGGTTGAGCAAAGTCTCTTCAGTTTGAGTTTGTATAGTGAAGTGACGTCTCAACCAAAAGCCCGATGTTTGGAGAGAACCCTGATGTTCTCTTGGATGTTTTCAAGTCTATGGTTGAAGACCAGGGGCGATGTAAAGAAGAGAGGTTGAGCAAAGTCCCTTCATTCTTATATTTGCTACATTTATACTGTTCTAACTTTTAACATCATCTTAAGAACATTGTGCAAGTAAAATTAAGGTAGATATGATAACCTGTGGTTGACAGTAGCTATATATATTTTTGGTTTTGGGAGAGAGGTTTGGGGTTTTTTTTTTTTTTTTTGTTGGGGGGGTGGGGAGGGGGTGGTGGTGGAAGGAGATGAAGATCATGCTTCATGAATTTCAAAGGGGCTTCTCTGTACCTTTGTGCTCTTTTGTACGACACTACAATCTTGTACTAAATTTCACACTGCAAAAAGGAAAAAGGAAATCTTTGTTGTTTTCCTCTTATTCATTGTGTGATTCTTATTCACATGATTATGTTAACCATTTAAGAGATTATATGTTAGAGATCTTGCAAGGCCCTTTACAAAACATCGAGTATGGAAGGGTGAAAAAACCTTTCTTTGGCACGATAATTGGCACATCCATAAGGTGTTGTAGTGTTGTATATGGTGCACTCAGGACATCTTGTACAAATGTCTAATGTTTGGAAAGATGGTTAATGATATTGGCCACCACCAGGGTCAGAAATGTAGGCTGGTCTGTATCAAATTAGATTGCATCAGGAAGACACCATGAGGTGTCTGCCTTCTCATTCAGGGCAGCTAACTTGCAACTCTGCTTGGAATGAAATCAGAATGAAGCAGCAGGTGGTGGATTGACATAAATTGGTTTGGTTTTCTACTGGCATCCCAAAACACATATTTATCTCTTGGTTAGTAGTCAAGGATAGGCTTCCACTCATGAACCTTGTTGGAATGCAGGGACCATTTAATTTGTGAATTTTCCTATGCTAGAAGGATATGGTAGCAGGTGCTGAATTCATTGAGTGTCAACAAATAGCTAAGTTTTTGGTTCGATGTTGTACAATGGGTAGTTCAAGAGTTGAAAGGAAGAAGCTTAAAAGCAAATTTCTGCAAGCTCTGTATACCATATCTGGTTGTGAAGAAACGTAAAGATCCATAATGGTCAAGTGAAAACAGAGAATGGCTAATTCCTCTCGTATTAATGGGATGGAGGGTGAGGTTGTCCATGTAACCCAAAAAAGAAAAATAAAAACAGAGGATGGCTGTTGAAGGTGATTAGAAATAATGCCTTTAGCTCGAGTTGGAGGTTGTAAGAAAGTCCCAAATTGCATAGAAATAGATGAGAATCTGGACTTTAACTTTCCTACCCTTGTACTTTAACTCTAACACGAAAAGGCCCTTCTAACTTTTTTTTTTTTTGATAGCCCCTTCTAACTTATTTTTTATTTCCCCTAAAAAAAAAAAAAAGACTCATTTTTTATTTGCCTTGGCTGATGGCTCATCCTCCTCAGTCCTAACTCTGATGGTAATGAGAGAGTGCTAGTAGCGAAAAAACAAGTTCCAAAATCTTCAAATGCTAAAGCTCATATTATGGCGTCATTCAACTCATCAAACTCACAAACTAACTCGTTTCCTTAGCCAATCCCTATCTGATGACCCGTACGACCCTCCATTCTCTCCCACCTCCAAACCCCAAAAACCCAAGAACAAAACCAAACACAAAACCCAAAACAAAGACCCGAATTCCAAGCCCGAACCGAAATTCCCTCTCAAGTCTGACCTCCCCTTTGACTTCAAATACTCCTACTCGGAGACCAACCCATCGTTGGAGCCAATCGGATTCAGAGAACCACCGAGGTTCTCTCCTTTTGGGCCAGGTCGGCTTGACCGGAAATGGACTGGAACGTGTGCCCCGGCCCAACAACAGGAAGTGGACCCGGAAAGAGTGGCGGAGGAGAGGAACCGGGTTCTTGGGGACCCACTTACGGAGGAGGAAGTAGCGGAGCTAGTGGAGAAGTATCGGCACAGTGATTGTTCTCGCCAAATCAATCTGGGTAATTTTCTCTCCCCAAAATTATTGTATATTATTTGTGTGTATTTGGCCTGCATTGTGAATTTTATAGTGGGAGCAAAGATGGGTATGTGTGTTTTTTTGGTTTGGTTTGCTATTAGGGTCTTATTTAGAAATGTAAGTGTATGTATATTTCCTGCATTGCGAATTTTGAAGTGTGACCTCAAATGGGAAATTTTTATTATTTATTATTATGGTTATTATTATTATTATTTTTGTTTTTGTTGCTATTAGCGACTTGTTTAGAAATGAGTATTTGTGTAGATGGCCTGCATTGTGAATTTTGAATAGTGAGCAAAAATGGGTATATATTTTTTAAGGATTGGACCGTTTAGTTTTGCTATTAGGGTCTGCATTGTTAATTTTAAGTATAGTTGATGATTCTGCATTGTTAATTTTAAGGCATGAACGAAAAAAGTGTGTTTGGTAACTTGGTTTGATATTGGGGTCAATCTTTGAAAAACTAAGTCTAGTTGGTGATTATCTTGCTGGGTTTTGATTGACAAATAAAAAAATGTGAAATTTCTTTTTCTTTAGGTTTTTGGGTAAATCATAGAATATTGATTCATGTTGAGTTTATGCTGTGATATGAGTAGCTTGGTGGTAAGCGTACTATCCTCTTTTGGCTGCTTTTAAGTGAATGATGGCCGCTTGGCATTGTGGTATGGGTTAATGCATTGAGAAAGCAAAGAGTGGAGGCCAGGAGTTAAAACTTTTCTGTTCTAAGAGTGTGTTAGGCTTGCTTTTTGGGAGCTTATTTTGGTGCCCCCAACCCAACCCCCACAACCCCCCCCCCCCCCCCCCCCCAACACACACACACACACAAAACAACCTTTTCTCCTCCTTTCAACTGTACCATCAATGCAATCTTAGTTATAGCAGTTTGAGTGGCACCTTTCTGTTGCATATGTTACATGGGGTTTGGGTTCTTAATTACTCATTAGTGTAGATTTTGAAATATTTTGTTTATTATACAATGTCTTAAAATATGAAAATATTCTTGTGAATCATCTCTGGCTCAAATGGCACCTCCTTCCCGTATAGTTTATTTACCATGTAGGGACAGGCATATTTGCATTGCACGTAATGCAAAAAAATTTTGGTCATTGAATAATAATGGATGAATGGGCTAATAGTGCTATTTTGTGTTAGGGGTGGGAGGAGTTACTCACAACATGTTGGATGACATCCACAACCATTGGAAAAGGGCTGAAGCTGTGAGGATCAAGTGCTTGGGTGTGCCAACCCTTGATATGGATAATGTTTGCTTCCACCTTGAGGTTTGAACTGTTTACAGCATCCATGTAACAAGTGAAGTATCTCCCATTTTTGGTTTTTAGAAATTATTATCTGATACAGATAGTAGTTTTTCTGTAGGAAAAATCTGGGGGGAAGGTTATCTATCAGCACATTAACATCCTTCTGTTATACCGAGGTCGAAACTATGATCCAAAGAATCGGCCAGTTGTTCCTCTTATGCTGTGGAAACCATATGCCCCTATATATCCAAAGCTTGTGAAGAATGTTGCTGATGGGTTAACATTTGAAGAAACAAAGGAAATGAGAAACAGAGGACTGAATTCTCCCCCGCTAATGAAACTTAGTAAGTGAACTTAATTTTTGAAGCCTAAAGGAGAATTATTACTATTCTTTCTTGTTGCAATAATGAACTAAAAATGAGTGATAAAAGGCAAGGATGCATGATTCTATAACCTGAATTTGTACTGGATGATATATTCTTTGCAGCCAGGAATGGTGTGTATGCGAATGTCGTGGAGAGAGTGAGGGAGGCCTTTGAGACAGACGAGGTGGTGAGACTAGACTGTGCCCATGTTGGTACCAGTGATTGCAAAAAAATAGGTGTGAAATTAAGGGTATGAGCTCTTTCCATTGCATCATGTATAGAAATTTATAATACTTATAGGAATAAGTAGTGGATTTCTACTCCAAGCTTATATGGTTGTGGTTTTCATTCTCTTCCAAAATCAGGATCTGGTACCATGTGTCCCTATTTTGTTCAAGGATGAGCAGATAATACTTTGGAGGGGGAAGAGAGATGAGGAACAGGAATCTAACCTATCAAAGGAAGTTACAAGTGTACAAATGTTTGAGTGAGGCTCTAGAATTTGCTAGACTAATCTTTAAGTCAGATCTTGCAGACAATTGTTTCATCTTCTCAAGCAAACAGAGATAGAAGAATTGTTCCACAGAGTTGCTGCGATAACGATATTGTTGGATTGATTACATCTGAAGGCCTCCTCAATATGTAGTAGGATTCCCATCACCCTGGCTAGACATGTTAGCACAACAGAAGTTGTCCCTCTGCTGCTATTTACATTATGCCATTACCAATCTGTACAAATTAAAAGCCAACAGATCTGAAAGGCTTGTATCATTTATATTACCTCTGCAACTCCTGACCCACCCAAAATAATTGATAAGAATTTCTTTCATTTTGCTTACTTTTCAACTGTTTTATTTGGAAACCTTTATTACTATACTCAAATTTTTGATGTCATCAATATTCTTTATATATGAAACTATGAACCAATCATATTTTTAATGTGCTTTGGGAGGAAGTCAGTTCTTAAATCTTAAATTGTCATTTGCAATGACCCAAAAAAGAAAGTCGGGTGAGAATTGAGAAGGCCAAATGAATATCCATTCTATTGTTCCGGAAGTTGTTACAGACAAAGCATGTTGGCTGGTTACTTGAGTAACTTAGAAGGTTGTACAGCTATAATAATGCTGTATTCTAGAGCTATAGCACAATACAGGATAGCCAATGCCTGGAGGATATTGTTGTATACTGATCCGGATATTGTTGTATTTTATTGATTTCAAATACCTGGGATCAGCATATAATGTAGTGAAGCACCTGTTAACTTTGTTTCTTTTCTAATTTTTCGAAAAAGAGAATCACAAGCAGTGTTTGATGAGCTCTTTCTTGTTTCAGTTGAGAAGAGATAATTCCTCCAGTTGCACTTGTGATCCTGTGGATTGAATAACTTTTTTTTCTTTTTTCTTTTTTTTTAAGTTTTAACAAAGTGCATGTCTTGTTGGTTGATGCAAAAGAGAGTATAGGTCATGACTGATATTTTAAGGTCTGTTTTGTTTTGTTTTGATTTGTGTTTTTTTTTAGGACTAATACTATAAGTAGAATAAGAAAGTTACACATTTTTCAAGAGTAGACGCCAAAAGTTAAAACACTCTAAAAAAAAAAATAGGTACATCCCTATCAAATTTAAAAGAGAAATGAAAGGCAATTTTCACTTAAGGCATTTTTCCACTTATCAAAGGAATTTTCTTTGACATTTTCATTTGAGAGAGAGAGAGAGAGGGTGGGTGGGTGAGGGGGGGGGGGGGGGGGGGGGTGGGGCGCGGGGGTTGGAAGAGTTGGTCTTGAGATTAAATTTCTATTGTTGGAACTGGATAAAGGGAGTGGGAGAAGAAGACAAACCATATTATAGACACCAATTAGTTTCTATTTCTAATGATTACTCTTTTATTATTAAATCAAGACATCAATTAGTTTTTGTTGTAGATGGGAAAACGAACCCAGATTTTGACGACAAAAAACTTTATTAGTTGAGCTAATTATAATCCACTTTAAAACCTTTATACCTAACTTTTTTTGCTCAAGTAAATACATATGTTCAGCACTATAGAAGTGCCAATAATTCACGGTTACACCTCAAAACCAAGCAACCATGCGACTTACAAGACTGCACTCTTCCAGGATATCATATTACAAGCCTTATGATCTATTTACGATTAATCAAATCAATATATCACCTCCATACTAATAAGCATGTTCAAAAGCTCTACAGAGTTTAGTCTAAAATTGCTAAACCTTGCAATTTCTTTGCATAGAGTACCTATTGTAAGATATGCCTAGAATAAATTGAAATTATCTGAAAAAGAAACAATCGTCATTCATGCCATAACAGTAACCTTGAAATTGACCTCTATGATATACATGGCAATAGATTGCAGTCAATATAAAAACAATATGAGTTACTGGTAAAATACAAACAAGACTGGTGGCTGCTTGGATTTGGTGAACGTAGTCTCAGCCCTTGAAACACACAAACACACATAAGAAGAATCACGCAGACAAGATGACAGTGTTCCAATTATTTAACCAGCAACTACTGGTCTTAACAAAACTAATAACATTGTATTACGCAATATTTACAGTGACTCTTTAACAAGAGAAACTTCACCACCAACACCCCCCCCTAGGCATTCCCTAATCAGGTGAAGCCAACAGTACACAGATTACAAGTTCTAAGGTGCCATAAGTATATCCCTCAGTTCATTTTTCTTCTCAGAAACACATCCTGAATTGACCAACGATGTTATCCAGACCTGATCAGACCTTACAGGCTCATCGTCATCATTCCTATGCCAGCTCCAGAAGGCATGAGTTGAATTCACAATCTTGAGTTCACCATGACCAAAACTTGCTTCGCGAAAGACTGACCACTCAGGCTGTGGGTTTATATACCTGTCAATTTTCAAAAAGTTAATGAAATTCTAGCCTCTTACCTAGGAATAACAAAGTAAAAAAAATTGATTCACCAACAAAACCAGACTTGTCATAACTCTGAATGTTTTAACATTCTGTGTATGATGCATATGCCTATGTAATTCCAATACTTTGCGGTATATACCATATTGTAGTCTTGTAGATGGTAATAACTGAGGCAGTTTCCATTTAATGTACTTAGGTTGAAAAGAACATTGTAAGTTTGTAACCTGCCAACTGATTTTTGCACCCACTTATTTGAAAAGGAGACTCTCTTAGACAAAACATTAAATAGTCAAGCTGTCCCTTCACTAAATAATGCTTTGTGCAATGGAATCAAGAGTGACTTAGATTTTTGTGTAATGGTTTAAGATGGAAACCATAGTAGTCAGTTATTGTATTTGAGAGAAGAAAATAAAATATATGTATATCCCTGACTTCATCCAAAATATATAAATAAGACTTACAGAATTGTTCTTGTATGCACATAGGAAATCAAACATTTTGTGTGTGCATGGTATATAAAGTTACAGATACAGAAGGTTTGATAAGGTGAGGACATACCCATGAGCTAAACCTTCTCTGTTTCCACCATCACCAATTGTAATGTGGACAGCACCACAAGGATCAGGTCTTCCATTATTGACACGTTTCTGTCAAATAGATCACAAGTTAAAGTGCCACAAATTTTATAGGAATAAAAGACTTCTAAAACAGTCCAGGCATACCGAGCGTTCATATGCATGAACATGACCAGCAAGTACCATATCCACACTGGCAGCATAAAGCAAGGATTCCATGGCTGCCTTCATGCCATCACCTTCACCTTTATGAGCCTTGTTACTGTTATACCAAGGAACATGGAATAGAACAAGCAGCCATGGTGTCTTTGTCCGGTCCACCTTTGAAAGATCAGCCTATGTAACAAGAGTACAAGAAATTCCTGTTATAACTGAGCTACACTTCATTTCTTATGAACCATTGACTTGGCATACAAAAATTAAGATAAGAAAATTTTAGATTATACGCTTGTGCCTCATGCTAAGCATCAAATTTGCACTCATATCTTGAGGCTCACCTCAAATATGAGGTGGGAAGTTTATAATTAACCAAAGAAATTAAACACTGCAACTTGCATTTGAAGAACACAGTGGCTTAGAAGCCAAAGTTTCCAATGTGTCTAAGTGATGACTTAACATCAAAATTGTAGTCATTCTCTGTAATTATAATTGCACATTGGACTACTAGCATCTACGAATTTGAAGATCCTCATGCATTTTCCTTACAAAGCCTTCGTTAAAACTACTGATAAAAATAAATAATAAAATAAAAAAACCTATGTTAAAACTCCAAAGGTTGCTGACTAATTGAAAAGATTGAATTCAGTCTCTTATTAATGGATTTATGCAAAATTCTTAGCATTACAATTGGTTTTCCATGATTCTTAACAGCCACGGTGTGCTCTCGGCATCAGAAGCTTTAGGGCTTGCCAAAAATTGACTAATTTCTGCAAAAACTTGGTGTGTCTATAACGAGATCAAAATTGGCTATAATACCACAATAAATACATCATAAAACTCACAGCAAACAGCCACTTCCCTTATTTGATCTTTCTTTTTATTCCTTTTCTTTTTCTTTTTTTTCCCCTTTTTTTAAATGGCTGATCACATTTGATCAATTAACCCTAACATTTATCTCAACTAAAATTTATTTGCTCTTATTCATCAATCAAATATTGATGAACAACTGCTAGAATTTAGTGTAGTTACATATTAGCAAAATAGAATTCCTTGTGAAAAAAGGGGATACGAATGACTAACCTTCAGCCAACTGAATTGATCTGACTGCTCATCATAATCTGTGTATGAACCAAGCATGATAATATGAACACCTGCAACTTCAAAAGAATAATAAAGATTTGAACTAGATCCACTCTCCTCAAAAGGCATCTTCCATCTAGCATTATAGGATTCAAACCCATCCTTTAACAATGGTATGTTTTCCTGTTCATGGTTCCCTTCTGTAACCATCCACGGCTTTGCACTTGCTAGGGGCTGCACCAGCTCACCAAATGTGTCCCACCGATGCTGCATGTAATCAGCATATGAGAGGTCTCCAGGAAGCAGATGCACATCATACTTGCACTGGTCAATGTGGTCTAGTGTTGATTTGGTCCAGCCAGTTTGACCCAAATCCCCTACCACAGCAAAAGTAACTGGAAATTGAGCTGGAGGGGTCTTGAGTTGGAATTCAGGACCTTGTCCTCCACATCGGTAAAAGTAAATTGTGTCATGTTCCAGAGGCCCAATGACAGTGTGGTGTATCTTCCCTGAGCTATAGAATAGATAATTATAAGAGGTACTTTCTCCTTGAGCTACAGAACTGTATCTCCCAGGCAATGTCCCATACTCAACAATTGAAGGAGAAGAATCATCATCAGTAACCCATGTCACTCGCATGCTCTCATCTCCAGCCAAAGAGATGTGCACCTACATTAGGCATTTCCACAGAAAAGTACTTCAAACTAAATGTCAACTATTACTAAACCTCAATAGCACAATTATAACCAAGAGCTACAAAAGTGCAAATATAGAATAAAAACCTTGAAATGTCCCAAAAACCAATTATCTGAATGAGTATTCGCAATTTTATTCATGTAATTATCATGGTATTTACACACTAGTTTCAAACACAGGATGGTATTCTCAGTTGAACAAAGCAAACACACATCCCACCCCATTTACTATGATTCAAAATCTTCATTCCAATTATGTTCTATAACAAAAGATCCTCCTAATTCACTCCTCATTTGTATCAATAGTCAATATCTTCAAGCATATACCCTACTCCACTAAGCTATGAAGCATAGACAACTTAAGTACCAAAACAAAACAAAAAGGTTAGATTTCTTAAATTCAAATATTTATGATGCTTTAATTTTCAATGAAGCAAAAGCTATCCCAAATAAAAAGAGAGAACAATACATTACAACAGACAATACAAATATCAATTCAAATTCAATTCTTTAAATAAAAGTTAAGTATTTAAAGTACTCAATATTGTAAGAAAAGTACCCATTAAAAGCCAGCTGGTCCAAAATACAAATTTATTCAAAGAATCTTCCCAGTAGTATTAGTTTTAGTTTAGTCCTTCCAAAAAACATGAATATATTTATTTACACTTTCTAATCAGACACAAGTATATAAATACATAGATATGTATATATAAGATCCGACCCGGATAACAAGAAATCAAAGAAAAACAACATTGGATCCGATAATTGCAACTATGTAACAGAGTTTGAATCTTAATTGTTTCTTAAAAAGAGAGAGAGAGAGAGAGAGAGAGAGAGATGATAAGTTTACCTGCCGAGGATAAAAGGAAGGCTTAGGGTTCAACTGGAAATGCAAAGTTTTGCGAGGCTGAGGTCGAACGTAGTCGGCAGTTATGACAGTTACTGAGATGAACAAAGAGACAGTTAATATTATAAGCTTCATCAGCTCCATGGTTTTTGTCTCTCCCAGCAAAAGCAAATGAAAATCTCTCAGCTGCTTTTGGCTTTGCTATATAGTGCGGTACTGGAATCATTTTGATTCTTGTTTTGTTTGTATGTTTGTTTTTCTGGTACCCGCTAAGGAATGTCCGTGACTGTGTGTGGGGCCAAATGACCGTATCGCCCTTCTTGATTCTGTTTTATTACTCCTTTTGACTTTTGTTGTGTGCCTTTATAATTGCCTCATCCAGCTTTGTATTAATAATTGTACTCTTCACAGTGCACGCGGTCTGAGAGTCGGAGTCGGTCAACAGTAACTTGATTCTTCACAGACAAATGCGAGTTCTAATGGGTACACGGAATTTCTTCTCAAGAGTATAGTTATCTAAATTAGTAAATTTTTCTTATTAAATAAGAAATTTAAAGTTCAATTTTTACTTATATCAAAATTAATTAGTATTTTAGTTTAATAATAAAGAAGATAATTATTAGAAGCGGACGCTATTGTTGCATTTTGCATAGCTAAAAAAGTCAACTTATTTTACTTTTGAGCTTATTTTTATTACTATTTAATTTATTTTTGGTACTATTCATAAGTCTTATTTTACTTTTTAATACTATTTATGGGTCTCATTGTACTATTTCAACTAATTTTTAGTTTTATTTATTGTACTTTTAACAAAAAATTTCTAGTTTCAACTAACTAAGCTATTCTCAAATGAACTTTATAGGTTAAAACTCTATATTTAAAAAAAATAAAAAGAATGTCTGTAGTATTATTAATATAATATAGTTGGACCAAAATTTATAGGATGAAATTTAGAAGTTTGTTAATCTAGCCCAATAATTTCACCACCCATCAATTTGCCTAACACCTCACTATAAGAATCTTGGCCTAATCTTATTATTATTATTATTATTAAAAAAAATGGCATTAAAAAGGATAAGGTTTTTTTTTTTTTTGGGCCTTACTCATCTAAGAGTAAGCCTCCAACAAGTTGAGTCATCATTATCTAACAATGGTTTGCTACTAGAGCAAGTCACACGTATCCTACAACCTATGGTCTCATGTTAGAGAAAGATGAGAAGCCCCAAATTACATTATTTATTTATTTTGGGAGAACCTCTTTCATTTATAATTACAACTTTCTTTAGCGACAAACTAGGAGAGGTTGAACCACCCTTGTAACCCATCACCCTGTGTAACATTTGTGAACCTCATATGGGAGCTAATGCCATTAATAAAGAGATAATGACCAGTGTATGCATCTTATTGCACACAAAGTACACACATACTAATGTGGCAATTTCTAACTCTTATCTCTCACCAATTCTACTTATATCTATTTCCCATAATTTATTTTGGAGAATTACTTTTTTTTTTTTTTTTACAAGATATAATTTTTACTTTAACCTAATTTAAGTATATATGCGTGTGAAGCTCCCTCTTAGAGACTTAAACCTCGGCACTTGCCCTCCACACCCTACAAGTACTTATACTTGTGGAGTGACCAAAGCACCAAGGGTGTGCGGTAGTAAAAATGTTATAAAAATATCTACAATATTTTTACAACAAATTTTAAGTAGTAGGTTGTTACTGGTTGTTATTGTTGGGGCAAAAAAGTAATCTCAATGATAGGTTTAAATTTGAACCAATAACAAGTAACTACCTATGATTTATTGTGAAAATGTTGTGGATGTAATACTTCTCTTTATTTTGTGCTGTGGTATTTGTGTGTACAGATATGTGTAATTGGGTGTGTGAAATAAATAATGCCCTTAATGAAGTGAGGTCATCTTGCTAGCCTAATCATGCCTACTAATGATTGTTCCGATTTGTCAAATTTATACAATTTCTAACAATTTTGGACAAAAAATGTTGACTCAAAACATAGACCTAGTATTTTTCTCTAGGATTGTGTAAAAAGTACTAGAACAAGATCACACATATCCCATAACCTAAGATCTCATGTTAAATAGAGTTGAGAAGCCCTGAGTAACTTGTGTGTGTGTGTGTGTGTGTGTGTGTGTGTGTGTGTGTGTGGAGAATCTTCTTTCCTTTTTAATTACAACATTCATTAGCCACACACAACAGGAGGTTGAACCCCCCTTTGTAACCCACCACCCTCATTTAACCTTTGTCAATGTTATATGAGAGTTAATGCCATTAACGAAGACTCGACTAGCTTGCTAGCCAAGTCATGCCCTCTAATGGGTGATCCAATTTATCAAACTTGGACAATTACTAACAATTAGATGATGTCCAGTACGATGCGCGGATACTTTATAATTTCATTTTGAAATAATTTCAAACTAATTTTTATGATCCATTAAAAATACGTAATCTTGTGGTATAATACTTACTTAATTAGCTTCAATTATATTATATTTAAAAAAGAAGAAAATAAAAAAAGAAACATAAATTACTATAATATAATTAAGAATATGTGTGTTGTGTGAGTGAGTTCACAATTATTTAATTATTTTGGTTAAGTTACATGCACAATTATTATTGTCACATACTTTGAAAGAGAGCAAGCAATGAATGGTTTGAGAAATAGATATCAAAACTAAATATTTCATCAATACGGGGCAAAAATTCCCTTAAATTGCCAAATCATTACGAAGTACATTCGTCTAAGTAATTCTTGAATCTTTTCAGCTAGCTACAACAAAGATACTAATTGTCAAGGAGCTACATGGTATTGATTTTTTAATAAATATACCCTCTAGTGCAATTCTTGTATGTAAACCACCAAATTATGGCCAACACATAATTTCCCATTTACTGTATCACTATGGAATAGAGTTCAGAAGGAATATATTTTTGTTTAACCACAACCATCTTTATTAAAAAAAAAAAAAAATGAAAGGGTGATATCTCACTATTGTTCAACTTATTATTAATAGAAGTGTAAGAATTCATTTATAATTAATTTTCAGCATTCTTGAAGCTTCCAATATACATTATCTATGGCCAAATGCACTAAGAAATACATCCTTTGGCACCAAGACCAAGTCTTCTACTTTGAACTCTCATTATGTATTTCTCTAGAATTTTCTAAATATATACCAAGATCTAATACTCTGAAAATGTCTCACACATAAGGGACATTTTTTCCACCATGAATTTTCAATCCAATTGTTGCAAATATTTCATCAGTTATTGAAGCATTGCCTTTGTAGTAATTAAACACCATAGTTATGGCCTGAAAGAACTTCCTTTTTTTATTTTTTTTATTTTTATTTTTATATATAAGTAAAGGCCTGAAAGAAAATTTTAAAAAGGAAACTCTGTAAATTTTCATTAATAGAACAACTTTATTACAATCATGATCCAAGTTGGAGAACTAATAAATTCGAAAAGAATTTCATATAGTTGAGAGAAGTAGTGTTAGTGACAAATTTTGGAAGTAATATTTTGAAACGTAGTCACTGGAACTGATTCATAGTCTAGAACTAAAATAATTAAAATAAATTTAAAGAATCAATAGTTACACTAATTTTGTAGGCGCTTGACAAATCTTAAGAGGATAAAAAATAACCTAGTAACCTTCGGTGAATAGGCATGCCAACCCTCCATTTTGAGCAATAGTTGATGCACAATTGAGATAGGTGCAACTGCAAACAATACAATTATTTGAAATTTGTTGAGTCTTTGGGGACAATGATCCAACCAAGGTTAAAAAAAAGTTCAAAGATTGGAAGGATAAGAACTAATATTAAAAATTTTCAAGTTTATAGAATCTTTATAGAGACTAAGTATTAACAACCAAATTGATAATATGCATTTGGCAAGCTGTAATATACCTAGAACAGATCCATTATATATATAGAACATAAAATTATTAAAATTTCTAAGGCAACTATAAAACAATGAAAATTTTGAGTAAGGAAGACATGGAGTGGAATATATACTGATATACATCATGTATAACAAAGTTAATTTTGGACTTTGCGAATGTTAAGCCTTGGATGGGAAAGTTACTTGTATCTACACAGAAAATCTTGTGCCTTCTTCAACATCCAGAACTTGTGTTTCTTTTTTTAAAAATGTGTTTCTTACTGAATTAAAAAAAAAATTATAAAATAAAAAACCCAAAAGTAGGTTCTTTTTTTTACCTTGACAGGTTATCCTTTGGCTTGAGGTTAATTTTCTAGGTTGGTCCTATATTCCTGGAATCATCATTCATAATGTTCAAAGACTACATAGAAACCCAAGGTTCAAATTCCATTTAATATTGATAGGAAATTTTTTAGAAATTGTTTTTGAAGTGCTACTTTCTATGGAAACAAAAAGGGAATAATGCCTATACAGGTAGTAGTACATACAGGTTCAACAAAACCTCGTTGACACATGCTAGAAAAGCCTCGCATGCAGGGATAATCTATTTCCTCTCTCTCTCTCTCTCCCCCCCCCCCCCCCCCCCCCCCCCCCCCTAAAAAAAAGAATGAGAAAGAGAAAGACCTTAACATTTTATTTTTAAGAGAAACAGAGATGGAGAGGTTTAGGTACCTATTGAAATTGTTGCCAAGCATGGACAACATCTTGGTCGTGTATTTGAGATTGAGATTGAAACGGAGTGAAAGGCCAAAACTCAGAATAGAAAGAGGTAGAAAGCTATGAGTTTATGTAATTGAGGAGACGTTTGGATTTTGTAAGAGTAAGAGACATGAAGAGTGAGTTGTGTTATGAGAGAACTTCAAAGGCACTACGTTGTTCTCTGTACATGGGGTTAATTGTAGCTATTAATTATTACTTAAAAATGGGCTTGGGCTTGGTATGAACTTTTTTTTTTTTGGTAAACAGGCTTGGTATGAACTTTGATCTTAGACAAAGCATATTGTTAATTTTAAATGTCAACCCATGTATTTTCTAAATTACTTTATCAAAGTGCCACTTGGCATAATCTCATACTCTGCAACATGAGGTGAGGTTTCTGCTTTTATATATATATATATATAATAATAATATTGATTGATTGATTGATTTTGGACAGGAAAATTGACTCAAAACATAGATGATGATGCCGAAAATATCAACAGTGAGTTGCACGATGCTCGTACCCTTTAAACGACACTTGCACAAAGAAAAGAGGACATAACAGAGAGCACCGGTGTGGTGCTGGCCAAATACCCTCCGAAGGTCAAGTTAGAACTTCTTTTAACTCTAGAGTGCTAGAGAGGGGTTAGTTATGCGTACCTTGATTTGTGAGGGTATTGGGGCTTTTATAGTAGTAGGGGGTTGACCATTCTTCCTTGGAGCAGAAGTCTTTTCCATATAGGAATCCTTATAAGCGCAGATTGCGGAGTCCTTTCTTTATAGGAATCTATCATCAAGCGTGGTGGCCAAGTAAAAGTTTCACTGCAACCGTCGGCCTCCTACCCGTCGGCTTGTCTTGTCCCCTACCTTGATAAAGGGCCGTCAGCATTTTTGAATATAATTGGCCCTTAATCTTTTCCTAAATTTCCGTCAGCGTGTCTCCTTCTGTCAGCTTACCAGAGTCCCCAACGTTCGTCATGACTGGCCCGTCAGCCAAAGCTGAAGGCTGACGGCTCGAATCATGGTTCTTGCCATGATTCTTCCTTATCAGTTGCCCCCTACTCCATATCTCCGTCAGCTATAACTGACGGGTTATGGAGTTTTCATTCGTCATTACCTGCTATTTTGGCCAAGGGAGAGAATAATTTAAAAGCTGACACCCCAGTATTAAATGCTAGGACACGTGGCGCGCTCGGGTTGGCTCCGCGTCTGGATGAGGGCGTCGCTTCGTCTTCCGTGCATTTTCCTTATATATATGTATGGCCCACCTCCCTCATTTTCACTATTTTACTTTCACTGCTTCCTGGAGAGCACATCCGTCGCTTATATTCCGTCAGCACTGCCAACATTTCGGTCGTCACTTCCTCAACCGTTACTCTTGCAAAACTTGTAAGTTTCCTTTCTTTTCTTGCACACTTTCAATTATTTTATTTAAAGCGAGGTCGTCATCCTAGGTGCTTAGTTTACACCCGTCACTTGTAGGTAGATGTCGAGTGACACGTCGAGTGACCAGTCGTCGGTCCGCGAAGGAGCGGGCTACGACGAGGTGTTTGGTTCAGGCTTAAGTAGTGAGTCTGAGAGTTCCTCCTGGTCGTCAGAGAGGGAGACGTCAGCCCATGTTCCCGTCGAGGAAGTAGGAAGTCAGGGAAACGGCGACCAGGAGGAAGAAGTAGGCGAGAAGGGTGAAATTGGAATAGGAGAGGCCAATAGTGACGGGGAGGAAGGTGACAAGGAGTCTTGTGAAGGGACTTCAAGTCCTGGAGGCAGTCGTCCTTTCATCCTTCCCAAGGACTGGGCTGTGAATAAGTTCTTTCCAAAGATGACACTTAAAATTTTTAACGAATTACGCACCCGTTTCCAAATCCCTGACCATATTCCTATCCGTCTGCCTAGGGAGGGTGAGAAATGTTATATGGGAAAAACTGCAGATGTTGGCATGTATGATGCCATGTTTGCTGCCGGGTTGAGACTGCCTCTGACGGTTTTACACCATCAGCTGGTTGATTTTCTCGGTATATCTGTCAGTCAGATTGCTCCAAATTCGTGGAGAATCTTTATTAGTGCTGAGGTACTGTGGGGTCGTCTAAGTGGAGGCCACCGTCAGCTTTCCTTGGATGAATTTTTCTACTGCTATAGACCCCGGCACCTTTCGTCTTCAAAGGGTATGTATCATTTTGCCGTCAGGGAAAAGGAGTTGAGGCTGGTGTCTGAGATGCCAGATTCCAACAGAGCCTGGAAGAGTAGGTTCTTTTTTGTGGAAGGGACGGACTGGGTGTACCGTCAGGAAGAGTGGGAAACGATACCCTTTGGTTGTTTTGACAATACTTGGGGGTTCGCTAGGGAGTCAGGTTTTAACCGTCAGCCTTTATCCTTGTTAGTTTGCTACTGGTTTCAACTTATTTTTTTTGAAATGGTACTAACATAGCCAATTTGTTCTCTTTCAGCTTTTATTCGTCCATCAATAACCGACGAGCAGGAGGATTTTATCCGTCGGGTTTTGGAGACACCTATTGAAGAGCGATCGTGCCGGGACCTGATTACCCTCGACACTCTTTACACGTACTGCGGAGGTCCCGAACCGACGCCTGAAGCTCGCAGGTTGGAAGAATTTTCCCGTCACCGTAAGTTCCTTGACCCATTTGTTTACGTCACTCTTTGTACTTTTAGTCGTCAGCTTCCCTTATGTGTGAAATGGACGCAGAAATGGACGCAACTAAGGAATGGATCAGGGCTGCCGCTGCCCGTCAGAGGGAGGAAAGGAAAGCGAAGGGGGAGGCGACGTCCATGTCTGCCCCCCAAACCGTCATTAAGGGTTCCCAGAAGAGGAAAACTGACGGGGTAGTCATTCGCCCGTCAAAAAAGCCAGCCGTCACCCCTGGGACGTCGCCTCCCAAGTCAGGCTATGGAGCAGGGAAGGGTGTTATGACCTCTTCTGGTCCCGTCCTGCAGGGACCCCACAGCCTGCTGACACATAAGGACTTTGCCGTCGAGTCTATTGAAGCCTTCATAAGACCGACGGATATAGATCCTTGCGCTCAGCTGGGGACAGAGGAACTGGGGTCGTCAGCCTTGTTCGATCTTTCGCGGGTAAGCCGTCAGCCTTTTGACTGACGTTCTTAATCTTTCTTTTATGGTGACTGACGGTTGTATATTTTTCTAGGCCTTGGTTCGTGTAAAGGCGTTGCAAGACCGGTGCGTGGCCAAGGAGGGGGTCGTCACTCGTGTTAGCAAGCATAATTCTAATATGCAAAACCAGCAGGCTCAGTATAAGGAGGCGGTGCACACACTTAACGTCAAGCTGAAAGAGGTAAAGGGGAAATTGGAAGAGGCGAGCCATCAGCAGGGCGAGCTAGAGCGAAAGCTGACGACCCTTCGTGGTCAGTTGGAGACGGCAGGGGCTGACGCCGTTGAGAAATTCAAAGCGTCAAACTCCTTCATCGATTCTTGTGGCACTTATTATGGCATAGGATTTGATGACTGTCTCAAACAGGTCGCGTCAGCTTTCCCTGAACTGGACCTATCTGGGATTACCCTGGACGACGATCAGCCTATGACACCTGCTACTGATGCCGTCACTGCTGGTGCTGACGACTTGGTCGATTCCCCCCCACATGGGGGTAGTGGAGTTGTCTTGGCCCAACCTGCTGCGAACCCTCCAACAACTGCCGAGACCCCTCATGTGGTGCTGCTTGACGGAGAGGACCCTTCCGCTATGTAGAGAATTCTTTTAAGTGACGGTTTTTATTTTTGTAGTTCATGTTTGTTCTTTTTAATTTATGTGGCAAACAATTTTATGAAGTGCCCCTTTGGGCCCCAATATGTAATACTTTGACAGCTTTTTAAATGCCTTTTTGGGCTTTGGTTTATTTATGACGCCGTCGCTTTTGATTATTGGTATGTAGTTACTTTCGCTTGGCTTGTTTAACTCGTGTGTTTCGACTTGAAAGCATGAAATCAGGTTGTGGGCCTTTTAGTTTAGTGTACCGTCAGTTTTTATAAACCGTCGGTTTTGTCTGCTTAATAAATCCGTCAGCTTTTTTTTGCTTTAATGATTGTAGAAATTTTTGGCAAACTTCTGTTACCTCGTGGCAAGGTCATCTGCCTCATAGACTTGCCTATTTGTGGATTGATAGATCCAGCCTTTTTAAGATCGTCAGTCTAATGGTTGACGTAATTGGCTCACGAACTCCGTCAGTCTTTACGTAGACCGTTAATTTTGTCGTTTTGCCCATCTTGTGGACTTCATTTTTTGTACCGTCTGTTTAATCACTTCTTCCTCAGTCCTTTAATTTTGATTGTAAGTTTGAGTGTTGAGATGATTGTGGTCTTAATCATATTTAGTCTTTTAGACCGTCAGCTTGAGAGCTGAAATGACTGACTTGACCAGTCTCTTATACCGTCAGCTTGAGAGTTGAGATGGTTGTGGCCTTGACCAGTCTTTTAGACCGTCAGCTTGAGAGCTGAAATGACTGACTTGACCAGTCTCTTAGACCGTCAGCTTGAGAGCTGAGATGGTTGTGGCCTTGACCAATCTTTTAGACCGTCAGCTTGAGATCTGAAATGACTGACTTGACCAGTCTCTTAGACCGTCAGCTTGAGAGCTGAGATGGCTGTGGCCTTGACCAGTCTTTTAGACCGTTAGCTTGAGAGCTGAGATGGTTGTGGTCTTGACCAGTCTTTTAGATCGTCAGCTTGAGAGCTGAAATGACGATTTGACCAGTCTTTTAGACCGTCAGTTTGTTTGTTTCGTCCATTTTATGGACTTATTTCTCAAACTGCCAGTTATTTGGCTCGTCCGTTTTGCGGACTCAGTCATTTTTTAGATCGTCGGCTTTTTGGTTCGTCCATTTTGTGACTTGGTCATTTTTTAGACCGTCAGCTTTTTGGGCCCGTCCACTTTGTGGACGGTCAATTTGTCAATCTTTAATGACCTCATATTTGTAAGTAGAAACTTCAGTAGTTCTAAGTAAATTCCTCTTATTGCCATGCATCTATATAAAAAGTAATTTGAAAACAAAATCTACCCATTTCGGGCTTATTGTAGCAGATACTTAAGTAGGAAAAGAAAAACTGCCCTTTGGGCAAATACTTGAAAAGGTAATCGATAAGTCTTGGCATTATTCAAAAAGGTTGTTACTTTTTGTGTCGTCGCCCCTACTGGTAGTACTTCCGTAAGTGTTCAGCATTCCATGGATGTGGTAGCTTCCGTCCGTCCAGTGTCTCTAGATGGTAGGTTCCCTTCCTTTGCCATGCCGTAACTCGGTAGGGTCCTTCCCAATTTGGGCCGAGCTTTCCTTGGGTAGGGTCCCTTGCTGCGCCCATAACCTTTCTTAGAACGAGGTCTCCCACCTGGAAGTCTCTGTGTTTGACTCGGGAGTTGTAATGCTTGGCCATGCGGTCCTAGTACCGTGCAAGCCTTTGCTCTACTGCCATCCTGACTTCGTCCACCAGATCAAGTTGCAGACGTATGGCCTCACCATTCCTCTTTTCGTCGTAGTTGTGCACCCTGTAGCTTGTAAGGCCGACTTCAGCTGGGATGACTGCTTCGTTTCCGTACGTTAGTCAGAATGGTGTCTCTCCTGTTGGTGTCCTTGCTGTTGTCCTGTAGGCCCATAGTATGCTTGGCAACTCTTCAGCCCATATGCCCTTTGCCCCCTCAAGCCGGGTCTTGATAATTTTTAGTAAGGACCGGTTTGTAACTTCGACCTGTCCATTAGCTTGGGGGTGGGCGGGGGAGGAGTAGTGGTTCCGTACCCCTAGCTGCGAGCAGAAGTCCCTGAAGGAGTTGTTGTCGAATTACTTCCCGTTGTCCAAGACTAAGATCCTTGGAATGCCAAACCTACATATGATGCATCGCCAAACGAAGCTCCGTACGCTTTTTTCTGTAATGGTGGCCAAGGCTTCAGCTTCCACCCACTTCGTAAAGTAGTCAATGCCGACAATTAGAAACTTCATTTGCCGTATTGCCGTAGGGAACGGCCCCATGATGTCTAACCCCCACTGAGCGAATGGCCACGGTGCCGTCATCGGGGTGAGTTCTTCGGGTGGTTGTCTGATGACATTGCTGAACCTTTGGCATTTGTCGCAGGCCTTCACATAAGCCTCGGCATCCTTCTGCATTGTTGGCCAAAAGTACCCAGTTCGTACTAGCTTGTGCACTAGCGATCTTGATCCTGAGTGGTTTCCGCAGATTCCTTCGTGCACTTTTCTCATGACGTAATCTGCTTCTTCAGGACCTAGGCATCACAGGTAGGGACGGGAGAAACCTCTCTTATACAAAACATCTCTTATCAGCACGAACCTTGCTGCTTGAACCTTCAGTTTTCTTGCCGCCTCCTTATCATTTGGCAACACGCCATTCTTCATGAAAAAGGTTAACGGCGTGGTCCAATCATTTTGGGGATTGAGCTCCTGTACGTCGACAGCATTTATGAGTGGAGAGAGCTGCGTGAAGGAGAGTGTGTTACCAATGGTGGCCATGTGTACGGCTGAGGCGGCTTTGGCCAAGCGGTCGGCTTGTTCGTTTTCTCCTCGGGGGATCTGTATAATTTTGACCTTCAGCTCGTTCATCCTCCTCCTCGCTTGGTCTAGATACTTCTTCATTCTTTCACCTTTGCATTCATACTCCCCACTTATCTGGTTGACTATGACTTGAGAGTCACAGTAAACAATCACTTTTTCGGCTCCCGCTGCTTTTACGAGGTCAAGCCCTGCTATCAAAGCTTCGTACTCCGCCTCGTTATTGGTGGTAGGGAATTCAAGGCGGACCATACACTCTACCGTATCTCCTTCGGGTGACTGTAGTACGACGCCAACTCCGCCTGCCTGCCTGTTGGAGGATCCGTCTACATGTATGCTCCATTGCGGGGATTCTTCTGGCCCCCTATCCTCACCATTCGTGAATTCTGCTATGAAATCTGCAACGACTTGCCCCTTAACAGTAGTCCGCGGGCGATATTGGATGTCAAATTCGTTTAATTCTATGGCCCAAAGTACCAAGCGCTCGGCAGCTTCTGGGTTGCTCATTGCCCGTCGCAAAGGTTTGTCAGTTAAGACAATAATCGTGTGGGCTTGAAAGTACGGCTTTAGTTTGCGAGCTGCCGTAACCAGCGCGAAAGCGAGTTTTTCCATGGGTGGATATCTTTCTTCAGCTCCTCGTAGCGCCCGGCTAGTGTAATACACAGGTTTCTGCACCTTTTCTTCTTCTCTAATCAAGGTGGCACTGACGGCGGCTGGGGAGACAGCGAGATAGAGAAAGAGTTCTTCTTCTGGTTGCGAAGGACTCAGCAGTGGTGGGGAAGAGAGGTAAGCCCTTAACTCCTTAAACGCTTCTTGGCATTCAGCGGTCCACTCGAAAGACCTTTTTAGCTTGCGAAAGAAGGGTAGGCATTTGTCTGTTGCCTTGGAGACAAACCTGTTTAGCGCTGCTATCTTGCCGTTGAGGCTCTGTACTTCCTTCACATTCCTTAGTGGTGCCATCTCCATTATAGCCCGGATCTTATCTAGATTGGCCTCGATGCCTCTCTGGGAAACCATGAATCCTAAGAATTTTCCTGCCGTCACCCCAAAGGCGCACTTCTCAGGATTAAGCTTCATGTTGTAAGAGCGAAGGGTGTCAAACGTTTCCCTGAGGTCTTCTAAATGATCTTCTTCCCTTCGACTTTTAACCAGCATATCATCTACATATACCTGGACGTTTCTTCTGATCTGTCGTGCGAACATCTTGTTCATAAGCCTTTGATATGTTGCGCCCGCATTTTTTAGACCGAACGGCATTACCTTGTAGCAGAATAGGCCTTGGCTGGTTACGAAGGAAGTTTTTTCTTGATCATCATCGTGCATCTTGATTTGGTTGTAGCCAGAGAATGCGTCCATGAAGCTTAACAGCTGGTGCTGAGTAGTAGAGTCTACTAGAGTGTCGACTCTTGGGAGAGGGTAGCTATCTTTGGGGCATGCCTTGTTTAGATCGGTGAAGTCTACACACATCCTCCATTTCCCAGAAGCTTTCTTGTCCATCACTACGTTCGCTAGCCAGTCGGGGTAGTAGACTTCTCTAATGAAATTTGCCTCTTGCAGCTTGTGGACTTCTTCGGCTATGGCTTGATCCCGTTCTGGGGCGAAGACCCGCTTCTTCTGTCGGACGGGCGGAAAGGATGGTGATACATTCAGCCTATGCACCATGACGGAAGGGCCTATTCCTAGCATGTCCTCATGACTCCAGGCGAATACGTCTTGATTTTCTTTGAGGAATGCTGTAAGTGTTTGCCGGATTGCGGGACTTGCAAGGGTTCCAATCCTTGTCGTCCGACTAGGCATAGAGTCGTCCAGGGGTATCTCTTCAAGCTTCTCGACTGGCTCCGTCGCGCTCCGGTGCTCTTCTATGCTCATGGTTTGGAAGTGGTCATCCATTTCCATCATGGCTACGTAGCATTCGCGTGCGGCAATCTGATTTCCACGTAGTTCTCCGACTCCGTATTCTGTTGGGAACTTGATCATTAAATGATAAGTTGAAGTCGCCGCCCTCCGTGCATTGAGGGTGGGTCGCCCTAGGATAGCATTATAGGCGGACGAATGGTCAACCACGAGGAACGTTACGTCCTTTGTGATTTGCTGGGGGTAGTCGCCTGCTGTCACAGCCAACGTGACTGCGCCCAGCGGGAACACTTTTGCCTCTCCAAAACCGACAAGTGGGGCGTTCGTTGGAACCAGTTGTTCCCTGCTGATTTTCATCTTCTGGTATGTCGGGTAGTACAAGATGTCTGCCGAGCTGCCATTGTCGACCAACACCCGATGCAAGTTGTAGTTCCCAACCTGTAGGTTGACGACAAGCGCGTCGTCATGCGGGTGGTGAAGGCGTTGCGCGTCTTCTTCCGAGAACTCGATAACGGGGCTTTCCCTTCGGGCTACATTTTGCACTAGACTCGTCAACTGGACGTTTTGGACCATCCGGAGGTACGTCTTTCGAGCCCTTTTGGACGGCCTGGTAGCCATCCCTCCTACAATCATTCGTATGTCACCAACGGGAGGTCTTGGACGGTCATTGTCTCGTCGGGGAGGGTGCTCTGGAGGTGCTGGATCCGTTCTTTCCTTGCTTACGAATTTCTGTAGTTTCCCTTGCCTTATAAGGGCCTCGATTTGCTGCTTCAAGTCGTAACAGTCGGCTGTGTCATGGTCGTGATCTAGATGAAAGTGGCAGTACTTGTCTCTGGAACGCCTGCTAGGATCCCCCTTCAGCTTTCCGGGGAAGGTCAGAGCCCCTTCGTCCTTAATTTGCATTAGGACTTGATCTATTGGGGCGGTCAGCGGGGTGAAGCTTGTGAATCTTCCTCCCAGAGGTTTAGAACGCCTTTCGTCTCTTCGGTCTCCCGTTCTGGGCCTCTTTCTCCCTTGGTCTGGTCGTGCATCTTCCTGCCTTTCCCTTTTTCTCGGCTTTTCTTCTCGGGCCTACAACGCATCCTCAGCATTCATATACTTAGTAGCCCTGTAGAGTACTTCCGACATGGTCTTCGGGTCATTTTTGTATAGGGAGAACAAAAACTTGCAATTCCGCAACCCATTTGTGAAGGCCGCTACAAGTATTTTGTCGTCGGCTTCGTCAATCGATAGCGCTTCCTTATTAAAGCGTGTTATGTAAGATCGTAACGTCTCCTCTTCTCTCTGCTTGATACTCATCAGGCATGCTGTGGACTTCTTATACCTATGTCCCCCAATGAAGTGTGTAGTGAATTAGGCGCTTAGCTCCTTGAAGGTGCTGATAGAATTGGGCGTCAGCCGGCTGAACCATATCCTTGCGGGGCCTTTGAGTGTTGTGGGGAAGGCCCTGCACATAATCTCATCTGCTACCCCCTGAAGATGCATCAGGGTTTTGAAAGTTTCCAGGTGATCCAGAGGATCCTTCACCCCGTCATAGCTATCTATATTCGGCATGCGGAACTTGTGGGGCAGGGGGAAGGAGTTCACGGCCACAGTGAAGGGCGAATCGGTACGATTGACTAGATCGTCAAGATCACTGGAGACTCGCCCCTTGAGGGCGTTCATCATGACCTCCATATGTTCCCTCATTGCCTGCATCTCGGCGGCAATATGTGGTAGAGTCGCATCCATGAGGGATGGCATGTTCACGTGCTGTCTCTCCGGCCTGCTTGGGGCGTGGCTGCCCTCAGGTCTTTCCTGATTCCTGTTTGGAGCGCTAGTTCCTTCCTGATCTTCTGGTCGGTCATTTAGTGCTGCATTCTTCTGGCGCAGCTGTTCCTCCAAGTCGAGGTTCTATTTGGTGAAATGCTCCACGGCGGCACTGAGGGTCCGAACTTGTCTCTCGAGGGCAGTCGTGGGTTGTTCCTCTCCTTGTGCGTCATTAGTAGTCGCCATTGAGCGAGTGAGTACCATGCAACCCTTTAGTCCAGGAAACGATAGTATGGCTTAATTACGACGTCGTTGAGTTCCCCACAGACGGCGCCAACTGATGATGCCGAAAATATCAACAGTGAGTTGCACGATGCTCGTACCCTTTAAACGACACCTGCACAAAGAAAAGAGGACTTAACAGAGAGCACCGGTGTGGTGCCGGCCAAATACCCTCCGAAGGTCAAGTTAGAGCTTCTTTCAACTCTAGAGTGCTAGAGAGGGGTTAGCTATGCGTACCTTGATTTGTGAGGGTATTGGAGCTTTTATAGTAGTAGGGGGTTGACCTTTCTTCCTTGGAGCAGAAGTTTTTTCCATATAGGAATCCTTATGAGCGCAGATTGCGGAGTCCTTTCCTTATAGGAATCTATCATCAAGCGTGGTGGCCAAGTAAAAGTTTCACTGCGACCGTCGGCCTCCTACCCGTCGGCTTGTCTTGTCCCCTACCTTGATAAAGGGCCGTCAGCATTTTTGAATATAATTGGCCCTTAATCTTTTCCTAAATTTCCGTCAGCGTGTCTCCTTCCGTCAGCTTACCAGAGTCCCCAATGTCCGTCATGACTGGCCCGTCAGCCAGAGCTGAAGGCTGACGGCTCGAATCATGGTTCTTGCCATGATTCTTCCTTATCAATAGACAAAGTATTTTTCTTTAGGATTGTGTAAAAGATATTGCTTTGAAATGAGAAAAAAATTTAGATATAAAGAGAAAGTATTGAGTCCTTTCTTCTGATCGCATTCTTAAAAAAAATTAGATATTAAAGACATATGAACACTCGAGAAAAAGTAAATTGAGTGCATTTGCAACATTGTGTATCTCAGTACTACATGAAAAGTTCATCTAGAGATATTTATAGACTTCTTTTGTTGTTGCAGTACAACCCTACATTACTCCATGTTCTTGTTTCTTAGTTTCCTCCTAATTTCAACAAGCATTAAGGCAGAAATTGCCAACAACTTCCTTCGCCTCAACATTAAATAGGATTTTCTGATAATGTCTCTCCCTAAGCATTACAGTTGCACTTTGTCCATGCACTTTGTCATTCTTCTTTGTATAATGTCACCATGTATGCTCATTTATTCTGTGAGTTTTGATTGTTGAGTTCAAATAGTAAGTTTTTAATAAAAGTAACCACTGCACATTTTTGGCATGATGATTATTTCAAAAGTATAAGTTCTTTTGAGGTTGGAGGGAAGGGGGGGGGGGGGGGGGAGGGCCGAAGTTTAAGTCTCTAAGAAGAAACTTTACACAACATATATACTTAGAATAAGCTAGAATAGATTTCTATCTAAGATAAAAAAGAAAAAGAAAATGCAATTTTCCTTGAGAGATTTCTTTATTATTTATTTATTTATTTGAGACTAATTTCATTGTTGTTGTTAAGTTTCAAATTGTTTTTCAATACTTGGTTTAGACTCAAAAAATTAAATTGAAAAACTGCACATAGGAGATTTAATGTCAATGCCACAAATATATTACTCACAAAGAAATTTTCTGTTGGAGATTTATTTTTTTGGGACTAATCCTTTCATTGTTATTGTTAATTTTTCCATTTTTTTCAATGCTTGATTTAGAATAAAAAATTTAAATTAAAAAAAAATAGAGAAGATTGATTGTTAGGGAGTGATAATATTGAGAGAGAGAGAGAGAGAGATTTTATTAAAAAAATACAATAAAATAATGGCAAAATTTTTTGGGTACAAATCTATTGAAAAATATGTAATTTTTTTTTTCATTAAAGTTTATAAAGATGATAAGTTATCTTTGAATATATATATATATATATATTATGAAAAATATTTCTACAAGGCAAAAAGACTAACATGTCAAAACTGTCTAACATGTTCTGGTTGTTTGACCTTGATAGACTCGTCCAACAAGGTAAGTCATATGAACAACTAATTAAATAGTAAAATATCAAATAGTTCTATCCCAACTCAGTATGGAAACAAAATAGAACAACCACAACTTTACAACTATTTGCTACCTTTTGCCATCTTCTGAAAATTTTAAGTAGTAGCTCCACCATCACAAAATTCTAAGTAGCTAGGTAAAGAGTGAAGTGAGAGACTGTGAGTTGAAATGAGAAAATAGGTTAGGATTTATGTTTTTATATTAGGGAGAGGGATAAAAGAGCAATCAATAAAACACATATGATATATATTTAAAATATAGGTAGGTTGGTTGGGTTAGGCGGATTTGTGAAACCCCTGATCCGAACTCGACCCAATTAACTTGTAGCAATTTTTTTTTTTTTTTTTGGCTACCTAAACCAACCCATCAACCTTTAACAATCGACCCAAACTGGCCAATTGGGTTACTTTTAGCAGATCGGTGGGTAATTAGCTACACACCCCTAATTCTTGCCTTGTTGACTTAAGCATTGAAGATTCTCTCATTGAACCAAACTGACAATACTCTAGTGCTATTTCTTGCTCATTATTGGTCTTCATGGATTAAGATTTGCTAATGTGATCAACTACATCAACAATTATTGTTTTCATTATTATTGTAAATAAGTTATGCTATTTTCTACATCTTTTATAATCTTGAATTTCACATTCATGCTGCTATTTCTTAACATTCTATCTAGAAGGGAGGAAATGAATGGAATGAAATGGAATGAGAGGAATTGTTTTAAAATATTCTTTTCATTCTCTTGTTTGGGTGTTTTAATGGAGGGAATGAAAAATTTTAAAATAGGGGCCTAATAATAATATTCCAAACAAGGCTTCTTTTAAACCAATTCCATTCATTTACAAACTCCTAAACCTCAAATTTTCAATTTTCAAAAAATTGGGAGGAATCGGAGGGAATGTAATTAAATTTAATAAATTTTTTAAAGAAACTACCAAAAACCCCTAAATTTTGTCATAAAATGATAAAAAAATGTTACTTTAAATCAATTCCATTCATTTATGATATTTCTTATACATTACTTAAATTATTCATTTATGAACTCTCAAATATCCAATATTTTCATGAACCATTCGAACTAGTGACTCAACAATTATTCTTTTCATTATTATCGTAAATAAGTTATACTATTTTCTACATCTTCTATAATCTTGATTTTCATGTGTATGGACCCAAAATGAACTTCTAACCCAAAAGGAGTATGAGCTTAAGCCCAAATAGCCCAAAGCAATAAATTTGTAAAGAGCGGGTTAAAGAACAAGACTTTAGTGAATTAGACAACAAGCTAATAGATTTTAGTGATGAAGAAAAAAGAATAATAGACTTTTACTGAAGAAAACGCATCCCTGACCAAATTAGAGGAGACTGATTCTAGTATATTGCTTCCGAGATTTGATTACAAGTTTGGTTCTAGATTACTACTGTGCTTCCCTCTTCATTTTTTGATCCCCTTTCCTTTAGGGGTTTCTCACATTATATATCTCCTTCTTGGTGATCTTGGCCCTCCATTTGTCAACCGTCCAAGCCACTACTTGAGTACCTGTCCCATTAAACACCCCTTCTAGCTCTCTGTGAGTTGCGGTGACCAAGGAAGCACTGTCCAAGGGTCTTCTCCACATAAACGCGGCCAGAAAAGTAGCTGCAGTGTATTTATTACGGAGGTAGCAGCTTTTCCTTAGATATTTTTGGGTTCCCTTCCTTCTCGTGTGTTTATGAAACATGCCTCTGACACTAGTGCCTTTATTGAGATCATTTTTGTTGCTGGAATATGCATTGGAGCAATGCTTGTCGTGGCCGAGGAGATATTCCTCCTCGGACAACCTTCTATTCATTTCTTAGTCATGAGGCACTAAGCTGGAATCTCTCAACTATTTATCTCTCCTTGAACATTCCATGTTCTTGGATAAGGCGCAAGGCCCAATATACCGTTTTGGGCCTTGTCCCTACAATATGCATTTTGCTATTTCTTAACATTATGTCTAGAAGGGAGGAAATAAATGAAATGGAATGGAATGAGAGAAATTGTTTTAGAATATTATTTTCATTCTCTGATTGGGCGTTTTAATGGAGAGTGAAAAATTTTAAAATATGGGCCTAATAATAATATTCTCAAACCTCAAATTTTCAAATTTCAACAAATTGAAAAGAATGTAATTAAATTTAAAATTTTTTTTAAAGAAACTATCAAAACCCCCTAAATTTTGTCATAAAATGATCAAACAAGGTTACTTTAAATCAATTCCATTCATTTATGATATTTCTTTTCCATTATTTTAAGCATTCATTTATGAACTATCAAATATGAGATATTTTCATGAACCGTTCGAACCAGGGACCTCCCCCTCCCTTTCAAGCTTATGTCCAACACTTTGACCACTACACTTGCTCACTATCTTGTGTCTCTTATCGATTTATTTGCGTTGAATTCATAATACATTTGTTTTAATTTTACATGATTAATAGTTTTCCATTTTATTACATCATTTCTCTCCAATAAATTATTATTTGCTAAATTTATTTGCGTTGAATTCATAATACATTTGTTTTACTTTTACATGAGTTATAGTTTTCCATTTTATTACATCATTTCTCTCCAATAAATTATTATTTGCTAAATTTATTTGCGTTCAAGAATTATTTTATTTTACATTTGAATACAAATTTATAAATTTATAAATTATGAAAACTCATTTAAAATGCTTTTTATTTGAAATATTACTAAATACAAATTTTTTTAATACTTTTTTATTCTTTATTATTTTTTAATTGACTTTATAAAAATTATGAAAACTCATTTAAAATTTGATTAAATTGCTTTAAATATTTTTGTAGTAGAATTTTACAAATTTAATATATTTATTTGTATTTTAATTAATTATCAAATTAATTATGATACAGTTCATAAATCATAATCCTAGTGGAATTTCGTTCCTACCCCTAAAAACTTTAAACTTTTTTATTTTTGGGATGTTGACAGGTTTGATTTTAAACCATACTTTTAAAAAAGTGACCGATAAGATGATTACCACTAGTTGGAGAAAAAAGACTGATAATATCAGAATAAGAAGATTACCAGTACCACTAGTTTCTCAAAAAAACATAAAAAAAGAAGATGATAACCACTTCCACTAGTGGAGCTAGCTTTTCCAAAAGATTTATTGCAAGATCCTGAATGTGGAGACTGCGGTCTGCGATAGTATTTTTCAGGATCATTGACTACACTTGAATGTCTTGGGTGGCATTTTTTTACTTTTCTATTTTCAGTGGTTGTTGCTGGCTGGAAAACCTTGCATAAACTACATGCAAGGAAGCTAAACTATCTTTGAGTTCTTTGCTTAAGCAGTTCTGATAGCAAAAATAGTAGAGATCCCCACTTCCTTGAAAAGCCATACATCCCCGTCTTTCAACAAGTGACTGGAGACTTTGCAGATTCCCATAACAAAAGGTATGCGAAAAGCTGCTCTACGATCTTCGTTTTCCACTAATTCCGGCACTGTTATTGCTTTACGATCTTTGATCTTGCTACTTAATTACACTGCAGATTTTGTCTTGGTTTATTTCTTTTCGTTTTTTATTTTTATTTTTTAATCATTCTAATATTCTATCGGAAAAATTTAAACAAAACCAATCTGAACTCAATACCACAACAGATTCCCAAAACCATTCCATCAAATTCCAAAAAGAAAAGAAAAGAAAAAAGAAGAAGAGCAAAAACCTAATCAGAGATGCTTGTGAAGGCCGAGGCATGACTGAGTGTGAATAGGCAAAGTGAAAACACCAGGAACTGGTTCGAGATAGGCAAAGTGAGTTACCATTCAATGGTATGTTGCAACTTGTGAGCTTGCATCTCTCTCTGGTGTCTCTATTGTTGTTTTTTTACCTAAACTTTTCTTTCTCTTATTGAAATTTGATAGCTTTTCTTACATGGGTAATGAGTGGTGGGGCTTTAAAGACTAGAGGGACTCTCAGAGTGTGTCAGTGAATATGTGGTGTTAGTGCGTGTGGTGTGTTATGGAATGCGTGTGGTGTGCTACAGTGTGGGGTTATTTTATTTTATTTATTTTGTGGTAGTTATTAAAAGTAATAAATAGTAGTTAGTGAACTTTGTGTTTGGCAGAGTCCACTTGGGTTATTCATTTTTAATTTTTAACTTAATTAGTTGGTTGATTAGTTAAGAAACTATTTGAATTGTAATGGGATCAACGTAGTTGAAGTATGATCAACATAATTACTCAATTAGAATGTGATTCTTAATGGACTCTTTGATAATGTATATTGAAAGGGAAAGAGAGATGCAAATTTTAGTACAAAATAAATTATATGTGATTTTTGAGATTTAAATAAATGTCAAGTTCCATCATAAAATAGATGGCATAGATTGAAGTTCTAATGTATTAATAAAAAAAAATATTGAAAAATGGTTATTTTGTATTTTCACTTTTATTGATACTTCTTTTTTTGAGTAAATTATTGATACTTCTTTATTATTGGATGGTAGCTTGGATTGTCATGAAAAAAATATCTATTAATGTCCCCCTCCCCCACCAATCCCTACTTGTAAGTGAAATGACTACCAAAATAATTAAAAGTTGTGAAAATTTGAGGACTAAATTGAAAATAAGGCCAAATATAAGGAGCAAAAAGTTATGTTTGACTTTTGAATCATTTAGTATGCATTTTATACGTAAAGTTATGTTTGACTTTTGAATCATTTACTACACATTTGATACATATATTTTCATAGCAAAAAGTTATGAAAATATACATATATTATGATCCATAAAATTTTTTTTTATGCATAATTTTGGACTACAAAAATTTATAATTTAAACAATTTATTGATGACATAACTATTGATCTTTAATCTTTTAGAAATTTTGTAAGCATAGATGATATAAGAAGAAAATGTAATCTAATGATGAATTTGTCAAAATTCACACCCAATAAAAATATATTAAGTAAAATTGTAGCCTTAAGTTACAACCAATTTCGTAGTCAAACTTTTTACTTATACTTATATACTTCCACTTTACGTGACTTTGATACTTTTATTGACAATTTTTTTTTTTAATTATGTCATTATATACAATAGCAAAATTATCAAAATCAATATTATTAATTCCACCTTTCAAAAAAAAAAAAATTTACTAATTCCATGTTTTACTGTATGTATTAAATATCAACATTTATATTCTTATTACACTTTTGAGTTTTTTTATTTATTAAGATTTTCTATAATTTAAATGATTAGATTTTGATTATCATAATAATATTTAGTTTTTTATCTTATGATTTTCTATAATTTGAATGATTATATCTTGATTAATATTATATATAATATGTTAAGGTAGAAAAATGAAATAATATTAAATTATAATAATACAGGACAATAAATACTTTTATTTATTTATTTATTTATTTTGCTAAGTAAATGAGTAAAAGAATATAGATTAAATTACATGTATGGTCCTTAAAGTTCAATGTTTCAAAATTTTTATTTGTCCTTTCATGTTGGATTTAGTTTTCAGTTTGGCGCTTTCAGGTTTAATTCTGTTTTCATGATAACCCTTAACGTTTTAAAATTTTCATTTTGACCATTTATATTTGATTCAGTTTTGTATTTAGCCATTAATGAAAATGAAAATTTTGAAATGTAAATGGCCAATTAACTAAAAACTTAATCAAATGTGAATGACTAAAATATAAAATTTTGAAATGTAAAGAGCCAATATGAAATCAACTCAAATTTAAGGACCAAAAGTATACTTTAGTGAAAAGAATATTATAATTTAGGATTAATTATTATGTAATTATTTCCATACTCTATTTTGTATACACACATTTTTATGAAGAAAAATAAATTATTACAAAATAATTTGAGTTTCTATATATTTTTTTATAACTTGTGAAATATAACATAATGTTCTTTTATGTTTTTTATTTGATTAAAATTCTTACTTCTTTATACTTTTTTCTTTTATATTGTATTTTTATAGGTTCTAAAATAGTTGACATTGATAAAATATTTTTATTTATAATTGTGTTAATGAAATTTGATATATAACAGATATAAGAGTACATATTAATTAATCAATAAGAAAACTTTATGAAAAAGAAAATGTAAGAAAAGTAATTTTCTCTCTTTTTCCTTGCAGTAGAAGGGCAAGCGTTGAATTGACACATTTTCATTTTCAAGCACAAAATGCTTAAGGATTTAGAAGAAAAATTGTTCAAGCTTCAAAGTTAGCGGAGTATTAGCAAATTGTAACTATCTCATTAAATAAAAAAAAAAGGCAAGCAAAATTAAAGGCAGCGTACTCCGTTCCCTGAATACTCTTCATTGTGCCATCCGTAGCAATTGTTTTGCTTATCGTTCAATTTGCATACTCTGAAGTGTGTTAGCTCGTAAACAAGGTACACTTCTGATTTCAAATTCGTCTCTTCTCCTTTCGTTCTTGTCTATCTTTAAACTTGTATAATTTATCTTTTATTTTCAGATTAGATGGAATCTGCCACCTCCATTTTATTTGAGATTGGAAAGTACACTGTAAAGCCGATAAAACGTCAAGTTAGCTATTTGTTTCATCTCAACACTATCTTCAATGATCTTAGGAAAGCAAAAGAAGAACTGTTATCGATACAAGCAATAGTGCAAGAACGAGTTGAGAGAGCCAGAATGAATACTGAAGTTACAGAAATAATTGTACAACAGTGGCTCACAAATGTGAACCAAGTAGTGGCAGACGTGCATACTTTAGAAAATAAAATAGAAGAAAACAAGAAATCCAGCAATTGTCGGTTTCCTAAATGGATTGAGCGATACAAATTAAGCAAGGAAACCACCCAGAAGACAACGACTATAAGAAAACTCCATCTTGAGGGCAATTTTACTCAGGTTGCCCACCGTGCTCCAACTCCTGGTATAGAAATCTTTATGTCTAGTGATTTTGAAGTGTTTGAATCAAGAAAAATGACTTTTCAACGAATTATGGAGGCATTATGTGACAATAATAGTTACAGTATTGGAGTATGTGGTATGGGAGGGGTTGGGAAGACAACCTTGGTGAAGGAAGTACATAAGAGAGCCAAAGAATCAAATCTTTTTAATGACATTGTGATGACTACTGTGTCCTTGACTCCAGACATTAGAAGAATTCAAGGGGAGATTGCGGACCAATTAAATCTAAAACTTGATGAGGAGAGCAGTTCAGCAAGAGCAAATCGAATATGCTTAAGAATAAAGAGTGTAGAAAAGATTCTCATAATATTGGATGATGTCTGGAAAGATGTTGAGTTGGAAGTTATTGGAATTCCATTTCATGATGATCACAAGGGTTGCAAGATTCTTCTAACTACAAGGAATGACCATGTGTGCAATTTAATGGATTGTGGAAGGAAGATTCCCTTGAACTTCTTATCAGATAAGGAATCATTGGCTTTAATAAAGAAAATTGCATGTATAATTGATGTCTATCCTCCTTTGAATGATGTGGTGATGAAAGTTGTTAAAGAGTGCAAAGGTTTGCCTATTGCAATTGTTACAGTGGGAAAGGCTCTAGCAAGAAAACCTCTCAATGATTGGAAGGTAGCCCTCAAACAACTAGAAGAGTCTAGACTTATGGATATAGAAGGTGTTGATGATGAAAAAAATGTTTATGTATGTCTTAAGTGGAGTTACGATCATTTAAAGCGCAAAACCAAGTTTTGCTTTTTGTTGTGTTCTTTATTTCCAGAAGATTATGACATTTCTATTGAAGAATTCGCTAGATATGTGATGGGGCTAGATGAATTTGGAACCATTACCTGTCTTGAAGAAGCGAGGAATGAAGTGCGTGTGATAATTAATAACCTCAAGGATTCTTATTTGTTGTTAGAAAGTAATCGAGCAACACATGTGAAAATGCATGACATGGTTCGTGATGTTGCCTTGTGGATAGTATCCAAAGGAGAAAATGAATTCATGCTAAGAGTCTGCACTCGTTTAGAGAATAACGAAAACTTTGATAGTATGACAGCAATATCCTTGATGACTTCAAACCCTGAACATCTTCCCAATAAAATAGCATGTCCAAGACTCAAAATTTTGTTATTGGGACGAAATGAATTAGACTTCAGGGAAGTTTCCGACACGTTGTTTGCAGAGGTGAATGTTCTCAAAGTTTTAAGTCTACGACTAAAAGTCTTGTCATCACAATCTCTTAACTTGTTTTCAAACCTTCGAAGCCTATATTTGGCAGGCTGCAATTTTACCGACACCTATTCCTTGGGAAAGCTTAAAAGACTTGAGGTTTTGAGCTTTTACCATTGTCGTATGGATGCATTGCCAAATGAATTGGGGGAACTGAAGAATTTAAGACTGTTAGATTTGATGAGATGTGACCAAAAAAACCCAATTCAGCCAGGTCTATTACAAAGATTATCCTTACTAGAGGAACTATACATTGTTAAAGACAGCTTCAAAGATTGGGATGATGAAGAAAGACAAGCAAAAAGATGCAATGTTAAATTATCAGAGTTGAGTTCACTATCTCGCTTGACTGTGCTCTCTTTACACTTGAGCTTGACCCGTGTTCCTAATGGCTTTGTTTTTCCAAACCTGCAAAGGTATGACATATCTATTAACAGTTTCTATGGGTATCACATATTTACTGGCCATCAAATTCCAGAATATCCATACTCCAGAATCTTAAGAATCATCAATTTGGATGCTTCCTCTCCTAATGCATTCAAGCTATTGTTCCGTAGTGTGGAATATCTTTTAATTGATTCTTGTGGGATGGAATACCTCATTGATATAGCTGGAGGAAACCATGCTGTTATGTTCTCTAATTTGGTCAAACTATCTCTTCAAAATTTGAGCTGTCTGAGGACAATATGCCTAGGACCCACGCATCAGTTAACCTTCAGCAATCTCACAGTATTAGACTTAAATTATTGCAGGTTATTGACCGAGCTACTCTCACCCGTCGTTGCTCAAAGTCTAGGAAAGTTGGAAAATCTAAAGCTCTCAAACTGCGATGCACTGAAGCAAATAATTTCAAAGGAAGACAGAACGCTATTGCATAGTCAAAATCAACATATATGCCTCCCGAAATTAAGAATTCTTGAAATAGTTGGATGCAATCAACTAGAATATATCTTTCCAATGACAGTTGCTCGAGGCTTTCCACAACTAGAAACGCTTAGAATGAGTAAACTCCCTCAATTAAAGCAAGTAATTGGCCATGAAGATGAAGGAGAAGTTGTAAATGGGAATGATGTCATACTATCGAAGTTGAGATGGTTAATCCTTGAGGACTTGCCAAATTTTGGCACTTTATATCGAGGAACTTGTTCTTCAATGTGGCCATCTTTGGAGGTGCTAAAAGTGGTGAACTGCCCTGAGATGAAGTCATCATTTGCTGCTGATCTGGAAGCTAATATGCAAGCTCTAGGAAAGGTATTTTTTCATTTATAATAAATTTACACCCACATGTCAGTCTCACATGGGGCACATGAGCCTGGTGCAAGAGATAACTTCTCCTTCCTTTTCTCTTTCTTAGCAATCAATATTTTCAAGGGTCCTCTTCAAAAATTTCCTTGAGTAGTGGCTAGCAATCACCATTACTTGTGCAGAAATTTATTGTTATCAAACACATGTACCATATAGTTTCACTTTTGAATATCTTTTAAAAAAGACTCTTGCTTCACATAAATGTCATCAAACACATATCTTGTCCTTTACATAAATTAATCTATGTATAAGTCCATTGGATTAATTAAATTTGTATGTGTATTTTTCAGAAATTAAAAGTGTTGCACGTGGAAGGCAGACTCTGTGACATAGCTCTACTTCTCTTGACTCAAGGTTTGTTAAATCTTGAAGATTTGGGAATTAATAACTGTGAAGAATTAGAAGAGATGTTTAAGCCTGCAGGATTTCTTTCCCAAGGAAATTATCAAGACGAATTGTTGCTCTCAAGATTAACAGTGTCAAGGTGTAAGCGATTAAGAAAGCTCTTCACACTAACCATTGCTCAAAGTTTACAGAAATTGAGATTTCTCAATATAGATAGGTGTGATGAATTAGAGCATGTAATTACTCAGGATGATCAGATCTTACCAGAGGCTCATCTCCAGCACACATTCTTTCCACAACTAGTTGAAGTCAGTGTCAATGAGTGCAACAAAATGATGTGTCTCTTCCCTGTGACCATTGCTGATGGTCTTCTACGGCTACGACGTGTAGAAATAAAAGGAGCCTCTCAATTTGTGGAAGTATTTGCCCAAAAAGATGAAAGAGATGGCCAAATTCGAAAAGACGTCTTACTTCCTAAACTGAAGTACTTGACATTCACACGACTACCACGCCTTGTCAACCTTTGCCCAAGGAACTACCATTTTACACTCCCATCTTTATATCGCTTAGATTTGGACGTGCTAACTTGTCCAGACATCACTGACCGTTTTACCAGTGCTTTAGACGATGTCGTGCATGTAAATGGAGAGGTAAAACTACAATTCCTGCAGTTGGTTTTATTTCTTTGTGTGAAGAGAAGTGCTTTCTATTTGATACTATATATTACTAGTAACAAATACTACTAAATAACATAATGATCATCATCCCTAACATCCACTTTTCCCTACTTCAAAAAAAAATTTATATTTAAACATTAACTACTTCTTTTTAACTAAAAATTGTTATATATGCATTTTTCTTTTTATAATAAATAAAAAAGAAAGAAGCAAAGCCTCATAAACACGGGCATGGTGCTTGTGATAATAATAATAATAATAATAATAATAATAATAATAATAATAATAATAATGTAGGCCATCCAATAGTCCATATTCTTAATAGCAATAATTCCTAATATATTTTGTTAGGTTCTAAGGTCTTAGGATTTTATGTATTTAGAACTCTAATTTGTAATGTTGGCAAACTATGATCAAAACATTGTATTTAGTTTTATTTAGACTTGCTCAAAGTTGGTTTAATATTGTAAAGTTGGAATCGAGTGGCTGCAGAAGTACTTGGGACTTTCGGCCTGGCTCGATCGATCGAAGAATAGACTCGATCGATCGAAAATCGCACAGGTTGAATTTTCTGCAGAATTTCCAACTCAGCCCTACTTCATTAAACGTTTAGGGTTTTATGTTTTTACCCTAGGTATATAAACAAAACCCTAGCCACGTTTTTGGAGGTTGTCCATATTGTATTGTTGCTCATACATTGCTGTTTTGTGTGAATCTCTTGTGAGATCTTTGAGGAGCTTTCCTTTACACAAAACTTAGGGTTTTCATGGTGGAGATAATTTCAACATCTTGAAGATCATTACTGTTGCAACCATTGGAACTTAAAAGAAAAGCAAGCGGAGAGCTTGTAGCTGATTGAGGAATTCAAGAAAGAAGTAGTCCGTGGATTCGGAGCCTGCGCGTGGTCGTGTCAGGAAGTTCTACTGGTGGGTAGCATTAGGAAGTCGAGCGGGGAGCTTGTAGTCCTTTTGTACGAACTTCAATTCTTTCATAGTGAATTCAGGTTAGCCTTGAGGATCGGTGGGTCAAATCCTCCCCAGGTTTTTACCGTGTGGTTTCCTGGGTGATCATATCTTGTGTTATTTATTTTCCGCTGCATTATATCTTAATATGATTGTTTGGATTGTTTTAACCTAGAATTGCTTAATTTGACTAAGTAACAACTTGGCTAATTAATCTAGACTACGCAATCTGTGTGTTTTAAGGGGTCTAAAACCGCTCAAGTGGTATCAGAGCGTGGTAGCTTTTTTTTGTTTGAGATTTTTAATCTCTGAGCTGATCCTTGACCCCTGTTGTCATGGAGCATGGACACTCTTTGTTTGTTCCTCCTTATTTTGATGGGAACAACTATACCTATTGGAAAGTAAGGATGAAAGCATTCCTGAAATCCATTGATGAAAGGGTTTGGAATTCCGTTGAATACGGATGGGAGAAGCCCGCTACTCCTGTGAGTGAGTGGCAAACTTCTGAAAAAGAAGCAGCAAGCTTCAATAGCAAAGCTATGAATGCTATCTTTAATGCTGTTTCTATGGAGGAATTTAAGAGAATCTCTAATGTTGAGGTTGCTCATACTGCTTGGAAAATCCTCCAAACTGTGCATGAAGGCACAAAGGCAGTTAAGATAAACAAACTGCAGCAATTAACTTCTAGGTTTGAAAACATTAGGATGTCTGATGATGAATCCTTTGATGAATTTTATGCCAAACTGAATGATATTGTTAATTCTGCTTTTAATTTGGGTGAAATCTATGATCAACCTAAGATTGTTAGGAAGATTCTTAGATCTTTAACTG
The DNA here is from genome assembly GCA_963669245.1 of Quercus cerris. Lineage (NCBI taxonomy): Eukaryota > Viridiplantae > Streptophyta > Magnoliopsida > Fagales > Fagaceae > Quercus > Quercus cerris. The sequence goes on along the minus strand of OY770009.1, from coordinate 10,902,404 downwards.
AAGACTTTAGACCCAAAGTGACTGCCATAACTGAAAGCAAGGATGTGGACTCCATCCCTGTTGATGAGCTTGTAGGATCTCTTCAATCCTATGAGTCTGACCTACCTAAAGTGAACAAATCCAAATCAATGGCTCTTAAGTCAGTTGATGATGTTGATGGTGGTGGATTTGATGATGAGCTCTCTGCTACAGAGATTGCCTATCTTGCCAAAAACTTTAAGAACTTTCTTAGGAATACAAATAGAAAGGCAAGAGGTACTTACACTGCTGAACCTAGAAATTTTAGGAAGAATGATCCCACTAAGGTTAACAATTTTGAAAAACCTAGAGAAAATTCTGGTCAATCTTCTAATAACTCTTTTGGTCCTCAGTGTTTTGGCTGTCAAGGGTATGGTCATGTGAAATCTGAATATCCTACATTCTTAAGGACTAAGGGTAAAGCTATGGCTGTAACCCTTAGTGATAATGAGGTTTCTGATGATGAGTCCGGTGGTGACGAGGATGGAAACTTCATTGCCTTCACGGCTACTGCTATAGTCAATGAAGGCATATCTGCTGAAGAGAACCCTTCTGATGGGGAACTCTCTGAAGATGCAGATCTTCAAGAGGCCTATAACAAACTTTGCAAAATTGCTGCAAAGGATGCTATGAAAGTTGATCTTGGCCTAAAGAAAATTGATTCTCTTGAACTTGAAAAGAGAAATTTGCTTGTTAAACTGTTTGATGCTAATGAGCTTTTGAATAATGTTAAATCTGAGAACATGCTTTTGCTTGATAAAGTTAGAACTTTGGAACATGATTTATCTGTTGCTAGATCTGCTAGTTCTAAACTTGATCACATGTTGAATGTTCAAAAGTATCCTTCTGATAAAACTGGGTTAGGATATGTTGAAAGCATCTTTGATACTGGACCACATTCCACTACTTTTGTTCCTTCTTCTTCTTCTAAACCTTCTGTGAGTGAGGTTGTGAGTGGAACTGTCAAACCTTCTGTGAGTGAGGTTGTTAAACCTGTAGAAGTTTCACCACCTAAGAAGATTAGGGTAGACTTAAGAGAATCTAAACCTAAGGAGCCTACCAAATCTAAGGACAAGATGCATGGTAAACCTGCTTGGGTTTGTCATTATTGTGGTAAGTCTGGACATATTCGTCCTAACTGTTACAAGTTTCAAGCTGATAAGAGAGCAAATAAACCAAAAGTGCCTGTGCCTCAAGCACATGATCCTATGGCACTAATTGGTGAATTGGTAAAGGTGTTAAACCTTTATTCCAATCATGGAGTTGGGAATCACTCAAATGTGAATAAGAACTCCAATGCTCATGGTGCATCTAAAAAGTTTTGGATGCAAAAGACTCGAACTAATTGAGTCTTTCTGACATGGTCCTTGTGCTTCTTTGCTCTATTCTTTTGTGACCATTGTTCTTTGTTTTTTTTGTTTTCTTTGTTCTAGGACTTGCATTGCATTACATTCATGCATTTCATTCTATGATTTATTTGTTTTCCTTTAAAATAAAATTAAAAAAAAAAAAAAAAAAAAAAAAAGGAAAAGGAGGAAGCAAAATTTATGTTGAACATGTTGTTCTTGATTTTTGAAAAACAAGGTTGGTCAATTTATTTACACATAACATGTCTTATGTACCTTGTTTAGCTTGGATGAGCTTACTTTATTGCACTTTACTAGTTTGAGCTTTGTAGTGCATGTTGTGTGGGAAAGATGTTTATGGTGTTTATTACTTTGTCTTAATCTTGAAGTCACATGTTATTTGACTGTCGGACTTGATCCTTTTGAGAAAGGCATAAATAACCATCTCACCACTGTTCACTAGCCAATCATGAACACCTTAGTGCATATCATAAGATTCTGTGCTCGAGAAAGTGTAGCACATGCACAAAAAGAACATAAGGTGTAGCCTCAAAATAAATTAAAACTGGTGTGTACTATTAGGCTTGATGCCAATTCACTTAATTCAAACCGGTGTGTACTATTAGGCTGAATGCCATCTCATACAAATAAGAGGCAAAAATGCAAGAAACTTACATGATTGCAAGCTTTTGTTCTAGGAGATGTAGGAGTTATAGGATGTAACTCTTTAGGTGATAGTCTCTCTTGAATTCTATGTGATGAATTTTGTAGACTCTGTGATTGATTGCTATTCACATATCACCTCACATGTATCTCAAGTTTTTGCTAGTATCACACACGACACAAGTTACTCTTTGTTAAACACTGTACATGCTAGTGTGTGTTTTTGGTCTGACCAACCAAGTTTAAAAATATCTTGAGATTTATGCACAACATATTTGTTGCTTGAGAAAATTCAATGGGAGTTTGATTGAAATTTGTTTTAAGAATATTGGGTTCAAATTTTGGGTTTTTGAAAAAGCATTCCATCTCATACTCATGCATTTTGTTTCTTCAATTTAATGCTTTGAGGAGTTATTTTCAAAATTAGGCTTGTGTCTTTCAAAAACTGTGATTTTTCCAAAATTTAGTGAGCCTCTGCCCATTTCGATCGATCCAGCCTGTTTTTCGATCAATCGAAAAAGTGCTTTCATTTGTTTTAAAATGACTGTGCTTTTCGATCGATCGAATGTAATTTTCGATCGATCGAATATCGTGGAAAAGCTTTTTAAAAGTTCAGTTCTGACTTTTTCAAAGGTTCTATTCAAAACTTTTTCAAACTTTTTCTCTCTCTCCGCGTTGGCAAGGCTCCACAGTTCAGATTTTTGTCGTTTTCCTCCGTTGTTTTTGCAAAATCTCTCTTTCCTCAAGCCGGTAAGACTCTTTTGCCCTTCCTTTTGATGTTATTTTCATTATTTCATGCATAAATCCATGCATTTAAGGGTAATTTTCGGACATTATATTTTTGGGATTTTCTTTTGTTTCAAGCCTTATTTTCTGCAATTGATCATTGGGTTTTTGTGGGGACACATCATACTAATGATCCTTGGTGGTTAATTTGATTATTTTTGAGCTTAATGAAAAATTGAAAATTCTAGGGTTTGTTCTTGATCCGAATTGGGGTTTTTGTTAAATTGGGTAGAATTTGATGAAATTGGCTTATTGTGTTGGTGTAATTAAGCATTATAATCTATGTGCTGTGTTTTGTAATGCTTAATTCATCAATTTGTTGCAAAATTTTCAAGTGGTTTTTCAAATTTTGGGATTTTTGATAGAAATTCCTTGTTCAAGCCAATTTTGTCCAATTACTCTCAATTAAACTTAATTTGTCACTGCATTTAGATCATGCATCACAACATTTTATTGTTCATGCATCATATAGATTTTTGTTCTATATTCTTTATTGTGCTAATTTGCAGTCTGCCCTTGGTTTTGTTTTCTCTTGTTCTTTGTGTTTTTCTCTTTGTGTCTCTGTCCTTTCCTTAGCACTATGCCTAGGAAAACTAGAGCCCGTAGGAATGTTCCCTCACCCTCTCCTTCACCCCCTCCATCCTTTGATAGTGAGCGGTTTCCGAGTGAGAAAAACCAAGAGACTTTTGAGAAGCTGAACATTAGGAGAAAGATTTGGGCTGAGCGTTCTGTGCTGTTAGATGAGCTTGATCCTGCCATTAGGGCAAACTTTGAGCGTCGGGGTTGGTTACCCTTGGTGGATGTTTCTGATCCTCCTCCACCTTCTGCCTTGATTAGAGAGTTCTATTCGAACATCTCTATCCGCGTCTATGATTCCAACACTCTAGTTAAGAGTTGGATACGAGGCGTAAAGTACACCATTACTCCTCGGGTAGTGGCTGATGCTCTCAGGGTACCTTTGGTCCAGCATCCTGTCTATCCTTATGATGAGTCTCCCGAGATTAGCGATGTTTTGTCATACGTCACTGGTACTACTGTCCAGTGGGGTTCTGATCCTCGGATCACTTCTGCTGAGCTCTCCGGGTTACACTATCTGTTCTTTCGGATAGCTTGTCATTCGATCTGGCCTATTTCCCATGTTCACACCATTCCTCTTGAGAGGTGTGTATTTCTGTATGCTCTTGTTACAGATGCTCCTATTAGTTTTTCCCCATCTATTTCTTCGTTCTTTGAATGAAGTTTATAGGAGTTCATCTACTGCTCATGCTCTTATTCATCCTATTTTCATTCATAGGATTCTTCTCTATCTTGGTCTTAGTGACTTTCCTTCCTCTGAGCCTGTTCATGTGATAGGTCCTATAGGTGCGTCTTTTCTTAGACTGAGGGCCGCTCATCTTCGAGCTGGTTCTAAACACCCTAGGTCTGAGCCCTCTAGTAGTGCACCTCCTCCACCTTCTTCTTCTGCAGGTCTTGCTGGTGAGGATATTCCTATTCCAGTTGGTGATGATGCTGCTGCTGCTGATGTTCCTCCATCTCCTTCGGCCGACTTTGATGTTCGTCGTACTTTGGAGACTGTCATGACTGTTCAACAGGCTCATGGTCAGATTTTGGTGGACTTGCTGGATGAGATGCGTGCTCTCCGAGCTGATCTTGCGCGTCTTCATTCACCCTCACCACCTCCTTTTGATGGCGACTTGTGATTGCCCTTTGGCATTCCGTCACAAAAAGGGGGAGTGGAGTTTTGACTTGTAGTAGTGTTTTTGTTGTTAGGGGGAGAGTTTTTTTGTTTTAGAGGAGCTTGTGGAGTTTTTAGATTGTATCTATGTGCTTCACTGTGTATATCATTTTTGGGATATTCATGTTAGGGGGAGTAACATTGATTGATATACATGATATTTTTTATTGATTCTTGTTGCTTTATGATTCACTGCGTATTGATTTATATTTATGAGTTGCTCATTCATATATGTCTTTATTTTGAATTATGTGGATCTTACAAGAATGTTATACCTGTTGTTTTACTCTTTACTGTCACACATGCGTTTATGCGTTTGTTGAGTATTTCAGGATTATACAGGTTGATTCAACTAAGCTGCTGTCTACACTTGCAACGATGGATAGTAGTTAGGCTGAATTGAATATTATGAGCATTATCTTTGTAAAGGGCTTTTTATTTGTAAAACTTTGAGCTGTTAATTAGGGTTTTGTCACGGATTGCCAAAGGGGGAGTTTGTTAGGTTCTAAGGTTTTAGGATTTTATGTATTTAGAACTCTAATTTGTAATGTTGGCAAACCATGATCAAAACATTGTATTTAGTCTTATTTAGACTTGCTCAAAGTTGGTTTAATATTGTAAAGTTGGAATCGAGTGGCTGCAGAAGTACTTGGGACTTTCGGCCTGGCTCGATCGATCGAAGAATAGACTCGATCGATCGAAAATCGCACAGGTTGAATTTTCTGCAGAATTTCCAACTCAGCCCTACTTCATTAAACGTTTAGGGTTTTATGTTTTTACCCTAGGTATATAAACAAAACCCTAGCCACGTTTTTGGAGGTTGTCCATATTGTATTGTTGCTCATACATTACTGTTTTGTGTGAATCTCTTGTGAGATCTTTGAGGAGCTTTCCTTTACACAAAACTTAGGGTTTTCATGGTGGAGATAATTTCAACATCTTGAAGATCATTACTGTTGCAACCATTGGAACTTAAAAGAAAAGCAAGCGGGGAGCTTGTAGCTGATTGAGGAATTCAAGAAAGAAGTAGTCCGTGGATTCGGAGCCTGCGCGTGGTCGTGTCAGGAAGTTCTACTGGTGGGTAGCATTAGGAAGTCGAGCGGGGAGCTTGTAGTCCTTTTGTACGAACTTCAATTCTTTCATAGTGAATTCAGGTTAGCCTTGAGGATCGGTGGGTCAAATCCTCCCCAGGTTTTTACCGTGTGGTTTCCTAGGTGATCATATCTTGTGTTATTTATTTTCCGCTGCATTATATCTTGATATGATTGTTTGGATTGTTTTAACCTAGAATTGCTTAATTTGACTAAGTAACAACTTGGCTAATTAATCTAGGCTACGCAATCTGTGTGTTTTAAGGGGTCTAAAACCGCTCATATTTAGTACCTATTTGAAAAAAAATTAAGTTTCTCCGGACAAACTTTATTTTTTTCAAATAGGTACCAAATAATAGGAATTATTGCTATTAAGAATGGGATCCCTGACTTATAATGCATATACTGGGGTAATTATTAGTATAATAGATGAAGCTACAGTGTGTTTGAAATTTTGGAGGGAGAGAAAAGGTAGAGGAGGAGGTTAGGGTGGGGGGGGGGGGGGGGTTTCTCATTGTTTGGATATTTTAAAATTTAAGTAGTAGAAGGAGAATAACTATCACTTCTCTTTATTTGTACACTTTAAAAATTAGTATGGGAGAGAGGGGATGATCATATATAAAATAAAAATCAACAATTATGATCATCTTTTGCTGATTTTAAAGAAATAGATATTAATAGACATCATTTTCCTCAAAAAAAGAAGAAGATATTATTGGACATCATAACTACAAAATTGATCATCTATATATTACTAAAAGCTGAAGCGTAGCGTTTAATGCTGCTGCTCTCACGTTGCGCCACATCAGCTGCCACGTCATTTTTTTTTCTTTTTTAAAATATAATTTTCCTACAATTTTAAAATAATTTTTACAATTTTCAACCCTATAAATGCAGCCCACTATTTATTTATTTACTTCTACTACTTATTTACACTTCTTCAACCTTTCTCTCTAACTTACCATTTCATCTCCCCACTACTTCTTCAATCTTTCTCCCTCATTTACCTTTTCATCTCCCCACTATCCTCTACATTAATATCATTCTTCCTCTTTCCCTTCATCTTCCTTTATTTTTGTCTCTTCTTATTCACATATTCTTACTATAAATTTGTCACTATCTCTTCTATTCTATGCATAGTTTTCCCTCACAAATCTCTCTCTCTCTCTCTCTCTCTCTCTCTCTCTCTCTCTCTCTCTCTCTCAATTTTTTGGTGAATTTTTTTATTTTTCTTGCATCTCTACTTTAGGTTGATAATTTTTTATATTCTTTAAAACTCTATTTTGGGTTAATGCAATTTAGTTTAGTTTTTTAAATTGTTGTTGTTGTTTTTTTTTTTTTTTTTTTTAATTTTTTTATTCTCTTTGAATGTTAAATGTTATCCTATTGCGTTCTAAAGAATTAAATATAGCATATAAAAATATAATATTATTCTATTATATAGCATGATTTGGATAATTTGGTATTTATTCTGTTACATAGCATGATTTTTTATAGTGCTCAATTTAGATGTTAAACTATGAGACTTTACTAATTTTTGTTTATTTTCTAATCATTTTTTGTGGACAAAGTACTCTTAATAGTTATACTAGAAGTACTTTATAATACCATTTATTTAAAGAAAAGCAAAGGTTAGCCAAACGAAAGAAAAGCAAAGGTTAGCCAAACAAAAATAATCGGATAGGTGACAAATTTTAACTTTTGCAATTTTATTTTAATTATTATTATTTTATTATAATGCATGTATAGAAATTTAATTCTTAGATTTTGCTAATAATTGTTTATTTGATAATATGTTTTGAGCGGCCGAAATTATAATTTCTACAAAGAAAATAACCTTAATAGATTATCAAAAACAAAATTTTATCCTAATATTGGTTGAATTAATCATTGTTAAGTTTTATTATTTTTTTTTAGTTTATGTTTTTTTGGTGTTTTGGATTGATCATATATTACATTTATGATTATTCTTATAATAAATAAAAATATAATTACAAAATATATTACTCATTATTAGATTAGTTTAAATTGTAAATTTTTTTTTAATAAAATCACCATAAAAATAATTATCACGCGCAACGCACGGGTTCGCGGCTAGTTTCTTTTAATAATTGGAACCTCCCTCTCCTCCCCTCCAAGGTTTCCCAATTTGGGAAACTAGAAATGAGAAATTTGGAGGGATAAGATACCCCTTCAAATCCCCTCAAACTCTTCCCCCTCTCCACTTAAAAACATTCAAGCAAGATTCATTAAACCCTTCTCATTTTGGCTGTTCCTTCTACTCTCCTTTCCTCTCCCTCCATCCAAACAGTGTGTAAAAGTGATGGTGGTAATTGTGATGAGTTTGAATTCTATATATCAATGGTCATTGATGGTGGTAATTGTGATGAATTTGAATTCTATATATCCTATAAAAGAATTCATATATTGCTTATAAAAGAATGTCAATAACGAAAACTTTGCCGAATTATATCATGGAAAGACCCTGCAATATATATAAACGCAGATTTAGTAAGGGCTAACATATCATCAGGCTTTTGTTTTCCACTTTCTTCTTGACTTGCCCGACTTAATCAAATTTGTGCTCTTTCTGATGTTTCAATTACCACTGCAGTCCTCCAGATAGATGAGAAAGAAGAGCTAGCCTGCAGGGCTCACAATGATTCATCCAGAAAGACCCTGAGCAACGAGAATGCCAGTTTATATACAACGATTGGCCACTACTGGACAGGCTACATCTGTTCATGGAACAACGACTAGAGTAAATTGTTATCTAATAATCTCCAGAGTCAATAACAATGCTCATAATCATCATCTAGAGGGCACGTGATGCAAGCATACCGGGTACATAGCTTTCTGCAGTTTTCTATTAATGTTGGTTTCTCCTGAACTTGTTCTGGTTTGATTTCATATATAACTGTAACATTTATCTTCATTGAACCCTAGGTGGTCAATGCTTGCGGTGGGATCACAAATGTGCTACTTGTTTACAGCTATCGCTGAAGACCTTTGTTCTTGTTGTGATGTGTTTTAGTTACATGTTTGAAACTATGTTGGGTTTATATGAGAAGAGAGAGAAAAAAAAAACAAAACAGAGAGAGATCCAAGGGCCTCCGGCCCAGCCTTCCTCCACCATCAAGCTACCAAAATTGTTAACGGTAATTTTTTTTTCTTTTTTTAATTTCGCTGTTAAATATGATTTAGGTTTGAGTATTTTGGCTAGATTAGTTTTGATAAGGTATTTGAGTTCCAATTTGTTTTGTTTCCAATATTTATGCTTGATTTGGTTTTGTAAGGGAAAGATTCAGAGCCAAAAAAACACCCTAAATCTTTCTTCGTGGATGAAGAACCAGGAGATGTCAGGCTTGATGAATTCGTAGAAAGAGGAGGACAAGAAGCCCAATGATCAATCGTCTAATATAAAGTTTAATGTGTGAAATTATTGTTATCTTTGTGTTTCTATATGTCCAATTTTTTAATGTATTAATTTATTTGATTTGGGGTTAGAAATGACCAAAAAAAAAAAAATTGTGAATATATCATGTAGTACTTACAATAACTAGTTCTCTGCATCATGATATCCAAGATGTGTCCTGCTTCACAGCCTGTTCTTTTTTAACTTTGAAAGCAGCATTTCCCCCTTGGTAATTACGATGGCAATGTTCATAAGAGTCTGAATCATTTATAGACTCGATTGAGTCAATTCAATGCATCCGATTGTATCTCCAAATTAATTTCATAGATGAGTGTTGCACCATTAAGAAGACAAAAGCAAATGCAACTCTCTAAAATTTATGCCAAATTTTTTCAGAAACAAAATTACATTGATTAGCATTGTTCAACTGTGGAGTAATTTATAACCTCCCTCTGTTATGCGTACAACCCACAACCCAGTTGTTTTACCAATAGCCATCAGCAAGTCTTCGTGATCAACCATGTAGTCTCTACTACAATTGCAAATGAAACATATTGGCGATAGCAAAGGAATAAATGAATAAACAGGACAATTTCTTTCCTTTGACTAAATTTTAAGAGGCATCCAGATGGGAATAACCTGAAATTCCAGAAGGGCTATGTATTGAATGTCTACCTTCGGACATTGAACTTGATTCCTCTATTGATGATATATAGTAGAAATGGATTCGCTTTGGCGTATGTTTGTAGTTTGGTTGGCAGGAGACCATTAACCTTGTCAGGAATAGTGCTTTTCGTAGCCTCTCATGTCATGGATTTCGTATTCTTTGATTACTGGCTCTTTTCATTGGCCATTTTGTATAACCAATTAACAAATTATCCAAAATTTGTGAAAATTTGATTAGCTGATAAAATTTTGTTAGGATGTTGGTGTGTTGGCTACATTCGCGTCAATCCATGTAATTAAAACTTTCAATTTCATTTGATAGCCACCTTTCAACATCTGGATAGATGTCTACTGCATTCCTTCTTGAAACCTCAACCCATTGCTTTACCTTGAGGTTTATGGCCTCTAGTTTTTCCACTTGCTTGGTAAGATTCTCAACATTGTCATTGAAGTTACCGAGAGAACCAAACTGCTTATGGATACGAGCCATCGCCAGTCTTATTGAATTCAATAAATACGGATCAAGTAAGAAAAATAATTCAAGCTTTTGTTTGCTAAGAACGCAGCAGGGAAGTGATACTAATAGAAACAGAAGGAAGAATTAAGGGTTGTAGGAATAGGTTAATTCCTTTTTATACAATACATAAGTTGTTAATTCTCTAGGAATAGGAATAGATTATTTATTAGTTAAGTCTACTAAAAAATCAAAAATCAAAAAATCAAAATCAGGTTGTTCTCTCCAGGTCCGAGGTGGGTCGGGTCAAATTCAAATGTTTATATGTTCTTTGGATTCCAACGATACCAGAAGAATAGAGTCCTGGGTTGGGTCAAAAATCCAGACCACACACTCTCTAGCTCGCAACTTTTATTACTTAGATTTGATCCATATTTCCCAACCCAGGCCTCTCATATATTGGATCCCACTTAGGTCTATCTAAGATTTGCTTATTTTACTAAAAGTAAATTTTTTTTGCTGAAAGTACTGTAAATAAAGATAAATATTAGCTGAAATAGTATAGTGAAATCCATAAATAGTACCAAAAAATGCAGTGAGACTCATGAATAGTAACAAAAATAAACTAAATAGTAATAATCTTTGCCAAATAGACACTTGAGGTCTGTTTGGGATTCGCTTATTTTGCTGAAACTGAAAACTTTTTTGTTGAAAGTATTGTAGATAAATGTAAAAGTTAGCTAAAATAATACAGTGAGACCCGTGAATAATACCAAAAAGTGCAATGGGGCTCATGAATATTAGCAAAAATAAACTGAATAGTAAAATAAACTGACTTTTTAAATTTTGCTAAACACGCACTTATCTATCTCTAACACAACCCAACTCTTGTTTAGTTCGTTTCCATGTATTGTTCTTCTTTCATACTCTTTTGGAGCAATGCCACACAAACACAAAATTCTTCATAACAAATTTGACAATGATTGAGTTGTCAAGTTGTTATTGATCTTTATCTGGACTCACCATTGATACTACTTTATTGTCTAACGATTACCATTGGTGACTTACCACCTTGAAAAAAAAAATTGTGATTTTAAAGTCTAAATTTATTGTGTTTTTTGGATGCCACCTTTTGTGTTCTTTTCCTAAGGGCGAAAAAGAATAAAGCTCCCATAATGGTAAAGGAAACAAACCTCTCTTAGTTCTTATAAACCATCTTAAAAAACTTTCCACAATTAAAGAGATTTTGTAAATTTTCCAAGATGTCTGTAAGTGGAATGCCATGCTTTTGTTAGACCTAGCCACTTTGGTCCATGTTTAATGGGGAAGTAACTTGGGTTCAATGCTCCTGTATATTGAACCTGTTAAGATGCTGACACGTGTCAAATGTTTGTAATATGTGAACATTCCAATGGATCTAGTACCCAGTCCTTACCTTGTTCAATTGAACGGTGCTTTTATGGCTCATGTGGAACAATATTTTCCATTTGGCAAGTGTTCGTCTAATAGTAAGTACTGAAAATTCTTGAAGGGAAATAACTTGTACTTGCTATTTTCTCGGCACCAAAAAAAAAAAAAAAAAATGGTGTTCAAACGGCAAGTACAAATTTACCTACTTTGACTATGTATAATGCACTTTGTAGGGGATTTTTTTCAAGTCCCCCACCCCCTCTGTGTTCCACATAAGCCTATTCTACTTTTTCATCAAATTATTTGTTTATTCATTATTTTTTCCGAGACAAAGATTTCGCAATATGTTCTCTCTTACGAAGGATTTCACTTGGCATCTTCAACATTTTACATTGGTGGCAAAAGAATCTATAAAAGGGGCAAAAATGGCCCACTACCACTGTTTAGCAAAAAAATTAGTAATTTACTACTGTTTTAGAAATATGTAGGGATCTACCATCTTTTTGAAATTCGAGTTTGTGAAACTCGAGTTTGCCATGAAACTCAAGTTCTAAAAACTCGAATTCTTTGAAAAAATATACTTCAAATTTGCTAGAACTCGAGTACCATAAAAAATTTTCAAAATTTTTCCATGGTACTCGAGTTCCATAAACTTGAGTACCATAGAAAACTCGATCTTACCAAACTTGAGTACCTAAAAAGTGGTAGATCCCTACATATTTTCGAAACAATGGTAGATTGATATATATTTCGGTAAGCAATGCTATTGTGTCATTTTGGCCCTATAAAAGGTATGGTTCAATAATGGAATCGTGTGAGGGTACCGAGGTGTGGAAAGTTGGAAGAGAAAGTGGAAAATGATGTTACCATTTCCTCAAATTATTATCAGGACCCTAACATTTCAATTCAAACCCTACAATACTAATTATTATTAGGGCAGGACTTAGATACTATTCCTTAGGTTTCCCTCTTAAGATTCAGTCATGTGAATTTTTTCTCATGGGATGGAATTATATTTTTTTAGTCAAGTAGCCACATGATTGAATCTTAAGAGGGGAATTTAAGGAATAACACCTAAGGTACTGTACCTAAGTTTTGTTCTTATTATTATCGTTGATGTAAAAAAGAAAACTTTTCTACATCTTCTCTAAATTTTGTTTATTTATTTATTGGAATGGATAGGAGAAATTAAAGAAATCATAGAACTAATAATCTTTCACTGAAGATTAGTTTATCACGTATAGGCCAGAAAGAAGAATATATTTGATGGATTAATAAGCTTAGTTTCAACTTAATTATTGTAAAAAGTCAAAGAACTCTTTCTCTCTCTAAATAAACTCAATTTTGTTATTGATGATGAAAGAGTACAATTGATTGAGTATAGATACAAGGCTAAGGCTGTTTATATACAATCTAAGAAGAAGAAAAAAGGAAAACCTAATTTGAAACTAATTCCCAATTAAGCAGGAAAGTTTGTTACACTAACTACCTATAAGAAGAAGAACATATGCTAATTACAGTTAACAATGAATACTGTAAACATGTGTTTTCACAATACTTTTTAAACCACATATTTCACATCATTTTAAATAACGATGTTAGAAATCTCCCATCAAACGGCCCTAAATGATAGGTTGCCATTTCCATAAAACAGTTGCTATATATATTGCAAGGTATTGATCAGATTCATTAACTCCTTGTTTAAGTCATACGACTGCGTTTCACTCTCAATATAAACGACTGCGTTTCATGCTCCAGCTCTTCTTTGTCTTCAACAATTATATATTTTGTATTTGCATCGTTTTTTGCTTTGTTTTTTAAATTTCTATATTAATTAATGACAAAATATGTAAGAGTTCTTTTTGTAGATAACCGACAAGACAAGCTCCACCATGTGGCTGGCAATGGAAAAGTTTAGTACCATATAATTTTTCACAAATTCTTCCCACAATTGTGACGTAACAGAGTGTGATTAGTAAAAACAAAATAGTGGGTCTATGTATAAGTGATAGTTAATCACTCACAATATATCATGTCAGAGTTGTGGTAAAAAATTGTAGAATAATTTGTAGTCCTAGAACTACTAGGCTAACAATACACTATGAAGAATGAGGCCATCAATCCCAGAGATTAATACTATATATTATTATTATTATTATTATTATTATTATTGATAAACCAGAAATTTATAGTCATTATACAAATGTCGTCATTCACCCAGAGAAGACGTTACACATTTATTACGATCATTGATGACAAAATGTAACTGACGGACCAACAGTCACAGAATGAGCTGTGGCCTCTAGGCAAATATTCTGTAACGTACTAGCCGTTAAGCATAAATACAGCACATCATTGCCCATTAATGAGGCATACAACTATAAAAGAGAAGATAACAGAAGTCAAAGGTACACACAAATACCCAACAAAAGCACTCTCTACTCATTTTTCTCTCTAGAATCTTTCTCCCTTACTAACTTAAGCATTGGAGGCAGTTTGGTTGACGCCATACCAGTGTGTTACTCTTCCACCCAATTTATTTTGCAAGTTTCTCATCTATAGAGACGACCCCATTCACAGAGTTGTCCATCCACTACGATGAGGAGCTCAACTGTTGATTTTTTGCATTATCAATTATTATTATTATTATTATTATTTTGATGGAATACTATATATTATTGATAAAGCATCATTTCGCTTTTGCTTTAGGAAAATAGGCTATATAAAAAAGATTAATTTATTGGAAAAATCCCGAAAGTAGAAGATAAAGGCATTCCCTAAGCTTTTCTTTTTCAAAAAATTTTAGCTACAAAATTGAATGTACTCTTAAGCTACAATCTTACTCAATATCTTTTTATTGGAGTTGAATTTTGACAAATTCCCTATTAGATTATATTTTCGTTTTATATCCTTCATGTTTGCTGTGAGGACAAGGATCCCGAGTTTGATTTAAACGGGTAGACAAGGTTATTTCCGAGGATACACCTTGGACCTCGGGGATGAGCACTAATTGTGTGAGGCGCATGAAGTTAAAATATCAAAAAGGAAAGAAGGTAGACTTGGCACAAAATACGAGAAGGATGAAGGATGAAGGATGAAGGATGAAGGAAGAAGGGTGTAGAAGCCATCCCCTCTGCATTAAATACAAGACAACTACTCTCCTGACCACATTAATGAGGAAATGACTATGAATAGTGGTGGCACAGCTAAGATTACAGGGTAAAAGCTTACTAGTATGTTCCGGATGAGAAAGATGTCTTAGGAGTGTAATCTCAGCCCTCCAAGTGTAAGATTAAGATGATTTGTGTTTAAATATAAAAGGAAAATTAAGATCCATATATGGGGCATCGGAGAAAAGAAAGAGAGGAGGACTTTGTAACTAGGAACTGAGATTTTGTATAAGCGAGAGACACACACATATATAAAATAGACATTCCTCGAGCCTGATTGAGGAGACTTTTTTCTTCATAATTTGTTGCCTTAGTCATTTCATTTGCTTCTTATCTCATTGTGGTTAACCTTTAACTTATTGAGTGTTCAATATCCAACCCACTCTCTAACAAATCTATTGTGGTAGGCTTACTGGGCCATTGTCAGAGTCATTTTTGGGCCGTGGATCAAATTGAGCCCTTATACTCGCAAAATTTCTAGAAAATTAAAGATCAATAGTTATGTCATCAATAAATTGTTTTAATTGCAAGTTTTTGTAGTTTAAAGTTATGCATAAAATATAAGTTTATAGATCATATAGTAAATAATATCCGATTGAAACAAAATTTGACATGTGTATTAAGAGTATAAAGAATATGCAATCTAACGGTTAGATTTTTAAAATATGTAGTAATGTTTATTTTATTGAGTAAAGTTGTAACCTTAAGTTATAACTAATTTTGTAATTAAATTTTGTCCTTTCTTTTTTAGCAATGCCACAAACACGAGATTTTTCTTAGCAAATTTAATAACAGTTGAGTTGCCAAGTTGTTATTGATTCTCATCTAAATCCATCACTACCATCACTTAATTGTCTATCATTTACAACTCACCAACTAAAAAAAAAAAATTGTGCTCTAAACTTATTCAGTGTTTTTTGGATGCCAACTTTTGAAGAGGAAGGGAACACAAAAGGTAGCATCCAAAAAACACTGAATAAGTTTTTCAAGTTGTAAATGTATAGGAAACAATCCTATCTTATAACTATGTAAAGAAACTTTCCACTGTCAAAGAGATCTTGAAATTTTTCCAAAGTAAAGTCACTGGAAGGCCACATATTGCCATGCTTTTCTAAGACCTAGCTATTTTTAATATTCTTTGCAGAATTGGGTTAGTGATATTTAATTTACCATTCACTTTTAGTCCCATGTTGAATAGTGTTTTTACGGCTGGCATCATGAATAGTGTTTTTGTGGCCATGTCGAACAATACTCACCATACAGCAAGCATAGTTAATTAGATTAAAATCTTGTTTAGAAAACATAGTGGCGGCTCTAGAATTGTTTTATAGGGGTGTCATTAAAAAACTTAAATTAATAATAATTTAGTAAAAGGAGAATTTAAAATTTTCAAATTATCAACCAAAAAAAAAATGCAACTACTTGAAGTTATTTTTTATTTTTTATTTTTATAGAAGAAATATATATAAAGATTTACAATTTTCTTTTAAGAGTTTTCATATTATGAAATAGTTACATGATAGTTTATTATTAATTGTCATTATCTATTATCAATGTAGATAGGTGTGACTATTTTATTTTATTAAATTTGTATAACATTTTTATTTTTATTCAATGTTCCTATTTGTCATTGTTTTTATAAAAAATATTTCATTGTTTTTATAAATAAAAAAATATTTTAAACTAAATGACTAAACTAAACCCATTGGCATTGTGTTAATTATTGTCCCATATAGCCATGTTCATTTATTCATAAATAATAAACTAAGTGTCTACTTAACCAATTAAATACTTGAAACATCGTTTACTTTTTTTAACAATATACACACATATAAAAAACTCTCTGTATTTTCTAATTATTAAATCATATAAAGCTATATTATATTTATAATATACACATACACATTCACACACATCATAATTCACACAAATAATATTATGGAAAAATAAATAAATAATGCATACAATCAGTATCACACACATGCATAATATAAATTTATAATAAAGAGAGATACTGATTTAGATAGTTAAAAAAAAAAAAAAAAAAAAAAAAAAAAAAAAGAGAGATGAGATTCATAAGATTGAAATTAGAAATCAAATCAAAGAGAGATAATGAGAGTATTCTGTGCTGTTTTTGGTTTTGAGATTGGCTGATCTGTGTTGCTATTTGGTTTTAGATTGGGCTGTGATTAGGGAGTGCAAAAATACTTTTAAGTGTAAATCAAACTAATAAAACAAATATTATATATAATATTTTTTAATTTCCAAATCAGGGGATTAATTTGAACCCCCTGAAGAGTGAAGATAACGTACATTGGCCCATTGAGAAAACATGATTTCAACCATGTTTTATTTTATAATTTTAACTAAAATTGTGTTTTTCAAAACATGATCCAGAGGGAGTATATACAAAGTATACAATAATGGATGTGTAATAGAATTTTCCCACAACATAAGTCATTTTTATTTTTCTGTTAAGATTATTTGTTTATTCATTATTGTTTCAAGGGCGAAGATTTTGTAATATGTTCTCTTTTAGAACATTCTCATCTTATTTTGCACAATAAATACATTTTATATCCTCAAAAGTCACTTTATTTATTTTACATCATCGCTTTAACAATATAACTTACACCCCATTCATTATTTTACAACTCAACCCATTAAAATAAACTTACTTTATCAAAATCAATAAATAAATAAATAATGACTAAAAGAACACACACCATACTCACTAGACCAAAGGACAGAGAATAAAATAGTCTAAGTTTAATTTTGCATTATGCTATAGTAACATTAAAATAGATATTACTGAGCTAGTACTCAAAAAAAAAAAAAAAATATATATATATATATTACTATAGTATTACTTATTGCTTTCAAATGGATAAAATATTATTTTGGTCTCTAAACTTTATTTAAAATTTATTTTTCACCGCTAAACCTTTAAAAAGTTTGTGTAGGGTCTGTTTTTGTTGCCCAAGCCCAAAGGATATGGGTTAAAGGCCCAATGAACCCAAAACAATAAATTTGTAGAGAGTGGATCGAAGGTTTAGGCGCTGGCCGGCGTTCACGAAGCATGAACTCATTTCTTTCTTTTATTGAAAAATACTTAGAACAATTTACAACTGGAGGATGCTCCTCGGCCCATGGCTGAGGAGGTGTTCTCTTCCCCTTTCTTTCTTTTTTTATCTCCCCCCAAAGACCTCCCTCCAAAAACTCCCCTTTTACATTTTACTCACATTTCTTATATATCCCTCTCTTCCTCCTCCTGTTGATCATCTATTGGCCTCCCTTCTGACCGTCCATCCCATCAGAGGCCATATCCATGCTCCAGTGGTTCGCCTTGATCGATGTTGCTCTGTCAAGGGATTACATCCCCATTAATGCGGCCAGAAGGGTTAGGTGAGTGTATTCAATGCCGAGGTGACAGTTTGCCCAGGGCTTGCCCCTTCTTCGTACTGAGGTCTCGGACGACCGAGGCTAGGGTCATTCTCGGACCCATCATGCGCCCTCAGCGTGGGCCATTTGGGCCTGGGTTGAAGTGGGCCGAGGCTACCCGATTTTCTGGCCCCACAATAGCCCCTCAAAATGTTGCTGCACGCATCCTTGGGCGGGGAGAAAGATTTTGACATCCTCGGCCTTACCCCCCCACCCCTCGTCAGTGCTGGGGTCCATTCACCTGCCAAAGGCACGTCGCTGACGTTTCAGAGCACGTAACGTGCCCATCATTAAATTCAGGCGGCTTTGTGCTCCCCATGTCTAATGAGGCGTTACCCATCCAACGGTGGATATTCGTCTTGCATTTATGGGCGGGAAAACCCGCATGGTTCCTCGATTTGGGGTATAAATACCCGTACGAACCGCTTCTTCCTGTTCCTCATTTGTAATCAAGAATATTCATGTGCCCCTCCTGAGTTCAGCCATACTCTCACTAGCACCTCCAGCGCAAAAGCCTGTCCGAGGAGCCCTTCCTCTTTCCAGTAAGTCGCTCTGTCTCTCTTTGACCTCTCTTTCTCTTTACCCTTTTTTATACTTCGCCTGTTCTTTCTTAGTTCTTTTAGGCGTCAACTGGGATGGGTAGGTTTAAGAAATACGTCGATACCGCGGAGGCGATGGAGAAATTCATCACCGACCGCAGAATTCCCGGCAATGTAGGTCTGAGATATTGTGAGGACGGGGAGTGGCGTATACACAGGCAGGAGGGCGAGGTGGTAATTCCCATAGTCGCCTTCCTTGAAGGGGGGATGACGATCCCCATGGGGCCGGTGATGAGGGATTACCTCATGCACTTCCGGTTGCCCCCCACCCAGTGTGGGTAAACGTCTTTAGGATTCTGGGCTGTGTGGATGCCCTGAACGAGAAGATGGGGCTGAGGTTGACCCACCACGACGTGAACTGGTGTTACAACCTTCAGCTTCTTAAGGGGAAGTTGTATTACCTGAAGACGAGAGACGATAGGGTGCGGCTCATTCAGTGCCTCCCCGAGTCCAGCAAGGGGTTCTACGAGGATTTCCTCATTGTGTCAGGGGAGTGGCACGATGGCCTTCACTGCCCAACAACAGAGGGAATACCAGGTGGGGTCGTGGGAGACAGAAAGGGTTTCAAGTTCTCGTCTTTTTTCTTTCCCCCTTTTTTTTTAACGCGGTGGTGCTTTCCGTTTGCAAACCCGCACGCTTTTGAGCGTCACTTCTATCTGGTTAACCGGGAAGACTTGCAGAAGGTGCTGAGGGCGCCGGTGTATATAAACGAGGATGACAATCAGGTTAGGGCCACCCACATAATTTTGGGTTATAAACCTACCCAGAAATCGTTCCCGGTTCCGAAGCACGTCATCCTCGCCAACGATCCTCGGCTTCAGAGGATTACTGTGACCGAGGACGGATTTTCGTTCCCCGAGAAGCCCTCCGACCAGGAAGCTGTCACATTAGCCGTCCCCTCCTCTTCCCAACCGTTCGTCGAGGAAGCTCCAGAGGGGGAAGGGGACGCGTTTGACGTTTTCGCTCAGCTTAATCAGTTCGAGGACCCTCCCGGGGACTTGGGTGATCCCAATTTGACTGAAGCAGACCTCCTTGCTTCAGAAGCCCCTCCTCGGTCGATAATGGGTTATAAGAGGAAGCCCACCACCAACTTGCTGGACCTGATTGAGGGCCAGCCGGGGGAGTCCCAACAGAAACTTCCCACTCCACCTCCGAAGGCTAGGTCGACTTCCGCTCGGCAGAAGCTCCCTTCTTCTCCTTCTCAGACGCGCTTGCCCTCTGGGTCCGTGCCTGCTGGCCCCAAGAAGAAGGAGGATAAGGGTAAAAGGCCTGTGGAGGATAAGACGGTGTCCTCACAGGAGGAGGACACTACTCTGCGGCCTTCTAAGCAGCTTAAAATAGGCGACAAGAGCCAGGAGAGGTAGGTCGTCGACACCACCTCTTCCGACGTCCAGGCCTGGCTCCCAGCCCCGATGCTCCATGGGGAGCCCTTGAGGGATAACGCCTCCCTCAGGGACTTCAATGAGGGCGAAGGTGCGCGCGTGGCTGATGCGCTGGAGAGGAGCTTGCTACTCCCAGCAGATATGGCTGAGCTTAACTCTTTGACGAGCGAGCAGGTCTTCCTCAGCCTCAAGCGATATGTGGGGATGGTAAGGGCTACAACCTCAACTCTTCTCCCACTCTTTTTCTTTTATTGGGCTTATAGCACATTGGTTGTTCTGGCAGGCTGTCCAAGCTATCTTTATGTTGGAGGGGGCGGCAAACGACCAGAAGGAGGCCCTCAAACGGGAGCGTGCTTGGCTCTACCAGGCTACCGGGGCTCTGAAAAATTCTGAGGCTGACCTCGCCAAGGCCCAAGAGGCTTTGACGGCGGTGACCAGGGAGCGGGACAGTGCACTGTCTAGTCTTGAGGGTGCCCAGAGTCAGGCCAATGAGCAGACAAGGCGCCTAGGCGAGGCCGAGGAGCAATTGCGGATCACGAGGGATCTAATTACAAATCTGCAGGCTAAGGTGACAAAGGCCGAGGGGTCCCAGAGGGAGGCCAAATGGGCCAGAGACCAGGCTCGGCGGGCTAAGGACGAGGCTGACCATGGCAGGGAGATGGCCGAGCACGCCAAGGAGGAGGCTGAGATTGTAGCCTACGCTGATGGGATGGCTGCGTTAGAGGCCCTCTACAAGGCTCAAGTCCTGGGGGTGTGTAAGCGATACTGTTCCCAGGTCTGGGCTGAGGCCTTCAAATAAGCTGGGGTGGAGGCCACGTCTGACCTATGGAAGGCGGAGAGCGTGTATTACCCCTCTGCTATCCGCGAGGCCGCCCCTGATGGTGCTAAGGCTGGGGAAATCATTAAAGAGGTGGGGGCAGCTGAGCTGGGGGAGCATTCGAGCGAGGAGGTGCCCCAAGAGATAGTGGAGATCCCTTCCGATGATCCAACCCCCACCACCGAGGAAGCAGCTATTCCTGTCGTACCCTTGCAAGCCGTCCCTTCAGGCCAGGGCTCGGAGGGGTCAGGGGTTGCCCCTGTCCAGCCTGAGCAAAAGGAGTAGACTCCCCGGCGTCTCGGCTCGTCTTACGTCCACGCCGTTTTATTTCATTTTGTTGTGATTCTCCTCTATGTGCTGTGGCTCTTGCCATGCAATTTTTACGAACTCATTATTGTAATGCGAATTCAATTTCCCTTTATATTAATTTAAATTGCTTATTTGTGCACACGCTGCCTGCCTTTCCTTTTTTCCCTTTGATCTGCACGATTTTAGCTTGAATTGTATGTCAGCCAATTGCGCCCGTAACGATGATAAGGAGAGAAAACGTGTGCATGGGCAGCTCTCTTGCGTCTCAAAGGCTAGGTGGGGCTTGATCCTTTCCTGACTTGGGATATTTTGTAGTTAGTCTCCCTGTAGACCTGAGTCCGAGGGCCATGCGATGCCCTTGTTCTATTCAACACCCGGGTATAGTTAACCGGTTAGTTTCCCCATAGGCTTGAGTCCGAGGACCATGCGAAGCCTTGGTTCTGTCTAACGCTTTCATTTCTCTGTAAGTATCTAGTTTCCCCATAGGTTTAAGTCCGAAGACCATGCAATACCTTGGTTCTGTCTAGTACCCAGGTATAGCGGAGCGGTTAGTTTCCCCATAGGCTTGAGTCCGAGGACCATGCAATGCCTTGGTTTTGTCTAACGCTTTCATTTCTCTGTAAGTATCTAGTTTCCCCCTAGGTTTGAGTCCGAGGACCATGCAATACCTTGGTTCTGTCTAGTACCCAGGTATAGCTGAGCGGTTAGTTTCCCCATAGGCCTGAGTCCGAGGACCATGCAATGCCTTGGTTCTGTCTAACGCTTCCATTTCTCTGTAAGTATCTAGTTTTCCCATAGGTTTGAGTCCGAGGACCATGCAATACCTTGGTTCTGTCTAGTACTCAAGTATAGCTGAGCGGTTAGTTTCCCCATAGGCCTGAGTCCGAGGACCATGCAGTGCTTTGGTTCTGTCTAACGCTTCCATTTCTCTGTAAGTATCTAGTTTCCCCATAGGTTTGAGTCCGAGGACCATGCAATACCTTGGTTCTGTCTAGTACCCAGGTCTAGCTGAGCGGTTAGTTTCCCCATAGGCCTGAGTCCGAGGACCATGCAGTGCCTTGGTTCTGTCTAACGCTTCCATTTCTCTGTAAGTATCTAGTTTCCTCACAGGTTTGAGTCCGAGGACCATGCAATACCTTGGTTCTGTCTAGTACCCAGATATAGCTGAGCGGTTAGTTTCCCCATAGGTCTGAGTCCGAGGACCATGCAGTGCCTTGGTTCTATTTAACGCTTCCATTTCTCTGTAAGTATCTAGTTTCCCCATAGGTTTGAGTCCGAGGACCATGCAATACCTTGGTTCTGTCTAGTACCCAAGTATAGCTGAGCGGTTAGTTTCCTTATAGGCTTAAGTCCGAGGACCATGCAGTGCCTTAGTTCTGTCTAACGCTTCCATTTCTCTGTAAGTATCTAGTTTCCCCATAGGTTTGAGTCTGAGGACCATGCAATACCTTGGTTCTGTCTAGTACCCAGGTATAGCTGAGCGGTTAGTTTCCCCATAGGCCTGAGTCCGAGGACCATGCAGTGCCTTGGTTCTGTCTAACGCTTCCATTTCTCTGTAAGTATCTAGTTTCCCTATAGGTTTGAGTCCGAGGACTATGCAATACCTTGGTTCTGTCTAGTACCCAGGTCTAGCTGAGTGGTTAGTTTCCCCATAGGCCTGAGTCCGAGGACCATGCAGTGCCTTGGTTCTGTCTAACGCTTCCCTTTCTCTGTGTGGAGGGGTTTGTCCTCGGACCGCTTTATTGGAGACGATTCCTCCTTAGGTCGGATTATGATCTTACACGTGGCGTTGATCTCGCCTCCAGCTTGAGTCCCCATCTTTTTCATTTACGAAGCATCCCTTGGTCGTTCGTGCTCCGCGCTTGACGTTTCGGTGCGCGAGACACGTCTTCATTAATGTCCTCGTGAATTAACACAAATCCAACGGTCTACAGTCTCTTTGGAATTTGGTAGCTTCGATATTAGCCCTGCTGGTAACTCTCTTTTCGAATTCTGTGTGGATTAATTCTCACCAACCTTCATCCTTTATATAAGGCTTTCTGGGGGGACGGTTTCTCCATACTCCATGAACTTCCCAACACAAACAGAAAACACGCCCTTTCAGCTCCCCAAGCCCCTTTAATAACCCCGCCGGAATTGTGACCGGAGTTGGCAGATATGGGGCGGCTTTAGACGGGTGTGAGGACATCCGTGCTAAGAGCCGTTATGACCGCAGCACCCACTGGGCTTCCGGCGCGGCAGAGTCTAGGTGCAACACTGACAGTGCCGTACGCGGTGGCCAGGAGGGATGCCGCTGAAGTACCTAATGTCTCTCCCCGGAGCGCACCCCCGACGGAGGAGACGCGCGAACTCATGTCATGGCTGGTGCCCGAGTGTTGCCGTCTCCAACGGCCAACGCTCGTGAGGATTAGAGAGGATCAAGGGAACATCACGGGGGACGGCGTCCCGGTGCCCCTGCATCTGCTCCTTGCTTTGTTCAAGCTCCGCCGCACCGAGAAAGGAGTTGTTGGTGGCCTTGAAGCGAGCCAGCCTCAGCCCCCTTCCCCCCTCTTATTGTCAAGTTCTCCCATTCTCTTGATGCCAATAAGAGTACAGGTTGACACTTCCCTCTAGCTGGTTTTAGGACGAGTCCACCTGGGCCTCTGATTGTAGAACTAGCTCGTAGGAATAGTTTTAAAACACGCCTGCCTGAGTCTTTGATTGTATTTTGTACTTTTCTTTTTATGAAATAATATCAAGCTTCCTTTCTTTGCTGTTAAATCTTCTGTCTCGAACTTTTATCTTTCTGCAATGTTTGTTTGGTAGTTCTCCTTTTTCTTTTTTTTTTTTTTTTTTTTTTGCATCACCACCAATTTTCCGTAGAACGATTACTTAGAACGATCGCCCGTTGCGCCGGCCAACGCACTACTCCTTCCCACAGACGGCGCCAATTGTAGGGTCTGTTTTTGTTGCCCAAGCTCAAAGGATATGGGTTAAAGGCCCAACGAACCCAGAACAATGAATTTGTAGAGAGTGGATCGAAGGTTTAGGCGCTGGCCGGCTTTCACGAAGCATGAACTCCTTTCTTTCTTTTATTGAAAAATACTTAGAACAATTTACAACTGGGGGATGCTCCTCGGCCCATGGCCGAGGAGGTTTTTTCTTCCCCCTTCTTTCTTTTTTTATCTCCCCCCAAAGACCTCCCTCCGAAAACTCCCCTTTTACATTTTACTCACATTTTAATATATCTCTCTCTTCCTCCTCCTGTTGATCATCTATTGGCCTCCCTTCTGACCGTCCGTCCCATCAGAGGCCATATCCAAAAATTTATATATCTCTCTCTTCCTCCTCCTGTTGATCATCTATTGGCCTCCCTTCTGACCGTCCGTCCCATCAGAGGCCATATCCATGCTCCAGTGGTTCGCCCTGATCGATGTTGCTCTGTCAAGGGGTTACATCCCCATTAATGCGGCCAGAAGGGTTAGGTGAGCGTATTCAATGCTGAGGTGACAGTTCGCCCAGGGCTTGCCCCTTTTTCGTACTGAGGTCTCGGACGACCGAGGCTAGGGTCATTCTCGGACCCATCATGCGCCCTCGGCGTGGGCCATTTGGGCCTGGGTTGAAGTGGGCCGAGGCTACCCGATTTTCTAGCCCCACAGTTTGTTTTTCATCCTTAAACTATTGAAAAATCCATTTCTTGTTCCTAAATTATTCAATTTTTTTTTTTTTTTTAATTTTGTTCTTAAACTTCACCAAAATTTTGATTTTTTATCCCTAAATTATTAAAAAAAGTTATTTTTTTCATTTCTATTTTTTCCTCTAAACTATTAAAAAACCTTGTTACAGAGTTTAAGGATTAAAAAAGAATTTTTTAAAACTTGGAAACTAAAAACAAACTTTAATAATGTTTAGAGACCAAAATAGTATTTTGTCATTTTTCAAACACATGGATGAAGTTGCATTTTTTGTGTTTTTTAGCGGCAGGGTATTTTGCACTTTCCAGTGGAGTATTCACATCAATTTATGCAAAAATTTATGTCAATTTTAGTATAAAAACTTACTTTTTCTATTGTTTGGTAAATTGTTTCTCTTTCTTCATACACAGCAACAATAATCAACTCTCTTCTTTCATCATCAGGATACGTAAAGAAATAGTAAAAAGCTAAATGCAAAATAAATAGTGTCAATGCAAATTTACATGATTATTGTAGCAAACTTATAAATTTATACAATTATACACTAATTGATGTAGGTAATATTTAGACAAAACCATGTAAATTTTATACATTTTTCTATTATACACCCACCAATATGAGCGGTGTCATTGTCGATTCTAGGAAGGTGCTAGGTAGTTTTGCTTGGCATGGTAGTTCGACACTGTTAGCAAAAGAATCCTATAAAGTTGTGTTGAATAATGGAACCGTGTGCAGTGGCATAGCTATTAAGGGACTGAGGGGGGCCTCCCCACCCCCCCCCCCCCCCCCCCCCCCAAAAAAAAGAAAAAAAAAAGGAAATATCTTAAATAATTTGAAAAATTTTAAATAACCTTGTCATTTTGCACCCCCCCCCCCTACCTAATAATATATAAATATTTTCTATATATTCTTAAAAAAAGATTTGTTACCACTCTAAGTTTTTTTATGCCCAATAAAATTAAACTTTGGTCCATTTAACAATATATTAGGGCATTTCAAGCAAAAAAAAAAAGCCAAAAAAAAATAAAATTGCACGTACTATTTTACATTTCATACTTAAAAAAAAAAAAAAAAACATATATATGATCCTCCAAAGATAAATTTCTGGCTCTACCACTGACTGTGTGGGATAACAAGGTTTCAAAAAGTTGGAAAAGAAAGTGGGAAATAATGTCACCATTTCCTCGAAGTGTCTTTCTTATTATTGTCAGGACCCTAACATTAATTTCCTGGTTGTTAATTTTAAAAAATGCAACTCCTCTACATCTTACCTAAAATTTATTTATTTTTGGAATGGATAGGAGAAATTATAGAAATCATAGAGCTAATAATATTTCACGAAAGATTAGTTTATCATGTATAGGCCAGAAAGAAGAATACTTATTTGATGGATTAATAAGTTTAGTTTCAACTTAATTATATATTTTGTATTTGCATCGTTTTGCTTTGTTTTATAAATTTCTATATTAATTAATGACAACATATGTAAGAGTTCTTTTTGTAGATAACCGACAAGACGAGCTCCACACCGTGGGCTGGCAATCCACTATGAACAGTGGGGCCACCAATTTTCGCTTTTGGTTTAGAAAAAATAGGCTTACACAAAAATAAAAGCATTCCCTAAAAGTTTTGGCTGAATATTTCCTAAAGCATTAATCCACCTGGCATTTTGGTTTCTTTCCTGAGAAGTTTGAAGGCTGAAGTAATGAAAAGTTTTCTTCTTCCTCTTGTATAAGTATTTTTAGTTGAAATGTTGTAGCTGTGACTGAGTTTACTGCTAATATGTATATCCATCTTTCAAGGTGGTTGGAGAATATGCAAGATTCTGAATAGGTAAAAGGCTAAGGTATGCTAAATATCAACTAATTTTGACAGTTATTCTACTTTCTTTAATCATGTTACTTAATTTCCTCTGGTGCCATGGCCCTGAATTAGCTCGATTGTATGTTGTACTCCACACTCATTTCATTTTATTTTTGTCTATACAGAAAGAAAAGAAAAACAAATTACGAGTAAAACAAGAGAAGGGGACATTGAAGATCAAATAAGGTAATTATTGGAATTATATTCATCCAATTTATTTATTTTTTGACAGTAAAGAAAAGGTAGACATATTCAGCCATGTTAAACATCAAAGAAAGCAGAATGAAAAGTAACAGATCTAAGCCATCTCGTTGCTCTTAGGAAAACGATAATAATATGCCTTCTCTAAGTTATTATACTTGTCAATTTAATTTAATTCAAGAAGGCGCATCAAATTATTTATTTATTCTCGTGAAACAATAAATTTTGATTATGCGTAGTTAGAGATATCCTATCCAGACTTGGACCCGGCCGAATCGTTCATCTTGGTGGAATTTGAATTGAAGGTTGTTCGATCCGATCACTTGGTCTATCGTGAATAAATGTTGGGTTTCCTCATCTGAAATCCAACTTCAATTTTGACTCCAACTCCAACTTTGGCCAAAATAGTGCCATTCTTAGCATATATGGTGAGACTTTTGCCAAATTTGGTGAGATCATAGCCAAATTTAGCAAGATCTTAGCCAAATCTAGCGAGTCTCCATCAAATATGGCAGATTTGCCATGATTAGTCCATGCCACCAAGTTTGAACCAATTTGAACGGATCCAATTGTCAGGACACATAAGTTGTAACAGTTGATGACTCATATACTTGCCGTTAACACCAACTGGATAAATCTAAACTTGCCATGAACGGGTCAATTGTTTGGTTGACCCTAAAACCAACTTCAATTGACCCATGGAGAGTCCTATGCATAATAAAGTCATACACTCAACCCTATATTGGAGTTTAGTTTGTGAAAGTTTTTATCCATGGAATCACATCCTAAGTGTATAAGAATATGAGATTATCACATTTGGTTTGTTACTCATATTGGCAATGCTTGGGTCTAGTGCATTGGGTTACTAGACTCAAACCATGTCCTACTCATATGATGTTGGAATCTTTGACAAAAATATCTATAAACCATTAAATTGACCAAAATAACCTTGTGACCACAAAACTGATCAAAACAACTCAATCTCCAAAATGATAATAAATCCTCTTAAAATCTTTAAATAACACAAATACTCCAAAACTTCCAAATTGAACAAAATATCTATGAAATTTCCTAAATGATCAAAATTCTCCCCCTTAACTACCTCCCAAATCTGCAAAATAACAAAAACCCTTCCGAAATAACCATAATATTCATGAAGTATCCAAATAGCCAAAATATCCCATAAATACCAAAATCTCTAAAATGACTTAAATATCCCCTAAGATCTCCAAAAATACTCCCACAAACCTTTAAAATTACCAAAATATCTTCAAACCTCCAAGATACCCCTAAAACCACTAAAATGATAAAAATAACTCTGAGATAACCAAAATACCTCTCCTCAAAAGATTCAAAATGCCAAAAATACCCCTAAAATTTTTTCAATAACCAAATTTTATATATATACACCTTATACAAAAACAACAAATGCTTTAAACATTTATAAATTATTTTTATTCTCTAACAATATAGGATATATGTACAAGATACATTTTAGATCTATAAATTGCCATGTGTGAAGCTCATAAAAACCAAAAAAAATAAAAACTGCCATGTGAGGTCAAAGATTCCAACTTCTTAAAGCCCTTCATTTAGTTTTCTAGGATTCTTTACTTCATAAAAAATGTATTAGGGTGAAGGTGATGGTGCATTTGGAACTATTGATAACTTGAGAGAACTTGGATTCTCTCAACACAATACACACACACACACACACACACACACACACATACACACACGCTAGCCTCATCACACACACTTTGCGTGTGCGATGAGTTTTTTTTTTTTTGGTCTTGTGTTATAATTTTCCCTTAAAAAAAAGGATAAATTTTTTTTGAGACATGGATTAGTAGGAGAGTATCCTATTTTATAGGCATTTTAAGTGGAGTTGGAGATATATTTTTACCAGGTTGTCCTTAAGTTTTTTTTTTTTTTTTCCTGTTAAACGTAAGGTTTGAGAGTATTTTTGAACCACATAAAAGTTCAGTTCAAAGAAGGGAATCCTCTTATATATAGTATAGATTCAACTTCTATGATGGATTCCCTATTTGGGTTTCAACATTTTGCGTACTAAAATAACATGATTCCCTATTTGGGTGTCAACATTTATACTATTAACAATAAGATTATCTGTTTGAATTTCAATATTTTGCGTACTAAAATAATAGGATTTATAAAGTTGAAGCCCTTCATTTATTTATACTATTAATAACAGGATTCCCTGTTTAGGTTTTAACATTTTGCGTACTAAAATACCCTTACACAAATTCTTTAACTCTCTAAAATATCCCCTATCATTTAATTAAATAATTTTAAATTAAAAAAAAAAAAAAAACTGGTTAAAAGAGTAATTTAGTGTTCCTAAAGTTTAGGCTTTTTACTTTATTTTCTTCATTCAATCTAAAACTTAGGATATTATCTCTATCTCATTAAATTAAAAAACACAAAAGCAAAAAAATAAAAAAGAGCATTGTTGCATGCGCAAAGTGCATGTGACAAGTCTAGTGTGTGTGTGTGTAACACACACACACACACTAGCCTCTAAGCATGTGCGTTGCAAGTGCTCAAAGGCTCTTTTATATATATATACACACACACACACACACTAGCCTCTAAGCATGTGCGTTGCAAGTGCTCAAAGGCTCTTTTATATATATATATATATATATATATATATATATATATTTTTTTTTTTTTTTTTTTTGGTAAAAGTTAATAATTTGTATCTATTATAATTTAGAAAAATATTTTTTTTTACTTTTCAATCAAATAAAAATGATAAGCTTTAGGGATAAGAAAAAAATAAGATAAATGTAAGGGGAAAGAAAGCTAAATTTTAGTAGTTCTCTTAATTTTTTATTTTCTTTGTTTTTTATATTGAGGTTTTTTACTTTTATTTGGATGAAAAAGGAATAAAAATGCTAAATTTTAGGGAATAAAAAGATGAACATGAAGGGAAAAAAAATCATAAATTTTAGGAGTTTGCTTTTTAAATTCAAAATGAAATTTGTTATTTGACATTTATGACCCTATTTTTAAAAGAGAAGTTACCATTCATTAATGAAGATATTTTTGAACTATATAAAAGTCTAGTTCAAAGAAGAGAATTCTCTTATATATAGTATAGATATATTCAACTTCTATGATAGAGAATGGATAATTTGAGGCATTGTTCTATTGAAGCATTAAATAACTTCTCTTTATTTACAAGACCACAATTCTTATCTTGCACTGCTAAGCAAGGTCATTTTAATCCAAAAAGGTACAACCATTTTGTAACCAAAAGCAAAATATGAAGGAAATGGGGCATGTTGGTCCCTAATTGAAAACTATTTACACCGAATGTTCTGATCCACCATGTTTTAATCCTGGTTTTGATCCACCATGCTTTGCTACATATAAAAGTATAAAACCAATAAATAGGCATCAAACATGTTTTGCCTGTTGATGCCTGATGGTCTACATATATTTATAGACCTCTTAACTTTAGGGCTCTGCTTGTGGATGTAGTTGCCTTCTGTATATTTGCACATAAGTCGTTATTGGCATTATCATTTTTCCTTGGTATATAGAGTATAGCCTAGAGTAGAAAATTAAGGGAAATAACACCAATCTCTATAAAAAAATTTGACATTAATCTCAAAATTTTAGGAAATGAGAGTCTCACCCGGCCCCTAAACTCTGTGATAAGTATTATTAACATATTTGATCAAAACAGTGGGGGCTCCACTTGTATGTGAGGGTAGTCCCAGGACCACCCTCACTTGCCAAATTTGTTTTTTATACTTAGCATAAAAAAAATTATATAAATAATTAGTTCAAACTAATCTGTTCTGTGACCACCCTGACTTGAAAAAAATATACACACACACACTTACAAAAAAAATATTATACACTAAATTAACCTATTTTGAGTAACCTAATAAAAATGTTAAACACCCTGATCTGAGAATCATAAGAATTTGAGTTCAACAAAAATAAGAGTAATGCTACATCTATAATATTTTCACAATAAATATTATGTGGTAAGCTGTTACTAATTTTAATTTGGGCTCAACATTGACATGTTTTACCTACCAATAATAGTTTGTTGCATAAGATTTGTTGTGAAAATATTGTGATCATTTTATTGTTCTCATTTCAGCATTTTCAATTTTCAATTTCCACTTTATTTCTTATTAGTCTATTTTTTTTTTCTTTAACTTTGTTAGTACAAATTTTTTTTAATATTTCATGTATTTGTGTGGTTTTTTTTTTTTTTATGTTGATATATTCAAGTTATCTCTTTATTAGATTTTGTATAATTTAAATTTCTTAGTGACACCCTAAAAAAAATCCCTAGAGCCGCCACTGGATCAAAATCTATGATTCGTCTTTGGCTTATCCTATTTTTGTTGACTACTTTTTCTTTGTTAATTAATAATGTTTTTAATTTGTCTTTGACTTATTGACAAAATAATTATTCATCCCTAGGTTACTTGATTTTTCCAAAAAATTAGAAAGAGTTGATTAAAATAGGATAATCCAAGGGTGAAAAAGAGATTTTATAATATACGTTATATTTATTATAGAGCTCAAGGAGATAATTTGAGGATCGATATTTCTTTTTACCTCAAGAGAGGGAGAAATTTTCCATTTAGAATTATTTTGGCAACTATTTTGTTAGTTGGCATGTTTTTGAAACATTTTAGCAAACTAGCATCTAGAGCCTTAGGTGCTCAGATTCCTCGAAGGAATTCGAGTTTTTAAGACTTGAGTTCTAAGTGTGGCAAAACTGAGGTGAACATAAAAATCCATGTGTACTGCTTTCTTCTTCCTCCAACTTTCTTCTTTCTTCTTTCTCCCAATCTCTTCTTCTCCTTCTTCAATATGCTTTCTTCTTTCTCCAGTTCTTCTTCTTCTCCTTTCTCAAACATCCAAACCCATTTCTCAAACACCCAAACCCTAAAATTAGAGAAATGCTCATTTCTATAGACCCAAATCAAAACATAACCCCACGGTACGGAATGACAGACCTCTTTTTGAGGTTTCAATCTCGGCACTAGAGCGGTGGCAAGCAACGTTGATGTAGGTATCTTGGGTTTGTTTTTAGTCCGACTCTTTTCTCTTTCTCTTAGCTTGGACTTGTTTTTGGTTTTACAGTTTAGGATGAAATGCAGTGTTGTGCTTTAGGAAACTCAAGTTTCACGTGGATAATTTTCCACATCATCTCTTACTAGCACATGGAACTTGAGCCTTAAAGGCTCGAGTTTGATAAGCAATCTCAAGTTCCACAAATTCGAGATTCTAGTTTACAAATATGTTTCATAAACATGCTAACTAACGAAATTATTCCAAAAATCATGTTAAATAGCAAAAAAATTCCTCTAGAGAGATTGATGAAATTTTCTTAAGAGGGATTTTTTTGTTGAAGAGTAGCATTTATTGTTGTTACATTTCTATTGAACCACATTAGTAGCCACATCATCCACTTATTTTCAACCTCTTATTTTCTCTTTTTAAACTTTTCTTCTCCCTGTTAAAAAAAAAAAAACCTATCTTCTTCCTGTTAGTCCACACCTACTATTAGACTTCCTTCAATATTTCTTCTCCATCTTTGTTTCTTTATCTCCCAACTACTTTCTACTTTACCATTACACTTCATCGTATTCTTTTTTTTTTTTGGTAGAACACTTCATCATATTCTCTTTCTTATATTTTAACACTCCTTCTCCCCATTTTATTTTGTATAAATTTGATTCAAATTTTTCCCGCACAAAACTGTGAGTACCCTCTCTCTCTCTCTCTCTCTCTCTCTCTCTCTCTCTCTCTCTCTCTCTCTCTCTCTCTCTCTCTCTCGGCGGATTTTTGTTCTTTCTTATAACTCTAATTAAGTTTGATAGTTTTTTTTATTTTTATTTTATAAATATGTGTTTTGGTATTGTGTTTATAAAATTTTCCATCTCAAAATCTTTTCTCTCCGTTTTATAGTTTTGGTTGAATTTTGGTTTGGGTTAATATTTAGTATTTTTTTGGAAATAAAAATTTGAGCTTATATCAAAACACAATCTATATGGCTATGAAATTGAATATGCCTACCAATTGTTTGAGCAATAAATTATTATGAAGTCTATCTTTTATTTCTTTGGTTTCATTTTTAATTTTGGTTAAAATAACATTGTAATTTTGTGATGAGTTTTGATTATTATGATAATTTCCTCATTCCTTAAGAAATGATAAATTTGAAAACTATAAAATTTAGTTGTATATTAGGCAAATATAATACACTACAACAGAAATGAGAAGAATACGGTTCACCTTAAAAACCATTTAACCAAACAAACAAAAAATAATAGAATGATATATTTGTAAAGATAAAAAATACTTCTAGAAATCTCCTTTTTTTTTTAAAAAAAAATAAACAATAATTGAAGTAATTGTTCATTTAATATTGAAAGTTCAAAATGGGTATGAAACACCCTTGAACGTTTAGACCCCAAATTACAAATTATCAATTTAAGCTTATAATCAAACAATTAATGTGCGGAACATGAACATAAGCCAACCATAGAATTGATATCTAATCTAAGCCAAATATAAACACATTCACAGCAGTAAATATTAGGCAAATATAAAGGGAAGGAAGATGCAAACACACAAACAACACACGATGTGTTATCGAAGAGGAAACCGAAGTCCTCGGCGTAAAACCTCTCCGCCGCCCTCCAAGCGGTGAAATAATCCACTAAAGAATGTAGTTGGGATACATGAACAGCAGAAAACCCTCCATGCCTAATCTACCCAAGTACCTAAGCCCTCCAAGCTTCTTGTTCTAATGAGGTTGCGCCGAACCTATTTCTTCTTTAGTTTCTCGGATTCCGCTACTAGACCATAGCATCAACCAATGTATATTGGTTCCTTCCTAACTGCTTCCCAAAAGCACCAAATAAACCTTCTCACAAACGTGGGTATGGTGAGATAAAGATTTGATAAAGAACCTCTCAAGGGTATGACAATGGAGAGGAAGAGAGTAGAGGAATTTGAGGAGTTTCTTATTGAAGATTAGGGATGAGGCAATCTTGTTTTTCTCTAGGGTTTCTTTCTCAATTTTTTTCTCTGGAAGCTCTCTTAATTTAGTGGGTATAAGGGTCTATATATAGTGGTGTGTGTTTGGAATATGAAGAGTCAGTTTTTGCCAAACATGGAAAGTTGGCGGCTTGGCCTCGCGGCTTGTCCAGGTTGCGAATTCAAGTCGCGACGTAACGGCTTGGCCAGCCTGGGACTTTTGTCCTGTAGTGCGATAGCTGGTGCGACCCTTCAGCTCCCCTGTGTGCTTCTTACGTACCTGCAGTTGGCGGCTTGTCAATCACGAGTCCTAGCCGCAAAACTCTGCTTCTTTGCACAAACATGAGCTTTTCTTCACACTCTCTTCACACACTACCCTTACATGAATCCCACCTAAATACATGGTTACTAAGTGCTAAATTACAAGTAAATTGGCACGGAATAAAGTCAACAAGATGGTTGATAAATTTCAACCTTACAAATATATTATACCCCATTAAATAACATTTATATACTACGGCTAGTTTTTTTTTTTTTTTTTTTTTTTTGGAGGAAAAAGACAGTGTAGCTTGATTAATTAAAACTGGCTAGTTGCGTGAGTTCCAGTTAGCTCAATTGGTAAAATCTCTGATGGTTGAATAAGAGATCTGGGGGTTCAATTCTCGCCTACACCAAAAACTGATTGGTGTCTTGGTCTGATGATAAAGAGCGTTCATTAAAAGCGGACGCCATAAGTTGAAACTCTCTTAAAAAAAAACATAAAAGTTTATCTTCTCAAAAAAAAAAAAAAAAAAACTGGCTAGTTGCAATTAAATTAAGGAAACTTTTTTTTAAGAGATAAAATAAGGAAACGAATTGAGCTTGTGTTGTATCACTTAAGCCTTACCACTGGTGGACTTCGCTTATTGAGGAAAGTAGTGTCCATGTAAAGAGAAGCATTATAGACTTATAGTAATAATCTTTTCATTCTTACGTTACATTTGAGTAATCTTGATACCAATTGCTAAAGTTGATGATTCAATTCCTTTTATAAAAACCAAAAACCAAAAAAAAAAAAAAAAAACGGAAGAGAGAATCTCTTACCAACTTTTTTCATCTTGACAGGTGAACAGCAAGGAGATTTGTAAGCAAGTGCAATTAATTCCTCAATTTACTTTATTGCGCAGTTGGTGGCAATTGTTTCCTTGTCACTTACCCACTAGTGTGTCAACGAGGTATACCTTATGTTGGGAATTTAAGCAAAATTCCAACCTGTGAGAAACAATAAAAATAGAGAAAACATACGCCAAAGAAAAAAAAATAATCACACGCACAAGACAGTATTTACGTGGTTCGGCAATTTGCCTACGTCCACGGAGTTGCAGGGATTTCACTATTATCAGGGAAAAAATACAAAGTGCGGCTACAGTGTTTTTTTCTCTCTCCCTAAAAAAAAACACAACAACAATAGTGATAACAAACCCTAATTATAAAAGCGGCTTTTATATCCTACTTACAGGGTTATAATGGGCTAGGCCCAAAAATAAACTAGGCTCCACAAAGCCCAACAAATCTCCCACTTGGAGACTAGTTCAATCATCAACATCAGCCGCTATCCTCCAAAAGTAATCCCTCATCCCTGCAACTCATCCTCTTGTCCTCAAGCTAGAAGACCAATTGAAGCTGCACACAGCTTCAACTTCTCAATAGTGACACCCTTAGTCAACATATCTGCTGGGTTCTTAGATCCACATATCTTCTCAAGTGTTACCAACTTATCTTCAACAAGGTAACGGATAAAGTGGTATTTTGTTTGTATATGCTTCGACTTTGAATGAAAAGCTGAATTTTTGGCAAGAAAGATTGCACTCTGACTGTCACTATGTAGAATGCCCATCTTCTGCTTCTTACCCAATTCATCTAAGAAACCATGTAGCCAAATCATCTCCTTTCCAGCTTCAGTTGCTGCAACATACTCAGCTTCTGTAGTAGACAAAGTAACAATCTTTTGCAGATTTGAAGCCCATGATATAGCTGTTCCACCCAGAGTAAATACAAACCCAGTAGTACTCTTTCTACTATCAACATCACCAGCAAAATCAGCATCTACATGACCTTGCAGCTTCAAACTTGCACCTGTGAAGCAAAGACATGTATCTGATGAACCCTTCAGATATCTCAGAATCCACTTGACTGCCTCCCAATGCTGCTTTCCAGGCCTACTCATGAATCTGCTCACAACTCCCACTGCATGTGCAATGTCTGGCCTTGTACACACCATAGCATACATCAAGCTGCTAATAGCTGAGGCATAAGGCACCTTGCTCATATGGTCCCTTTCTTCTTCTGTCTTCGATGACTGTTCTTTGCTTAGTTTGAAATGACTACCCAAGGGTGTGCTCACTGGTTTAGATTCGTTCATGTTGAACCTGCTGAGAACTTTCTTCACATACTCTGACTGTGAAAGCTTCAATGTACCATTAGCCTTGTCTCTAATGATTCTCATACCAAGGATTTGCTTTGCAGCTCCCAAATCCTTCATTGCAAACTGTTTTGACAATTGCTTCTTCAGATTATTAATCTCCTCAATGCTAGACCCTGCAATGAGCATATCATCCACATACAACAGTAAAATGATATAAGAATTGTCAAAGAATTTAACATAGCAACAATGATCAGCTTCACATCTCTTGAACCCAATTTTATGCATAAAACTGTCAAATTTCTTGTACCACTGTCTAGGAGCTTGTTTTAGGCCATACAAGCTCTTTCTCAGTTTGCAGACTAGATTCTCTTGTCCCTGAACAATGAACCCTTCTGGCTGAATCATGTAAAGGTCTTCCTCCAAGTCACCATGAAGGAATGCCGTCTTCACATCTAACTGCTCAAGATGTAAATTTTCCGCAGCCACCATTCCCAGCACCAGTCTAATTGTTGACATCTTCACAACTGGAGAAAATATCTCTGTGTAGTCAATGCCTTCCTTCTGCTGGAACCCTTTAACAACTAATGTGGCCTTGTAACGTTTGCTACCATCATGCTCATTCTTTATTCTGTATACCCACTTGTTGTGCAAAGCCTTCTTTCCTATTGGCAATTTAGTCAGTTCCCATGTTTGATTCCCCAACAAGGAATCCATCTCATCCTTCATGGCTAACTCCCACTTGCTTGAATTTTCATCTTGCAAGGCTTCATCATAACACTCTGGCTCACCACCATCAGTCAATAGTAGATAATTTAAAGCGGGTGAATAACACTGTGGAGGTCTAATGTTTCTGGAAGATCTGCGGACTTCAGCTACAGGTGTACTCTGATCTACCTGTAAATCTACATTCTCCTTATTTTCTTCACCCCTTTTCTGGACAGTACTTTCAGTCAATCCATCTAAGTTGACAAACTCAGATTTCTTTTGATTTATCTCTGCAATATCTGAGACTACAGTTGACCTGTCCTTGTACATAACCTGTTCATTAAATATCACATTTCTACTTCTGATGATTTTCCTGTTTTGTTCATCCCAAAACCTATAGCCAAATTTCTCATCACCATAGCCAATGAAAAAACATATTTTAGACTTAGCATCAAGTTTACTACGAGCATCAGAATCAATATGAACATAAGAAACACAACCAAAAACTTTTAAATGGGAAAATTTTACCTCTTTACCGCTCCAAACCTCCTCAGGAAGTTTGAACTCCATGGGAACTGATGGCCCTCGGTTTATCAGGTAAGCTGCAGTGCTAATAGCATCAGCCCAGAAAGTTTTTGGTAGTCCAGCATGCAACCTCATACTCCTAGCACGCTCATTAAGAGTTCTGTTCATGCGCTCAGCCACACCATTCTGCTGTGGTGTCCTAGGAATGGTCTTTTCCATCCTAATTCCCTGTGCAGCACAATACTCACTGAACCCTTCATCTATGTACTCTCCTCCATTATTAGACCTCAAACATTTTAGTTTTAAACCTGTTTCTATCTCAACCATGGCCTTCCACTTCTTAAAAGTTTCAAATACATCAGATTTATTTTTCAGAAAATAAACCCATACCTTTCTGCTTGAATCATCAATGAAAGTGATGTAGTACCTGGAACCTCCAAGGGATGCAATCGGAGAAGGCCCCCACAAATCAGTGTGTACTAACTCCAATTTTTCTGCCTTCGGTGTCCTGCCAGTTTTCAAAAAACTCACCTTTTTCTGCTTTCCTAAGATGCAGCTTTCACACATGTCAAAATCAATGGACTTCAATCCTGGTAGTTTTCCTTTTAACAGCAGCATCTTCATCCCTTTCTCACTCATGTGACCAAGCCTGCGGTGCCATAGGCTTGTATCAGTATTTGCATCAGCAACTGCAATTGTGTCTCTTGGACTTGAGGTCATATAGAGAGTGCCAGTCTTCTTTCCACGAGCCAATACTCTAGCTCCCTTTGTAACCTTCCAAGTACCACCAACAAATAGTATTGCATGCCCTTCATCATCAAGTTGTCCAACAGAAATCAGATTCCTCCTTAGGTCAGGAATATGTTGAACCTTCTCCAGTAACCAAACAGACCCATTGGGTAACAATATCCGGACATCTCTCATACCCACAACATCCAGGGCTGAACCATCAGCCAAATACACCTTACCAAAATCACCTGCAGCATAGTTCTGTATGATTTCTCGGTGTGGAGTGGTATGAAACGAGGCTCCTGAATCCAAAACCCAATCATCAATTGGACTGTCTACTGCAAGAAGTAATGCATCCTGTACCTCTTCTGTTACAGCATTAGCAGAATCATCTTCATTCTTCTTCTTAGGACTTTTGCATTGGTTCCTAAAGTGACCTGTTTTCCCACAATTCCAGCATTGTACTTGTTGGCCTGATCTAGATTTACTTCTGTTCTGATTAGTATTTCTGGATTTTGATCTGCCTCGATTTGAATTTCTGTTATTACCTCTGCCTCTTATCTCAAGGTTTAGGGCAGAACCAGATCCTGAGGTTTCACCTACATCTCTTCTGCGAATCTCCTCAGCCAGAATTAAATCTCGTATATCATTGTACTTGAGTTTTTCCTTTCCTGTAGAATTGCTTACTGCCATTCTCATTGCCTCCCAACTGTTTGGCAAAGAAGCCAAGACGATCAAAGCACGAATCTCATCATCAAAATCAATTTCTACAGACGACAATTGATTTGTAATAGTGTTAAATTCATTCAGATGTTGTGCTATTGATGCGTTCTCTGCCATCTTCAGGTTGAACAGTTTCTTCATCAGATGCACCTTGTTGTTTGCTGACGGCTTTTCATACATACCAGACAAAGCCTTCATCAGATCTGCTGTGGTCTTCTCCTTTACAACATTATGTGCAACAGACCTAGACAGAGTTAACCTGATAACTCCCATTACCTGTCTGTCAAGAAGAGCCCATTCATCAGCCTTCATTGCCTCAGGTTTTGTCCCCAAAAGAGGCAGATGCAATTTCCTCCCATAGAGATAATCTTCAATCTGCATCCTCCAATACGCGAAGTCTGTGCCATCAAACTTTTCTATTCCAGACGCCTTTCCTGCTTCCTCTGCCATTGCTCCCACTCAAACCTAACCCTAGGCTCTGATACCAGTTGTTGGGAATTTAAGCAAAATTCCAACCTGTGAGAAACAATAAAAATAGAGAAAACACACGCCAAAGAAAAAAAAAATAATCACACGCACAAGACAGTATTTACGTGGTTCGGCAATTTGCCTACGTCTACGGAGTTGCAGGGATTTCACTATTATCAGGGAAAAAATACAAAGTGCGGCTACAGTGTTTTTTTCTCTCTCCCTAAAAAAAAACACAACAACAATAGTGATAACAAACCCTAATTATAAAAGCGGCTTTTATATCCTACTTACAGGGTTATAATGGGCTAGGCCCAAAAATAAACTAGGCTCCACAAAGCCCAACACCTTAAATTTTGAAATTTTCACTGTCTTTAATCGTGTTCCCTGTTTAAGAAGCATAACAGTCTTTTATTTTCAGATAGGATGGAAATTGCAGCTGAAGTTGTAAAATGCACAGCAAAGCCCGTCATACTTCATGTTGGTTATTTGTTCCGTTTCAAGAAAATAGTTGATGATCTTACCAAAGCAACAAAAGACCTGCAGTTAGTGCAACAAAAGGTGGAAGAAGCTATCAAGCTAGCTGCAATGAACATTGAGGTTGTTGAGAAGGATGTAGAAGGGTGGTTGACAGATGTGAATCAGCTCATGAAAGAAGTACAGGCTTTGGAAAATAAAGTACAAGGAAACTTGAGGTTCTGTAACGACTGGTGTCCTGATTGGAATCGGAAATACAAGTTATGTAAGGAAGCCATACAGAAGACAAACGTTGTTCAAGAGCTTCAAAATAAGGGCAACTTTTCCAAAGTGGCCCATCGTGCTCCGACTCCTGGCATAGAGATCTTTTCATCTAGTGATTTCGAGGTGTTTGAATCTAGAAAATTGGCTTTCCAACAAATTATGGAGGCATTGCATGATGATGACAATAAAAGGATTGGACTGCATGGAATTGGAGGGATTGGGAAAACAACCCTGGTGAATGAAGTATACAAGAAAGTCAAAGGACTTAATATTTTCAATGACATTGTGATGACTGTTGTGTCCCAGACTCCTGATGTTAGAAGAATTCATGGTGAAATTGCAGGATGTTTAAATTTGAAACTTGAAGAGGAGAGTGATACTGCAAGAGCGAATCGAATATGCTCAAGAATAAAGAGTGTAGAGAAGATCCTCATAATCCTTGATGATGTTTGGAAAGATGTCAACTTAGAAGCTTTTGGAATTCCTTCTTGTGATGATCACAGGGGTTGCAAGATTCTTTTGGCTACACGAAGTGTGCATGTATGCAATTTAATGCGTTGTCAAAGGAAAACTCCCTTAAATTTCTTAGTGGAGGAAGAATCACTGGCTTTGATGAAAAAAATTGCTATAGTTGATGATTGCGAAGTCTTGAAAGATGTGGTACTAAAAGTTGTTAAAGAATGCAAAGGTTTGCCTATAGCAATCATTACAGTCGGAAAGGCTCTTATAGGAAAATCTCTCAATGATTGGAATGTGGCAATGCATCAACTAAGAAGGTCTAGACTTGTTGATATTGAAGGTGTTGATGAAGAAAATAATGCTTATGCATGTCTTAAGTGGAGTTATGATCAATTAAAACGCAAAACCAAGTTATGCTTTTTGTTGTGTTCTTTATTTCCAGAAGATTATAATATTCCTATTGAGGAATTGACTAGATATGCCATGGGACTAGAGGAAGATGAAGATTTTCACTTACTTGATGACGCAAGGAGCCAAGTGCGTGCAGCAATCAATAGCCTCAAAGATTCTTCTTTACTGCTAGAAGGTTCTAGAAAAGAATTTGTGAAGATGCATGACATGGTTCGCGATATTGGCTTATGGATAACATCAAAAGGGGAAAATGAATTCGAGCTAAGAGCCTGCACTCGTTTAGAGAGAAACACAAACTTTGAAAGAGCCACAGCTATCTCCTTGATTGATTTCAACACCAAACAACTTCCTGAAAAATTGGTATGTCCAAGACTCAACATTTTGTTATTGGGTGGAATTCAAAGTTCCAAAGAAATATCTAACTCATTGTTTGAAGGGATGAATTGTCTCAAGGTTTTAAAACTACATGACATAATCTTATCATCACAATCACTCGAATTATTGACAAACCTTCGAACCTTATATTTGGAAGGTTGCGATTTCAGTGATGATCTCTCTTCATTGGGAAAGCTAAAGAGACTTGAGACTTTGAACTTTTACAGATGTGGAATGGTTGCATTACCAAGTGAATTAGGGGAAATGGCGAGTTTAAAAATGCTAGATTTGACGGATTGTTATAAACTGGAACGGATTCCGCCAAATGTGATAGGAAGATTATCCCAATTAGAAGAACTAATCATTATTTGCAGCTTCAAGAATTGGGATGTTGAAGGGACAACCTCAGAAATAAGCAACGCTAACTTATCAGAGTTGGACTCATTAAGCCGCTTGGTTATTCTCTCTCTACGGTTGAACTTGAATCATTTACCCAAAGGCTTTGTTTTCCCGGACTTGCGTAGATATTACATATCGATTGACTGCCCATTCTGGACTTCTGTGACACCTAACGACTGTGGTAGTTTAACTTGTATTAACTCAAGAACCTTAGAAATCAAAGATTTGAATGCCTCCTCAATGAACGCATTGAAGTCATTGTTCCTTACCGTGGAATATATTTGGATTCAGTCTTGTGAGATGGAATGCATTGTTGATACAATTGGGGGAAATCACACCGCTACATTCGGTAATTTGGTCGTACTATATCTAAAGGAAATGAGCTGTCTGAGAACAATATGTGAGGGGCCCAACCAGTATGAAATCTTCAGCAATCTCACAGTTTTAACCGCAGTTAGTTGCCCGAGATTGATCAGTCTCTTCTCGCCGTCCCTTGCTCAAAGTCTGAAAAAGCTGAAAGAACTATATATTTTCGAATGCGATGAAATGAAGCAAATAATTTCAGTGGAGGCCGTGGGACTTGCTTCGCGCAGCAATGGGTGAAACAAACACCGTCTGCTTTGCGAGAGAGTGCCCAAGCTATACCGAGCTTGCATGGCTCACCAACCACACACAAGAACTACAAGGGACATCGGGGGACATAGCTGCTGCACACTACTAAACCACGTGCCTGCAAGGATGGGTCATCGCCATGCACAGGCCCGATGGTCGCCGTGGGACTTGCTTCGCGCAGCAATGGTTGAAACAAACACCGTCCGCTTTGCGAGAGAGTGCCCAAGCTATACCGAGCTTGCATGGCTCACCAACCACACACAAG
The DNA here is from genome assembly GCA_963669245.1 of Quercus cerris. Classification (NCBI taxonomy): domain Eukaryota; kingdom Viridiplantae; phylum Streptophyta; class Magnoliopsida; order Fagales; family Fagaceae; genus Quercus; species Quercus cerris. The sequence goes on along the minus strand of OY770009.1, from coordinate 10,859,504 downwards.
AACTACAAGGGACATCGGGGGACACAGCTGCAGCACACTACTAAACCACGTGCCTGCAAGGATGGGTCGTCGCCATGCACAAGCCCGATGGTCGCCGTGGGACTTGCTACGCGCAGCAATGGGTGAAACAAACACCGTCCGCTTTGCGAGAGAGTGCCCAAGCTATACCAAGCTTGCATGGCTCACCAACCACACACAGGAACTACAAGGGACATCGGGGGACACTGCTGCTGCCGTCGTCATCGTCGCCGCCGACGATGCATTTAGGCCCCACCTAGCGCCATGGAGCACGCAAGATTGGGTGCTTGGGGCTTCTCATGAGCATGCCTACCCGTGGCCAAGCTCAAGGGGGGTCGCCCCTGGGCATCGCCGAATGCCTCCCCCCTAAAGAGCCCTTAGGAAAAAATCTGCTTTGGCACGAGGAAACATTGATTTGTTGAGGAGGAATAATGGGTCTTTTTCGGAGCAATTCTTGGAGTCTTGCCCTGATTTTTTGTACACACACTAAGAAAAATCCAACCTTCAACATGTCAAAAGATGGAGGCCAGATTCAACATATTTGATATTGGAGAGTCACGGTCAACCAATATGTCTCCCAAAATTAGAGACTCTTTGGGTAACGAATTGCAGAGAACTGGAATATATCTTTCCTGTCTCAGTTGCTCGAGGTCTTCAGCAACTAGAAAGACTACTCTTACGAGATCTTCCTCGATTAAAGAAAGTATTCGGCCAGGAAAGAAAAGGCGAAATAGAGAGTCACCATCAACCTACAGGCTTCCCAAAATTAAAGACTATTGAGGTAGTAAATTGCAAAAATCTGGAATATATATTTCCGATCTCAATTGCTCGAGATCTTCCCCAACTCGAAAGTCTATCATTTGAAGATCTTCCTCAATTAAAGCAAGTATTTGGCCATGAAGAAAGAGGAGATGATGGGGATGGAAACAACAGCGTGCTATCTAAGTTGAGAAACTTAAAATTAAAGAACTTACCAGAGCTTGACGGTTTGGGTGGAGGAAATAGTTCTTCAGTTTGGCCATCATTGGAGAGGCTAGAAGTGGTGAACTGTCCTAAAGTGAAGTTGTCATTTTTTGCTAATGTGGAAGCGAATGTGCCAGCTCTGCAAAAGGTAATTTCTTAATTCTATTTATTCTACTCTTTCTTCGGTTTTGCACCTGTTTTTTTGGACAAAAACTAGTGCACCGGTGTTTGAATTCCATTTTTTGTTTGAGGTGAAAATAGTAAACAAACCAAAATAAATAAATCGGAAAACTAAAAGATTTTCAAGTAGTGTACTGTTGCTTAGGAGTTAGGAGTAGGACTAGCACGTATTGAAATGAAAAAAAGAAGAAGAAGAAGAAACTTGTTATACTTTTAATTGAAGCGATGTCACATACTCACATGTAATAATAATAATAATAATAATAATAATAATAATAATAACATTTGTAATGGGCATCACAATTTTAGAATTTTCCACTAACAATCCATTTGTTTTAAGAAAAAATCTTATGTAAATATGGTTTTTTTGTTTTTTTATCCTTTATATTTTCATGTGCTTGGTAACAAAAAAAAAAAGGTTTAAGGAAAACTGTTTCTTAATTTATCTTATTTAGCTTAACATGAGATAGAGTTGTTTTCCACTAAAAAAATTAAAAAAAAAAAAATTATCTCACACGAAGTTACAAGGAGAAATTAAAAAAAAAAATCTTAAATTATTTATTGTTGTTATCAAATCAATATATATATATATATATATATGTATGTATATGTATATATATAAAAGCAGAGACCTCATGTATAAAAGCACGAGGTTCTGCCAAATGGCACATTGTATGACATTTTTTTTTTTTTTTTTTCATTTGGGCTTTCACCTCATCTAAATTTAGCATTTATATCAAACTATTAAGTAATGACATATGCATTTATTTTGATATATTAATAAAATTCAAAGAATTTGTATACATATATTATTTGAAATGCTTGGATAGATATGGATGGATCAAAAAGTTGTGGGAAAGACAGGAATTAAGAAAACTTTTCAATTTTATGCATAAGACTAACTTGAATGCAAAATTGCAATAGTCAAATTCAACAAATATTGAGTAATATGATCATTTGTCTCCATATTTGTCAAATATAAATCCCCATTTCCTTTGGACTTAAAAATCAAACTTCCATAATTTCTCTCACAATATCTTTGGTTCCCTTTTTGAGAGGTATGTTAACTTCCAAAATATTATGCTCATCTTTAATATTTTGTTTAGATTTTATGTATTTGTTTTTATTGATGTAGCATTGTAATGTGGTTAGCATGGTTTTTCCATATTATGTGCTAATTTAGATTTTGGGTTTTTTGTATGATGCATACACATAGTAATGATTTGTAGTATATTTGGTGTTTTGGTTGCTTTTAGTTCAATTAAAATTTGGAGGTTAAATTGTGATATTATTGCATCATTATGGCATTATTGTTTCTGTTGTTGTATTCTAGCAATTTTTATAGCTAATCGATTAAGATATCATTCTTTCAACTTTCACCCTATTATAATTAAGGTCTTAGAAAATCAAAATTTTCTTTAATTAAAATATTAATGGGCCTTAATTTTATCTCATATCAATTCTGAAACTAAAGAAAAGTTACTTTCACTAACATAAAAATTATAGGTGTTGATATAGTGGAGATAGAGCCTTTAGTGGCATAAGAAATATCGAAATTAACACTATAAAATCTATATATAATGCATAAATCATACAAGAAAGACACCTAAGAACCACCAGGTTTGTAGGTGCTAATGTGAACGTAATATGGTGACATTTGTTGGTTGCATGAATTACAAGAATTTCCCCCCAATTTATTTAGTTTCAATTTTGTTTTACTAGAAAACTTTATAATTTAATTATGACAAACAATAATAGTATTCATGAAATCAATGGATCATAAATAATTTTTTTACTAAATTTATCAAAATGCTCTGCGCATCGTGTGGGATATCCGCTAGTATAAGAAAATTGTGAGTCCAACCCATGCAACTAGCCCAAAGGATGAGCTTGCCATCCAAGATTAAGGATTCCAATCTCTAATAGTAATAGGAATAGAAAAAGTCAAACATATATATGTAAGATAAAATTCAAAGTTATAGCCGAAAATAAATAACATAAACATACCTCCAGTCATAGTGGTTTAAGTCTTTGAAAAAAAGAAGACTCATTATATAATGATAGTGTATATAAAAGGGTCTTTTAGTCTATGGCCTTTATCTCACAAATTTCCTTTTGATGGAGACAAGTTATAATATAGGCTAGAATACAGACCCTTTTAAATTAAGATTCGTTCCATAACCTCCTTCCATCAAGGAGTTTAAAACTTGTAACTTCAAGATGTTTATTAACCAAAGGGGTTATATCAATTGAGAGTTACTTAGAAATTGTTATTCACCATAACGTCTTTCACAAATAAAATCCTTAAGACATGAGTTTTCATTTATCATTTAAATGTGGGCCATATAAAATTTTCTCAAAATCTTACAATATAAATTATAAAAAGCAATGTGTAGGGTTTTTTCTAATGATAGAAGATTTTCTTTAACCCTGAAACATATACACAAAAGAAAATTAGTTTAGGTTTTCTCTAATAATAAATTATGTTGGGTACTACAATCACATGTAATTTTGTGACTGAAGATTTCTAGTGAGTTTTTATTATTCTTAGAGAGGTATTATTGTATTTGGTGTAGATCTCAAGTTAGGCATAAACTTAAGAGCATTTTGTAATTGATTTGATAATATTGAAGAGGTAGGCACATTGTCAAATCACGTAAATCTTGTCTTGTGTGAATGTTTCTTTTGGCTCATGTTTTCTCTATTTTTCACACCTCACAAATCTAGGAATAGGGTTTAATTTCTAACAAAAATGATATATTTAAAAAATAAAAGTTTTTTGGAAAATAATTCATTTTCCAAAATGTTAATGTCAAAATTAAGTGTTAATGTCCACTTAGATGACTTTTCCCATGAGGATGATATTTAGTTCTTGATAAAATTTATGTAGTGTATGAATTTCTTAGAAGAGTATTGAATATCTTTAGAGTGTAGAAAAGTATTGAGAGTTTGTCAAGTATGTAGATTACATAAAGTATGAAAATTATGAGAGATATGAAGATCTGAGGCTATGAAGGTCAAAGGTTATGGCTGCTTGACAAATTATTCTCATTGTAATATAGATGTTGTGTTATATGGTGATGAATGCTCCCTAGTTTCAAGTGGGGGGGAGAGATGGGTAAGAAACTCAATATGAGAAGCCTGGAGAGGGTTTGATTCATTAGGCAGAAGGTCTTTGATCACTTTTCTAGTTTTTACTAAGAACTAGCCACAAATCCATGCAATGCGTGGGAATATATAAATATTATATAATAGGGTGTAATATAAAAAAAGTAACAATTACTTCAAGTATTGTCTATTTAAAAAAAAAAAAAAAAAGATTTCTACAATTTTTTTTTTCTTTTTAACTTGACAAATATATCATTCTATTTTTTTTTTTTGAGTATTTGATTAATATTTATTTAAGGTGAATTAAATTCGTATAACTTAAATTTTCTTAATATACAACTAAAATTTATAAGTTTCAAATTTATTATTTAAAATTTTCATCTCTTAAGGAATATGGAGATTACATTAATGATCAAAACTCATCACAAAATTACAATGTTATCTTAATCAAAATTAAAATTAAACCAAAGGAATAAAAGATAAACTTTATAATAATTTATTACTCAAAAAATTGGTAGAAATATTCAAATTCATAGCCATGTATATTGTATTTTGATATAAATTCTAATTCTAATTTCCAAAAAAAAAAAACTAAATATTAACCCAAAAAAGTTGTAAAAGAGAGATAGAAGACTTTGTGATAGGAAATTAAAAAATAAAAATACAATATCAAAACACATACTAAAAAAAACTATCAACCTAATTATATAGAGTTATAAGAAACGAAAAAAAATCCACCAAGAGAGAGAGAGAGAGAGTAATCACAGTTTTTGTGTGGGAAAATATGGATTGAATTGGAGAAATGGTATCAAATTTATACAAAATAAAATGGGTAAAAGAAGAGTCGAAATATAAAAAAGAGAAAAGGACAAGAGAAGTGCAACGGAAAAGTAAAGAGTAGCGGGAAGATAAAGAGGCAAACATGGAGGAAAATGGTTAGAAGAAGTATAGCAGTAGGTGTGGGCTAATAGGAAGAGGAAGAGTTTTTTTTTTTTTTTAATTTTTAAATTTCTTTAAGAATAGGAAGAAAAAAAATTTAAAAAGAGAAAAGAAGATATAGAAAATAAGTGGATGATGTGGCCACTAATGTAGCTTAATGAAAGCATAGCAACAACAAATATTACACTTCAGCTTTTATATATATATATATATATATAAATGAAAAAAAAAAAAAAAGTGTTTGTCCAAATATTTGGTCAGGTTTCCTGACTAGTACAAAGTACTTAGACAGCTAGACCTTTATTAAGAATGGCAAAACAGCCTTTGTCAAGCCATTTGGTCAGGTTTCTTGATTAGTGCAAGGTGCTTAGATGGCTAGACTTGTATATGATTTGTCATTTAGTAGGATTTCCTACCGGGCATTTAGAATGTTGGACCTGTGAATGATTAGTAATTTTGTGGATATATAATTGAAGATTAAGTTTTGGAAAGAGCAATCAAGAGTTTCCTTATTGTAAGTGTTGTCAAATGCGAGGATATTGACCAAAATACATGCTATACATTCTAGCTCATCAGAAGTCAACAATTTGAAGAAGACATGCCAAGCTTCATATCAATGTCAACTTTGAACTACATGTATAGAAAATGTGAGTCTTCACTCTTCGCCATTTGAGCCCCCTAGGAAGAACTTATTTTTTCTTTTCTTCTGGCTTGTAATAGAGAGAAATTCTATTTAGCAAATCTAATTTCCCTTAAGTAATAGATTGGTTTCTTTGTCAATGGGTCCCTCAAGCTTGTGTGCTCACTCTTTTGCTGCTTCTTGTCTTCTAGTAAATTGAGCTTCGCAAGTAAGGCTACGTGAGGGAGAGAATCGAGTAGTTATTGTAACATGTAGTAACACCACTTAACCCAAAAACTTAAACTTATAAGTTTAAGTCCAACTATGTTATTTTAATCACCAATCTTCTCATTATTATTTAATGTAGGACTTCACTTACACATATGTACCCAACATTCTTGGATTCAAAAATGATATTCCACCAATTAGAGCATGCTTGGGTCTCATGAAGTTTCTTATTTTTCATAAATATGAACTTTTATTGGGAAGGCCAATTCCATGAGATGTGAGAGAAATGATATGGATTGTGAGCCTTGATTCGTTAATAAAATATATGGCCATGAGATAAATCCGTATTTTAGTCGTTTCGGAGTGTTTTAGAAAAAGATAACTATTTTGTGTAATCATGACTTTTAAGACCCAATTTATTATATAGGATTAATCTTATGTCCATACAAGGCATGACTTAATTAGGAATCGGATATAAAATAACAAATATTTCAATAATATAAATATAAAATATTAAAATAGATAGTAAAACTAAAAGAACAAAAATTACTTCAAGTTACCTGACAAGTTCACATTGTATACATCCAAGTTTTTATAAAACCAAAGATTATACTAAATTATAAAATAATTTGAAATTTAAAATAAAATAAAAGCCATTTAAATATCTTTAGACTTTTGATTATAGAGTTTAATCAGAATAAGATTAATTTTTTTATAACAAAAAAAAAGTAATAGAGTTTAACCTAAATTAAACTATTGTTAATAATTGTAATGTACTTCTAATGATTTACATTGTAAAATTATGTTGTACAGCTTGTAATACTTTCATTTTTCCATATAATTTCAAATGTAAGGATTTTTTTTTTTTTTTTTTTTGGGTGTATAAATAGATTTTAGTCACAATTTATGTGAATTCCTGTTGCTTTTAACTAATAGAGATATAAATTGGTACATTTGTAGCTTCAAAATTTACAGATCTTGTCTCTGCACGATTGGAATGCAATTTCATTTGATTGGATTCAAGGTTTGTCAAATTTGGAAGAATTAGAAATTAAAAATTGTGGAGGAATACAAGAGGTGATTAAGCTTGAAGGGCTTCTTACTATAAAAGGAGAACAACAAGATTTGTTGCTCCCAAGATTGAAGAAAATGTTGTTGATTGATCTAATTGAACTAAGGTGCATATGGAAGGGCACAACTAAACTTATAAATCTCAACAATCTTGAAGATTTAAAAGTCATCAAATGCAAAAAATTGACACATCTCTTCACACTGGCCCTCACTCAAAGCTTACAAAAGTTGAAATTTCTTGAAATTAAAAAGTGTGATGAATTGGAGCATCTAATTGTTGAAAATGTAGAAGAAAAAGTCTTATTAGAGAGTCATCTCCAACCTTTATGCTTCCCTAAACCAAATGTGGTCAAAGTTAAGGTCAAAAGTTGCAACAAATTGAAGCATCTCTTCCATGTGGATCATTGGAATCCAGTTTCCATTTTTTTGACAATGGAAGAATTGGAAATAAAGAACTGTGGAGGATTGCAAGAGGTGTTCAACTTTGAAGGTTTTCTTATTAGAGAAGGAGAACAACAAGATGAGTTTTTCCCAAGGTTGAGGAAAATGTGCTTGGTCAAACTACATGAATTGACATATACATGGAAGGGTCCAATCCAACTTATAAATTTCAACAATCTTGAAGATTTAAAAGTCATCTGGTGCAAAAAATTGACGCATCTCTTCACACCGGCCCTCACTCAAAGCTTACAAAAGTTGAAATTTCTTGAAATTGAAAGGTGTGACCAATTGGAGAATCTAATTGTTGAAAATGCAGAAGAACAAGTCTTATCAAGTGATACACTCTCCGCTGAGTTGTATCAGGTGAATGTTCGTGTGGGTCGTATTGCACGACGGCAGGCAATCATGGGTGGGTTTGCTCCAGAGGCTACTCCTTCACCACCTACTCCAGCAGCTTCAGATTCTGAGGATGATGAGGATGATGATGATGATGATGATGATGATGGGGATGCTAGCTCTGCCGATGAGATGTCTACATGACACTCTACCCTTTGTCACCCGTGACAAAAAGGGGGAGTAGTTTTGGGCTATGAGAGTAGTCATCTTAGGGGGAGAGTTAGTATAGGACATTTTTTATAGGGGGAGTTTTTGTCATTTTTGAGGGATGTAGTGAGGCTATATATGTATTTTTTTCTTATCTCTTAGATACATTGATCTTCTATATGAGGTCATTTGACCATTTTACATACATTGTACTTATATTCTTTATATGTAGATGTATGTTTCTTTCACCTTCCTCTTCATGTGTTGTTTCTTTTCTATCTTTATACACATGTTCTTTATTCTTGTATGCAATCTATTTATTTCTGTTTCACACAAGATGTCTTGATGAGTTTTGTTTAAAGTGTTTCAGAAATACAGGTTGTCAAAGTCTACTTATCATAAGCTCTCTTCTTGCAAAGTTTTTCAAGAGTTTGTGTTAGGATAGATTTTATTGTATTCAACAAGTGGATATGAGTTGAGTGATTTATGACTTCTCTCATATGCTCATTTGTTTGTTGTGGTTTTGTCACGGATTGCCAAAGGGGGAGATTGTTAGGACATATATGTTTTAACTAGTTTAAGAACATATGTCACTTATTTATGTAAATTGGCTAAGCCTTTGACAAAACGCACTCTACTTGTAATTGGATAGTTCTAGATGATTTTAATACTTCAAGAAACAATGTTTCAAGGTCAAGTGTTGAAGTCATCAAGTCTGTCCAAGAGAAAGCAAGCTGAAGTGCAAGGTTTTTAAAGCTCGACACCTGCTCGATAGCTACCTCGACACCTGCTATCTGTCGAGATTTAAAAAAGTCAGATTTCCAATCTGATTTTCTTGGGATCCGTGAATATGTTTTTGGGCTTTCTTTTTTTCTAACCCTAAACATATAAAAGGATTATTTTAAGAGCCGTCAAGTGTGACACAAGTGGCTTTAGCATTGAGCAATCTCTGTTCAAGCAAATTGTGATCAACAGACGAAGTTCTTGACCTAGTTCATCTTCCATCAAGAAGTTGTTGTGTATTTGCACTATAGGGTTTTGTAACCAAGCATCTTCCTGCTATTCATCATAAAGGATGAACTAAAGAACTTTGCAGCCAACCATTCTTCCTCAGTTGGTGTTCTGAAGTCGCGTACTTGGATCCGCGCATTGGTTAGTCACGTACTTGGGAGCCATGCATCAAAGGTGGAGACTGTCACTACAGATCAAGTCCAATTGGGTATTGGGGTAAGGGTTTAACTGTAGGTTGGTAAGGTACTTGGGATTCCTTTACTTATAACCGCTTGATTTGATAATAGTGGAGTTTCGGGAGTGGTGACCTGAAAATCACCCGATGGGGTTTTTGCCATTAGGGTTTTCTCCATTCGTAAACAAATCACCGTGTTATTTATTTTCCGCTGCATATTTAGTTGTTGGTGATTTGTTTGTGCTTCCATAAAATTGCATGATTAATTGATTAATTAATTACTTGGCTAAATTAATTAATTAGGGTTAATCACAAGGGGTCATTCAGATTGTGACCTATCAAGTGGTATCAGAGCAGGCACACTCTGATTAGGGTTTAATCTTTGCTGTGTTGATCCATTGACCCCTGTTTGTCATGGATAGAGGACATTCTTTAATTATACCTCCTTTATTTGATGGCACTAACTATACATACTGGAAAGTACGCATGAGAACTTTCTTGCAGTCTTTAGATGAAAAGGTGTGGCAAGCTGTAGAGATTGGCTGGACTAAGCCAACAGAAGAATTGGCCGATTGGGATGATACTAAGATCAAGGCGGCTAACTTCAACAGCAAAGCGTTAAATGCCCTATTTAGCGCAGTCACAAATGAGGAGTTCAAAAAGATATCCTCAACTGAAACTGCTAAAGAGGCTTGGACCATCCTCCAGACTACCTATGAAGGCACAAAGGCTGTCAAAGATTCAAAGTTTCAAAGGCTCACTACAAGCTTTGAAGAAATCAAGATGGAGGAGGATGAGTCGTTTGATGAGTTCTATGCCAAGCTCAAGGACATAGTGAACTCAACCTTCAATCTTGGGGAAACCATCCCTGAACCCAAGATTGTAAGGAAGGTGCTCAGATCTCTACCTGAGAGATTCCATGCCAAGATCACGGCAATAGAGGAATCAAAGGACATTGACAAGATTCATTTGACTGAGCTTGTAGGAAACTTGCAAACCTATGAGATAAGATTATCTAGGATTGGCAAGTCAAGTAAAGGTAAAAGCATGGCCTTGAAGGTAAAGAACAGTGATATAGATGAGTCTTCCGATGATGAAGATTCTAAGATGAAGTCCTACATCACTCGGCAGTTCAAGAAATTTATGAAGAATGCCAATGGAAGGAGCTTCGACAAGGACCGTAGGCAGTTCAGTTCTTTTCAGTCTAAAAGCCAAGACAAAGGGAAGAAGGATGTTAAGGATGGAAGTCAGTACACTGTTCCTGCAGGACCAAAGTGCTTTGGATGTCATGGATTCGGACACATGAAACATGAGTGTCCTACATATCTCAAGAGCATTGGGAAAAGCAAGGCACTTGCTGCAACTCTAAGTGACACTGAGCCTGAAGATGATTCCGACAATGAGAATGACGGAATCTTAAATGCCTTCACTGCCACAGTCAATCCTACGGAAGGGATTGTTGAAGAAATAGATGAAGAAGAAGAATTGGTGGAGTCAAAATTTGAGAAAATGGATGATCAAGATGATATCCATTCAGCCTATGAGAAGCTTTACAAGCTCTCTGAAAAGAATGAGAAATTATACAGGCTGGCCACCAAGAAGCCCAGTGATGTGGAACTTGATCGTGAAGAGTTGTCCACAAAGTTTGATGAGGTGAATCAAACTATTGGAGCACTGAGATTTGAAAACAACTTTTTGGCTGAGAAGACCAAGAAGCTTGAAGCAGAGCTGTTTCAAGTCAGAGCTCAACTAGAGAGGACTTCAAGTGCAAAGCTTGATGAGATGCTTAGCAATCAGAAATCTGCTTCGGATCGAACTGGTTTGGGGTATGGTATTTCTTTCTCTAATACTGCTTCTACTAGCAATACTGTTTTTGTTCCTCCTGCTAATAATTCTAAAATTGAGAATATTGATGTTAAAACTGAATTAGCTAGTGAGAACTTAGACAAGGGTAAATTCATCTTAGGAGCACCCCCTAAGTAAGATAAGAAAGATGCTAAAAACCCTAGGGCTAAGAAGGCTAACTCTCAAAAGCCTAAACAAAAGAAGCAGCATCTCTGTCATCATTGTGGAGCTGTCGGTCATACTAGACCAAATTGCTATAAGTGGTTAGCCACTCAACAGAGCAATGGCATGATAGCATCTGGAAGCCAAAATCAGCTTCAATCCTTTCTTGCTCCTCTTGGAGATCTTCTGAAAGCCCTCATGTTCCTTTCGAACTTGAACGGGTTAAATTCTTCCCCCTCACCACCAGTTCAAGGTTTCAATCAAAGGAAAGGCTCTTCCAAGGTGTGGAAGAAAAAGGACTTTAAGTGATTTCATCACTTTCTTTTTCCTTATTGTTTTTCTGAGTATTGCATTGCTTGTGTGTTTTGTTTTTCTGTTGAGTCAGTCTAGTTTTTGCTTCATTTTGTTTAACATGTTTTGAGTGTTTACTTTCAAGTTTTGTTTATTTTGTTTTTGATATATATAAAAAAAAATTGAAAAATCAGAAAAATACAAAAACAGTGTGTGTTATGTGTACTTTGGTACTTGTGTACCTTAGATGGCCAATGAAACAAAGTTTTCTAAACTTTGTATCTCTTGTAGCTTAGATGAGCATCTCTATGCACAACTAAGCAAGTGAGCTTTGTGGCTCTTGTTTGTGATAAGTAAGATTAGGTTATCTCTTAAAACTTATTACTCATATCACTCTTTTTGACAGGTAGGACTAAAAAATCCTAAGAGAAAGGCATAAATAACTATCTCACCACTAATACCCGCCAATCATAATATGACACCTGTATGCTTCGGCATAGCAAAAGTGCAGTGTCAAAGACATTCGTATGCTTCGGCATAACAAAAATGCGATGTCAAATGCTTAACATCTTGAGTATTTCTTTTCTCTCTTTTATATACCCATGTATGATATGCTAAAAATAAAAGAAAACATGCAAAGAAAATAAAAAGCAAAAAGATTAAAAATGCTTTAAATATGGTTGCAAGCGTGTATTCTAGGAGATGTGGGAGTTATAGGATGTACCTCGAAGGTGATAGTCCCCATCAAACAGTTATGATTGTGTGTGAGTTAAAAGTTATTTTCTCATATCTCAGATCATCATAACATGTATACACATATGCAATCTTGCGATATTTTTCACACACAACACGCAATATTCTTTGCTACTTTTGATACATGTGCAGGTACAATGTGATTTGGCCATCACAAAGGTTTTACATGTGCTAATGTATGCTCACTAAACTGTCATAACTTGTTTTTGAAATATAAAATTGGTTAGACTTGTTTAGTGTGTGTGTGTATTTTGGGTGATCCTTGTGCTAATTTTTTGTTGAGAGATGTTTTTGAGAGGTTTATATGTTAAGTGGATCTTTGGTTGAGATGTGTGTTGGATTGCATTCATGTCTGTGTTTTTCCCTTCTCGAAAAACTGCTTTTTACTGCTGGCTCGACACCTCCTCGATACCTGGTCATCTGTCGAGCTTCTCAAGTTGTTTCTTATCGCAATCTCGACACCTCTTCGACACCTGATGGATCGATCGAGAAAGTCTTTGTCCCCTCGATAGATTCTCGACACCTAATGGATCGATCGAGATTCACTTATGCTGTTTGAGTCTTCTTTCTTGACACCTGTCTCGACACCTTGTGGATCGATTGAGATATCTTCTGTCTACTCGATACCTTCTCGACACCTTTGCGATCGATCGAGCTTCACGTATCTGGATTTCTTCTTGCATCTCGATACCTCTCGACACCTTCAGCTGTCGACGGCAAATTCCTCGATACCTTCCTCGACAGCTTCCTCGATACCTCTCGACACCTCAGCTGTCGAGATTTACTGAGGTGCTTATTTAAGGTTCTGTCGCAATTTTTTCAGTTCTCACTCGATCTCTCTCGATCTCTCCGTGTCTGTTCATCTCCCTTTCACTCTCCTTTCACTCAAATCCTCCAACCCTTTTGGATCTTGATCATTTCTTGCTCAAATCACTTGGTAAGATCTCTATTCTCTTCCTTTTTCATGCATTGCATGTTTGAAAACCTAGTTTTTGGGATTTTTCATTAAAATTTGGGGTTTTTCAAAATTGTTGAGTTTTTCTTGAAATTTTGGGTTGGGTTTACACTTAAATGTTGTTAAAATGTCATACATTGCATTTCATGTGCATTATAATGATATTTACATGCATTTAGATGTGTGCTATATGTTGTGTTATGGTAGGATTGGATTAGGCTGAGCCCATGATGATATTTGTGTTTTGCATATCACATGATCATGCATTCCCATGCATACGTACTTGTTTTTCAAGATATTTGTCATTTATGAACTGTTTTGGGAAATTTTCTGAGTGTCTCTCTCTCTCTCTCTTTCTCATTCTTTTACGTTAGTAGTGTCTATGGCACCCAAACGTAAATCCACTCCTGCTCGGAACCCTCTACGTTCTGGAGCTTCTACTTCTTCAGATACTGCTCCCTTTAATCCGGTTCCGTGATGGAGATGCCTATAAGGCATTTTCGGAGAACTTTTCTAAACGAGGTGTTCATTCGGAACGCCAAGTTATTATGGCAGACTTCGCCGATACTGACCTTCCCTCTGTCATTCACAGTAGGGGATGGGGGTCACTGTGTGACATCCCGGTCACTTGCCCTCTCGTGCTGATACAGGAGTTCTACTCTAACATGCACGGGATTGATCTTTCAGTACCTCACTTTGTCACTCGCGTTCGAGGTACGCGCATTCCTGTCACACCGCAGTTAGTTGCGGAGGTGCTTAGGGTACCTAAGATAGAGTTTCCTGATTACCCCTCTTATGAGCGTCTGAGGACTGTGTCCAAAGATGAGCTCATTTTCTCTTTTTGTGAGCGCCCTGCTGATTGGGGTGAGCATCAGTTCACATCATGTAGGCCTTTTGCTAAAGGTCCTAGATTCATTAACATGGTGATGACTTTTGTTCTCCATCCTTTTTCTCACTATAACTCTATCACAGAGCCTCGTGCTCGATTTTTGCTATCTTTGCTAGAGTTTCTTACCATAGACTTCCCTTCTCACTTCATCCGGTCTATCATAGAGGTATATCTTGATTCGGCGTCCCGTGATAAGCTCATCTTTCCTTCTGCTATCACGCGGATTCTATGCCATTTTTCTGTTCCCTTTCCTGTGTCCGACCACTTCGCATACATATCTGCCATAGATGCCGCTACCGTAAAACGTAGTGAGGCGCAGTTCAGGTCGAGATAGTCAGGTGCCACTCCTCCCTCCCGTTCGGCTCCATCCAGATCAGCTTCATCTACATCTGCTCCTTCCTCCTCTTCGAGCGATGTATCCCTTGGAGATATTATGGCGCAGCTGTAGCGCATGGACACTCGTCTTGATACACTCTCCGCTGAGTTGTATCAGGTGAATGTTCGTGTGGGTCGTATTGCACGACGGCAGGCGATCATGGGTGGGTTTGCTCCAAAGGCTACTCCTTCACCACCTACTCCAGCAGCTTCAAATTCTGAGAATGATGAGGATGATGATGATGATGATGATGATGGGGATGCTAGCTCTACCGATGAGATGTCTACATGACACTCTACCCTTTGTCACCCGTGACAAAAAGGGGAAGTAGTTTTGGGTTATGAGAGTAGTCATCTTAGGGGGAGAGTTAGTATAGGACATTTTTTATAGGGGGAGTTTTTGTCATTTTTGAGGGATGTAGTGAGGCTATATATGTATTTTTTTTTCTTATCTCTTAGATACATTGATCTTGTATATGAGGTCCTTTGACCATTTTACATACATTGTACTTATATTCTTTATATGTGGATGTATGTTTCTTTCATCTTCCTCTTCATGTGTTGTTTCTTTTCTATCTTTATATACATGTTCTTTATTCTTGTATGCAATCTATTTATTTCTGTTTCACACAAGATGCCTTGATGAGTTTTGTTTAAAGTGTTTCAGAAATACAGGTTGTCAAAGTCTACTTATCATAAGCTCTCTTCTTGCAAAGTTTTTCAAGAGTTTGTGTTAGGATAGATTTTATTGTATTCAACAAGTGGATATGAGTTGAGTGATTTATGACTTCTCTCATATGCTCATTTGTTTGTTGTGGTTTTGTCACGGATTGCCAAAGGTAGAGATTGTTAGGACATATATGTTTTAACTAGTTTAAGAAAATATGTCACTTATTTATGTAAATTGACTAATCCTTTGACAAAACGCACTCTACTTGTAATTGGGTAGTTCTAAGTGGTTTATTTACTTCAAGAAACAATGTTTCAAAGTCAAGTGTTGAAGTCATCAAGTCTGTCCAAGAGAAAGCAAGCTGAAGTACAAGGTTTTTAAAGCTCGACACCTACTTGATAGCTACCTCGACACCTGCTATCTGTCGAGATTTAAAAAAGTCAGATTTCCAATCTGATTTTCTTGGGATCCGTGAATATGTTTTTGGGCTTTCTTTTCTTCTAACCCTAAACATATAAAAGGATTATTTTAAGAGCCGTCAAGTGTGACACAAGTGGCTTTAGCATTGAGCAATCTCTGTTCAAGCAAATTGTGATCAACAGACGAAGTTCTTGACCTAGTTCATCTTCCATCAAGAAGTTGCTGTGTATTTGCACCATAGGGTTTTGTAACCAAGCATCTTCCTGCTATTCATCATAAAGGATGAACTGAAGAACTTTGCAGCCAACCATTCTTCCTCAGTTGGTGTTCTGAAGTCGCGTACTTGGATCCGCGCATTGGTTAGTCACGTACTTGGGAGCCGTGCATCAAAGGTGGAGACTGTCACTACAGATCAAGTCCAATTAGGTATTGGGGTAAGGGTTCAACTGTAGGTTGGTAAGGTACTTGGGATTCCTTTAGTTGTAACCGCTTGATTTGATAATAGTGGAGTTTCGGGAGTGGTAACCTGAAAATCACCCGGTGGGGTTTTTGCCGTTAAGGTTTTCCCCATTCGTAAACAAATCACCGTGTTATTTATTTTCTGCTGCATATTTAGTTGTTGGTGATTTTTTTGTACTTCCATAAAATTGCATGATTAATTGATTAATTAATTACTTGGCTAAATTAATTAATTATGGTTAATCACAAGGGGTCATTCAGATTGTGACCTATTAGAGAACAACAAGATGAGTTTTTTCCAATGTTGAGGAAAATGTGCTTGTTCAAACTACATGAATTGACATATATATGGACGGGTCCAATCCAATTTATAAATCTCAACAATCTTGAAGATTTAAAAGTCATCTGGTGCAAAAAATTGACGCATCTCTTCACATCGGCCCTCGCTCAAAGCTTACAAAAGTTGAAATTTCTTGAAATTGAAAGGTGTGACCAACTGGAGAATCTAATTTTTGAAAATACAAAAGAACAAGTCTTACCAAAGAGTCATCCTCAACCTTTATGCTTTCCTAAACCAAATGTGGCTAAAGTCAAGGTCAAAAGTTGCAATAAATTGAAGTGTCTCTTCCATGTGGATCATTGGAATCCAGTTTCCATTTTTTTGACATTAGAAGAATTGGAATTAAAGAACTGTGGAGGATTGCAAGAGGTGTTTGACTTTGAAGGTTTTCTTACCAGAGAAGGAAAACAACAAGATGAGTTTTTCCCAAGATTGAGGAAAATGTGCTTGGTCAAACTACATGAATTGACATATATATGGAAGGGTCCAATTCAACTTATAAATTTCAACAATCTTGAAGATTTAAAAGTCATTGGGTGCAAAAAATTGACGCATCTTTTCACACCGGCCCTCGCTCAAAGCTTACAAAAGTTGAAATTTCTTGAAATTAAAAGGTGTGATGAATTAGAGCATCTAATTGTTGAAAATGTAGAAGAACAGGTTTCATCAGGAAGTCATCTCCAATGTTTACGCTTCCCTAAACTGAAAAAAGTCAATATCAGAAACTGCAAAAAATTGAAATATCTCTTCCCCATGACCATCGCTGATAGTCTTTTAGAACTACAAGTTTTCCTAGTAAAAAAAAACCCTCAACTTATGGAAGTATTCACATATGAAGGAGATGCTGGAGTTCAGAAAGATGTAATGCTCCCTCAACTAGAATTGATAGGACTCAAAGGTCTACCAAGCCTTGTTAACTTCTGCCCAAAGAACTATCAGTTTATACTGCCAAAATTGCTGAAGTTAAAAGTGGAAAGCTGTAAGAAGATGGGGACGACTTTTACCTGTACTCCAGATAGAATTGTGCTTATAAATGGAGAGGTAATGCAATATTCCTGCCTCTTTTTTTATTATCTGTTCACTAAATTAGAGTCAATTACTACTAATAATAATTATTTGATTTATAACACCAAATATCCTATATATGTTGTGCACGTGCTTAATTATAATCAACCCGCACTGATAACTGATAAGTACCGTTTGTTTAGTTGGGAGCTTGAGACGAATTTTATTATATTTTAAAAATGTTATTGATGAGTGTGAACTCGTCAGTGCTTGTTCGATGGACGGAGACGATCTTCCAGCCCTTAGAGATGAACACCGGTGTGGTGCCTGCCACGACGCCTCCGATGGTCAAGTTAGTAAAAGAATATTTGAACAATGCAATTGGAAAGAATTCAAGAAAATGTCTCAGTGAGTTTTCTGTATGTGTGTGAAAACGATGAGAATTACCCTCGGTTTGGGGATTTTAACTGCACTTTGTCACATATTCACATAAATTGATCACCTGTTTGTATGAATGTCAATGTGTTTGCTGAGTTTTGTCTGGTTCCACCTGCTCTGTTTAGTGAAGGTTTCTTGCTCCTCTTTCTCGTCTATTGGGACTTAGATTCTTTAGGTCCAGGCAAATGAGCCGGGCGCTTATTTTGTCGTCCCATTACTGCCGATTTGATTTACTTCGTTTATAACTAACATCCGTCGACGCGGACTGTTGCCACTTTTTCAGGCGTCAGTACAATCGGACTACCTGGCTAATTTTGGCTTTTTAATGACATAGTTCGTCGTCGTCAGTAGTTTACATCCGCCAATGCGGAATCTTACTACTTAACCAATTTTTTTGGCTTTTCAATAGATTTATATCGTCAGTAGTTTACATCCGTCGATGCGGAATCTTACTACTTAACCAATTTTTTGGCTTTTTAATGACATAGTTCGTCGTCGTCAGTAGTTTACATCCGTCAATGCGGAATCTTACTACTTAACCAATTTTTTGGCTTTTCAATAGATTTTTATCGTCAGTAGTTTACATCCGTCGATGCGGAATCTTACTACTTAACCAATTTTTTGGCTTTTGGCAAATTCTTTGGGCTGGCCTGTGAACACAAATATTCTTTTACTAACTTGACCATCGGAGGCGTCGTGGCAGGCACCACACCGGTGTTCATCTCTAAGGGCTGGAAGATCGTCTCCGTCCATCGAACAAGCACTGACGAGTTCACACTCATCAGTTATTATCATTTTATTTGTTTCCTCTTGCTTTGCCAGAATATATAAATGCTTGTTGGCTTTCGATTTGGTTGTTCAGGTAGCCCAGATAGACGAGCCTACAGGGATTTCAACAATTTCTCCAATGCTTACCATGTGCCCTGCCAACAACGATATAACATGGAGGACAGGTTTTAACTTTTAACTACACGAACCTTTTATTATATTTAATTTTTTTTCCTTACTTCTTGCTTTGACAAAATAAATTATTGTTGTGTTCAATTCATTTAGATGTGAAAGACGATCCTACAAATTATGACTATGATGAAGAATTCGAATGGGAAGATGATGACTCTGAAGATGATGATTTGGATTCTATATGATCTTTTCTATACACGTGGCTTAAATTGTGGTGGGCTTATGGATGGTTGGAGGTGCTACTTCTCTAGAGGTCTCCGTCTTGAAGATTGTCATCTCTGTATTTCACAACTCTTTGCTTTCTATTTATTTTCTTTTAACATTGCTATATCGTTGAACTCTAAATACGTTACAGGTGTGTGTGATAATTCTACTTTTCTAGTTCCTTTACACTTTATGCTTTCAGCAACACAAGACAACAAACAAATAATTTATTTGATGCGTGTGTTTTGTTTTGTTTTATTTTTTTGATAGATAATGTGTTTTCTCTTTTTATTTCTTGAACAAGAGAAAAATATTTGTACAACTTTTTTTAAGTGATAATTTATGATTAGAACATCATTTTTACACTTTTTATTATACACTAATTACAACAGATATCCAACAAATATTTCATTCTATACAGACATCCAATCTGAAAAGGGTCATAAAAATCTTATTAGATTTTAATTGGCATTCTAATTTGTCGGCTTGAATTTTCTCAAACCTTAGTTGCATGTCTCTCATTTGCATGCATTGTCAACACTTCAATACACACAGCTTGTTATTCAGAAGTGGTGTGGCAAAATGTAAGAGTTAAAGATCTCTTTGAAGTGGCTATTGTGGAGGGGTTGTGAGAGAAGAGAAAATTTCTCTTTGTATTAGGTGCAACCCCAAACTTTGCATTGAGTCCCAACCTTTGTATTTTGTATGAGAGAACAATGGGGTGTATTGGGATTTGGCTATTGTGACTTGTGAGGGTGCTATTACACCATTTTGCATTTTTCACATTTATTAGTGAAAATATCTTTTGTCGATGCCCCTGGATGTAGGCTAAAAGCCAAACTACATAAATTCTTGGTATTTTTTTTTTCTGGTGTGTGTGTTTGTGTCTATTTTCTTGTCAATTTTTCCTTGTTCTTGTTATTTATTTGGTGATATCTTTCAAAAGTCCATAATATTTTCATAATCAATCTTGTGTGGAGTGCTATCCAGAAGCATTTTCTTGCAACAATTTGGTAGTAAAGCTTCCGCTATTCAGAACAAAAACAAATTGTATATACAGAGAGATTTGAAGACTTAGCCATTAATTAACCAATAATAAGAATTACAACAAATCCAAGTCTAAAATAACATTGGCATTCGAGTACAACTTTGTTGCCATGACATCCTTGAATGCTGGCTGCTTTGAGATTTCTTTAATTCTCATAAAATGGCTGTAAGCCTGTAACATGATGTTTCAAACCCACCTTCATTAACGTACAACCGTCATTGTCCTAGTCATATGTATTTTAATGTTTAAATATAATATTTAGCTTTCTGAAAAATCATGGATTCAACTACACTCTCTACACGCTACCTTTCTGGGCATAAAGTTATTCCAGAATCTCTAATTTTTCTAATAAACCTTGGGAGTTTATCACACTTCAGGCTCTTATAATGCTCTTTTCCCATTCATACACACCAGATCTGTCCACCTTTAAAGGTGATAATACCTGCAAACTTAGTGGTTTTCTTGAAATTCCATTAGCAAAAATGACTTAAAAGAGTTTGACAAGCATGGAGTTCATCCATCTTCTATGAATCAATGAGTTCTATTGGAGCATTTTAATATTAATTAATTAAAATGGATAAATATTACAACATAAATATAAAGATATGGGGTGAATATGGAAGATGAGAAGTTAGTGAATGGTTTAATCCCACATTGAAAATGAGAGAGACTATTTTATTTTTTTTAATTGTGATGATTGATGGGTTAATATGAATTGACTCAGTTATTGGGCTAGATATGTGTGCAAGGGGGAGTTGAAGGGTGGAATGAATCAACCTCTTGGATTCTCTTACTTGATAGTCCATTCAGAATAATTACTATATCCGTTCGTGTGGCCTATTAAGCCTATAAATAGATTCTTTGAGACCCAATCCAAGTGACTGCAAAATACATTAAAAAAAATAGAAAGGTTCTTGGGAAGGAAGGTTGTTCTTTTTGATGGAACTTTGGACTTGACCACATTGTATAGAGGTTGTTCAAGCCACACGACTCTTGTTAGGCTATTGTATCCTAGGAGAGACAAGTTAGAGACGGTCTGCACCAGTTACGAAGTTTAGCCAGCCAAGGGCTTGAATCTCCTTAAAGAGAGCGAGTGCCACACCTCAGTCTAAATAGTGTTGTGTAATGTTTTTCCTTAAATTAATAATATTTAGAAGTATTATTTAGTTTCTCGTTGTGTTATTTCTATTATTATTGTATTTGCAACAAGAAGTTCCAATTTCTATTATTATTGTATTTGCAACAAGAAGTTCCAATGAATGGTCCTTCCATGGCCTGTACAAAGAACATGCTAGCTAGGTCAAACTAGTTTGAAGAAGGAATAAAGCATACATATCAGAGACCTAGCCTTCAAATAAAATATAATAGCATTGCTGTAAAAGCAGCCAACATGCAAGAGATTAGGTTGCAGTATTACAAAATCAATGCTGGTAATCAACTCTTTGCTTGTCTTAAGTTATTCTTAAAATCTTTAGCAGATATATTAAGTTATTGGGAGAATTACACTTTACTACCCTAAATTATACACTAGATTACACTTTACACAGTAAACTATTCGAATGCACACTTTGCACCCTAAACCATCACACTTATCACACTTTGCACCCTCACATTACTTTTACTGTTAAGTTAGATAGAAATTAATATCACATGACTTGCACATGATTTTTTCTTTGGTGTCACTATTTAAAGACCAAAACACCCTTTTCACAAACAGTTAAAAACAAAATGCTTCTTTTTTTTTTTTCTAGTCTTTCTCTCTCTGCATACAGCCCTTCCCTTCTCTCTTGCCCAGCAACTCTTCCCCTGTATGATTGACTGTATTTCTTTTCTGAGAACATCAGAGGTCAAAGCTAGCACCACATGACTGACTATATTGTATTTTATAAAGCACTGAAGGACATTGCAATGAGTTTTAATTTTCAAAGAACTACGTAATATTGCTAGTCCTTTAATTCCATTAAACAAGAGCCAATTCAACACCATCTTTGCATTGCTTGTAATTACTAATGAGCTAATCTTGGAAATGAATAGCAAAACAAAACCGAAATATTTTAATCTAAATCCCTCTATTTGGAAAACCGAACATAAAGTCAAATAATTCCAAGAAAACTAGCATTTGATTCAAATTATTAGTGAAAATGGTGTTTTGGTCTTTAAACAGTGTGTCACCTAAGTAAAAATCATATTCAAGTCATGTGATATTAATTTCTATCTAACTTACCAATAAAAGTAATGTGGGGGTGCAAAGTGTGATAATTGTGATAGTTTATGGTGCAAAATGTAATGTAGTGTATAGTTTAGGGTGGTAAAGTGTAATTTCTCCTAAGTTATTTATTACTAGCCTTCAATTTTTGCTAGTTAGATGAAGCTTTTTTATTTCTCACTAATGAAACCACACAGTCAAAGATGCAAAATTGTAAACGAAGGCCTTTGACAAATGGAGTTCTTGGGGATTTTCTTTATGCAACGCATGCTACTTTCAAAGTCAAAGAATTGGCACTACTACTTAGTTTAGTTTAATGAGAAGTTATGGCTTTAGGCAGAAACAGTTGGTATGGCTGAGCCAAATCGAAGGTAGTAGATAGACGGGGTAATCACTACTTAATGTAGGAAGGTTTGGCACATTGGTAAATATTGGACCAAAGAAAGGTTATACACTCCTATTTTGGCTAATTTAATGTAACCATAAAAACGAAATCTAATATAGACTAGACAGATGACCTTCAATCCGGGCAAAAAATGATCTATCGAATAGAGGGAACTCCACCTCTAGAGAGGATACAACATACAAGAAGTGAAGGTTTGGAGATTAAGAAGCTTACAACCTTTAATTAGGCTCTATTGGGGAAGTGGCCTCAGTGGCTTGGGGTAGAGGTGAAAGTTCAATATGGGTATGAAACACCCCTGAACGTTAAGACTCCTAGATACAAAACACCAATTCAAGCTTTATATCAAACAATTAATGTGCGGAATATGATAACAAGCTTATAACAGAATTGATAAAACAATCTAAGCCAAATATAAACACATCAACAGCAGTAAATATAAGGCAAAGATAAAAGAAAGAAAGATGCAAACACATGGACAACACACTATGTGTTATCGAAGAGGAAACCAAAGTCCTCGGCGTAAAACCTCTCCGCCGCCCTCCAAGCGGTGATAAAATCCACTAAAGAATATAGTTGGGATACATGAACATCAGAAGACCCTCCAAGCCTAATCTACCCAAGTACCTAAGCCCTCCAAGCTTCTTGCTCCAACGAGGTTACGCCGAACCTATTTCTTCTTTAGCTTGCCGGATTCCGCTATTTGACCATAGTATCAACCAATGTATATTGGTTCCTTTCCAAACTGCTTCCCAAAGCACCAAATGGACCTTCTCACAGACGTGGGTGTGGTGAGATAAGGGTTTGGTAAATGACCTCTCAAGGGTATGACAATAGAGAGAAAGAGAGTAGAGGAATTTGTAGAGTCTCTTTAGATGAAGATTGGGGATGAAGCAATCTTGTTTTTCTCTAGGATTTTCTCTCACAAAATTCTTTCTGGAAGCTCTCTCAATATGATGGGTATAAGGGTGTATATATAGTAGGGTGAGAAGGGAATGCAAAACGTCAGTTTTTGCCAAACAGGGCTAGTTTGCGACTTGATCTCGCGGCTTGACCAAGTCACGAATTCAAGTCGCGACGTAACGGCCTGGCCAGACTGGAACTTTTATCCTGTAGCGTGACAGCTGGCGTGACCCTTCAGCTTCCCAGTGTGCCTCTCACGTGCCTACCTTTCGCGACTTGCCAATCGCGATCCACCCGCGAGCCCTAGCCGCGAGCCTCTGTTTTTCTTGCACACTCTTGAGCTTTTCTTCACATCTTCTCACACACTACCCTTACAATTTTTCCACCTAAATACAGGGTTGCTAAATGCTAAATTACAAGCAAATTGGTCACGGAATAAGCCAATTAAATGGTTGATTAAATTCAACCTTACAATCTCACCCTTTGGCTATTCCGTGACAAAACCCTACAACAGACTCTAGACTTAAACGTGAGTTGAGAACAGTTGGAAAACTCACTCACACCTAACTCTAGATTCTGTAAAGCTCTTGAACATATGAATAAGTAACTCCTGAAACACAATAACATAGCAATATCATTGTATGCAGAAAACTTAATATGCATATGAAGCAAAATAAGCATGATCAAGCAAAAATGAACATAAGCATAAAAGCAATAATTCATGGCAAGATCAACACCAGTAGTCACTAAGCAAAAGTGATTATTATGTTTATTCACACAAGGAATGAACATCCGGACATGCAAAAATGATAAACTCAATTGAAGAGTATCATTTGCAAGTCCAACACTCAACCAATGCATACAAACATATATGCATCTAGGAACAATCCTACATGGGCACAAGAGTGTTGTACTTAAGGTAATGCAAAACATTAACAAGTACCAAAACACAAAGCACAAAGGCTGTATATGCAAAGTTTTTGCAAATACATGGCACAAACCATACAAGCCTACAAACAGTACATAAGACCAAGAAACAACCCTTAAAACTTACAAAAGCATCAATGGGTACAAAACAACAATCAAACAGTGCTAAAAGCTGAATCACATCATACTATATAAGTAAACACCAAAGATTCACAAGTGTATCAAACTTAAAGCACAAATATTTAAAACAGACTAAAAACCAGTGTATCAAACTTAAAGAAGACACATATTTGAACTCCCCCTCAAGAGCTACCCCAAAAGTTCTCCCCCTTTTTGACCGAAATGGCCAAAGGGTCAGTGATCCTGGCTGGTATAAATGCTGTCAAACTTGGCAGAAAGTACATCTAGCTGGTCCTGCATTGCTGTCATCCTCTCTGTCTATTGATTCTAAACATCGCGGATTGTATCAAGTCTCTCCAGGATGATCTGAATGGTATCAGGAGGTACAGGTGATGAGGTAGAAGGTCTGCTCCTCTTCACTCTTACTCTAGGTGTGGAAACTAGTCCTGCCCATTCTGCTTCAGTCTCCATAGGATCACCTTCTTCATGGACACCCTCTTCTTTTTCACCTGGAAGACGACTCTATATCCGTACTAGAGTAAATTTGTTGATGGCTGATAGAAGAGGCATAAGACTGATATCTTGTGGGATTACAACACCCTTTTCTTTGAAAATTCTCATGAGAAGACTTGGAAACACCAGCTTGGGCCTCGAGGTGGTTTTAGTTTCATCCATTATAGTGTCAAAAATGTGGGAACTGATGTCAATAAAGGTGTTTTCCTTAAGATCCATAAGAAAGATGGCTCTGGCATTTGTCAATGTAGTCATCTTCCTTATAGGGTACAGATTGTACATCATTATTGTTGTTAAACACCTCATGTCTTTAGGAAAGTCAGAAGTGTTGAGACATCTCCTTTCTAAAATTCCACCAATCTTTTTCTAGACAGTTTCTAGAGAGATCATTCTGTCCTTATAGTTCGTAAATTCATAATCTTCTAACCCCTCCAGTCCTAAAACCTTATCAATGTCATAAGCATCTAAGGTAAACTCCTTTTTCCTCACCCAACAACTCAATTCTTCCTCCTTTATCACAACATTGGCATAGAATTCTCTGATTAGTGGTTCACACACTAAAGGTAAGTCACTCAGAAGTTTCTCCCAGCCTCTTCCTTCAAAGCATTGTGGAATGAATGTATCCCTCAAGTCATGCAAATCCACAAATCTCTCCTGGATAATTGTTCCTTTTATGAAGGAATCTCTGTATCTCTCAAAATGTTTGACTGATCTAAACAGGTTGCTGTCCATTTTCAATCTTTTATCAGCCTTCTTAGCAGGAGTCTTCTTCTTAGAGGATGTGGAAGCCATCTGTAAACACTCAGAAAAGTCCACAACAAGGGCACAACACAATATGTGAAAGTATACTCAAATTAGTAACATGTAGTTATAAGGAAGAACAGAGTATTAAGCAAAAACACAAACCAAGAATAGTTGATAACAGAGAAATAAGACATAACATAGTAATCACAGATTAACCAAGTTCAGTCTGTAAAGATGACACTTTCATACAGACAAATGAAAGCAACTGTCACTGAAACTTAACCAAATGAACATGGAATGTGCAAGATAATCCCTAGAGGCAGGGTCACACTCAAGATGTGTTAATACACACACAGAACAGATTGAACCACATAAACATAAGGTCATACACATGGCAAACACAAATTCCATTTAGGGAAACATCACAGAGAAACCAACAACCGGAAACCCAATTGGTATAACCATTCACATATCAAATTTCAAGCATGAAAATCCATGAATGAAAAGGTGAAAACATGAAAACCCATAATGGAGCAAACCCAAGAAGCTAGGCATTATTAAGAGGGAACAAACCAAACCATCAAAACAGCATTTTTAAGCATAAATGATTAGAATACCCAAATAGCAATCCGAACAGTAAAGCACATAGATTCAAGAATATTTTTCATAAAACATGAAATAGGAATGAAGAACAAGAAAACCCATACCTTTTTCTTGAAGATTTATGTAGAAATGAAGGATTTTTCAGTGAGAATCGAAAGCTTTGAGAGAGAGAGTGAAGAAGACAATGAACAGTCACTAAAAATCGAGGGAAAACTGAAAATCAATTTTAAAAACTGTCTTCAAAAACTCAAAACATGCATTTTTCGTGACTTAACCAAGTCGCCAGTAAGTCGCCAGATCAAGCCGCGAAACACTGTGAAGGTAAGATTCTAGAAAAATATTCTAAGTGTTTTTCGCGACTGAAAGATTTAGCCGCGAAGGAGTCGCAAACTTAGCCGCGAAAATCTTTGAGTAACCCTCGCGATTAGACATTCCACCCGCGAATAAGTCGCCAAAATGAGCCGCAAAAAGAGCAAAACTCAAATTTTTCAAAAATTTTCTAAGTCTTTTTCGCGACTAGAGTACTGACTCGCCAGTAAGTCGCGAAAATCTCTGATTGAGCTCTCGACTGGGGCTTGCGACTGTGCTAACCCGTGACTTAGTCGCCAAAACAAGGCAACACTGTTTCTGAAAAAATTTCACATTTTTGTAAAAGCAAAGTACTTTCCAAAAACAAAACAAAACACTCAAAAATCTTTTTGTGTTTGGCCAACAAAGATTGAGCATGTGAAAACACATTTAATCAAGTACAATCACACAAATGAATATGGCATTCGTTGAACATAGACTTGTGTGTTGTGTGTGGATATTAAAAATGAGATGGTCCTTAGTCCAATGTGAAGTTTCAATGATCAATTCAATCAAGGCATACACAACTAGCACTAGATCATGTGACCTATCTCAATTATAGAAGTATGCATATATGACCTCCCACAAGAACTTGATAACAAGTCTTTGAAGCTTTTCATTTGGCTCCATATTCAAAATATCATTTGCCATTTTTGAACAAAGAAACTCTCATTGTGAGATAGATGCCTGAACTTTTTGATATTTCAATTTATGAGATAGTCTTTGGCTTTTTGAGCATCATACATTTCATTATGGTCGCTTTCCCTTTTTCCTAGTCAAATACTAGTATGTGCGACAGGATTTTGCATCTCTATATCTCTTTTCATTGGAGATTTACATTTAGAAAGCTCTTTTAAAGCAAAAAAATAAAGAGTGGGAAGATATATAGGCATGAGTCTATGCATGTCTCAAGATCAACAAAAGCATTCACTAATCATTCATGACAAAGTTGAAGATCTATTTACAACAATTACATAGATTTCATAATTTCTTCCACAATGATATGAGTGCATGAGAAACAAGCTAAGCTCGTTAAATGCACAAAGCCATTAGTACAAAAGTACAGGGCAAAACATGCTTTGAGACAAAACTCAACAAAGAGATCAAACTTTTTGGATTTTCAACTTTTTATGTGTTTTTGGATTTTTGACACGAAAGCAGTAGAAGAATGATCATAAACAAGAAAATGAGAAAGTATTTTGAACACAAACAAACCACAAAATAAACAGATACTCAAAAACACAACGCAAATAATCAATCATATCCACAAAGTATAGGAAGAATTGATGCATGGACATGTTATAATGCTTATGCATGAGTATCCTTTGTCACCCACACGTCACGTGCGTTTGGGGTGATATCCTTGACGGATCGGGTGCGGGAGTTAGGACTTTCAAACCTTCTGTTGAAGCTCTCCAAGCAAGTGGTGAATGCGCCAATCATTTTCATCACGTCCGTCATTCCGGAATCTCGGTTTTGTCTCCTTGATTGCTCACCACCCCAAGCCCTCAAGTCATTTCTTCTTCCTCGGGACCGAGGTACACTCGCATTGTTGTATGCTCTTTAGCTTTTGACAATTTGGTCTAGTTTGTCCTTGCAATCCGCAATAGTGACAAATATAGTTTGTTCTAGGACCCTGCTGCTGTCTTGGGAGAGATCTTCCTCTAGCTCCAAATCTGACTTCAGATTGGTTTCGGGACTTGTTAAACATCCGTTGATTAGCCACATTCATTTTCTTCTCAGCCTCAACTATCTCTGGAGTAGACTTATCAACAACCGTCTCTTTGTTTTTCACAAACTTTACTTCCTTGGTGACTTTGGCTGATGAGCTGCTCCCTCCGGTATATCCCAACTCGGACTTGTCTGAGGCATGTCTTTGAGATGAAAAAACATCATCTAGCTTCCTGGAGGAGACCCTATCTACCTTGGCATAAGCTTATACTACCTCTTGCTCGAGAAACCTCACCTTCGTGTAAGCTTCTGATAGCTCACCATTAAGTGCTTCAATCTCACACTTTGCCTCCTTATATCTAACCAACAGGCTTTTGAAATCTTCCTCAGCTCTCTTCATTTTCTTCACAGCTGCCTTTGCCACCTTTGTATACTCTCCTGATTTCTCAAGAAGTATTGCGTAATTCTTTTTAAGGCTGGATGCATCTTCTTCTTCTTCACCTTCTGATTCTTCAACAATCCCAATGGACTCCTCATCAGAACATTCACCCAGCTCATTCACAAGAGTACTGAAATCATCTGAAGATCCCACATGTGCAATGGTCATGAATGCTGAGTAATTTCCTTCTCCGTCACAGCTTTCTTCAGAGTCAGATTTTGATGAGTCTGAGTCACTCAAAGTAGTGGCATAAACCTTTCCTTTTGTCTTCAAATAATTTGGACATTCCTTTTTGAAGTGTCCATATCCATTGCACTCGAAGCACACAATGTCCGAAAGAGATTGAGACTCTTTCCCTTCTTTCCTCGTAAACTCTTTCTTATCACCTCTTGAAGATGAGAAATTCCCTCTATTGAATGGTTTCCCACTGCCCTTCATCTTCAGAAATTTTCGGAAGTTCTTTACAAGATATGCCACTTCCTTTTCCACTCCATCTTCTTCAGAGGGATCATCCATTCTTTCGGTGATGGTTTTGAGAGCAAATGATTTACTTGTCTTGTGTGAAGGCAGTCCCAGTTCATATGTTTGGAGAGACCCAATCAGCTCTTGAATTTTGATCTCATCCAAGTCTTTACTCTCCTCTATGGCTGTGACTTTTGCTCTAAAACTCTCAGGCAAGGACCTCAAAATTTTTCTCACCACCTTGGTATCTTCAATCTTCTCACCAAGATTGAGTTTAGCAATGACAATTTCGTTGAGCTTCCCATAGAATGAATCAAACGATTCATCTTCACCCATCTTGAGCTCTTCAAATTTGGTGGTAAGCATTTGAAACTTTGTGTCCTTCACCTTCTTAGTCCCCTCATAAGTTGTCTCCAAAATTTCCCAAGCTTCCTTGGCCACAGTCATGTGAGATATCCTGTGGAATTCATCAGGAGACATAGCACAGAAAATAGCATTTAAAGCTTTACTATTAGCATTGGTTGCTGCAAGCGCAGCCTTATCCCAATTGGCCTTAGGAGCCTCTGGTTTAATCCAACCTATCTCAACCGCATCCCAAACGGTATCTTCTATAGAGCATAAAAATGCTCTCATTCGGACTTTCCAAAAAGCATAATTATTACCATAAAAAAATGGTGGAACAGTGAGAGATTGAGACCTCTCCATCTCAACAAGGGGTCAAGGATCACACTTAGGTATTGAAACCACAACAAGTGTACCCGCTCTAATACCAATTGAAAGTTCAATATGGGTATGAAACACCCTTGAACGTTTAGACCCCCAAATACAAAACACCAATTCAAACTTTATATCAAACAATTAATGTGCGGAATATGATAACAAGCTTATAACAGAATTGATAAAACAATCTAAGCCAAATATAAACACATCCACAGCAGTAAATATAAGGCAAAGATAAAGGAAAGAAAGATGTAAACACACGGACAACACACGATGTGTTATCGAAGAGGAAACCGAAGTCCTCGGCGTAAAACCTCTCCGCCTCCCTCCAAGCGGTGATAAAATCCACTAAAGAATATAGTTGGGATACATGAACAGCAGAAGACCCTCCAAGCCTAATCTACCCAAGTACCTAAGCCCTCCAAGCTTCTTGCTCCAACGAGGTTACGCCAAACCTATTTCTTCTTTAACTTGCCGGATTCCGCTACTTGACCAGAGTATTAACCAATGTATATTGGTTCCTTTTCAAACTGCTTCCCAAAGCACCAAATGGACTTTCTCACAGACGTGGGTGTAGTGAGATAAGGGTTTGGTAAATGACCTCTCAAGGGTATGACAATGGAGAGGAAGAGAGTAGAGGAATTTGTAAAGTCTCTTTAGATGAAGATTGGGGATGAAGCAATCTTATTTTTCTCTAGAGTTTTCTCTCACAAAATTCTCTCTGGAAGCTCTCTCAATATGATGGGTATAAGGGTGTATATATAGTAGAGTGAGAAGGGAATGCAAAACGTCAGTTTTTGCCAAACAGGGCAAGTTGGCGACTTGATCTCATGGCTAGACCAAGTCGCGAATTCAAGTCGCGACGTAACGGCCTGGCCAGACTGGAACTTCTGTCTTGTAGTGTGACAACTGGCGCAACCCTTCAGCTTCCCAGTGTGCCTCTCACGTGCCTGCCTTTCGCGGCTTGCCAGTCGCGATCCACCCGCGAGCCCTAGCCACGAGCCTCTGTTTTTCTTGCACACTCTTGAGCTTTTCTTCACATCTTCTCACACACTACCCTTACAATTTTCCCACCTAAATGCAGGGTTACTAAGTGCTAAATTACAAGCAAATTGGTCACAGAATAAAGCCAATTAAATGGTTGATTAAATTCAACCTTACAAGAGGCAACACAATTATGGAAGCGTGTGAAAATTTTGAAGTTCAGAGAGGAGTGAGGTGGTTGAAATACAAAATCTGTTTGAGGTACTCTTGGATGTGGTTTGTGGAAGAGTATTAAGATGATATGGGATAAGTTTCTGCTAAATATTTAGTTTGATGTAAACCTTGGTAACTAGATCCAATTGCATGACTATTGGTGAGATGAACAGCCTATGAAGGTGGTTTGTCTTCTCTTCTATGATAACTCCATAAATCAAGAGGCTTCAATAGAGTCTATGTTGGTGAGGCAAGTTACGGGGAAGAGGAGGCATTGTGATGTAAGATTTATTTGAGACTTTAATGATTGGGAGATAGACATGGTGGCCTCATTTCTACATTGTTTAGATTCTCATATCCCTAATAGAGAGGATGGTAGTTGGTTGCTAACAATTTTCTCTAGCTCCTTATTTAATTCGTCCCGTGCATAGGATTTTACAAATTGTGATTCCTTTGTGACATTTATATAGTTGTCTTTTATATATAACTAGTAAGTTGTCCGTGCGATACACGGATAATTTTGTAATTTTTTATATAAAACGGTTTTGGATAATGATGTACATAACTACATATATTATAAAAATAAAATAAAATAAAAACTAAATTAGAGTAAAAAAAACAAATATATTTTGAGATATTAAAAATTAATTTAGTAACTTCACTGCATATTTGTAGCCTTCTTAAAGTAAGATTATTATTTTTTTAAATCATAAAACCAAAAATAAATAAAAAAGAATAATGGGGCCATAAAAATTAACTAATTTGTGTTGTGTTCACATATTTTATACTATAAAATAAAAGTATATCCAACTCTCTGATTGACTTCCACTTATCAATAGTGCGATATTAAGACATAATATGGGCAAGTGTGTATGCATGTGTCTTATAGATGATTTAAAAGTAAACCATGGTAGAATATGGCTTTACATTATGCACCAAATATTCTCTCTACTTATATATCAAAAACAAAAACTAACTAACCAAATTACCTAAACCTAAATCATATTTAAGCCCCTAATTTAAAAGGGAAAAAAAATACCTATAAGGGTTTCGGCGTCTTGATGGTAGTAGGAGGCTAGTATAACAAAGTTAGTGACCCCTCAGATTTCTCTTTCTCTCTCTTTCAAATGTTTTGTTAGTCTCAGGTCTTTTATTTTGATAATATATAGTGAAATAGTGTGTTTTATTTAACAATCCACAATATTTTTGTGCCTCTCTATTTCTCTCTAGAGCCTTATCTCGTTAGTTAGTACTATTAGTCCTTACTCTTTTTTTTTTTTTTTTAAATACTAAAACAATGAGTATGCTAAAAGACATGAAAAATAGTGAAAGGTGTGGTGTAAGATTGGATAAATAATAAGATATTAATGAGATAACAGTAAAATAAATTAATGTGAACTTTTTGGTAACAGTAAAAAAAAAAAGGGTAAAAAAAATGCTAAATGTAAAATTAGAGTACCACTTGGCAGGACCTCATGCACTCTCGCATGAAATCTCTGCTTTTATATATACTAGTCGCAGACTCGCGCATTGCGCGTGATAATTTTTTATATAAAATACTATTTTAGTCTCTAGACTTTATAAAGAGTTTTTTTTTTTTTTTTTAAATAGTCTTATCATATTTTTCATAATCTTATATATAATATTTTTTACCATTATCATATATTTATTGGTTGATGATTTGTATAAAATAGAAATTAAATGAGAGGTAGAACTATTCAATAATTGTTTTTAAGACATGGTGTATGAAGATTATGATTATATATATATATATATAATTTCCCTAGTTAGAGATTGATTAGTTTTAAGTTTAAATTTTGTATTATTTTATTTATTTGTTGATTTTATTGCACTATAAAGTTTTTAGTGTCCTCTATAGTCATCTCTATTTTATTTCTTACTCCTCTTTACCACTTTTTTATTTTCCAAATAACAGTTATTAATTGACATTTGATTTCATTTCTTTTTTTCTTCCTTCATTTATTCTTTATTACTATGTATGTTCCCTTCCTAGTTGTAAATTTTATGGGTATTAATAAGAAATAGATATCATGGATGTCTTAAATAATTATAGATGTAGTTATGTTAGTGGTATGTCAAAAGATTTTAATTTTTAAATTTTTTTTTCTTTTTTATGGGGGATGTGGCTGAAATTAAATATTAAATGAAATGATATGAGAAAAAAAAATATAACAATAAACACTAACTTATCCAAATAATTCTATGTAATATAATAATAGGACATTCTTATATACTATTTTTAATTATTTATAATGCAATATGATAATATTTAACAATCAAAGTCATAAAAAAATTAAAAAAAAATTAAAAAAAAAAACTTAAAACACAAAACTAAATCCCATCAACAAAAATAGAGTTCTAAAGAATACAAAACTTTACCAAACTAAAATAGAGATGCAAGAAAAATAAAAATCCACCAAAAAATTGAGAGAGAGAATGGAAAATAACCACTTTTTTGTGAGAGAAAATTATGTAAAGAATGGAAGAGTGAATGATAAATTTATACTAAGAGGGTAATAATAAAAAGAAACAAAATAAAGGAAGATAAAAGGAAAGAGGGAGAGTGATATCAAGGTAGAATGTTTGGGGAGATGAAAAGGTAAAAAGAATGAGAAAAGTTGGAGAAAGTGTAAATGTTAAAAAAAATGAGTACAATTTGATGAACACAATAAAAAATTACATTTTTAATTTTTTAGAACAGAGAGAGAGAGAGAGAGAGAGAGAATATAAATAATTTAATGATAAAGAGAATGTGGTTAAATTTCAATATTGAGTAAAATAGAAGAGAAGAAAAAAATAAGAAAAATTAAAAGATATAGCAATAAACACTAAATTATTCAAATTATGGTATGTAATGAAATACTATTATATTTTTATCTACTGTATTTAATTTTTTAAAATGTAATCAAATAAAATTTAACAATCAAAGAGCAAAATAATAATAATAATAATAACTTCAAACACAAAACAAAATCGTATCAACTTAAAATAGAGTTCTTAAAAACACAAAAATTTATCAACCTAAAGCGAAGATGTAATAAAAAATAAAAATCCACCAAAACATTAAGAGAGAGAGAGAGAGAGAGAGAGAGAGAGAGAGAGAGAGAAGAGAGAGAGAGAACCTTTTTGTGAGAGAAAATTATGCAAAGAATGGAAAAGAGTGACAAATTTATAGTAAGAGGGAAGGAATAAGAAGAGACAAATAAAGAAAGATGAAGGAAAAGATGAATAGCAATATTAAAGTAGAGGGTAGTGGGGAGATGAAAAGGTAAGGGAAGAAGAAAGGTTAAAGGAAGTGTAAATATTTAAAAAATAAGTAAATGTAAAAAAAATTATAGGAAAATTGGAAATAAAAAAGAAATATATATATATATATATATATATTAAAATCGACAAAGATGAATATGTAAAATCAATAATCTATTTATAGATATATTTTTTTGTAAAAAAAAAAAAAAAAAGGAAGAAATAATAAATAATAATTATGTGACGAATGACGTAGCAATGAGGTAGCTCAACAAGAGCTTAGCAGCAATAAATGTCATGCTTTAGCTTTTAGTAATACTAGCTTGTAACCAGCGCAAATGCACGAGATTTCTATAGCATTTCAAAAGTATTTTTCTTTTTTATATAACTGATGAGAATACAAAACGTCATATTTTTCTCCCTTAATGTTTAGTATTTTATACTTATTTGGTGTCTAAATGTACTCATTATTCTTATATTTTAATTTATAATGCAAATGGAGGCATTAAGTGCAAAACGTAGTTAATTGGGTGATTCTGGACAACTTTGACATCGCTTCGTAATCTGGACATAACTCTCTCATCCAAACTCTGATTGAGATGATTCAAGATTCTGTGGAACGCCAAGACAAAGCTCTACAACATTCATGTTTTGAGTTTTGAGAGATACGGGATGCATCAAGGTCGAAATCGGGCTTGAAGTTATTGCACCTGGACTGTTGATGTTCTGAAATGTTCATTTGCCTGAAATTCTAATACGCAGATCTGATGCGGTTTATTTTTGGAAGCCTCCAGATCTGATGCACGAACTTTCCAGTTAAAAAACACCACTTTCCTTATTATATTAGAACTTTGTTTTATTTTTAATATTTTTCCTTAATTAGTCAGATTTTATTATTATTATTTAGAATATTTTTAGAAGATTTTGTAGACTTGAGAAATGGGGATTTAACATATAAAAGATGGAGGAGAAATCAGAATTACACACACACGCCTCTCTCTCCCCTCTTCTCTAACTTTCTCCTTCGAGTTTTCTATCATAGTCTTGCATGGCTAAAACTTTTATACTTGGTCGAAGGAAACTGAAGCCTCGAAATCAATAAAACTATGAGATCTAATTTGCTTTTATTGTTCAATTTATGCTTTGAATATCAAATGTACTTTTGTGTCTATTTTCATGATTGTCTCGTTTAATTACTAGGAGGGCTACTAGTTTATTATACGTTTCAATCTACTACTAGGTTAGATATCAAATCTGTAATTGTTTGATCTTTCTAATTTGTGAAGCAACTAAGATTTAATGATTTGCTGTGTTAGAAATTATTAGATCTTAGGAAGAACGCTCGACTAAATAAAATACAACTGCTTATGCTTGTGTTGTTTAGTTTCATCGATCTCTCTAGTTCTTAAGGCTGCTACTAAATTAAACCTTTAGCACTTGTCTTGGGTTGTTTAGTAGTTAGGGTTAATTAAATCGCTTGTTTTCTAATTAACTGTAACTAAGGAGAGAGAAAAATAGTTCCAACAGTGAATATTCAAAGTGTGAATTGATATATACTTGTATCAATGATCAGTTGCAAAATTTCGATAGTGGATGTTAACTTGGATCAAGGTTTATTCTCTTGAATGATTTCGATACTTAAATTTGAATTGTTCCTTATTTGTTTTTCTTAAAATTGTTTTCATTATACTCAAACCCCCCTTCCTTGTTCACGTAGCATAAAACTAGGCTAGATATTCTCTGTGGGAATGATCCTTATTCGCACTACTACATATATTTTTAGGAGTATAGATTTTATTTTTGGTTATCTGCGACATCACACTAAATTTTGGCGTCGTTGCTGGGGAGTGGTTCTAGTTGAATTTTTTTTTTTTTTTTTTTTTTTTTTTTTTTTTTTTTGTGCTTCTTGTGAACCTTTTCAACAACAAAAAAAAAAATCGTTAGTTTTTTATTGTTACTATTTTGGCAGAATTCAGATTACGGTAGAACTAGGCCTTGATAGTATAGTTTTTTGAAGGTAAACAACGTTCTAAGCAAGACTAGTTAATCCTTTGGATTACTAGCCCCATCCTCTCGAGGCCAGATTCCACTATTTTCTAGGGTTTTTAGGCATTTTTGTGTTTTAGTGTAGAATTTTTATTTCTTTTCATTACTCTAGATTTTTCCTAATTTTTTTTTATGGTTTATTAAAGTTTCTTTGATTGTTTATGACTGTAACTCGATTTTCTAGGGTTTTTAGGCATTTTTGTGTTTTAGCGTAGAATTTTTATTTCTTTTCATTACTCTAGATTTTTCCTAATTTGTTTTTTATGGTTTATTAAAGTTTCTTTGATTGTTTATGACTATAACTCGATCTTTTAATCAAGGTGATTTGCAGTACGACCTAGAAATAGAGAGAACTTTGCGCAGGTTAAGGAAGGAAGCTAGGAAAAATTCTAAAGAGCACAATCTAGCTCTAGATTCCCTATTGCTAGCGATTTTGATTTAGAAGAGGAGGAAGTCATGGCTGGAAATCAAACTTTGAAAGAGCTTGCTACCCCTGATTTGAATCAACAACCCTTATACATAACATTCTCTACTTTAGATGCTACTACTACTTTTGAATTAAAATCTTGACTAATACATCTCTTGCTCACTTTTCATGACCTTGCAAGTGAAGATCCTCACAAGCATCTAAAGGAGTTGCATGTGGTATGCAGGAGTATGAAGCCCATAGGGGTGACTGAAGATTAAATTAAATTAAGAGTCTTTTCGTTTTCTTTGAAGGATTCGGCTAAGGATTTGCTCTATTATCTACCCTCCGAGAGTATTAAAACATGGAACGAGATAAAGAGGTTGTTTTTGTAGAAATACTTCCCAGCTTCAAGGGCAGCCAACATTCGAAAAGAAATTTGTGTAGTAAGATAGCACAACGGAGAATCTCTACATGAATATTGGGAATGTTTCAAGAAATTATGAGCAAGCTACCCCAATCATCAAATTAGTGAGCAACTACTTATCCAATATTTCTATGAGGGCCTTCTACCCACTGATAGGAGCATGATTGATGCCGCTAGTGGAGGAGCTTTAGTGGATAAATAATATCATCAAAAGTAAATCAAATCACACTTCATCATAGTAACATATATTAACACACTTTGAATAAGGGGGAAAAATTTAAACTTACAATAGTGGAAAAATAAATAGTTTTCTTCATAACATCATAAAAATTTAGATTCATAGCTCAAAATAACGTTTATAATCTTAAAATAAACCAAAAGTCAAATAGTTTAACCCTTTAAAATTTTATGGGTCTAATGTTGTGAGTAACCAAGCCATTGATGATCTTTTTGCATACCTGGAAATATTAGAACTTTCAAAAAAAATATGTTAAATTGATTCCAAATGAAGAACACAAAAATGCGAAATTAGTTCTACCATCTCAAATCTAAATCACATGAATCAGTGTTAGATAACTTATCATTTCTTTTTCCTTTAAACATGTCTAATAAAAATCTCTAAATCGAAAAAAAAAATTTTATTTTTATGGTAAGCATTAAATGTAGCTTGTACTCATTTTCTTGCCCACTTATCCAATCTAACAATAGGTAAATTATCACGTTTTATATTTCCCAAATTTCATCATAATTTTAATTGCGTCATTTGCAACAAACAAATGTCCTAACCCAAACACAAATCCACAACTACCCAAAGTATACCAACCACAAATTAACATAAATTCATTGGAAAGATGTTTAAAATAATAATAACATTAAGTAACACCTTTTTCCCAATTCAAAAAAATAAATTCAGTTAAATTTTCAATTAGAATTACTTAATATGTCAGTTGCTTTCACTAGGAAATTACATTATCAATACAATTTTCCATGAATGTAATATTAACTTCAGCTTTACAAATTGCAAATGGCTTCAATAAAATAAAAAGGAAGCACTAACTCACTTAAAGTTAAATAGGGAAAGCACTATGAGTCATTGAGCAAGAACAAAAGAAAGAATGTGTAGGACTTTAGAAGCACTAATTGCATATGTTGCTTGTGATTCTCTTTCAATGTTTTAGATACCTACCCTATTATAGATACCTACCCTAATTTGGCAAAACTGAATTGTAGACAACATGTTCAAGAAGAAATTGTTTGCAAAGTCCTTGACAGGATTTTTTTTTGGCTAAATGAAAATTTTCATTAATAAGAAATAAAGGATACATTTCTGAATCAAACCTCCCAAATGAAAGAGGAAGAGAGGAATTACTACGACATAAAGACAAACTATTTGTGGGTGCAAATTTTTCTGTCGTTAAAGGATCACTGGATTTAACCTTTTATTTGTCCAAGCTTTAAGATTGATTGCATTTCATCTTGAACTACTACTCTCAAAATTGAAGCATTCACTGACATAGCAGCACCAACATTTGCTTTGACTGTATCTGGTGGGGTAATTTCCATCTTTTGATTACTTGAAGTCCTTGCTCATGATCTTCTCATCAGCCATTTAAGAACAAAGAATGGTTTGGGAAACGTTTATAGATTTTATTTATCAGAACCTATATTTGTTCTACGTATTCATTGAAAAATTTAAACACATTGAGAAAAAACACAAGATAACCAAGACAAAAGTTATTTAAAAACAGTGCAGAAAGTTATTCAAAACAGGGCAGATTTAATGAAATAGTGAAGTGCAGTGCAGATTTTTATGAATCAGTGCAGTATGGATTTTGTGAAACAGTGTAGTGAAGATTTTAGTTGCTAAAAAAAAAAAAAAAAGATTTTAGATGTGTAACAGTGCAGATTTTATGTAGAAAACTAGTGCAGAAAAATAACATTTTGAAGAAGAAATTTTTTTTAACAAATTGGATCCATAGACCAAATTTTATTCACTGAGAAATTTAAACAAACAAATAGAGAACAAACATAAAGATAACCAAAACAGAACCTTCAAACTCACATTATTCATTTTATAGAACTTGGCATATAAAACAAAAATCCCAAAGCCAAAGCTTATTAGTAAAATCACATACCAAATAAAAAGGAGGTTATGATGTGGTTTTGGAGAAGGAGATGGGAAGTGAAAAGAGAGGATAGACTAACAAAACACAATGTATTCAAGGCCTAGTGATACCCATTGAGAAGCTTCAAACAGGGCAAAAAAAAAAATCCTTTAAAAAACCTTTCTTTTAAAGGAATAAATAATAGGTTATACAATATCAATTGATTTTTTTTTTATATTCTAAATAAAATTTGATTTGAGGTAAATTATGATAAAATAAGCTTCAAGACCCCAATATTTATAAACCACTTAAGTCAGAACGTAAATTCGCAAATTCATAATCTATTCATTCTATAGACAACCACACACAAAGACATTTAACGTTCCTTCAAACATTACCCTAACAAAAACATGAGAGAGAGACAAAGTGAAAAAACTAGTGAATCTATTGGACAAAATTCTGTTTTGATTAGTATATTAAAGCCAATGAATGTTTTAGAAACCAAAGAATGTTGAAGGCTGATAGCAAAGGGGTTTTGAAGAGACCATTGTTGATTTATTTAAGTTTTAATTTTCTTTAAGAATACCTTACAGATTGGGTCCTTGACTAACTCTTCTCCCTTGGTTAAGTAACTGTTCTTGCTGAAAGAAACTGATACAAAGGGAAAAATACAGAGGTGTTTACAATTTAAAGAAAACAGGTTAAACAGCCAAAATTGATGATATAAACTTTGCAACATTTTCTAACAGTGCAAAGCAATAAAAATAAGGAACCAAGCCAACTAAAACTTAGGAAAAAGAAATTTTATTTTCAAAAAAAATAAACCAAAGAAAACTTAATTTTGCAGAGAACTATCCCAAATACCTCAATTGGCAAAATGTAATCCAGTGGATGAATCCAATGATACTGATATTGAGATAGAAAAGAGAAGAAGACAATTGAAGAAACAACGGAATCAACCTAATGGAAGTCATAGGATAGAGAACGAGAAGAATGATAGCTAGAACGTCCTAACCTGCTAGTTTTATCCAGCAATGTTTCTTGAAAACACCTGGTGAACGTTATAAATCTGTCTAAACAGAGGTAATTCAAATAACAAATACATAATGGATAGAATCTATTACAAAGTATAAAATAACCGAATGAGAAATTAGTCTTTCATAAACAATGCTGACCCAATCTCCAAGTATGTTTGATCATGTCTAAAACAAATTAATAAAGTACCAATATACCTCATTGTCATAGTCAATCTTTCTTTAAAAGACTGATTTTCAATTGGTAATCTTATCACTTCTATGATACCATTTCTATTAAATGCTCTTCAATTGGCATATCTCATCCATATATGTTAAGAAATCACACTGGGTTAATTTGCAAATTTTAGCAAGTAACAAATATTGATTACAGAATTTAATCAAACAAGTTGGAATCAAAGAGAGACTATATACCAATTAGGAATAGCTACCACATTAAATTCAAACCCACAGTCCCATTGATTAAATAGTACCAAAAAAATTAATACTTTTTGGTCAAAGTAATTTCTCTTTCATGAACAGCTTTTGTTATATTTTTTTGGAACATAGCTTTTTATTTATAATGAAAACATATAAACATTATAAATACAAAGACAAAGAAGAATGTACAATAGAGGGAAAATGTGAAGTTACAGGCTATAGATTAAATCAGACAGATATTACAATTTTACAGGTCAATTCAATCCAAATACTTGAGGGGAAAAAAAAAAACTAAAATATGGAAAATAATTATACAACAAAAAAGGCATGAGTAACAATAAAGAAAACCCAAATGGATTGCAAAGCAAAAAACCAATCCCTGATAACCAAACAACACTGGTTACAAAACATATAACATGGGCAAATAAATAAATAAATGCAACTTATGCATAGGTTAGTGCTTTTTAATTAACTTTCCTATTTATTTGTTTCTAATTTCAGTACAAATGAAAGTCAATTAGAAAGTCATCAAAGGATAAATGTAATTAACAAATTAGTAAATAACAAAGTACTGGAATTGTTCTTCCATGAAATCTAAAGACCAAAGCCAACAAACACCAAAAAAGAATAAATGCTCTAGAGACCACAAACCAAATATAAAACCTGATTTGAAACTGAAATTAATGATTACATAATCATCACTAATAGAAACTCAAATCCTTCAAAACCAACACAATGTAATCATTGAACTACACTAAATAGTAAAATTGCACAAAAACAAATAACCCAAATTGATTGCAAGGCAGAGCAAGTATAAAAATAAAGATCCATGGACTAATCAAAAACATTAATGTGTTCATAAGATTTTAGTTTCAAGTTTAACACTTTTACTACTGCTTTGGTATCAGTTTAGTAAAACTGCCATTATTTTCGATTGCTCAAAAAATAAATCATAGCAATTTTAAATTGCAACAAAGGAAAATGAAAGAAATACTGCAAAAGAAGCCTAAGAAAACATTGAACATATGGGTTGAATTGTCAACAACACACCATTTAATCAAATCTATGTCATTTATTTCTATGTTTCTATTTCAAAGAAGGCAGTAAATAATCGAAGAAAACAATAATTTCAATTTGGAGAAGATTATAATGTAACTAAAGCAGGAAAAACAAAGATTATAATTTGAGACCAAATCAATCAAAGAGAGAGAATAAACAGCCGGATTTTAATTCAAATTCGAATAAGAAAAAGTACCATTGAGGAGTTCCAGAGAAATTAGTGCATACCTTCTGAATACACCAGGTTTTAATATGCAACAACACCAATCAAGCAGTGACAACCAAGAAAGAAAGAATACCACCTTTTAAGCTCATGAAAAGAAAAAGAAAACACAGACACACACTCTTGTTTAGAGAATGACCAAAATGGCATCAACACATGATCTAGAAAAAATGATAATTGAGATCTCATAAGCTATAACTAATGCAGATTTGAAATAAGTAGGAGGGAAAATTGGCTAAAATAATCAATTTGTATAGAAAAAAAGCTGGCTAAAACATGCAAATCAGAGCCAATTGAAACACATACAGTAAATGGACAAAATCTAATACGAAGTATGAGATAAGTAGAAGGGAAATCAGACTATCCTAACCTATCAGTTTGTTCCAACAACATTGCTTACAAAAATGCCTGGTGAACATTATAAATCTAACTAAACAGGACATTAATCATGTCACTTTTGTTATATAACTTAAGTATTAAGCATATGTCAAAGCATAAAAAGGAATCTTTCACAGCAAAGGAAAAAAATAACCCAAAGAATCCCATAATCCCACTTACAAAAAAATTATAATTACTATACACACTGAAGCATCCATGTTGAAATCTGTTTATAATCCCTAATGTATAATACAATAGACCAAAGAAAAATAACAGTTCATACCTTGTACAAAAGAGAAAGTGTATAATACAGTAGTCAAATTTGGGCCGAATCACTTTCACAAATGGTTTAATTATTCATAGCCCGTTGGCCTCATGTAAACATTCCCGGCAGAATTCCATTCAAGCAAACTTTAATAAACTGTAAAATGGTTTTATTTTTCAGTAATCTTATAAATGTTCCCCTTAAATTAAGAGGTCAGTTTGATTTTTCAAGAATGACCATATCTAGAGGTCTGCCATTCTTATCCATACTATAAGAATTAATATTGACAACAAAGCATCTAAAGAAAGAGAATAAACATCCGAATTTCATTCAAATTTGAACACAGAGTAGCGATGCGTACCTTTCTTCGATCTGTGTTTAGTTCCGATTATGTTGGTCACGGAGTAGTGCCTATCCTCAATCTTAATTCATATGCGCTTACGGCCTGTATCTGTCTCTCTCTTTTTCTATTTCTATTTCTATTTGTCTCTTTATTTCTCTGTATCTACCTCTCTCTATTACCAGTGCCAGTTAAGAGAAAAACCAGAAAAATTTGCAGCAACCACTGTTTCAATATTTCAGGATAGTTAACAAACATGAACAACAAAAATTATTCAATAATCCTAAACAGGTAAATATCATAAAATTAGTATTTTAAAAAATTATCTCATTGGACCCATTATAATAGCTTGACATATCAATGGCCAAAAATATCATTCAGATACAATTACTAACATATCAAACAAACATAGACACACAAAAATAATAATAATAATAATAATAATAATAAACAAACAAACAAAAACAAAATTTCTTCTTCTTTTTTTAATTATTAAAAAAAAAAAACTCGTAAAAACTGCCAATCTAAGAACCAAACACAGAGGCAATAGTTTGACAGAGCCATCCGTAAATGGGTTAGGGGAAATGATGGGGAGACTAAGTGAAATTGATTAGAAAGCATAGTGAACCCATATATTTCACATTCAGCAAAGAATCTGTGAATAGTGAATGGAAAAAAAAGAAGGTAAAAAAAAAAAAAAAAAAAAACATGCCTACCTTCTACTAAACCCATATTTTTTTGAAAACCCTATAAACGGTAATTGAAAAAAAAATGCCTACCTTCTGAATTGTCTGTTATTGAAGAGAAGGAACGGGATAGCTTATGAATCGCTTGCTGTTGCAGAGGACGAACAAATTTTTTCAGTTTTCGCTATTGCAGATCATGAACAGAGGTTTTCAGGTTTCTCTTCTTCTTCTTT
The DNA here is from genome assembly GCA_963669245.1 of Quercus cerris. Taxonomy (NCBI): domain Eukaryota; kingdom Viridiplantae; phylum Streptophyta; class Magnoliopsida; order Fagales; family Fagaceae; genus Quercus; species Quercus cerris. The sequence goes on along the minus strand of OY770009.1, from coordinate 10,815,249 downwards.
TTCGCTTCCTTCGGAATTTTTTTTTCTGATCTGTGTGTATATGGATTTACACCGAAGAGATGGAAGTGAGGGTGAGTTTGAACTTTCGATTGGGGAGTTTCTCCTTCCCTCTCTGTATCGTTAGGTTTTTTAAGTTGCAAGCCTTTTTTTATTTTGCTTTAGCCCCTTTTTTTTTTTTTTTTTACCCAAAGACTATCAAACCGTGTAAGGTTGGGAAACAAGGTAATATATTGCTTTTTAAATTATAAACGTGCTAGCATTTTAAGCGGCTTTTTTTTCCTAACGTGGCAGCACACCTTGAAGGCTTCTGCTATTATATATAGTATTAGATTAGATATTAGATTAGATTAGATATAGATATATGTTGACTCTTTCTTTGTAATTCTTTAGGATGCTTCATGGCCATTGCTTATGAAGTGGTCCTTCTTTAAGAAAATTATACTAATCTATCCAAAAAAACAAAATCTCCCATTACTTGGCAACAATTTGTGATACCTGAATCAAAAAGAAAACAATTAAACAGGAAAATCACCTTGGGTCACAGGTTAACAATAATTAGTTAAATACCATGTTGATTTCTTTCAGTAGCACATACCATGTTTAGTTCCAAAATAATCATCAAAAACCCTTCATTCCTCATATTGTTCATAGAACAGACAATTGAGAAGGGAAAATGAAAGAAGCCAGAAAACAAGGTGTAATACCATCTCTAGGCAAGATTAGCTTCAGCAGGGCAATGTATTTTCGAACATAGTGATGCCACTAGGGTCTTATGACCTTGGAAGATATCTGATCTAGATTCTGCAGAAATATAAGGTCCATTTGGATAGAATTTATTTTGCTGAAACTGAAAATTGAAAACACTGTGACAAAATAATTTATAAATGTGTGAATAGTATCGTGGGATCTATTTTTAATGAAAAAGCTGCTAAAAAGTGAAGTTTGTGAGTCCCATGAGCAATGCACTGCTCATTGAGAATTGGTCAACAACTGCAACTAAAAAAAAAAAAAGTTAAAAATGCGCTAGAGTTGAAAACATGAACGTGTATCCAAACGAATACATAATATTAAAAGCCAGTAAATTTATATTTTACAAAATGGAAAATAAATAAATTTCTACTCTTAAAAATATTTTTGTATATAATATTTAATTACATTAAAGTGGATTCAAATTTTATAACATTTGCTTTCATAAAGAGAAAGTCAAAGCCTATAACTTCAGCGGACATGAACACAAACCTTAATAATTACATGTCAACATTGCATGTTTTTCATCAAAAAAGAACATAGAATGTTGGCCTAATTTTTGACAATGAACTCTTCAATCTCTTTTAAATTGGAAAAAAATTCAGATAAATAATTTTTAAAATCAAATTATCAAATCTGTTAAGCCACTCTTAACAGATTAAAAAGTAATACTGGATTTTATTATTTGTTACTTGTTAGTGTAGTGGGCATTTTATCATAACTCGTCTTATTCTTATTCCAACTACAAGAGTTTGGATAGACTAAGAAGGTAAAAAAATATTGGCTGTTTCTAGAAGGGAATTCTCTATTACAACTGTATCATGTATTCCTCACTCACAGCACAGATTCAAATTCTATTTAAGAAATACAAAACAAAAACACATAATTGACACAACAAAACTATTTATCACTCTCTCCTCTTTGTCCTCAAACAGGTATATAGCAAGGTTTTCAAACCCGGACCGTTTATTGAACCGTAAAAAAGAGAGGTTCAAGGTTTTTGAGGTCGAATCGAGGTTGAACCGAGGTCAAACCGTAATGACGTCATAATTAATTTAATAATTATTAAAAAAATAAAAAATATATTAAATTAGTAAAATTTGAAATTTTAACAAAAATAAGGACAAATAATTTTATATGTATATACTCTTAACATTTTTGTTGGAGCTCTTAAGTCATAACAAATCTCATTTGAGTACCTAATAATTTTTATTTTTAATTTTATGAGACCCATAAAATGGTTAAGGTAGAAATTGGTCTGTCTGCCATAGCCAAGCCTATTTGACAACCCAATAAAAAAAAGTTTTATGCCCAAGCCCATTTGAATAGTCCACTATTTATGCATTATATATATATATATATATATATATAGGAATCCTATTGGATGCCCACCCCTTTTTTTTTTTTTTTTACTGAAACAGCCAAACAAGTGGAATCATTTTATTAAAAGAAAAAGTAACATAGGTACAATAGGCTGATCAGCTAGCCTGTGCCGTGGACAAGACATACACCATTAGAATACAGCTCAAAAAATCTAGCAAGGATGCCCGCCTATTTAAAAATGGGTTAAATACAAAAGCTAGAAGTACTTGACAGTAAAGCATTGGTGGTTGACAGTAAAGCAAATATTAGTGCTTGAGTTGAAGGAGCAAAAAAGAAGAAGACTCTAGCGGGAAAAATGCAGAAACGGTATCGTCAAAAACACTGAGGGAGAGAGCAGAAAGAGTGCGAGCAAGACAGAGAAGAAGAACAAGAAGATGGGGTGCGATCTCAAGTCTGATAGCATCTCACGGTGATTGAAGTTTCAGCCTTCAACAATGGCGATATGCCTGTAAGTGCCAAAAAATTTTCAGAAAAAAACCTTTAACGGTTTGACCTGTAAGAACCGTTCACGGTTTTGAAACCCGGAAGGTTCAACCGCGGTTGGCACGGTTCACTGACTTTCTAACATAGGCCGGTTCTTGGAGCTTAAAGAACCTTCTTGGTGAACGGTTTCCGGTTAATCCGGTCGGACCGTACGGTCCGGTCCGGATTTAACAACCATGGTATATAGTGCCAGAACTTTATTGTTTTGTCTAGAATCCCTCATAGCTTTCTCAAAATGCCCATACTATTAACACAATATTTCTCAACAGCCAAGCAATTTGCACCATATATATTACTCGACCTTAAGGACACCATTAGTCACGGAAATCCTCCATAAGTATTTCTTCACTTCATCTATCCCACATTAATTAGCAACATTCTATGCAATTTTCCATCCCTATGGCAGATCGATTCACAAATCATGATGTTCAAGTAAATCTCCACAGCATCAATCTTCATTTCACAATTTTTCTTTTTTTGTTTCAAAAGAAATGGTAAGTATCATGTATTTCACATGAACCCAATGAGTCTTGAACCCACACTCTCACCCTCCACCTTACTCTTACAAGGAGAAGAGACATCATTTGAGCATAGAGCTTATTGGCAACATTTCTAAACTTTTTTTACACCAATATCAAACAAAATTTATAGACTATCTATAGTCAACAAATCCTTAAATATCTTCATGCCAAAGTTGCCACCTATGCCCTCACCCCCAAAAACAAAGTCAATACAAAAAATACTAAAATAGACCATGCAACTTAGAATTCAATAGCACATTGGCCCAACTAGCTTGTAAGAGACCAAAATGAAAATTTCGACCACACTAAATGACTTCATTCCTAACAAAATCCAATAATTAAGAATAAGAGCAAAATGCCAATCCTTGATGTTAACTTACTGTAATCTCTCCTTCAATTGTTACAAGTCCTCAATCACCATCCCAATCCTCAAAACCAATGGCTGCCACTCAAAATTGATTGCCACAATTTATTCTGTCAATCAGAAGTCTACAAGGAAATCCTCCCTATCCAGATCAACCATTCAACGTGTTTGCATTGATTTCCACTGAAACTAAGTTCTAGGATCAGTTTAACATTCCCCACCAATTACTATGACTTCTTGCTTGGCAAAGTATAATGTATATGGGACAAGATTCTCCCATTGAAACCAAATTTTATATAGATGTAAGACATGTAGCATTTAAAAATAAAATAATTGCCACATGTCTCACATCCAACTAAGAATGGGAGGGGCACATTTCCCATAGAGTATATTACAAGTTGAACACAAAAATTCAATCTTTCTAGAATCCAAGTCCAAAATCCCTAACTCTAGCATTCAACCCAATATGCCAAACAACTAAACAAAATAGCATACCTGAAAAACTGGAGACAGAGGAAAGAAGACACAGTGCAGATATAACTAAGGGGAGCACTCAATAAGTAATGCCATGAAGCTGTTGACAGCTAATAATCCTCACAGCCAAATCTATTTTTGAAGCTTTCATCACATTCATTTTCAATAAGATCCAATCATGATTGTAGAGTTCCTAATTTAAATCGGTTTGAAATCTTAGGGTCAATACCATTAGATTTCCAAGAAACCTTCCCGAGAATAATAGTAGCAATTAGTGAAAGTTCAAATAGCGTTAAAAACACTATGAACGTTTAGACCCCCAAATAACAAAATACAAATTCAAGCTTTATATCATACAACGTATGTGCGGAAAATGATAACAAGCTTATAACAGAATTAATAAACAATCTAAACAATAAATAATCACAATCACAGCAGTAATTAAATGGTAAATATAAAGGGAAGAGAGATGCAAAGACAAGGACAACACACGATGTGTAATCAAAGAGGAAACCGAAGCTCTCGGCGTAAAACCTCTCCAACACCCTCCAAGTGGTCAAATAATCCACTAGAAAATGTAGTTGGGATACATGGACAGCAATAGACCTTCCAAGCCTAATCTACCCAAGTACCTAAGCCCTCCAAGCTTCTTGCTTAAACGAGGTTGTACCGACCTTTTTTCTTTTCTAGCTTACCAGATTCCGCTATAAACCATAGCATCAACCAATAGTCATTGATCCCTTCCAAGCTGCTTCCCTTAGCACCAAAAAAACCTTTTCACAGACGTGGGTATGATGAGAAAAGGATTTGATCAAGAACCTCTCAAGGATGTATCAATGAAGAGGAAGAGAGTAAAGAAATTTGAAGAGTCTCTTGGGTAAAGATTGTGGATGAGACAATCTTGTTTTCTCTAGGGTTTCTCTCTCAAAATTCTCTCTGAAAGTTATCTACATTTCATGGGAATGATGGGTATTTATACTAGAGTGAGAATGGAATGTGAAACGTTAGTTTTTCCTAAACAGGGCATTCTGGCGACTTGACCTCGTGACTGGGTTGAGTCGCGAGTTTAAGCTACGAGCTAACGGCTTGGCCAGCCTGGAACTTTTGTCATGTAGTGCAACAGCTAACGCGACTCTTTAGCTTCTGGCATGCTTGGCACGTGTGCAACTTCTGGTGACTTGTAAGCCGCGAGCCACCCGTGAGATCTAGTCGTGAGTCCCTGTTTCTTTGTACAATCTTGAGCATTCTTTCACACTCTCTCACTCACTACCCGTACAAGATTCCCACCTAAATACAGGGTTACTAAATGCTAAAATACAAGCAAATTTGGCACGGAATAAAGCCAACAAGATGGTTGATTAAATTCAACCTTACAATCTCCCCCTTTGGCTATTCCGTGACAAAACCCTAAAACAAACTCTAGACTTAACGTGTGAGTTGGGAACAGTTGGAAAACTCACTCACACCTAACTCTAGAATTTGCGAAGCTTTTGAACCATAAAACCAAAACATCTCCTAAAACACAATAACACAATAAGATCATTGTATGCAGAAAACTTGTAATGCATATGAAACAAACACAATGCGATCAAGCAAAATGGAATAAAGTAATAAACCATGACTTGACCAACCAAGCAATCACTGTAAGAAAGTGACCACAATGCTCATTCTCACTTGGAATGAACATTAGGACATTCAAGCTGATAAGCACAAAGCAAATCACTTGAATGACCAACACTCAACTAATGCACAGTACATAAAGTATATGCATCTAGGAATAAAATCTTACAAAGGCATAAGAGTGAAAGTACTTAAGGAAAATGCATAACATTTAACTCGAAATACAAAGCAACATAGTATAAAGGCTGCATAAGTATGGTACAAACCATAAAAGCCTACAAAATATGCATAGAAACAAACCCTAAAAGCTTACAAAAGCAACATGGGTACAAAGTTTAAACTAAAAACCTTAAAAACCTACAAAGGTAACATGTACAAATGCAGTAAATAAACACTGAATAAAAAATATTAAATAAAAGATATAATATTACCAGATAAACACAAGTTTTCCAAAAGAGAAAAATAAACTAAAACAAGCAAACAACTATAAACAAGTGTGTGAGGGTATATCAGCACAACTCCCCCTTTCAATATGCTGCCTGTCTCCCCCTTTCTATGTGCTGCTCTCCCCCTTTTTGTCAGGAATAGCTAAAGGCTATCTTCGAGCTTTTGCTATATAGCATCCAGTTGGGTCTCGATAGTTGAGAGTCGCATTTGAGTTTGACTGTGAAAGGAGTGAAGAAGCCATTCTAAATCGGATATCTGATGAAACACATTTGCAATCAAGTGGCTTTGCTTGGCTGTTTGAAATCCAATGGGAACAGATGAAGTGCCAGTTGATTGAAAAGGTGTGACCGAAGCATGAACAGTTGGAGTTTCATAAGTGGATGGCTCACTCTTAGGTGTTCTAGAAAAATGACTCTTGCTAGCTTGAAGGGTCATCATAGAAATTGGTCGAGCACGCGGTATAATCTTTCCATCTGACGGTGAATGAACGCCTTCACAAACCCAAATCTTCATGATGAGACTACAAAAAGGAAGGCAACTTCGGGCTGCTGATCGTGCTGTTCCTTTCCTAATGGTTTGAAATATGTGGGCAGAGATATCAATCGGTACACCGGTAATGAGATCATAGAGAAATTGTGCTCTTCCAAGATTGATGAAGGTAGTGTTAGACAACAGGTATAGGTTGGAGAATATGATCAACTTCAAAGTTGTCAGTTCAGGTGAAAATTTTCCTGTGCCTATAGAGGTTCCCTTGCTGACAACTTCATGATTAGTTCCAAGAACTTGAAGAATGTCTTGAGCCTTGAGTACTCTATCATCATATGGAGTGGTGTCCACACTTTCTGGTCTTGTGATGTGGAGAACCTTTGCAATGTAGCCTGGATTGATAGAGAATTCTGTTCCTTGTACCCAACATTTTAATTCTACTCTAGTGTATCTGGCATTGGAGTAGAATTCCTTAATCAATTCCTCAACTGGATATACAAAATTCTCAAACAAATCAACCCAATCTCTTGCTTCAAAAATCCTAGGGATAAAAGTTGTTCCTAAGGAATCAAATTGTACTATTCATTCCACAATTGTCGGGGCTTTCATAAAAACATCTGAGTAGGTCTTTGAATCAGTTGGAGTTCTGAATTTTTTTAATTTCTAAATTTTGGGACGATTGAGTCAAGCGACGAGTTCGTTTAGCAACAGGGGATGGAACATCACTTATAATGTCTTTGCCTTTAAAGGAATGTCATGACATTTGCAGAAAATAAGACACATAGCAGAGAACCAAGAGTAAAGACCCAAAACACATAACCCAATATGATTAAAGTCCAATTAGTAAAAAAAATGATTAAGCAGGAAAGATCAAAAATTGATATGACATAAACACAAACCAAAGACCAAGACAGTACTAAGAGAATGGAGACCAAAAATGATGATTGTTCAGAAACAACATATTAGAGAGTGAGCAAGAACAATGCACTGACACAAATAACTGTCATTGAGACCATTTACCCTAAAATGATATGAACAGAACAGCATATAAAGAAAAAATCAACACAAAGGAGCAACCAACATACAAAAACACCAACACTACACCAAGAGCACTCAACAAAGAAAAAGCAAACCCTTGCAAGAACATGGTAAAACACAAAGCATAATGGCAACAACACATTCACAGATTTAAGAAAAACACACTCAAAACATGAAAAATGAAGTGAGACAGAGAAAACCCATACCTTTTTCTTGAAGATTGGAGTCGAAATGATGCAAAAGATGAAATCTTTTTCAAGAGTGATACGGAGTGTTTGAAAGAGAGAAATGGGAAAGACAATGAACAGTCACTGAAATTCGAGGAAAAACTAAAAAGTTTTTGAAAAACTATCCTTAAAACGCATTTTTTGCGACTGGATCAAGTCGCCAGTAAGTTGCCAGGTAAGCCACAAAACACTTAGAAGTTAAGAATCTTGAAAAAAATTTCTAAGTGTTTTTTGCGACTAGAAGGTCTACCTGCGAGACAGTCGCCAAGTGAGCCACAAAAATCTCTGTGTAACCCTCGCGACTGAACCTTCCACCCATGAACAATTCACCACATTGAGCCACGAAAATCATAAAAACTCAAATTTTGAAAAATATTCTAAGTATTTTTCGCGATTGAGACCATGACATGCCAGAGAGCTGCGAAAAATTTCGGAGTGTGCTCACGACTGGGCCAAACCGCGACTAAGTCGCCAAAACAGGGTAATATTGTTTTTGAAATTTTTGACATTTTTTGTTAAAAAAAAAAAATAATACTTTCCAAAAATAAGTTAAAACACTCAAAAATCTTTTTGTGTTTGATCAACAAATATTGAGCTTATGAAAACACATTAAAACAAGTACAATCACACAAATGTATATGACATTCATTGAACATAGATTTGTGTGTTGTGTGTGAATATCAAAAATGAGATAGTCCTTAATCTAATGTGAAACTTCAATGATCAATTCAAACAAGACATACACAACTAGTATTAGATAATGTGACTCATCTTAATTATAGAAATATGCATATATGACCTCCCACATAAACTTGAGAGCATTTCTTTGAAGCATTTCATTTGGCTTCAAATACATCATATCATTTGATCATTTTGAATTAAAACATCTCATTTTGAGATCGATGCCTGAAATTTTCAATATTTCAATTTGATGAGTTAGCCTTTGACTTTTTGGGCATAATACATTTTAATTTGGTCGCTTTCCCTTTTTCCTAATTAAATACTAGTATGTGTGACAGGTTTTTGCAGCTCAATATCTCTTTTCATTTGGAGATTTATATTTGGTGAGCTCTTTAAGCAAAAACAACAAAATAAAGAGTGGGAAGATTTATAGGCACAAGCCTATGCATGTCTCAAGATCAACAAAATTATTCACTAATTATTCATGACAAGGTTAAAGATCTATTTACAACAAACACATAGATTTCAAGATTTTTCCTACAAAGATATGAGTGCGTATTAGATAAGCTAGGCTCATAGATGCACAAAGCCATTAGTACAAAGGTACAAGGCAAAACATGCTTTGAGACAAAACTCAACAAAGTTGATCAAACTTTTTAGATTTTCTACTTTTTATGTGTTTTTGGATTTTTGACATAAAAGTAATAATAGATTGGTAAAAAAAAATATAAAAACATTTTTAAAAACGAAACAAATAAACAAACAACAATTTAAACAATCAGAAGCAAAAAGCATACAACCAAACATATTCACAAAAGCATAGGAAGAATTGATGCATGAACATGTTATGATGCTTATGCATGAGTACCCTTCATCACCCACACGTCATGTACGTTTGGGGTGATATCCTTGACGGATTGGGTACGAAAGTTAGGACTGTCAAACCTTTTTGTGAAGCTTTCCAAGCAATTTGTAAAGGCACCAATCATCTTCATCATGTCTATCATTCCGGGATCACGGTTTTGACTTCTTGTTTGCTCACCACCCCAAGACCTCTTATCATTTCTTCTTTCTCATGATCGAGGAGCGCTTGCATTTTTTAAAGCTCTCAGCTTATGACAGTTGGGTCTGGTATGTCCTTGCAATCCGCAATAATGACAAATATGATTCTTTCGAGGACCTCGTTGTAATCTTGGAAGTGATCTTCCTCTAGCTTCATGTCTGGCTTCTGATGGATTATGGACTGTATTGAAAACTCGTTGATCAGCCACATTTTTCTTCTTTTCAGTCTTAACTTTATTAGGAATAGACTCTTCTACAATTGGCTTTTTGGCCTTCACAAACCTCACTTCTTTGGTGGCATTGGCTGATGAGCTACTCCTTCCTGTATATCCCACTCCGGACTTGTCTGAGACTGATTTTTGATGAGCAAGCATTTCATTTAGTTTCTTGGAGGAGACACGGTCTACCTTAGCATTTGCTTGAAGCACTTCATGCTCAAGGAATCGAATTTTTGAGTAAGCTTCTAACAGCTCTCCATTTATTTTCTCCACTTCACATTTAGTCTCCTTGTATTGCACTAGAAGAGTTCTGTAATCTTCCTCGGCCCTTTTCATCTTCTTAATGGCTGCATTAGCCACCTTAGCATATTCACAGGTCTTCTCAAGAAGTGAGTTGTAAGTCTCTTGCAGTCCCACTGCTTTTCCAACTTCCTCATCTTCAGACTTCTCAACTATTCCAATAAACTCCAAATCAGAGTGCTCACCCAGCTCCTTCACAAGTGTACCCAAATCATCTAAGGACTCTACATGTGCAATGGTCATGAATGCGAAGTAGTTTATTTCTCCGTCACAACTTTCCTCCAAATTAGAATTCGATGAATCTGAGTCACTTAGAGTAGTGGCATAGACCTTCCCCTTTGATTTCAAATAGTTAGGACATTCTTTCTTGAAGTGTCCGTGTCACTTGCATTCAAAGCACGTGATTCCCTACGAAGATTAAGGTTCTCTACCATCCTTCCTTCTGAATTCCCTTTTCTTTTTCTCGGAATTATGAAACTTCCCTTTGTCACCAGATTTCCCACTGTTCTTAAGTTTTAAGAACTTCCGAAAGTTTTTCACAACGTACGCCACATCTTTATCTACAGCGTCTTCTTCCAAAGAGTCATGAGATACTACTCTCTCATCAATTGTCTTAAGAGTGAGAGATTTGCTCTTCTTCTGTGCAGGCAGTGACAATTCATATGTCTGTAAAGAACCAACCAGGTCTTGAACTTTAATGTCGTCAAGATCTTTGCTCTCCTCAATAGCTATCACTTTGGCACGAAAACTTTTCGGTAGTGACCGAAGGATCTTCCTAACAATTTTAGAATCCTCTGTCTTTTCTCTCAAATTGAATTTGTCGACAACCACCTCGTTCAACTTACTATAAAAAGAGTCAAAAGACTCATCCTTGCTCATCTTGAGCTCCTCAAAGCGAGTGGTCAACATCTGTAGTTTGGTGTCTTTCACCTTCTTTGTTCCTTCATAAGTAGTCTCCAGAATCTCTCATGCTTCCTTAGCAATAGTGATATGTGAAATCCTATGAAATTCTTTTGGAGAGACACCACAGAAAATAGCATTCAAGGCTTTACTATTAGCACTAGCTACTGCAAGAGTTGCCTTATCCCAAGTGGATTTGGTAGCCTCCAGTTTAGTCCAACCAATTTCAACTGCATCCCACACAGCATCATCAATAGAACATAAAAATGCCCTCATTCGGGCTTTCCAAAATGCATAATTATTTCCATCAAAAAATGGTGGCACATTTAGAGATTGAGACCTATCCATCTCAATGTGGGGTCAAGGATCACACTAAGGTGTTTAAATCACAACAAGTGCACCAACTCTGATACCAAATGAAAGTTCAAATAGCATTGAAAACATTATGAACGTTTAGACCCCTAAACAATAAAATACCAATTCAAGCTTTATATCATACAATATATGTGCGAAAAATGATAACAGGCTCATAACAAAATTGATAAATAATCTAAACCATAAATAATCACAATCATAGCAGTAATTAAATGGTAAAGATAAAGGAAAGAGAGATGTAAACATAAGGACAACACATGATGTGTTATCGAAGAGGAAACTGAAACTCTCGACGTAAAACCTCTCAGCCGCCCTCTAAGCGGTCAATAATCCACTAGAAAATGTAGTTGGGATACATGAACAATAATAGACCCTCCAAGCCTAATCTACCTAGGTACCTAATCCCTTCAAGCTTCTTGCTCCAATGAGGTTGCGTCGAACTTTTTTCTTTTCTAGCTTACCAGATTTCGCTATAAAACATAGTATCAACCAATAGTCATTGGTCCCTTCCAAACTGCTTCCCTTAGCACCAAAAGAACCGTCTCATAGACGTGGGTATGGTGAGAAAATGATTTGGTCAAGAACCTCTCAAGGATATATCAATGGAGAGGAAGAGAGTAGAGGGATTTGAAGAGTCTCTTAAGTGAAGATTGTGGATGAGACAATCTTGTTTTCTCTAGAGTTTCTCTCTCAAAATTCTCTCTGGAAACTCTCTACATTTCGTGGGAATGAGAGGTATTTATACTAGGGTGAGAACGGAATGTGAAACGTCAGTTTTTCCCAAAAAGGGCATTCTGGCGACTTGACCTCGCAACTGAGTTGAGTCACAAGTTCAAGTCGCGAGCTAATGGCCTTGCCAACTTGGGACTTTTGTCCTGTAGTGCAACAACTGGCGTGACTCTTCAGCTTCTGGCATACTTGGCACGTGTGCAACTTTTGGTGACTTGCAAGCCACGAGCCACCCACGAGATCCAGTCGCAAGTCCCTGTTTCTTTGCACAATCTTGAGCATTTCTTCACTCTCTCACTCACTACCTTTACAAGATTCTCACCTAAATACAGGATTACTAAATGCTAAAATACAAGCAAATTTAGCACGGAATAAAGCCAACAAGATGGTTGATTAAATTCAACCTTACAGTTAGAAATCATAAAAGTTTAGATATCAAAGAATCCTCATGGATCTCTTCCTCCAAAAAAATGGCTAAATGGGAATGAGATTCTTGAAGCTGAAGCATTCATGCAATGTCTGATTTCAAAGCAGTGAAATTTCCCACATAAGAAAAAAGAAAGCTTTTCTAGATTCTGTGAAAATACACAAAAAAAAAAAATATATATATATATATCAATGTATATAGTCAAACCATAAGGCCAAAACTGATTTGGCACCAAAAAATAAAGACTGAACTACAAGGAGAAACAAACAAGAATCACTCTAGCAAATTTTTTCTTTTGATAAGTATGAATCACTCAAAAAACTTCAATGCGAAAATATATAACTCAAGTCTGTGAGCAAGGTGTTTGCAAGGATACACTAGAGAACCTCAAGTGAAGAAGGCTACAATTATACACAAGCTCAAAAAAAAAAATTTTTTTTTTTTTTGGTTGATAATTTAATAGTTGGTGGTGGGGGGATTCAAAACCTGGATGTCCCCTATTGAAAACACCAAGAAGTGCCAACCAATTGAGCTGCAAGGCTTTTGGCTATGAACAAGCTCAAGTATGCATCATGTATGGGAACAGACGGACCCCTAGGATGGCTGAACAAAAATCAACACTAACCAAAGAAGACAAAAGAAGTAAATGTAATTCTCTTAAATTTATTCCCAAATCTTGTCCAGAATCAAAACCACATTGAAGAGCCTTGGCTGGAAAGAGTATGCTGAATAATTTAATACCTTCCAACTGCTTTGCGTACAGTTTAGTGATTTCCAATTGTTCTTGCCACCAAATTCATCTTGTTTAGTGGAAGGGATAACAAGTGATCTCAGAATGCTGGACATAGGCCTTAAAATGCACCAATAGCAGAACAACCTAATGCCTTGGAGACTTAATGAATAGTATAGGCATATTGAGGGTGGGCAAGCAGCAGCTGAAGATATGGGGCACGTGAAAACATTCCATTAGATAGCAACATTAAGATACCACAGAGCGGTGATGGAGTTGTGGGATCCTCAAACCTATGTAAAAGAGCTGATCTGATCAATTGCTCCAGGAAGGGGACAAACTGCAATTAGACTAGCCCATCATGCATCTCTGTGGTTATTTTAAAAAAACTGTTCAATATGAAGACTTCCAAGTATTTGTACTAGGTAGAACTATCTATGCTCTTTCCCTTTGCAGAACTATTGGTGACTAAAGGGAAATTCTTAACCACCAATTGCCAACCACTAGCATATTGTTTATAAATCGCATTCTTGAGAAGTCTAAATTTGATCCCATTTCCAAAGGAACTCCCTTCACGTCACCATCTACTTCCTTTGGCAGAGAATGAATCCAACTGTTTTTCAGAAATAATAAAACTTACTGAAAGACATCTTTGCAACAACTATATTTATAGGGTTTAATGACTGGTTAAGTGAATGAAAATCTATCTGAACAACATCACAATCTAACAGATCATTTTGTGAAGTAGATCGTGGGATTAACTATCAAATAGCTTCAATCACTTCTTCAATTTCATTAGAACTCCACTAAGGGCAAAGTGATACTGCAACATATGAACAGATTTTCCTAGGAGAATACCATCGACAAGATTGAAAAATTCTTGGTAGATGATGAAAGATTCTTCCTCAAATATATCCCTAGAGACAAAGCTCCTCCAGTGAGGGAAGCCATTCAAAAGAATCCTTGAATATAAAGAAGGTGCATTTCCAAAATGACTATGGTGCTGCTTTTCAGAATTGAGTTTAGATTAGATAAAGCAGCAGGCAGAAGCATCAGAAAGAGCTAGGCCACAGTTTTCTTCCATAAAGTAGCCCTTGTGAGGAAAATCTTTGTTCAGAATACCCAAAAATAAGTGCCCAAAGGTTGAAAATGTAGGGAGCTTTTCTCAGTAAGAAGAAAAAATCATTTAGATGTTGTCTTGCTTGTCTTGTAAATGCAATGAGAAAGCACTTCCAAAGGAGTTAACAATATAACCCTAGACATTAGTAAACTTACTGGATGAATACTATGTCGTTGCCTGTATTTCGATCTGCAACCAACATTAACAGCTTCTAGAGAGCATATATTTGCAAAATTTGATTCAAAATGCAAGGCAAACATAGCTACTTTAAAATAGATCTCCTCAATTATGTTGATGTTGATATTCACTTCTTCTATTTCCCATAATAAATTGTTTGGTATTGTCTTCGTAACCAAATGGTCCAAATAACCAGACAGAGTTTTGAAAGCACTAGCAGCAATACAAAAATCAATAGAGAGAGTAGATATCTTTGATGTTTTGTAAACTGTCAAATAATTGATGTCAACCCTATTATACATCCATTGCACTAATTCAAGAAGTTCAAAAGGGTATATAAACCATAGAAGAACCTGTAAAGCCTTTACAAGTGCGAATTTGTGAGGGCTTTTCCCTGACTTAGTACAAATGCACAGATCAAACTTATACCTAGCTTCCAGAGATAGCCTCTGTACCAAGGCATTTAAAGCCCTCACAAGTTGCATATTAGCACTTTTATTTTCTTTGGGTACAGAATGTTGGACATTGCATAACATCAACAAGCACTCTGAAGTCGTTAATATCTTCAAAGGTGATGATCCAAATTATGAACTCTCTGCCTGGATAAAATAATCAACTTATCCAAAGTACCCAGCACATCTCCATTTGCTAACTCCTTTACAATCTGAAGGGCAGGATAATAGTGCTAACAGTACAGGGTGACAGAAGATAGATTGAACCACTTCTTGAATATCCAGTCTTGAGAAAGGAACCCCAAAATTTCTGGAACAAGCACAATCATTTTTCAAAACCAATTGTTGAACTAACGATTTTTTACGAGATTAAAGCAAATATCTACGAGTCATTGGAGTTCAAATAATGGTTTAATTCTATAAGATGATTGAATTCAATGGATCCAAAATAGGAGTAATGTAGCAATCAGTTACTAAGTTAGATAGTTTAGCCAGAAGTATGTCTTTTGTCTAGGGCTCCAACAATTAAGGACCACCAAAGTTCATAATTGCAGGAAATGGCACATAGAAAGGTGGCTGCTTCAAAAATAAACTAAATGCAGCACCAGCATTCACTTGCATCAAGATCTCCACTGTAAATAGTTTCCTGAAAATCCAAAGAACAACTAGAAACTGCACTGGCATCATCACTTCTAGCTTCACAATGAACAACAGAAGAGCTCTTTCCCAACCAGGGATGATCGAGTCAGGCCATAACTAAGAAACGCTGGTAAGAAGGCTTTGTTCAAGAAAGAGTACTAATGATAAGATTGAGATAGAAAATCCAAGAAGGTTGTGGGAAATAGTCATAACTGATGGAAAATTTTCAGTATCTCATCACACAACATGTAAATAATTGAGGAAGAAAATGCCTTGGTTATGCCAACAATATTGCCACCATCCCCAGTCCTTAAAAGTCGTTTAACATCATCATGCAAAAGAACTATCAATAGGCCTAGCTTTTCTATCAGTAGAAAAAATGGAAGTTTGTTTACGTGAAATGCTCCTTGAAAAAAATAATATTTTTTTTAATGACCCCCACTTACAGAAGAAATTCCTAGAACCATTTACTACACAACAATCACCAAGTCTCTCAGACAAGACCAATTCAACCAAAGCAGATAGCAATCTTGCATCCACCTATCAGATTCAGTCAATGGATTAAAATGTATGGAAAATGCAAGCAGAAACGAAGTTGAAAAAAAAAAAAAGATGTTTACCGAGTTTGCATGATATAATTTTGTGTATGGCATACATATAATGATATGATGACTTCTCAGGCAATGTAAAGCTTCCAGATTCAAAAGTTAGCAACCTTAGGGTCTTAGACGCTTCTGCAACACTTATGACAAGAGGCCTGAAAGTAGATGATACATCTGCCAGGAAAAGAGGGAGGGAGGGAGAGAGAGAGAGAGAGAGAGAGGAAAATATCAATAAGGGCAGAATAGCCACCACTTGTAAAAGGATCAAAAGCACTTGAATTGATGACCAAAATATAAATTTCTTATTTTTTTTCCCAACAATTTGATGACTAAAGAATAAGCCAGCAAAAGCATAAAGAATAATAAGTTCACACAACAAATTTTTCTCATAAGCAAAAGCTGCAGAACATTTCCAACTTAACTGTTGAGAAATCTTATGTCACATTATTATTAAATTTAACCAAGGAAGAAGCTTATTTGCTCTTAGAACCACTTACCAGTTACCACCAAAGGTTTCTATAGAAAATTATCATCACACCATATAAAAGTTATAGGCTCTTACAAATATCAAGGCCAAACCTTTACTACGTAGTAAAAATTGTACACAATTATCATCATGGCTTATAAAAGTTGCAGAATCTTGAAATGAACAAATAATTGTAATATCAAGTTCAAACTTATACTAAGTAGAAATTATCTTATCAAGAATAGGGTAAGAAGATGATGCAAGAGATGGGTTGAGCACGAAATTACATTTTTACTTAGACTGTGTTTGTTTTGGGTGAAAACCACTTCCGGAAATTCTTTTCAGTTAACCGTGAGTCAAGGGTGAAAATCACTTCCGTTTTTATTTTCCCTTCAAATATAATTTTCCGAAAAACAGAGAGAGAGAGAGAGCACAGAGAGAGAGAGAGAGAGAGAGCACAAGCCGTGAGCTCGAACCACTGCTCCAAGCTCGGAGCAACCGCATGAGCAACCGCTAGCGACCTTCGACCCACGAATCCACGAACCCAGAGCCTTTGACCTTCGACCCAGACCCATTGCCACGAACCCACGATCTCGTTGCCCTCTCAAGCTCGGTCTCTCTTCCTCGATCTCGTCAATAGCCTCCACTCGATCTCGCCGCTTGATCACTCTCTCTTACTAGCTCTCTCTTCCTCGATCTCTTAGTTTTGTTTTTTTAAGTTTGATTTTTGTTGTTGTTGTGGTGGTGTGGTGGTGATGTTTTGGTGGTTGTGGCTTTTGATTGCCGGAATTTGCTGTTGAATTGGCTGTGATTTCGAAATTTTTTGTAATAAAATTTGTTTGGATGCTGAGAAAATAGCTAAGAAATGTGAAAAAATTGTAGGAAAATAACATTTTCAGAATAGAACCAAACACATGAAAATATTTTCTACAACAATTTTTATAATGCAACCAAACACTTCAAAATATTTTCCTTTTCCGAAAATAGCATTTCCAGAAAATAGGCTATTTTCTGGAAAATATTTTACGGGAACCAAACACAGCCTTAGTTTCACATAATAAGCCATATAGGAAAAACTATGAAATGTAATAAAACATATAGGAAGCATACAATCGTCAATTACCTTTAGCACCTTCCAAATGGAATGAATATTCCCAATATTTGAATCAATTCTTTCCAATAGTAGAAAAAACATCTCATAAAAATTAATAACTACTAGAGACAAGCTCTAACACAGTTCCAACTGTAGGACCTTGAGATTATTTTCCTTACCCTGGTAAAAATAGTAACCATGCTCAAACTTCATCTAGGATTCTGTCAAATGCACCAGTACTGAAAAAAACTGCTTGTGCCAGACTATATGATAGATCCTTAAAATCATTAATTGGTGAAAAAACGAACAAGTTAATAAATGGTTGTAGATGCTTGTACACCAATGGAGGGGTTCTAATGGGAATACCACCGTTTGGAGGGAATCCAATGTATTCCATTACCAAAGACAGACAACATTGTAGATTTTTTGGTACGGCTAACGGATTGCTGAGGAGATCTATGAAAACCTCAAATGATCCCACCAATACGGTAGGCAATGCCCACTAGAAAAAAATTAAATTAAAAAAAAAAAAAAAAACCATTGTCAGAGATAATTAGAGAATATAGTTTTCTAATTAACTGAAGAATTCAAACAAAGTAATTTCAGCCCTTGATGAATTCCGCCTAACACCCATGTATTTTTCTGCCAGGCTGCTCATGAATGATATACATAACTAATAAAGGATATACATTTGGTGTCGCATGGTGAGGCTTAATTTCTGCTATAGACATAAAGGCCGAGATGATAGTGAATTGAAAACAATAAAATAAAATAAAAATTCTAACAAAAATAAGCTAGCAAAACATTCCAAAGTCTAAACTATGTAAAGATAATATGATGCCAACCATCCAAAGGTGATGACTACATTAAATCAAAAACACCAACCAGAAAGTTTTCTTTTTTGTTTGACCACAAAGCAACAAGATACAGAGAAATTGAACTTAGAATATGAATTTTTTGCGCATCAAGTAGCTTAAATTGAAAACATCTCTACATCCTTTGGTGTTTAAAAGCCTTAGAGAATTGGTGAAAGAATTAAACTCCAAATTTCTGCAATAACACTCATAAGATCCTTGCCATTGTCATTTGTCAATCTCATCTGCAGCAAGTGAACTAATATCTCTTTCTCTGTCTTCAAGCGGAACAAAGTTTGTATAAAAAATTATCCCACTCAAAATGATATACATGTCATTGTTCTTATTATTCAATTTCAAAATTTTTATATTATTTCTGCTATGTTCAGGAAATGTTTCCCAATCTGCCGTTCTTTTCAAACATGACTCACAAATTTTGGGGTGGTGAGTCAAAGAAGAAACAGGGATCAGTAAAACTTGGGGGATCTGGGATCAAAGTTTGGACTTCATTCTGAATTTCATGCTTGAGAGATGCCCAACCCTGCATCATTAGATTGCTAGAATAAGAACTATGATTCAAAGTACCAATGAAGGAGTCCAGCAACTTCAATACCTCCAAAAGAAGCCTAAGATTACCATGCTTTACAAGAAAATCAGAGTGAAGCAACACCTTATTAATCACAGATCAGCTGAAAGGACGAGGACGCAAGTATGCCATGATACTCTGCACATCCTCGCTATTAAACAAAACGGGATCATGAGACTGAGAATTGAGGAAACCAAAAGTTCAAAGACCTAGGGGCACCAAGGACTCTTCCACAAGAACCCTATCCTGTAATATGGACAAAACATAAATAAAAGTTTCATGGTCATCATCATTCCCAAGTCCATGAATGACACCAAAATACATTTCCTTCTGCTGCAGCAGCCACCTAAAAAATAACAGTGCAAAGCCAACAAATGCCTTCCTCAACAAATGTTCACCCCCTTCTCCTTTTGGTTCTAAATGTTCTATGTATATTCAGTAAGCTTAGAGAATGCCTTAGATTTGAAATCAAATTTCTTTGCGACCTAAGAGGCCAATCGTGAATGACTCTAAACAATCGAAGCCATTAGCAAAAGTGCGGCTTTTTGGCACTTCACTTCTTTACTATCTAGTTCCTTCTGAACATCTACCATGTATTCTTCAATAAGCAACCTAGCAAACTTGTTGAGATCCTTACTAATAGCTTTTCTCTCCCCATCCTTGGGATTATATACCCCATCAATGACAATATATAAGAAAATCAAGGTTTCCCTCATCGAAAATTCCAAGCATCTAGAAGCTCCAAGCACTTAAAAGAAGTGCAAAGATATAAATGAAGCAATTCACTTTCAGAATTACCTTTGAGCAACTTAATGAAGTCCTTTACACCATCAGAGCATAACTTAATTTCAATAGAATTAATCTTGTGCAATATTTCATTAAGTTTAGCTTCATGGGTCACTTTAATTTCAAACCTTGGAATTTCTCCTCCTTTAACCTCACCACCATCATCGTCTACCATAACTGCAATTGAAATATAAACCAAATTATTACCATTTCATGACACTACAATAACAAAAATCCTTTTTTTTTTTTCATATATTTTTTCTTCATTATACAATCATCATAGATAAATTAAGCCTTACTTTCTATTTAGAAACAGAGACATTTAAAAGCTACAAACATGGAATTACTTTACCTTCCACTCGGCTGAGCCTAATAAGCATATCTTGGCTTGATAGTAGGTAAGCCTTTCGTTGTTTTTATTCAAATTTCAGAAAGAGAAAATTTTAATTAACTAAACAAATAAACTGACTTGACCCAGTTTCTTTTCTTTTGCTATATATATTTTCTGAGCAACCAAACAGGAATAACCACATTTAAAATTCCAGAAGGGGTATGATTTGAATGTGCACCTTGATTTTCTGAGGCTGAGCTTGGTTCCTCCATTGAAGATTTTAGTTTGAAGACGTAGGAGATTGGAGGGAAGGATGCTGGGTTTTGGGTTTGAAACTTCTGCAGAAGACTAAGTACCTGTTTGGATGCGAGGGGATTTATAACCTTTTCGAGAATAGATTTGTCCTTTGCTTTACGCAGAGCTGTTTGGGGCTATTTTATGAATTCTTCTTTCTTACGTAAATCGGTTTTCGATCAAGTTTTGTTACTGACTAGTCACGGTTGTCATGGTTCTTGCGGGTTCAGTGATTTAGAGTTTTTTTTTTTTGGGTACATACAGCTCAGCCATTGATGAAGCTTCAACCTCAAACATTGAGATCGCACCACTATTTGTTCTTATTCTTCTTTTCAGTCTCGCTCGCCCTCTCTCTCTCTCTCTGCGTTTTTGCTGACTGGTGTTTCTGCATTTTTTTTCTTTCTCTGCGTTTTTTCGTTTGTTGTTTCTGCAGTTTTTCCCTTCTGCGTTTTTCCATTGAATGAACTCTAGAGTCTTTTGGACTCTTTGAAGATGATTGTCAACCACTCTTCTTTAAGTTTTATTGGGTTTAATTAATTTTTTAATGGTTTGGCTGGCCGCTCTTCAAGCTTTGTTTATTTTTTATTTTTAAAATTTAACTAAATACATGCTGTCAAGTGTCAACTGTCAACTACTCTTTTCAAAATTTTATAGGACTTTATTCTTTATTTAATCAATTTTTTAATGCCCTATCCGGCCACTTTTTTAGCTTTTGTTTATTTTTTATTTTAAAAATTTTCATAAATAGTTGAATATTCAAATGGGCTTTGGCATGAAACAATTTATTGGATAGTCAAATGGGCTTGAGCATAACTTGAGATAATTTAGACATAAGTTCTCATAAAAAGATTAAAAGAGCATAATATTGAATTTTATAAATATATATATATATATATTTATTTATTTTTGCTTAAGATTTAATATTTTTTTATTTGCCTTATAAAAGTTATGATATAAAGAAGACATTTGAAAATTAGATTTTTATATTTATTTGGACTATTTTAGTTCATTTTTCTACTTATATTAATTTAAAATATTAATTTATATTTCAACAATTTATTAAAATAATTATGACGTCATCACGGTTCAACCTCGGTTCGACCTTAAAAACTTTGAACCTTTCCCTTTTACAGTTCATTGAACGGTCCGAGTCTGAAAACCTTGCTGACTATATCAAACATCTCGAAAAGGGTCCTGATCAATTAGATGAATTATGTACCTAATGTATAGTTCATATAATTATTTACAACCTTTGACAATTGATGTTAAATATGCCTATATAAAAAAATAAAAAATAAAGAAAAATAAAAAAAGATAACTGATAGAGTCAGAATAAGACCACACTTTAGACACTTGTCACCCTGTGTAAATCAAATATAATAGTTAGTGAAATTAAAAATAGTTAATGTTGTATTTGAGAATAAATAAAATGTAGGGGGGGGGGGGGGAATCTCATATAAAGTTAATTCTTTATTCTTAGGACAAAATTTAGCTACAAAATTGGTTGTATTCTTAGGCTACAAACTCACTCAATAAAATAAATATTACTGCATATTTTGAAAATCTAACCGTTGAATTGCATGTTTTTTACGCTCTTAATACATATGTCAAATTTTGTGTCAATCGGATATTATTTATTATATAATCTATAAACTTATATTTTATGCATAATTTTAAATTACAAAAACTTGTAATTTAAAAATTTATTGATGACATAGCTATTGATCTTTAATTTTCTTGAAATTTTGCAAATATGGAGGATATAAGAAGAAGATGTAATCCAATGGTGGATTTGTCAAAATTTACCTCTAATAAAAAGATATTGAGTGAGTTTGTAGCCTAAAGCTACAACCGATTTTGTAGCTAAATTTTATAATATAGAAGCATAAACAATAATAAAATAGATGATAAAGAAGAAAATAGCAAAATAGATATATTCAAAATAAGTTAAAACGGAATATGGAATATAAAAACAGAAACTATAAAATCTTACTTGAAAATACTTCTGTCTTTGATTAAACTTGAAAACAAACTATCTTTGATACAAGCTTGAAAATAAAACATTGTCTGAAGAGTTAAAAGATTACAAAGTAAAGTCTGAAAGAGTTATAGGATTATCTGTCTGGAAGGGAAAGGTTACAAGAAAAAGGATTACAAAAGTCTTTCTGAGAAAGGGAGAGAGCTGTCTTGGACCTAAGCTTTAAACTTGGAATTGGATCTGAAATTTGAACCTAAAACTTGAACCTGTCTTCTGTCTTCGGAGCCTGTCCTTTTATAGATGAAAAAACCATGGTAAGCTTTAAAAGTAACCTGAGTTAAGTAAAGTGAACTCAAATTAATCTATCGGTAGAATCTTTGTGGAATCTTGAACAGTAAAAGTAAATCTTGAACAGTAGTCTGTCTGATCTTGTGGAATCTGTCAGAATATCTATGGAATTAATATCCTGTCAAATATCCTGTCAAATATCTCTCTAGATCTTTTTGTCTGCTTGCTTGTGAAAAGTGTTTTGTCCTTTTGTCTTTTGTCCTTTTATCTTATATATCACTTATCTGTCACATATCATAGGGGTCTTGGGAATCTTGAAATGCTTCTGGATGAGTCCTGTAGTTTGGAGAGGATGATTCCATTACTGTGTCATCTTCATCATCTGATATCTGTGATGCAGCTTCAAACAATTGCTTTTTAAGTTGTCTTCTGTCTGAGACGGAGGCAAGCTGACACTGGACTTGGCTTTTTTCTAAAAAGAAATTAGGATTTTCTGTCTGGGAGGGAGAGGTCCTTTTCTGCAATTCATGGCAAATATGATCAAAATTAAACTTATTCCACCATTTTAATTTAAACTTCCTGGTGAGCATGGGAAAATGATACTGAGGATGCTTTTCTATCTTGTATTCCCATCTGATGATCCATGGGAGATCTGGAAACCTGTAAAAGAACTGTAAAAGATGTGGAAAATCTTTAAGATGCTGTATGTTTGGTTCTTTCTTGAAACTTTCATAAGCTTTGAGGAGATCAGGAGGAAGAATCATAGCTTCAGGACCATAAGAAATCCACCAGTCAATAAACCATCTAGGTACCATCGTGTCTTTCTTTCTATACATATCAAATCGGAAAAACCAAGTGTGTCTGTCAATACTGTTTTGGAATAAAAAGAATCTATCCCACACTTCCATATAGTCATAATAATTATAGAACTGAGGGTCAAAGGGATGAGAAAATTTTCTGGGAATCCAGGGCTCTGCCCTCCACTGGGAAGGGGTGAGAATCTATTTTATAACTTCTTTAGAATAACCAATTCTGTTTGGGTCTTGGGAGTAAGGCATGTGTGTAACTAGAATTGAATCTGTGTCAACTAAAATAAACTCATAGAATGTCTGGGTCTTTAATGTTTCTATCTTAGGGTGCTCCCATCCTGGGGGTAGCAGCTGTCTAACTAGAGAGAAGGGATCTGTAATATGCTGGTATTCTCTTTCAACCCATAAAATAAAATTCCAAAAATTTTTTGGGAGTTCAACACTGTGATCTTCTCTTGGGGTTTGGGTTTGAGTTTGAGAGGTAGAGGGTCTGTCTGTTGATTGTTTAGAGGAAGAGGTTAACGGGGGGAAGGAAGAGGCAACTATGTTAAATGGTGTTTTTAAAGGAGGAGGAGTTGAGGGCATGGCATAAGACTGTTTAGATGTTGGATTGGAGCTTGGAGAAAGTGGTTGGAAAGGGTTTGGGCTACAGGGTATTGGGGTTCTTTCTTGGGGCCTGTTTGAAGAGAAACTAGGTGAGTTGAAGGAGGGACAAGGGAGAAATCTACTAGGGGGAGGAGGGATCGGTGGAGCAACATAAAACTGTCTAGATCTGGGTTTTGGGGGGTTGCTCTTTTCTGCAGGGGAGCTCATCTTCCCTGTAGAAATTCACGGGTTAAAAAATCATGAATAGAATTAGATTCCCCTTTAATATAATTGATATCAAAATCAAAAACACTTAAAATAGCCTGCCATCTTGTAAAACTCTGTTTGGAAACAAGATTTTGAACATCTTTCTGTAAAACTTCTTTGGCACTTTTACAATCAACTCGGATTAAAAACTTTTGGTTAAAAAGATCATTTTGGAATTTTGAAACACACAATATAATAGATAAAATTTCTTTTTTAATAGTACTATAATTTTGTTGGGTAGTTGTCCATGAGCCAGAATGGAATCTAACAATTTATTCTTTAGTATCATCTTTTGTTACTTGTTTTAGGATTCCACCATAACCTATGTCTGAAGCATTTGTTTCAACAATCTTAAAAGCATGGGGTGAAGGAATAACAATGCAAGGGAGTTGTTTAACATATTTTTTAATCTGTCAAACTATCATAGTATGTTTGTCTGTCCATGCAGGGAGGGTTCTTTTCTAGCCTTTTATATAAGGGTCTACATATTTTTCTTAGTCCTTGAAAATAATCTGAAACATAATTTAGGCTACCAAGAAATCTTTGTAACTGATTTTTATCTTTTATTTCATCTGGGAATTTATCTGCAAATTGAATGGCTCTATCAATGGGGCTTAAGGTTCCCTTATAAATATTATGTCCTAGAAATCGAATTTTATCTTGGAATAAGTTTATCTTAGTGGCTGAAACAACTAATCCATTGTGTTTAATTACTTTGACAAAAGATTCTAAATGTCTATTCTTTCTGTCAATTCTTTTTCTATCAATTTCCTTTATTATGGAAATGTTATCAAGGGAATAGATTTCTTTCGAGATAGGTGGCAAGATGAATTTAAAAAGTATGTATTTTCCTAACACATTAGTTTTAATTCCTTCTTCTGTCGTTAAAAAGGGGTAAAGTAAAGCCATGAAGGGATTTCCTAGAATGATTTTAGAAGAAAGATCTTTAATTAAAACAAAAACTGTTTCAAAGCATACTCCATCATTACAAATGTGGACATTAGGTATTTTATAATTAATTATTAGTTTTTCTCCATTAGCTTGGGTTAATCTTTCAAATGATTTTTCATAATACTTTAAAGGCACTACTACTTCTTGTATACAGTTCATATCAGCACCTGAGTCTATTAAAACAATTTCTGTCAAGGAAAATTCTTTATTAATTACTAAAGTAATTTCTGTATACTATTTTTGGAAGATTACTCTGTCAATTAAGCTCAAGAAATTTTGTTTATTACCATTGTCTTTTTCTAATAAAGGTGGGGGTTTAGATAATTCTTTTAAATTTATTATTTCTGCAATATTCCCTTCATTTATATATATGTGATTATCTTCTTTAATATTTTTAATTTCTTGTTTGAGTATTTTCGCTTCTATCATGTAATCTTGTAAAGTTACTGATTCTATCTATTCGTTATCTTTTTTCTTTTCTATCTTTTCTTGCTTGTCTTTTTCTTTTTTGGCTTTTTCTTGTTTTCTACATTCTATAACATGGTGTCCATATTTCTTACATCTAATACAGCCAATAGGTATGTCTATAGATTCTTTCAGACTTAGTAAATAGTCTTTTTTGTCTTGATTAGGTAGATTATCTATCAATTTCATTATTATGTTTTTTTGTTTTCTTTTTCTTTTATTAACTTTAAGTGGGTTGATTGATTTTAGTTCTTCATTTTTCTTTACTTGATCTATCTCTTTTTGGCTGACATTAAATATTTTCATTAATTCATTTAGTGTTTCTTTTTCAAATTCTAACATACTGATTTGTTTAGCAATTTTATTCTGTCTAGCACATTGTTTTTTAGTATGTCCATATTCTTTACATTTATGACAAATAATATGTTTAACATGTCTGTCAGTTTTCTCATTATCTGATACCTCAGTAGTATTTAAAACTACTATTTCTTTTCCCTTGTCTGTATCTAAAGGTAAATTTAAAATTTCCATTTTTCCCTTTAATTCTGCCAAACTATCATTTTGGGTGTATCTTTCAATTGATTTTAGTCTTTCATAAATTTTTTCTTTTAAACTATCATTATTATTAATTTTACATCTCTTGTTGACTACTTTTGCTTTTACTACACTATCACTATTTTCTTTTCTTTCATTATTAGTTTTCCTTCCTTTGTTGACTATTTCTCTATCTTTGGCTCTTTCTTGTTCTATTTCTTCTTCTACTTCTATCTTCCTACGTAATGATTCTTCAAGGGTACTATTTGCTTTTAGTTTTAGCATGTCATTTCTTATAACTTTCCCTACAATACTATTCTATCTTTCAAACATTTCTTTTGCTTTATCTTGGTCTACTACTATGTCAACTTTCTTGCTATTTTGTTTTTCTATTTTTTCTATTATTTCTTTTACCATTCCTTTATCTTCCATACGTGTTATTCTTTCATGAGCAGGGTCATCTTTCATGCTATTAGTCTCTTGTCTTTTACTTTTTTCATGCATAATTCTTATCTGACTAGTTTCTTTCTTTGGTTCGTCTTTTTCTTTATCTTTATATATTATAGATATAGCTTTGTCATAGGGGTCTTTTTGCCTGTAGAACTTCTAGGTCTTATGAGGTTATCAGTATGTCTGTCATTATTATTAAAAGAAATAATAACTGTACCATCTGTATTTTGGGTTATGAAGTTTGGTTCAGTGTTTTCTATTTTTAGTGTGGGGGCAATGGCCTCAAGTTACCATTTTTCAGGAAGGGGTTATATCTTTCCACTGTATCTGTCGGGGTACACGAAGTCTACTGTTTGCTATTGAGGCTTGAAGAAGGAGAGTATGGCCTTTGGGGGAGGGTTCAACCATAGATTGGGGATTTATAGTGGTTTTCATGAGTTTATAATAAATCCTATAAATAATAGCTAAAGGTTCTGAGCCTTCTTTCATATAATAACCATTTGTCTTTATATTCAAAGTTAAAGCATCCATAATATTTCTGTCAATTAAGCTTAAAGCAAAACTAAGATAACAATTAAAATATACTGGTCCATTATGTAGGCTAGTTTCCATCATTCCTAGGAGTGAATCATTAAATCTTAAATGTCTGTCATCTCTTATGTAGTCTAGGATAATAAGTTGTGATTGGTAATTTGGTATGTTATAAAAGTGACATTAGTGATAGTCCTATATAAAAATAAATAAATAAATAAAAGTGTGTAAATCAAATATAATTGTCAGTAAGATTAAAAATAGGTAGCGTAGTATTTGAATTGAGACTAAACAAAATGAAGGAAAAAGAAAAAAGAAAAATGCTAGACTAAACAAATCATTTCCTATCATTTAATTTTATTTCAAAATAAATAAAGAAAATTTATTATTTTTTATTATTATTATTATTATTATTATTTTGCTTTTCCATTCACTCTATTATTCAAAAAAAAAAAAAAACCTTTTATTTTTTAAAAGCAAACAATAGCAGTTATTTTATTGTTTTGTTAAAATGGGTGTATCACTATCTATATTACAAAAGCTAAGCATGGAGGGAATTCATCCAGCCACAAATTCTATAAATAGTAAGGTAGCAAGCTATGATTTTTTTTTTTTTTTACTCCAACAAGCTATGATTTATTTGCAATAAAAGTGACATTAGTAATAGTCTTATATAAAAATAATATTACATTAATCACAATTTGCCACCTTAATCATTATGAAAAAAAAAGTGTATGTAGCATTATCTATATATTTATATATATTATTATTATCTATATATATATATATATATATAAAATCGAAACTTTTGAAGTTTCTACAATTTTTTACATCAACATAATAAAAATAATAATAATAATAAAATTTTTCTAAACCCTAAACCTGGTGCTTTTTTTCCACGTCAGTATAATATAAAAAAATAAAAATAAAACTTTTCTTAACCCTAAACCCGGTGCCCTGCTTCTCTATGTTATATTAAATAAAAAACGACTAGAGAGGGAGATATAAAGAATAGAGAGCATAAATTGTGAGTTGTGGCCGTGAAATTCAGGGATAGAAATCAGATGCAGAGAGGCAGAGAGTGTTGGAGAGAGAAACCTGAGGGAGGCGTCTTCACTACTGTTAGACCGATCTCCCTCCATCTTCCGGTTCCACACAGTTGTTGGTAAGTTTTATTTTCTTGAAAACTTGAGGATGGATGCTATCTTTTTCAAAGCCCGACCCAGCCTTGATATAATTAAGACCATTCTTTCTCAGTAATTTTCAACTCATCTTAGTTTCGTATTCTAGGGTTTTTAGCTTTGTTGTGTTTATGCGATCAAAATTTGGGCAATCCTAATTGATTTATAATCTGGGTTTGCTTTCATTTGATTAAAAAATGGGAAATTTCGTTGTTTTTGTTGGGCAATTTGGGTTTTATATCTATGACTTATTATCTGATTTCTGTTTTCCTCCTTCCTGTTTTTATTTTTTTAGTCAAAGATATATTTACTAATTTCAATTTTCGCTTAATTTCCGATTGTTACTAAGGGGTTTTGCGCCTTTTTTTTAAGGCTAACTTTATAATCTACTTGATAATTTAATTTGCTTTTGATTTTAATCCTATCAGGCGGTTTCTCTACTTGAAAAAAGGGCCAAAATTAATGAAGATTTGATTGGTTGGTTTATAATCTGTTCATTTGTTTTTGTAGATAAGTTTTTGTAATCAAATTTGTTTAGAAATCTGTAACTATAAACAAATTTAATTAGGACTCTATAACCAAAAATATATAACCGTACTCATAATATATTTCATTATTTAGTTATACATATTATGCGTTATACTGAATGGTTGATTTTCATGTTGGTATTTCTCTTCCATTCTCTATTGAATATATACTCTGCCCCTCTTCACTCAGTTTGCCCTCCCACAACCCTGTCGGCACCTGGGTTTCTATCACCGGGTTTGTCGTTGGGTTCCTACCCCTATCGAATTTTTATTTTTATTTTTATTTTTATTTTTGGTAATTTGAGTTTGGGATGAGTTCGTAGAGAAATTCAAGTTTGGGTTTGAGAATATCTGCTTATTCATGGCTGTATTTTGCTTGAAATCAGAGAAGCACCCAACACCCGAGGCAGAACAATCCCACTTGAATGGGTGCCTTAGTCCCTACCGTTAAGCGAATCCTACCACAGGTCCATCTGTGGCAGAGGGTATAGTTGCCTTTTCAGTTGTCATCATTGGCCACTTGGCCTTACCAGGTCTATCTCTATCTCTCTTCAAATTTAGACTCTCTGTTCTATAAATTTTTTCCCTTTACAAGATATATTTTTATGGTGGAATGCTTGTGATTAAGATGACTGATATTTAGGTAATTGTTATCTGAAGCTTGGTTTTATGTTTAGTTTAATTGTTTCATCTCAAGACTTTCATTGTTTTTATTACTTCTTTATTTGATTTTAAGAGTAGCATCTACATTTTTTAGGAG
Organism: Quercus cerris; assembly: GCA_963669245.1. Taxonomy (NCBI): domain Eukaryota; kingdom Viridiplantae; phylum Streptophyta; class Magnoliopsida; order Fagales; family Fagaceae; genus Quercus; species Quercus cerris. Next base: position 10,785,311 of record OY770009.1, on the reverse strand, counting down.
TTTTGTTTGATCCTTATTTTTTAGTTATGCTAAGGTTTGTATTTTTAATTTTGGTATAACCATGGAAGCTAAGATCCATAGCTATCAGCCTACTATTGAGTTTTATTTTTTGCTTTCTGCCATGCACATCGAAGGAGCAAGTCCATAGAGTTTAGAAGCTATCTACAAATTCCAGCAATGACAAAGTGCATAAGTGAAAAGGTTGAGCTATGTTTTTACTTCGTCGATATCTATTTTTGAAGTATATTTTGTGAGACTTCATTGTGATCCAAGCTGATATATTGATTATTTAATCTAATAGGCAAATAGTGGGTTATTTTTCATTGTTACCAGGAAAAGGATTAAGAAGGTTACTTATTGATAAAAATAAATAAATGACTAACAGGGTTGAAGATATGGCCCTAGGTAGTACATTGGAGAATTTAAAATCCATTGCATAATATTTATCTGCAATTGAATGTCCAAGCAATTTGATTACATTTAAAAAAACTGAAAATTATACATTTTCATTAGGCCTATTAAAGGAACCATTTTATTTTTCTTAAATGGGTATTTCTATTTTGTTTCAGTGTTATTGTTGCAAACTTAAAACCGCTGGTATGGTTGCACATTGTGTTCAGAACAGTATTACTCCAAAAGCATTACCAGTAAAGTTTTTAATTTCTTTTTAAAACTCTCTCCATTGTTTCCTCAAACATTCTGTCTCTGCAGCTCTGCCCTTATTATGAATGCTCCTCTGCAGACTTCATTCAAAATACAAAACAGCAAACATTAGGTGTCGAGAGAGAAATCTGAGGGATTTTTCCATTGTCAGCCAGTTTCCCTCTGCTTTCTGGCTTCAAGCCACCATTATACCTCCAGAAACATTACTGGTAAAGTTTTTAATTTTGTTTTAAAAAGTTGCTGGTAAAAATATGATTTAGGTTTTGGTATTTCATATATCAAAAAGTGCCTAAGACCATCTATCAAGTTACATATTAGATGAAAAGGATTGATAGTTTCATTTTTATTGTTTGCTTTATTATTATTATTATTATTACAATTTCTTCTCAATGCAAAGTTAGCATTGGATTTTGTGGTTGGGGAGAGTGGAAAAGAAGACTAGCTGATTGGAAGCATGGTAGACTAAGGGAGTATATTCCATCTCATTCTTTATTGTGATGTCTTTGTGATCTTCTTTCAAAGCAAAGTTGGTAATATCATATTAAATTTGGTACTTTTTTGTAGAGTTTTTTGATCTATTAGATAGAGAGGTTTTTCTATGCTTTTGTTGGAATTTTGGATTTTAAGTTTCAGTCTTGAAATTCAATCTCAAAGTAAGCAAAAATAGAAATACATGTTTGATCTGATTCTCTCTCTTATATACCTACAACTCTTTTTGTTGTCTCTTTGGGTTTTTGTTATAATATGTAACATTGGTTACACACATTTTTGGATTGGATATTAGCTTGAAGATGTTGATTATAATGACAAAATTTTGTATAACCTTATACACATTCTTATGTAGTGACCACATGACACTTCTTAAAACTTTTGAAGGATAGAAGGATGCAAACTGTAATCAAAAGAGTCCTTTCACCTTGCAAATGACAGAGGATATGAGAATGCAATTTGTAGATCTATTTAGCATTGACTTTGTAAACAAATTGATGAGTGCTAATGTAAGTTCTTTAAGATTTTCAAATTTTATGGCATTTGATTTGCTAAAATCTTATAGTTACTAAAAACTTTCCAGTGCATCGCACGAGTTAGCGACTAGTTATATATATAAAACCGAACATTTACCTTCTCCACAATTTTACACGTCAGTAATATTAAAAAAAAATTATTTTCAACTAAAAAAAGAAAAGAAAAGGTTAAAATACTAAAACGTATTGCGTAACTCTTCTGCCTCTCATTCATACCTGAAAATTGCAGCTAAAATTTCTCCCCAATTCTGAAAACCAAACCCTATAAACTATTCTCCCCAACTCTGAAAATCAAAAACTCAAAACACATCTCTTCTCTACTTTTTTTCCTTCCCCCAAATTGCAGAATCTCCTCTCCCCATCCTTCCACTCCAAGACCAGACAAGCATATATGGTTACCGAACCTCAATGGAAAATTCTCCGTTGAATCTGCCTACCATCTTGCAACCCAACTCACTGATACGCCAACCATAAACTGATGTTCGCTGGAAAAAGCTTTGGAAGCTCAAATACCCTGAAAGGATTAAGAGAATTACCTCCTCAGCTGCTTCGCTCATACCGAAGAGGTCTAACTCTGTAAATTTATGTCTCTGTGTGTGAGTTTGGGTTTTTGAATTTTTTCACCATATTTGTTGAGGTAAGAATTCTGATTTGCTCTTCAATTGAAAATCTATCTGCCCAGTTATTACTTCCTATATACCGCTCTCTCTCCACTTCAATTTTTCATGGAATTTTTTTTTTTTGGTGGTTGTAGGTGATATGCTTTGGTGTTTTGGGTTGCTGTGGCTGAATAGTTGGCCTTTGGTTTGCTGGCACTGAAAGGGTTTTTTTTTTTTTTTTTTTTTTTTTTTTTTTCTCTCCTTCTTTTAGGTTCTGGCGATTAAGGTGTAAATTTATTTTTCCATCTCAGTTTTGAACCAAAATTGGGGTTTGGATAGTTTGGGTTGTTGTCTTTGATTCAATTAATGAAGTAGCTACTGTTGTATGGGAAGTTAGGTGTTTAGGTTTCTTTCTACTTTGAAGGCCTTGATTTTGGGATTTTGAATTTGATCTTATTATCGATGATAAATTGATAATGTGTGGTCTGTGATTAAAAAAAAAAAAAAAAAAAAATTATATATATATATACACACACACACACATTAATACCTGATGAATGTTAACTTTGGTGTTAGTTTGCATCTTGGTTCTTTTACAAAAAGGCCATCAATTTTGGTTTGTTTACTTCCTACTGCTTCGAATGGTCCTCAGCCACATGGTAAGGTTGTTTTTGCTCACTTGGTAGGGACTTAAACCTATTTGCTGCTTTACGTATAGAAGGTGTTTGAGAAAAAGCCAAGCCCAAAGTAGTAGTAGAAGTAGTTTATTAGTTCCATGTTACAATTCAAATCCAAAATAACTTGAACATATTTAGAAGCCTATAATTGAACCTATTGAACTCAAATAATACCACATTCTCTCTGATTCATCAATTTAGAACCAAAAAAAAAAAAAACCAGAGAAAAAAGAAAAGAAAAGAAAAGGAGTTATAGTGTGGCTAAAAGTCCACTTTGTGAACTTTTTTCTTTTCTACCATTTTGAGCTTCTTTTAACAAAATAGTAAGGACCACAAAATTCGACTACTATTCATTAACATCCAGCAATTTCTTTCAACATAGATCCACTAAATCATTAGCATAGAAAACTATACAAAATGTCATTTGTATACCTTGCTTTTTTTAAAATAAATTTTGTAAGAATCTACTTTAAGAGCAGCATCTAGATTTTGTAAGGGGTTTTGTTTGATTCTTTGTTTGGTTGCAGACCCCAGCTTCTTTTCCAATGTCCTCCTTCTGCAATCTTGGCTTTGCTGTTTATGTACAAATTTTATTTGTTAGTTATGGTAAGGTTTGTATTTTAAATTTTGGTATAACCATGGAAGCTAAGATTCGTTCCTACTACTGACTTTTTCTTTACATGGCTTTTCATTGCACCATATCAAGCAATGAGGGATTGCATTCTAGATATGTGGGGTGAATTAGGACTGACCAGTTTTTTAATATTTTTTTTTAAATTCAGTGGTGTGGGGATGGGAGTTTCATGGACAGGAGAATCATCTAATACAGGTTTCTTTTGAATGTGCTGATAGTAGGAGCTTCTTTACTATTCTGTTTTCTGTAGATTATTTATAGCTGCTGACAACGACGATATCTCCACAGTTATATAGTTCATCAATAAGGCAAGGCCATGGATTACTTTGATGGCCGTTGGCTGTGAATATGGTGCAAACATGTTGACGAAGTACTTGGCAGAAGCTGGAGAGAATACACCGCTTATAGCTACCACGTGCATAGACAATCCATTTGACTTAAAGGAGGCTACAAGGTCCTCTCCTTATCACATGACCATTGATCAGAAGCTCACTGGTGGACTGATAGATATTCTGAGATCTAATAATGTTGGTGATTGCTTTCAATCTTCTGTCTATTTTGGTTCAAATGCTTTATACCCCTCCATTCTAGCATTGTTTTAATGTTGAACAAACATAATCATTGATGTGGTATGCTTTGAATTGTGTTGGCCGCCATTTAAGTATAATAACTTATGCTTAATTTTTTAATTGGGACTAACTTATGTTTAATGTCTACTTAATATCTTCAATCTTCAACTTTTTTTTAAAACATTCTGAGAGTTGAGTTTCACTGTTATCAATAATGGTGATTTTGATACATTTGAGGTTAGTTTACATCTGGGCTAGTCTTATTTTTCTTGAAATCCCATATGGGTTTCTTTATGTGTTTGATACAGTGATTTCTAATGCATCTATGAGGAAAGCTACTTTAAAAATTGAGCTATAGTGATCTTTATTTCTTATTTAATTATTTTGAAGTTGATTCTCATATTGGTTGTCCTTAACTATCCTAAATTGTATTTGGGAAGAGCTTTGGATTATGGTCCTTTTGCCTATGGTAGGTGAAATGCAATTTTTTTTCCCCCTTAAGAAAAGAGAGAAGAAGTTGACAGAATTGCCTGTTAATGATACTCTATGAGTTTAAAGAATAGGTTTTGTTTAGTAATGGTGTTTCCACATTTCGTTATCTGTTATATATGAAAATAACACCAATATGTTGTGGTTATCGCACTTTCTCAGCTATCTTGGGTAAAGCAGCTGTTTTCTAGGAACTATTTCAAGGCAAAGTAAAAGGGTTTGACATGGAGAAGGCTTTATTGGCAAAGTCTATTCATGATTTTGAAAAAGCAATATATATATATATATGGTATCTTAGCACAAGAGACACGGTTGGGAATGTGAGCAAGCAAAGAAGATTTATAAAACTCAATGTTTTATGTTGAATAAATATATTATGTACTCTTCTATATAATGCAGATTTGTTGTATTATGTTCTTTCTCTACTCTTTTTGAGTCATAACAAAAGAATTTGACATTGGTAACTATACTCTATTTATTTGTTATGAAAATAAGATTGTGATCATTATTGCAATTTGTTTATTTGTTTATTCACAATGTATATGTAACTATGAAAATAACTTCATTGTCAATGGACCTATGGTAGTGGTATTAATCTTTTTGGCATGTATGTATTTTTATGGAGATGATATTCAGGATTTCTTTATCCCTTATTTGTCTTTATAATCTTTCATTGGGCACAAGCACATTGTGTACTAGGTTTGACAATGTTTAATATTTGAATTAGTGAAGATTTTATGTTATGCTTGGGTCTTCTTCATTTAGTTGTATTATTTGATTAATGAGTCTTGAGACATTCTGATTTAGTGCAACAAATGATAATTGCAATATTGTTTTTTTTTTTCTTTTTAAATAATCTTGTGCATAGCATGGGTTAGCGACTAGTTATTTTAAAAGCGGTGTAAAAAGTTTATGATCTTAATAATTTGATAATTGTACTTTCATCTACAACCAGCAATAGATTCAGGCCTAAGAACAAATAACATCTATATAAACCATTCATTCGGTGTTGTAAATAAAATTTTGCGGGTCTTTGTGATCAACCGCAGAAGGAATACCCATATCTTTCAAGTCAAGTCTTGACCAAATAAACATCATCCCAAATTATCAAAATCCTCATCCTTCAACCATGAATACGTGCTCTATTGAAATAGCACTGCACAGGAAATCTCATACCTAACATGTCCGCAAGTTGATCATGAATCTGTCTTAAGTTAGGAGTCTCAGAGACCACACCCATAATGACCTGATCAAACAGTTTGAGGCCTTTTAGCTTTCTTACCTACCAGTTTAACCAAAGTGGTAGTCTTGCCGATTCTTTTCATGCCATATATAGAGGCCAATAGCATTACACTCATCGTCCTTTCACTGCATCAATAATCTGATCTATAGTTGATTTTGTAGACTCATAAAGCATGAAATTCCAAGATGATGGTAAAAATTCTACAACTTAGAAGCCTAGTAAGAATAACTACTTTGTTTTTTGATTTTCTACTTTGTCAAAAACGGTAGATACAATTGTTTTTCTTCAATTTTATTTCGTCTTGAATCCTCCCCACTCGTTGTATGATCTTATCTACATTTGATAGCCACCTTTCAACATCCGGATAGATGTTTACTGCATTCCTTCTTGAAACCTCACCCAATTGCTTTACCTTGAGGTTAATTTATAACCTCTAGTTTTTCCACTTGCTTTGCTTGGTAAGATCTTCAACATTGTCATTGAAGTTGATGAGAGAACCAAACTGCTTATGAATTGGTTTCACTAGATGCTCCACAAATGAGAAATACGAGCCATCTCTAATCTTATTGAATAAAATACGGATCAAGTAAAAGAATTCAAGCTTTTGTGTAGTAAAAGCGCAAAAGAATTCAAGCCTTTATTTGCAAGAAGAGTCCTAGGGCTGTTTGATAGGGTGTTTTGAGAAACTGTTTTTAGTGTTTAAATAACATTATATGTATTTTCAAAAAATACAAACAACATTACTAGAATAACATTACCAAATGACCCTAGTAGCAAGCCAACTAGTTGTCCAACATTTAGTATTAATATTTGGGTCCAAAACATAGACCGATCACTCTCTAACTCACAACTTTTATTAATTAGATTTGGCCCATATGTCGCAACTCAGGCCTCTTATTGGATCCCACTAGGCCTAACTCTAATACAACCCAATTCTTGTTTAGTCCGTTCCAATTAGAGTTCTCTTTCACGCTCCTTTTGAGCAATGTCACAATAACAAAACCAAAAAAAAAAAAAAATTCCTAACAAATTTAATAATTGTTGAGTTGTCACCATTGGCGAGTCACCACCTTGAAAAAATTTGTGACTAAAATTACTGTGTTTTTTGGATGCCACCTTTTGTGTTCCCTTCCTCTCATTCCTTTTTTCACCATCGCCAAATTGAAGTAATTAGATTTCTCTAACGGTGAAAAAGAATAAATCTCCCCTAATGCTTAAAGAAACAAGCCTCTCTTATAAACTATCTCAAAAAACTTTCCACTATCAAAGAGATCTTGTAAATTTTCCAAGATGTAGTCAGTGGAATGCCATGCTTTTGTAGACGTAGCTATTTTATTTTATTTTTTTTGGGTACTGGGTTATGCTAGTATATATTTACTAGTTACTCATGGCGGAGTTAGAAACTTTTGTTTAGGGGGCAAGTTACAGCAATAATATATTTATCAAGACAACTCCCTATATACATATATACATACACGCTTTTTTATTATATATACACACATAAGTACACATTTTTTTATTTGAGAAGTTATATATATACACACATCCAATAAAAAAACAACTTAGTATTTTCAATCAAAATTATTTTTGATGGCGATCTTTTATAAAATAAAATTCATTTTTACCATTTAATAGTGAAATTCTTAAAAAGTTTCATTTTCAATACAAATTAACAAATTTTATAATAAAGCAAAAAATCTTTTAATTAAACTAATGAATTTTTCAAAAACATAAATGATCCAAAACTTGTAAGAATAAGTTATACTCAAAACATATTTGAAGCTATCTTGCCCTAACTCATTATGTGGCAACTTTTTTTTTTTTTTTTGAGAAACCGACCAAGAAAGTAGGTCCCACTATTTTATTGCTAAAGCATCAAAAACATAAAACTTATAAATGTCGGGAGGGACATGATTCCTCCAAACTAAAACAGGAAAATACCTTCCTGATCTCTAGGCTGGAGCATGTGCCAGAGCATTGCCTTGCTAACGCGTATGAGAGAAAGAAAAATATTGTAAAGATTTTACTGAAGACACAATGTCTTTAATCAGATGACCCACGGAAGGGTGATGGAAAGACTGGTTTTTGATCACCAAAATTGATTCCTTAGAGTCTCCTTTAAAGATCAAGCCGTGCAGATCAATTTCTTGGAGAAAACTTACTGCTCTTCAAGCTACCAGTGTTTCCAGAGTGACAGTGGAAGATGGTAGAGGGATGATCTCAGACATAACGGTCAGTACTTCACCAGTGGAGTTTCGAATCACAACTCCTATACTGCTACTCCCAATTCCTCACATTATGTGGCAACTAAAGAGACATTTCATTTATAATTTTAGTGACAATATTTTTTTTATAAGTCAATGACTTGTTAATTGCCACATAACGAGTTGAAAACAATAGATCCAAACATGTTTGGTGCTAAACTTTATCAAATATTTAACAAATATAAGTTCACATTTTATAATAAAAAATAAAATTGCGAAAAATAGAGTTAAGTTAGACATGGCAAAATGGGTCAGAATTTTCTGACCCGACCTGAAAAATACCTAACCCGAAGCAAAAACGGGTTGACCCGTTACCCGACTAATGTTTTTTGCAAGTCAACCCGACCCAACCCGCGACCTAACCCAAACCTGAACCATTTTTTAAAACTTTTTTTTTTTTGGTAAAAAAAAAAATTAAGACAATATTGGTTTATTTGTTTGTTGTGACCTTTAAGGAAACAATTGAGACATTTACATAACTGTATGCAAATTAATTGAAAGATAAATGATTGAGCATTCTGTAATGAGTAAAGATTTTTAGATATCAAATAGCAAAGTACATGCCAAGATAATCTGGTTACAGTATAGTTAAAAACATAGATTTAAAATTGTAGACATGTGTGAGAAACATTCACAAGTGTAAAAATAGTGAAGTCAAAGTATCAAATTAACATAAATTATGAATGCTTAGACCTATTTTTTAACAAGTTATGTCCAAAATAAACGGCTTTTCAAAATAAATTATTATATTTCCTAGAGTGTGTGTTGCTTAACAATGATATGACATTCATAAAAGAGACCATGTATAAATAAGTAAACAATCAAAATTTAATATATATATCTCAAATTGAAATAGAGTGTCAATCACAATTGACAATAGATTATAAAATTAATTTTCAATATTGTAATTTTCTTATATGTTTTTATTCTTTGTCAAATGAATTATCCAATAAGTCATTTGTAATTTTGTTTTATATTTTGGGATGTTGATATTGTGTAGAAATAAAACTTATGTATTTATTTTACTTATCTTTGTGTTATTTTGTTTTAGATAACAATGTTAAGATTTGTATAATTTTAAAATTATTGAATAAGTATTAATAAGTGTAATTCATTCTTGATATAAGTGGTGAATTCAAAGTAATGCATTTTACATCAAATAATTTGTTGCATGACTTTCTAAATGGCAAATACATGTTGTTTTCTTTAAAAAAAAAAAAAAACATTCATGTGAAAAATACAGGTTAACCCGACCCGCAACCCAATTCACCTGAACAAAAAAATGTAGGTATTGTAGAATGACCCCTCTACACAATATATATATATATATATATATATATTTCCTTTACCAAGGAGTTTATTTTGAATATGGAGCCGCCATTGACCTCGTTTACACAAAAAATCAATTGATGTCTTATCCTAATGATAAAAAATAATCATCATAGATCGGATGCTGGCTTAGCAGCCATTAAATATATATATATATATATATATATTTTTTTTTTTTTTTTAATTCACAAAGATGAAAATTTCACTCTCATGCATGATGCATCCATCTTTTACCCAGGCAATAGGGAAAAGAAATATTATTTACAAAAATTACGATCAACACTCTGATTGGATATGTTTTTGCAATATTCATCCCAACTTTTAAATTAGCCTAAAAATTGACAAATTTAGTAGGCAAGTATTATCCACGCCAAAATATGAGAGCATTTATAGTGTGCAAACTAAACTATAATAGCATTAATAATAGCATTTGTAGACTCTAATTTCAATGGTGAGTGGAAATCGCAACTTAGAGCATTAGCATTGGGAAATGCTAATGCTATTCTATTTTACAATTCTAAAAACCCACAATTCTATTATACCATCTCATTTTACAATACCTCCACATCCCAAAACTCTATTTTTATTAAAATATTATTTTTTTAAACTTTCTTTATTATTTCTTTCAACTGTCATTTTTTTTCAGACTCCTATTTCCTAGGCTTTCCAACAGTCTTTTTTTTTTTTTTTTTTTTCCTCTGCTTCTCCCTCAACCTCTAGCAACACACAAGCCATCAACAACCACAGCCACGGCACCAAAAACCCAAGCCACCGATCAACTCAAGCCAGTGATCAAAAACCCACGCTGCCGATCAACCCATCAACAACCATAGCCACGACACCAAAAACCTATTAGCACCTCAACCCATCAACAACCACAGCCATGGCACCAAAAATCCATCAACCCACCATCACCACGGCAACCCCCCACCTTCACCAACATGAACCCACCCATGACCCATAATAAAAACCCCACCCCCTTCCACCACCACCACCACGGCAACCCCTAACTCCACCACCATGAACCCACAAAAAAAATTCATCCCAAAATCAAATCAAACCAATAGCAAATTCCGAATCCAAAAGATGACCCACAAAAAAAAAAAATCAAGTCAAAATTTACACGAACCCAGCTACAAACCAATCTCGCCGCTGCAAACCACACCGGAAACCCATGAACACGCCGCCACAAACCACCATACCACGCCGCTGCATACCCATAAACCCAGAAAACGTACCCCAAAATACCCAGAAATCGCCACCATACCACGCCGATCTGACTCCCAATCTCACCTCCACGCTGGACCCACGACCCACGCTAGAATAGCCCACCGTGAGAGAGAGATGTGATGAGAGAGAGAGACACCGTTGTGGAGAGAGGAATGAGAAGAGAGAGAAAGTCAGAAATGGGGAATAAAGAAATATTATAAGTTTTAGAATTGTGCTACAGTACAATTCTACCTTTAGAATTGTACTGTAGCACAATTCTAAATATTTTTGCAATACTCCCTTTTGACATTTCCTGATGCAGTGGTTATTTGGTGCATTTATGCTAAAATGCTCTTAGATATGGCATTAGCATCTCCTGATGCTAATGCTCTTATTGTCGCATAATATGAAAGTTTAAGTTGCGCATTGCATGTATCCCTATAGTTTAGGTCCTTCAAGATAGATAGCTATCTTGATGGATGCGATGAAATGAACCAAATAATTTCAGAGCAGGGAGTGATATTGGAGAGTCACAGTCAACCAATATGTCTCTCAAAATTAGAGACTCTTGTGGTAGAGAATTGTGGAAAACTAGAATATATCTTTCCTATCTCAGTTGCTCGAGGTCTTCAGCAACTAGAAAGGCTAAAATTACGAGATCTTCCTCGATTAAAGAAAGTATTCGGCCAAAACAGAGAAGGAGAAGTTGGGAATTGCGAAATAGAGAGTCACCATCTACCTACAGGCTTCCCAAAATTAAAGACTATTAAGGTAGTAAATTGTGAAAATCTGGAATGTCTATCAATTGCTCGAGATCTTCCCCAACTAGAAAAACTATCATTAGAAGATCTTCCTCAATTAAAGCAAGTATTTGGCCGTGAAAAAGGAGGAGATGATGGGGATGGAAACAACGGCGCGCTATCTAAGTTGAGAAACTTAAGATTATGGAACTTACCAGAGCTTGTTAATTTGGGTGGAGGAAATAGTTCTTCAGTTTGGCCATCATTGAAGAGCCTAGCAGTGGTGAACTGTCCTAAAGTGAAGTTGTCATTTTTTGCTAATGTGCCAACTCTGCAAAAGGTAATTTCCTAATTCTATTTACTCTACCACTCTTTCTTCGGTTTTGCTCCTTTTTTTATGGACAAAAACTAGTGCACCGGTGTTTGAATTCCATTTTTGTTTGATGGTCAAGAGGTGAAAATAGTAAACAAACCAAAATAAATAAATCGGAAGACTAAGGCTCCGTTTAGGAGTTCATAAGAGAATGGAATAGAATGGAATAGAATGATCATAAGAGAATGGAATAGAATGGAATGTATTTAAGTAGGGGAAATGAATGGAATGAAATAGAATTAAGTAACCTTGATTAGATGTTTTAAAATAAATGAATGGAAAAATGAATGAAAATGAATGGAATGTAAATAATCTTGTTTGGAAGCAACATGAAAGGAATGTAATGGAATCATTTTATGACAATATTACTATTAGACCATTATTTTAAAATAAAAGGTTGAATATATAGGGGTATTTTAGGAGTTTTAGTAAAAAAATCATTAAATTTAATTTCATTCCCTCCCATTCCTCCCAATTTCAGGGGAAATGAAATTTGGAGATTTTAAGGGAATAGAGAAAAATGAGTATTCCCTTCTACTTATTCCATTCCCTCCTACTTAAACTTCTAAACAAGGGAATGAGCTTTCTATTCACTCCATTAAAACTCCCAAACAAAGGAAGATAAGAATATTCTAAAATTATTCTTTTCATTCCTTTCCTTTCCCTCCTCCCAAACGAGGCTTAAAAGATTTCCAATTAGTGTACGGTTGCTTAGGAGTTAGGACTAGCACGTATTGAAATGAAAATAAAAAAAGAAGCTTGTTATACTTTTAATTGAAGCGATGTCACATACTCACATGTAATAATAATAATAATAATAATGTTGTGAAAATGTTGTGAACATATCATTTCTCACAATAATAACAACAACAACAATAACAACATTTGTAATGGGCATCACAAATTTAGAATTTTCCACTAACAATCCATTTGTTTTAAGGAAAAGTCTTATGTAAAAAAAAAAATATATATATATATATATATATATTTCCCTTCATATTTTCATATGCTTGGTAACATCAAAAAAGAATTGGGTTGAGGAAAACTGTCTCTTAATTTATCTTGTTTAGCTTAACATAAGATAGAGTTATTTTCTGCTAAATTTAAAAAAAAAAAAAAAAAAAAACAACTTTATCTCACACGAAGTTAAAAAATTTTAAAAATAAATATTTTCTTAAATTATTTTAATGTCATTACCAAATATAATTGTGAGTCCAACCCACATGACTGGCCTAAAGGATGAGCTTGCCATCCAAGATTAAGGATTCCTATCTCTAATAATAATAGGAATAGAAAAGTTAAACATATATGAAAGTTCAAATAGTGTGTAAAACATCTATGAACGTTTAGACCCCCAAATTACAAATTACCAACACAACCTTATAATCAAACAATGTATGTGCAGAATATGAAAATAAGCTAAAACAGAATTGGTAAAACAATCTAAACCGAAATTAATCACAAGCACAATAGTAATTTAAAGGCAAAGACTAAGGGAAGAGAGATGCAAACACAAAGACAACACAGCGATGTGTTATCAAAGAGGAAACTGAAGTCCTCGGCGAAAAACCTCTCTGCCGCCCTCCAAGCGGTCAATAATCCACTAGAGAATAAAGTTGGGATACATGAATAGTAGAAGACCCTTCAAGCCTAATCTACCCTATGCACCTAAGCCCTCCAAGCTTCTTGCTCCAATAGGGTTACGCCGAACTTTATCTTCTCTAGCTTACTGGATCCCGCAATCGCCTATTGCATCAACCAAAATGAATTGGTCTCTTCTGAATTGCTTCCCAAGTACCAAAATGCCTCCTTACAGATATGGGTATGGTGAGATAAGGATTTCACTAATGTACCTCTCAAGGATGTATCAATGGAGAGGGTGAGAGTAGAGGAATTTGGAGAATCAAAGGATAAAGATTGTGGATGAGTTAATCTTATTTTTCTTTAGGATTTCTCTCTTAAAATTCTCTCTAGAAACCCTTTACATTTCATGGGTATAAGGGTATTTATAGTAGGGTGAGTGAGGAATGCGAACAGTCAGGTTTCTAACAAACAGAGCATTATGGTGACTCGACCTCGCGACTGGAACGAGTCGCGAGTTTAAGTCGCAAGCTAACTGTCTGGCCAGTTTGGAAGTTTTGTCCGGTAGTGCTCCAGCTGGCGTGACCCTTCAGCTCCCCTACATGCTTCACACGTGTGCCACCTTTGGCGACTTGCCAGTCACGAGATCCAGTCATGAGTCTCTTCTTGAGTGCATACTCTTGAGTTTTTCTTCATACTCTCTCTCACACTACCCTTACATGATTTCCACCTAAATATAGGGTTTCTAATTGCTGAATTACAAGCAAATTTGGCACGAAATAAAGCCAACAAAATGATTGAATAAATTCAACCTTACAATATATAAATTATAAAAAGCAGTGTACCGGGTTTTTTCTAATGATAGAGATAGAAAGAAACACGTAGAAAGGGGCAGCTGCATAAAGAGAAAAGTGAAGTGTGCTGCATGGAGTAAAAAAAAAAAAAAAAAGCCAAGCGTGTGTTGCGTTGAGTGCAATGAAAAATATTATTTGTGTGAGAGTAAAGAAGGCAAGGAGATTTTCTTTAACCTTGAAACATATACACAAAAGAAAATTAATTCGGGTTTTCTCTAATAATAAATTGTTTTGGGTACTACAATAACAAGTAGTTTTGTGATTGAAGATTTCAAGTGAGTTTAAATTATTCTTAGAGAGGAATTATTGTATTTGGTATGGTCCGTATGGATCTCAAGTTAGGCATAAACTGGAGAGCATATTGTAATTGATTTGATAATATTGAAGAGGTAGGCACATTCTCGAATCACGTAAATCTTGTCTTATGTGATTGTTTCTTTTGGCTCATATTTTCTCTATTTTTCACACCTCACAAATCTAGGAATTGGGTTAAATTTCTAACAAAAATGATATAGTTTTTTTCGAGAATAATTCATTTTCCAAAATGTTAATGTCGAAATAAACTTAGTGTTAGTGTCCACTTTGATGACTTTTCCCATGACAATGATATTTAGTTCTTGAGTGTATGATATTCTTAGAAGAATATTGAATATCTTTAGGGTGTAGAAAAATATTGAGAGTTTGTTAAGTATGTAGATTACATGAAGTATGAAAATTATGAGAAATATGAAGATTAGAGGCTATGGGTGCTTGACAAATTACTCTTGTTGTAATATAGGTGTTGTGTTATATGGTGATGAATGCTCCCTTGTTTGAAGGTGGTGAATGCTCCCTTGTTTGAAGCTGGATCCCCTCCCCCCCCCCCCCCCCCCCCCACTCTCTCTCTCTTCTTTTTTTTCTTTTTTTGGGGGGGGGGGGGGTGGGGAATGGGTAAGAAACTCAATATGAGAAGCCTGGAGAGGGTTTGATTATAAAGTTATAAGAAAGAAAAAAAAATCCACCAAGAGAGAGAGAGAGATGAATGCTCCCTTGTTTGAAGGTGGATCCCCCCCCCCCCCCCCCCACTCTCTCTCTTCTTTTTTTTCTTTTTTGGGGGGGGGGGGGGGTGGGGAATGGGTAAGAAACTCAATATGAGAAGCCTGGAGAGGGTTTGATTATAAAGTTATAAGAAAGAAAAAAAAATCCACCAAGAGAGAGAGAGAGAGTACTCATAGTTTTTGTGTGGGAAAATATGGATTAAATTGGAGAAATGGTATCAAATTTATAAAAAATAAAGGCGAAAAGCACATTTTAGTCTCTACATTTTTAGGCGATTTCTATTTTAGTCCCTACATTTTATTTTTACCGCTTTTAGTCCCTATCCTGAAAAACGGTTCCCATTTGGTCCCTGCCGTTACATCATAAACAGATAATGCTGACGTGGCAAACGGCAGAATTAAAAAATATTAAAAATATTTTATTTTATTTTAAAATAAAATAAAATTTTAGTTATCAATAATTTTAAAATAAAAATATTAAAAATTTTAATTAAAAATAATTGTTCTTCTTCCCTAAGAACATGGTTGCCCAGAAAAAGAAATTTTTCTGCTTATCATCATCTTCATCCTCCACCTCCCCATCCTCCTCTTCGTCCTTATCATCATCTCTCAATCTCACTCTCTCAAAAGCTTCGATACCCACAAATTGGCAAGGCCTCCCTCTGTGTTCTCACTACCAAACCCCACCGCCCTCTCTCTCCTTCATTTGAACATTCCCAGATCTCACTTCTCTCTCTGTTTTCTTTCTCTCGCTTCGATCTATCTCCCTCTATCGTTCTCTGTTTTCTCCGCCCAGATCTCTCTTCCTTGATCACCGCCACTCAACACCACCGCCTATCCAAGCGGTGCTTCCCTCGTTTCTCACTACGAAACCCCACCGCCCTCTCTCTCCTTCATCTGAAAATTCCTAGATCTCGCTTCTCTCTCTGTTTTCTTTCTCTCGCTTCAATCTATCCCTAGATCTCCCTCAAATCTCTAGTTCAACCAAAACCAAACCCCACGAGCACCACCACCATCCACGACAGGCACCACGACACCAAAGCCAAACCCAAGACATCTCGGTTTACTTTGTTGGGTTTGCTTTGTTGCTATTTGTGTTTTGAATCTTTGAAGGTCCTTTGTGTTTGTAGTGAGATAGTAAAAAATTGGCTGAGTAATTGTTGAAATCTTTGTGAAATAATCGGTTTTCATCTAACCTTGAGACACACATGGATGTGGTTTGTGAAAGAATTGGTTTTCATCTGAGTGAAAGAATCTTTAAAGGTCTTTGTGTTTGATTTTTGTGGAAGAACATATACAAATCTTGGAATAGAAATTCCTTGAATTTTCACTCGTTCTTAGTTATTCATTCTCCCTGTTTAGTATTTTATTTTTTCATTTTTTTTTCGTTTGCATTTTGTGTTCTTCTGATCTGGGTTTCTTTTTCTGGTGGAAATGAATGTGGGAGTTGTTGGGAAAGAGAGGTCGAGGGTGAACACTTGGCACAATGTGTTGATCACTATGCAGAAGAAGACCAAGGCATCGGTGGCGGAGCATGAAGGGAAATGAGTTTTGTATATGTTTTTGCTTGTTTGGATGCCAAGAAAATAAAATAAAAGAGAAGAAATATTTTCTGGGCAACCTTGTTCTTGGGGGGGAAGAACATGAATAACAATTATTTTTAACAAAATTTTTTAATATTTTTATTTTAAAATTATTGATAACTAAAATTTTATTTTATTTTAAAATAAAATAAAATATTTTTAATATTTTTTAATTCTGCCGTTTGCCACGTCAGCAATATCTGTTTATGATGTAACGGCAGGGACCAAATGGGAACCGTTTTTCAGGTTAGGGACTAAAAGCGGTAAAAATAAAATGTAGGGACTAAAATAGAAATCGCCTAAAAATGTAGGGACTAAAATGTGCTTTTAGCCAAAAATAAAATGGGTGGAAGAAAAGTCAAAATATAAGAAAGAGAAAAGGATGAGAGAAGTGCAACGGAAAACTAAAGAGTAGTGGGAAAAAAAGAGGCAAACATGGAGGAAAAATGTTAGAAGAAGTATAACAGTAGGTGTGAGCTAATAG
This sequence comes from Quercus cerris, assembly GCA_963669245.1. Taxonomy (NCBI): domain Eukaryota; kingdom Viridiplantae; phylum Streptophyta; class Magnoliopsida; order Fagales; family Fagaceae; genus Quercus; species Quercus cerris. The sequence continues at coordinate 10,767,958 of OY770009.1, read as the reverse complement.
GAAAATAAAGAGTGCTTTTTTTTTTCTTTTTTTCTTTTTTTTTTTAAAGAATAGGATGAAAAAAAAATTTAAAAGAGAAAAGAAGATGTAAAAAAAATAAGTGGATGATATGGTCGCTGATATGACTTAATAGAAACATAGTAACAACAAATATTACGCTTGAACTTTTAGATATATATATATATATATATATATATAGATAGGTTCAAGTTACACCTGGTATAACCTTTAAGGAGTTACACCTTTTTTGTACCGTAGATTTATAATAAATCCAACAGTTGAAAAAATAGCATTAAATGATTATTACTCTCCACCTTATTTTCCTAATTAATAATATTTTTTCTCTATCCTCATTTATTATTTTCCATAGACCTCATTAAATGTTGATTAACTGTGTCCCTTTCTTCCTAAAATTTCTGGATGTATATGAATCTAGGCAAAAAACAAAGACTAAAAAAGTTTAAATTTTTCTTCTCTCAAAATCCTTGGGTGCCAGCCTGCTGCATATGAGGTTCTCAGAAATGAAGAAAAACGAACTAGATATGATAGAGGAGAAGACGTTGAAGACATGGGGGGACAGGGTGGGGGTGGTTTCAACTTTGGTGGGGGACAGCCATTTACATTTACTTTTGAGGGAGCCTTCCCTGGTGGTGGTGGATTTGGGGGAGGCGACTTCCCTGTTGGTGGTGGATTTGGTGGAGGATTTTCAGGTGGGTATGAATTCCACTTTTGATTTCAGTGAAGAATGGCGGTAAATATTTAGGCAACCCAGAGAGGCTTGTTACTTGAAAAGTGTATCCCTTGAGAAAGATTTAAAGATATATAATTTGTGATTTTATAAATACACTATGCCTGCCAAAACTACTCCTAAACAATTCACAAAATGAGCAAGAGCCTTGTGGTTTTCAGTTTCAACGCATTATAGCAAAAACACATGACAAAACTCAAATCTATTGAAGACAAAAAAAAATAAAATAAAGAAGGGAGTAGGACAAGAAGAGTGTTTATGTAAAGAAAGCATCAGATTTTGTGGAGTGTTAGTCAATGAGAGAACGTGGCAGAGTGTCAAAACTGTGTTCTATAATAAAAATAATTTTCGTTACTAAGCTTGCAATTTTTTTTTTTTTTTTTAAAGGAAGAAAGGGACACAGTTAAACAACATCCAATGAGGACTATGGAAAGTAATAAATGAGGATAGAGAAAATCAGTTATTAATTAGGTAAATAAGGTGGAAATCCTTAATCATTTAATGCTATTTTTTCAACCGTTGGATTTATTAAAAATCTACGGTACAAAAAATGTGTAACTCTTAAGGAATTACACTAGGTGTAACTTGAACCCACCTCATATATATATATATATATATGCAAAAAAAATAAAAAAAGGAGTTTGTCTAGATATTTGGTCAAATTTCTTGACTAGTACAAAGTACTAAGACAGATAGACCTTAATTAAGAATGACAAAATAGCCTTTATCAAGCCATTTGGTCAGGTTTCTTGATTAGTGCAAGGTGCTTAGATGGCTAGACCTGTATATGATTTGTCATTTAGTTGGATTTCCTACAGGACATTTAGAAAGTTGGACCTGTGAATGATTAGTAATTTTGTGGATATATAATTTATGATTAAGTTTTGGGAAGAGCAATTGGGAGTTTCCTTATTGTAAGAGTTGTCAAATGTGAGGATACTGACCAAAATATATGCTATACATACTAGCTCATCAGAGGTCAACAATTTGAAGAATACATGCCAAGCTTCATATCAATCTGTCAACTTTGAACTACATGTATAGAAAATGTGAGTCTTGACTCTTCGCCATTTGAGCCCCCTACAAAGAACTTTTTTCTTTTCTTTGGCTTGTAATAGAGAGAAATTCTATTTAGCAAATCTAATTTCCCTTAAGTAACTGATTGGTTTCTTTGTCAATGGGTCCCTCAAGCTTGTATGCTCACTCTTTTGATGCTTCTTGTATTCTAGTAAATTGAGCTTTGCAAGTAAGGCTACATGATGGAGAGAATCAATTAGTTATTATAACATAAACTTAACCCAAAAACTAAAACTTATGAGTTTAGGTCCAACTATGTTAATTTAATCACCCATTCTTTTCATTATTATTTAATATGAGACTTCACTCACACATATATACCCAACATTCTTGGATTAAAAAATGATATTCCACCAATTAGAGCATGTTTGGGTCTCATGAAGTTTCTTATTTTGCATAAATATGAACTTTTATTGGGAAGGCCAATTCCATGAGATGTCAGAGAAATGATATGGGTCATGAGCCTTGTTTTGTTAATAAAATATATGGCCATGAGATAAATCCGTATTTTAGTCGTTTTGGAATGTTTTAGAAAAAGATAACTATTTTGTGTAATCATGACTTTTAAGACCCAATTTATTATATAGGATCAATCTTATGTCCATACAAGGTGTGGGGCCAGAGAGTCAGACAGCCCCGGCCCACTCCGTACCAGGCCCAAAGGCCCATACCGAGGAGGTTTCTACGGTCCGAGGATGAGAGTAAAAAGCCCAGTTGCCCAAGAAACAGTGCCGAGGACGATTCCTTCCTCGGACGGCCGAGACCATAAAGTGGACAAGCAATACACCATCAAGGGGACTCTTCCTGAGCATCAAAAGAGCAAATAGCAAGTACCAAGCGCCAGCAATGGAAGCAAGGTGGAGGAGCAAGTCCCAGATGAACCGTCACCTCCACATTAAATGCCCTCAACTAACGCCTTGGCCACATTAATGAGGATAGGACTCCTGAACAGTGCTGTCTTGGGTGCTGCAACCCACAGGAGAAATGAGAATGCGGCTGATAGGACAAGCTCTCAAGTGGTGGCCTAGCTGATTAACAAATGTAGGGCTAGGATCAACTGAGAGAGATGTATATAATGTAAAGAGTCCTTCTTGAAAAAGGGACGAACGGAGAACCTGAATTAAGAAGGACTGTAGTGACTTGTATTCTCCCAAACCTTGTAATCAATCTTCAAATAAATAATAAGAACTCCAAGCTCTGAAAGGCAAGTCCGAGGAGCATTATTGTGCATCCCCATTAACGTTTAGGCTGTTAAACCCACATGCAACCATGCATGGCCGTTGCATTCCTCACTAGGGCCTAGTTCTTGAACCCATTATCTATAAATTCATTGCAGGGCTAGCTGGGCTTGGGTCCACTCTCCGAACCCGTAGAAGTGCCCAAACCCAGACCCTACAGTTAGCGCCGTTTGTGGGGAGAACTCGTGCGTTAGTAAGGACAACAGCCAAGCATGGTAGGATCAGGCCCTCACCAAGAAAATCCCCATCGACCTGAATCAGCTAAATCCCAGCACCAGGGTAACTATGGCGACCCCGGGCGCAGCCAAAACAAGAAGAACGGATGATTTCGAGAAAGAAGCGTGCATACCTTAACAACTAGCGGAAGCCACACCCGCCGGGACGAGCACGTGCCCCAGAGGCACGACAATGGCCACGCCATGCGATCGGAAGAGGCCCATAGCCACGCATCCCAGAGACAGGATGATAAGGTGGCCATGCAGTGCAAGATAGATGATCTGAAGAGGAAGCTGCGCTGTGCACGGTGAAGACGGTCCGAACCCAGCCCTGACCTGCCCTATGACAACAAGAGTGATGACGACTACAGGCAAAGGTCAAGAACGCCCCCGAGCAAGACTTTCTCTCATGAGGAGGAGCGACACCAGAGGCGTAGGCGTGACAGCCCAACTCCTAAGGGCTTAGGGAGTGACGCCATGAGCAAGGCACTGGATCGACTCTCCAAGTCGCCCTTCACTCGTCGTATAGAGGAGGCAATGCTCCCTCGACGGTTCCAGCAGCCAACCTTTACTGTTTACAACGGCAAAACGGACCCCGTGGAGCATGTTAGCCAGTTCAACAAGAGGATGGCTGTCCACTCTAAGAATGAGGCGCTGATGTGCAAGGTCTTCCCATCCAGCCTGGGACCTGTGGCAATGAGGTGGTTCAACGGTCTAAGGACGAATTCCATAGACTCGTATAGACAGCTAACCCAGGCTTTTGGTTCCTGTTTTGTCACGAATAGTAAACCTCCTCGGCCCATGAGCACGTTACTGTCCCTATCCATGCGTGATGGGGAGACTCTCAAGGCTTACTCAGACAAGTATTGGGAGGTTTACAATGAGCTGGACGGCAAGTACGACGATGTTGCCATCAATACATTCAAGAACGGACTACCAATGGGGCACGGCCTAAGGAAGTCCTTAACTGGCAAGCCCATCGCTAGCGTGTGGCAGCTGATAAATCAGATCGATAAATACAAGCGGGTGGAGGAAGATCTACTGCAGGACAAGGGGAAGGAGAAGGTTATCCCTCAAGAGAGGAAGGATTTCAGGTTGGACCGGTATAGCAATGCCCATCCGAGGAGGGATTTCGCAGGACAATCTGGAGCGACCAATGCCCAGACTGTCAGCGCTATGTTTCGAGAGCCAGTACATAGGGTTCTGGAAAAGATAAAGAACGAACCATACTCTAGGTGGCCGAATAGGATGGCTGGGGAACCTGAGAAGCGCAATCAGAATCGCTACTACCAATACCACCACGACCACGGACATACCACGGAGGACTGCAGGAACCTCTGGAACCACCTGGACCAGCTAGTCCGGGAGGGAAAACTGAAGCACCTTCTGCACCATTCCAGCAGCCAGCAAGGCCAGACCTACCAAGAGCCACGGAGGGACATCGCTATGGGGTAGCCCTCTGGGATGATTAACGTAATCCTGGCGTCACCAGGAAGAACAGGCACGCGCCCTTTGCGAGTATTGACTGTAGCCCAACTACCTGCCGAGGATCCCCAAACAGAGTCGAAGAGGCCCAGGAGGAGTTTTCCCTCAGCCCTGAGTTTCTCGGAAGAGGACAAGATGGGTCCACCCAACCCCACGATGACGTTCTGGTGGTCACCCTCATAATTGGGGGCTACGACGTGAGGAGAGTGATGGTGGATGGTGGCAGCGCGGCCGAGGTCATGTACCCAGACCTCTACAAGGGGCTGGGGCTAAAACCGAAGGACTTGACACCTTATAGCTCCCCCCTAATGAGCTTCGACGGAAAGCTTGTCATCCCAAAGGGTATGATCAGGATGCCCATACAGTCCGGCCTAGAAGTGGTGGAGGTGAACTTTGTGGTGGTGGACACATACTCCCCCTACATAGCCATCGTAGGGAGGCCCTGGCTCCACACCTTGGGGGGCGTTGCCTCCTCCTTGCACCAGAAGGTGAAATTCCCATAAGGGGACCAGGATCTAGAGATCCGTGGTTGCCAGCCCACAGCGAGGTAATGCACGGTGGCAGCCATATCATATCGGCTCGATGCACAGCCCTCGGCCACTCCTGAAGAGGGCTTATAGCAATCAAAGACCCCGGTAGCGCACCCTGATGTAGCCGCCGAGGAAATGAAATGTGAGGACTTGGAGAAAGTGGTAATTGATGACGATCCAAAGAAGTTCTTTCGGGTAGGGGCTCGACTGCCTCCCACCGAGCAGGAGGAGCTGGTTGAGTTCCTCGGACGCAATATCGACGTGTTTGCATGGGACCCCTGCGATGCCCCAGGGATTGACCCATCCTTCATCTGCCACCATCTCAATGTCAATCCATCCATAGTGCCCAAGAAACAGCCACCCCGACGCCCATCGAGGGAGCACGCTGATGCCATCAGGGAAGAGGTGAATAAACTTAAGCGTGCCGGGGCTATCAAAGAGGTTTTTTACCCCGAATGGCTAGCCAACACTGTGGTGGTCAAGAAGAAGAGCGGAAAGTGGAGGGCTTGCGTGGACTTTATCGACCTAAATAAGGCGTGTCCAAAAGACCCGTTCCCCATGCCTCGGATCGACCAGCTGGTTGATGCGACCATGGGCCATCCTCGGATGAGCTTCCTAGACGCCTTTCAAGGCTATCATCAGGCGCTCCTACTCTGGTTGTCCGAGGATCACAAACTATACAGGCGCTCCTACTCTAGGCCATACTTGCTGTGCGTCCACCCCGAAGCAGCAGAATTACTGCTCGAAGAGCTGCACGAGGGAATCTGTAGGAGCCACACAGGGGGGAGATCCCTATCTCACCAAGCCGTCACATAAGGATATTGGTGGTCGGGGATGCAGCAAGAGGCCCAGGAGTATGTCAAGAAGTGTGACCAGTGCCAAAGGTTCGCCCCAAATATCCATCAGCCAGGAGAGGTCCTCAATCCTTTGTCCAGTCCATGGCCGTTCGCCTAATGGGACTTGGACATTGTAGGACCTTTCCCCAGAACGCTAGGGAATAAGAAGTATCTGTTGGTGGCCACGGACTACTTCACCAAGTGGGTCGAGGCCGAGCCACTGGCCAACATCAGGGACGTAGACGCAAAGAAATTCCTTTGGAGGAACATTGTCACACGATTCGGGGTCCTTCATACTCTCATCTCGGATAATGGGCTCCAATTTGATAGCAAGGCCTTTAGGAGGTACTGTTGTGAACTTGAGATCACAAACAGATACTCAACGCCAGCCTACCCTCAGGGAAACGGACAGGCCGAGGCTGTCAACAAGGTCATCGTCAATGGGCTTAAGAAGAGACTAGATGATGCCAAGGGGAGATGGGTAGAGGAGCTGCCCCACGTTCTCTGAACGTACCGGACTACGCCCCGGCGATCAACGGGGGAAACACCTTTTTCCATGACTTATGGTGCCGAGGCGGTGATCCCCCTGGAAACAAACTTCCCGACGCTAAGGACGAGCTCCTTCACTCCAGGCAGCAATGATGAATTGCTGGGGCGGAGCCTGGACCTGGTAGACGAACAAAGTGAACGAGTAATGATCCAGCTGGCCTATTACTAGCAAAAGCTCAAGCAAGGATATGACGCCAATGTAAAGCTCAGACCACTAGCACCGGGGGACTTGGAGTTGAGAAAAGTCATAGGGGCTGCCAAGAACCCTTCTTGGGGAAAGCTGGGACCCAACTGGGAGAGGCCCTACCGAATTACCTCAGTAGCAGGGATAGGAGCATACTATTTAGAAGATTTGGATGACAAACTTGTACCTCGTCCATGGAATGTAAATAACCTAAAAATGTATTACTATTAATGAAGAAGTCTCTTTTGATTCAGATTTTTAGCCTATCATGATTATGTGTCTCACGTCCTGACGGCCAGACTAAGTACTAGACAGAACTAAGGTCTTGCATGGTCCTCGGACTCAAACCTATGGGGAAACTAACCACTCAAATATACTTGGGTACTAGACAGAACCAAGGTCTTGCATGGTCCTCGGACTTAAACCTATAGGGAAACTAGCTACTTATAGAAGAACAGAAGTGTTAGATAGAACCAAGGTCTTGCATGGTCCTCGGACTCAAACTTATGGGGAAACTAGCTACTTACAGAAGAACAGAAGTGTTAGATAGAACCAAGGTCTTGCATGGTCCTCGGACTCAAATCTATGGGGAAACTAACCACTTAAATATACCTGGGTACTAGACAGAACCAAGGTCTTGCATGGTCCTCGGACTCAAACCTATGGGGAAACTAGCTACTTACAGAAGAACAGAAGTGTTAGACAGAACCAAGGTCTTGCATGGTCCTCGGACTCAAACCTATGGGGAAACTAGCTACTTACAGAAGAACAGAAGTGTTAGACAGAACCAAGGTCTTGCATGGTCCTCGGACTCAAACCTATGGGAAAACTAACCACTCAAATATACTTGGGTACTAGACAGAACCAAGGCATTGCATGGTCCTCGGACTCAAGCCTATGGGGAAACTAACTACTTCAGAAGACTAAGTGTTAGACAGAACCAAGGCATTGCATGGTCCTCGGACTCAATCCTATGGGGAAACTAACTGCTTCAAAAAGAGCCTAAGTGTTAGACAGAACCAAGGCCTTGCATGGTCCTCGGACTTAAGCCTATGGGGAAGTTAACTACTTCAAAAAGATTCTACCTAGTCCTTATGACATAAAAGGTCCGCCCAAGCATACACGCCCTCACGTTATAATAATTACTGCTGCGACTAGCCGAGATACAATTAAAGATAAGACTATACAAGTAAAAAGAGAGAATCGATAATGCACAGATGAATAAATAACCAAAGTGAATAAGAAGAAATAAAACTCGCGCTATATTAAGTCCAAAGAAGTTACATGGCAAGAGTCACCTTACAATGTTCAAAGCAAAAAAAAAAAAAAAACAAGAACAAAATAAATAGCAAAACAAAAGTAAGGGCAAGGCAGACGCGTCCTTGCAATGTCCAAAATGAGGTGAAGCAGAAGCGCCAAGGAGCCTACTCCTTCCACTTAATTGCCAGCCCCAGTGGGTGGCTAGACCATGGCAGCCTCAGGATCCTCTGAGCTCTGACTAAGTGGAATGGCTTGCAGAGGCACGGCAGGAATAGCTACCTCCTCAGCAGAAGAAACCTGGGCATTGGAGGATGGCTTTGCAACCTCTTAGAGCGCTTCCTCATAAGGGCCTTCACTCAATTCAGCCAGCCCAGCCTCTGAGGCTCCCTCACCCAGAGTGGCACCATCTCCCTCAGCAGCCACCTCAGCCTCAAAGCTATCTGGAGCAGGCTCGCGGATAGCAGGGGGGTAGTACACACTCCCCGCCTTCCACAGGTCAGACGAGGCCTCCACCCCAACTTGTTTGAGGGCTTTACCCCAAGTTTGGGAGCAGTAGCACCTACATACCTTAGGGACTTGTGATTTGTAGGTAGCTTCCGTCTCGGCTACCCCAGCGGCGTAAGCAGCCTCCTCGGCTTCCCTCTTAGAGGCCAAGGCCTCCTCCCTACCATAGTCTGCCTCAGCCTTGGCCCTCACAGCTTCCTCTTTGGCCCATTCGGCCACCTTCTTTGCCTCCTCAACAGCAGCCATCTTCTTCGTCAGATCAGCAATCAGCTCCTTTGCGATCTTCAGCTGCTCTTCTGCCTCACCCAGACGCCTCGTCTGATCTTCGGCCTGCTTCTGGAAACCAGCAAGGCCTAACACTGCGTTGTCCCGAGCCCTGGTCATTGCTTTTAGCTCCTCCCGGGCCGTGGCAAGGTCAGCCTCGGAGTGCTTGAGGGTCTGAGTGGCCTCCAAGCGCTTCTCATGCTCTGCATCCATGGCCTTTCCTTGGTCATGAGCTGCCTCCTCTAGCCTATAGGTGGCCTGGACGTCCTGCCAAACAAAACAGATACATAATAAGCCGAGCTCAAAAAAAAAAAAAGGCAGAAAAACTGAAGCCAGAAAAAAATCACAAGTGTTGAGGGTCTTACCATTCCCAAGTATCGCTTGAGGCTGAGAAAGACCTCCCTACTCCTCATAGTCCCCAGCTCCGCCATGTCCGTAGGAAGTAACAGGCACTTCTCCAGCGCGTCGGCCACATATGCACCTTCGCCCTCTCTAAAATCCCTAAGGGAGGAGTCATCCCTCAAAAGACCCCTATGGAGCATTGGGGCGGGGAGCCAGGCCTGAACCTCGGGCTGGGCATCGACCTATTTATCTTGGTCTCGGGAGCCTATTTTCAGCTACTTCGAGGGCCGCCGAGTGTCGTCCCCCTCCTGCGTGGACCCAGACTTGTCCTCAATAGGCCTTTTGCCCTTATCCTTTTTTTGCTTAGGATCAGTGGGCTTGTGCCTGGATGGCAGACTCGTCTGAGGTGGAGGAGGAGGAAGCCTGGATTAGGTAGAGGCTGACCTGGTCTGGGCAGGATGAGTCTTAGGAGGAGGAGGAGGAAGCTTTGGCTTGGACTTCCTCGGTTGTCCTTCTATTAGGTCGAGCAGACTGGCTTGGGATTTCTTCTTGTAACCCATCTCAAGCCGAGAAGAGGATTCTGACGTTAAGAAGTCCGCTTCAGTCAAGCGTGGGTCACCCAAGTCTCTAGGAGGGTCCTTGGACTGGTGGACTTGTTCAAACACGTCAAATACATCCTCGGCAGGGCCAAAATCAGCAACTTCCTCTTCCCTCTCTGGGTTTTCTTTTGTGGGCTCTGCGAATCTATGGGAGGAAGAGGGGCCTACTAATGTGACGCCTTCTGAAGTGGAGGGCTCCTCGGGAAACTGGAACCCGTCCTCGACCACAGTTATTTTTCGCAGTCGAGGATCTTTTGCTCTGATCATGTGCTTTGGAGCCGCGAACGATTTTTGGACTGGGGTGTACCCCAAGATTTTGTGAGCGGCTCAAACTTGATGGTCAGCTTCGTTCTCGAAAACCGCCGCCCTGAGCACTTTCTGCAAATCCTCCTTGTTAATCAAGTTAAAGTGACGTGTGTGGGCGTGCGAATCTGCAGAAAGAGGACACATTCATGTTAGTAACCAAACAGAGTAGATCGCACCAGCAATAAATAAAAAAAAAAAAAAAAAAAAAAAAAAATTGAACCCCCTCCTACTCCCACTACCCCACTTGGTGTCCCCTCCGTCGTCGGGCAATAAAGGCCATCGTGCCACTTTCCGGACACGATGAGAAAATCCTTGTTCAGCCCCTTGCTGGACTCAGGGAGGCACTGAATAAGCCGAACCCTATCATCCTTTGTCTTCATGTAGTACGACTTGTTCTTCAGGTGCTGAAGGTTGTAACACTAGTTCACGTCGTGATAGGTCAACCTTAGCCCCATCTTCTCGTTCAGAGCGTCCACACAACCTAGAATTCTAAAGATGTTAGTGGTGCACTGGGTAGGGGCTAACCGGAAGTATGTAAGGTAGCCCCTCGTCACTGGCCCCATGGGGATTCTCATGCCACCTTCGAGGAAGGCGATGATGGGTATCACCACCTTGCCCTCCTGCCTCCAAAGGAGCCACTCCCCTTCCTCACAATACCTCAAGCCCACGTTGGCAGGTATCTTATAGTCGGCGATGAATTTCTCCATCGCCTCCTTAGTATAGACATACTTCTTAAGTCTACCCATCCCAAGTGACGTCTAAGAGAACTAAAGAAAGAGCAAATGAAAGAGAAGGAGGAGTAGAGAGGAAGAAAGCTCAGAGAGGGATAGAGCAACTTACAAAAATGAGGAGAAGCTCCTCGGACAGGCTTTTTATGCTAGGGATGTAGGTGGAAACTTTGCTGGACTCAGGATATATGCGCAAGAGCTTTGGATTGAGAGTAAAGAAGGGGAAAAGTAGTTCGAGAGGGTATTTATACCCCAAATCGAGGAACCGTGTGGGTTTTCCCGCCGAGGTTGATTCAGACAGCCCCGGCCACTTCGTACCAGGCCCAAAGGCCCATGTCGAGGAGGTATCTACGGTCCGAGGATGAGAGTAAAAAGCCCAGTTGCCCAATAAACAGTGCCGAGGATGATTCCTTCCTCGGACGAACGAGACCATAAAGTGGACAAGCAATACACCATCAAGGGGAGTCTTCCTGAGCATCCAAAGAGCAAATAGCAAGTACCAAGCGCCAGCAATGGAAGCATGGTGGAGGAGCAAGTCCTAGATGAACCGTCACCTCCATATTAAATGCCCTCAACTAACGCCCTGGCCGCATTAATGAGGATAGGACTCCTGAACAGTGCTGTCTTGGGTGCTGCAACCCATAGGAGGAATGAGAATGCGGCTGATGGGACAGGCTCTCAAGTGGTGGCCTAGCTGATCAACAAATGTAGGGCTAGGATCAACTGAGAGAGATGTATATAATGTAAAAAATCCCTCTTGAAAAAGGGACGGACGGAAAACCTGAATTAAGAAGGACTGTAGCAACTTGTATTCTCCCCAACCTTGTAATCAATCTTTAAAGAAATAATAAGAACTCCAATCTCTGAAAAGCAAGTCCGAGGAGCATTATTGTGCATCCCAATTAACGTTTAGGCTGTTAAACCCACATGCAACCATGCATGGCCGTTGCATTCCTCACTAGGGCCTAGTTCTTGAACCCATTCTCTATAAATTCATTGTAGGGCTAGCTAGGCTTGGGTCCACTCTTTGAACCCGTAGAAGTGCCCAAACCCAGACCCTACACAAGGTATGACTTAATCAAGAATCAGATATAAAATAAAAAAAAAATATTTCAATAATATAAATATAAATTATTAAAATAAATAGTAAAACTAAAAGATCAAAAATTACTTCTAGTTACGTGACAAATGCACATTGTATACATCCAAGTTTTTATAAAACCAAAGATTATACTAAATTGTAAAATAATTTAAAATTTAAAATAAAATAAAATCCTTTTAAATATCTTTAGACTTTTGATTATTGAGCTTAATAAAAATAAGATTCATTTTTTACCAAAAAAAAAAAAGAGTAATAAAGTTTTATTTGAAGTAAATTATTTGCTAATAATTGTGATGTACTTCTAATGATTCACATAGTAAATTTATGTTGTACAACTTGTAATACTTTCATTTTGCCACTTAATTTCACATGTAAGGATTTTTTATGTGCGTATAAATAGGTTTAAGTCACAACTTATGTGAATTCCTGTTGCTTTTAATCAATAGAGACTTAAATTTACAGATCTTGCCTGTGGACGATTGGAATGCAATTTCATTTGATTTGATGCAAGGTTTGTCAAATTTGGAAGAATTAAAAATTAAAAATTGTGGAGGAATCCATGAGGTGATTAAGCTTGAAGGGCTTCTTACAATAAAAGGAGAACAAGATCTGTTACTCTAAAGATTGAAGAACATGTTGTTGATTGGTCTACATGAACTGAGGTGCATATCGAAAGGCGCAACTAAACTTATTAATCTTAACAATCTTGAAGATTTAGAAGTCATCGGGTGCAAAAAATTGACGCATCTCTTCACACCAGCCCTCGCTCAAAGCTTACAAAAGTTGGAATCTCTTAAAATTGAAAGGTGTGACGAATTGGAGCATCTAATTGTTGAAAATGTAGAAGAACAAGTCTCATCAAAGAGTCATCTCCAACCTTTATGCTTCCCTAAACTGAAAAGAGTCGATGTCAGATACTGCAATAAATTGAAATATCTTTTCCCCATGACCATCGCTGATATTCTTTTAGAACTAAAGATTCTCATAGTAAAAGAAAACTCTCAATTAATGGAAGTATTCACACATGAAGGAGACGCTGGAGTTCAGAAAGATGTAACGCTCCCTCAGCTAGAATTTATGGGACTCAAAGGTCTACCAAGCCTTGTTAGCTTTTGCCCAAAGAACTATCAGTTTATACTGCCAAAATTGTGGGAGTTAAGAGTGGAAAGCTGTAAGAACATGAGGACGACTTTTACCCGTACTCCAGACAGAAGTGTGCTTATAAATGGAGAGGCAATCCAATATTCCTGCCTTTTTTTTAATTATCTGTTCACTAAATTAGAGTCAGTTATAGTAGTAGTATACATATTACTACAACTAATAATTATTTGATTTATAACACTAAATATCCTATGTTGTGCTTGTGCTTAATTATAATCAACCCTCACTGATAAGTACCGTTTGTCTAGTTGGGAGCTTGAGACGAATTTTATTAAATTTTAAAAATGTTATTATTATTTGATTTATTTCCTCTTGCGTTGCCAGAATATATAAATGCTTGTTGGCTTTTGATTTGGTTGTTCAGGTAGCCCAGATAGACAAGCCTATGGGGATTTCAACAATTTCCCCAGTGCTTACCATATCGCCTGCCAACAACGATATAACATGGAGCACATGTTTTAACTTTTAACTACTTGAACCTTTTATTATATATATATATATATATATATATATATATTTTTTTTTTTTCCTTACTTCTTGCTTTGACAAAATAAACTATTGTTATGTTCAATTGATTTAGACGAGAAAGACAAACGAGATAGTAACTCCGAAGATGATAATTCATGGCAGTTGATTGGATGGATAGAGCTGCTACTTCTGGAGCTCGATTGGGTCTCCGAAGATTGTCATCTCTGTATTACACAACTCTTTTGCTTTCTATTTATTTTCTTTTAACATCGCTATATCGTTGAACTCTAGATACGTTACAAGTGTGTGTGATAATTCTACTTTCCTAGTTCCTTTACGCTTTATGCTTTCAGCAACACACGACAACAAACAAATAATTTATTTGATGCGTGTGTTTTATTTTATTTTATTTTTTGATAGATAATGTGTTTTTTCTTTCTATTTCTTAAACAAGAGACAAATATTTGTACAACTTTTTTTAAGTGATAATTTATGATTGGAACATCATTTTTACACTTTTTATTATACGCCAATCACAACAGATATCCAACAAATATTTCATTCTACAGACATCCAATTTGAAAGGGATCATAAAAATCTTATTTAGATTTTAATTGGCATTCCAATTAAATTGATTAAATTGGAATTTGACAAATTTGACAAAATTAATATATTTATTTATATTTTAATTAATTATTAAATTAATGGCAAAAATGCAAAACTAACCCTCTAACTTTCAGTCATTTTCATTTCAGTCTTCTAATTTTCAGTTTTGTCATTTCAGTCCTCTAACTTTTAATTTTTGTCAATGCAAGACTCCGTTAGAACTTAGTTAGGAGCTGCCATTAATTGAACCAAAACGATGTCGTTTTCGTTTTTTTTTTTTTTTTTTTTTTTTTTTTTTTTTTTTAATAATAATAAATTTCAGAATTTAAAGAAAAAAGAAAAATCTAAAAAAAGAAAAGAAAAGAAACCGATTCAGAACTCCATCAGAACTCCATCACTGCTCCATAAACCACCCTCTCATGGCCCGATTTTTTTTTTAATAAATTTCAGAATTTAAAGAAAAAAGAAAAATCGATAAAAAAAAAAAGAAGAAAAACAAAAGAAAAAAAAGCAACCGATTCAGAACTCCATCAGAACTCCATCACTGCTCCACAAACCACCCTCTCATGGCCCGAACCCGAATCTAAATCTCTCTCCACCGTCACCAAAGCCGACCCAGATTCCACCTCCACCTCCACCGCTACTCTCCAACTCCACCACATAGACTCCCTCTCCTTCAACAAAACCCCAGACCAACTCTTCAACCTCAAGCTCTAATGCGACGCGCTGCGAGCAGATTCTCTTCTCTCCCTCGCAACTGCCAAGCGCAGCAGAGGCGGAGGTCTGGGCCTAGGTTTCAGCAGCTCAATCATCTCCGGTCTAACCTCAGGCAACGGTGAGTACTTCACACGCATCAGCGTTGGAACCCCACCTAAGTACGCGTACATGGTCTTGGACACCGGCAGCGACGTGGTTTGGAGTTCGATGATGGAGTTCTGAATCGGTTTCTTTTTGTTTTTTTCAGATTTTTTTTTAATTCTGGAATTTATTTAAAAAAAAAAAAAAAAAAAAAAAAAAAAAAAAAAAAAAAAAAACCAAAACGACATCGTTTTGACTCAATTAACGGCAACCCTTAATTGAATTCTAACAGAGTCCTGCATTGACAAAAATTGAAAGTTAGAAGATAGAAATAACAAAACTGAAAGTTAGAGGATTGAAATAAAAAAGACTAAAAATTAGATGATCAATTTTGCATTTTTGCCTAAATTAATTATAATACAGTTCATAATTCTAGTGGAATTTCGTTCCTCCCTCAAAAACTTTAAAACTTTTTTATTTTTGGGTTGTTGACAGGTTTGATTTTTAAACCAGAAAGTGACTGATAAGATGATTACCACTAGGTGGAAAAAGTGACTGATAAGATGATTACCAGTACCACTAGTTTCTCAAAAAAAATAAATAAATAAATAGAAAGAAAGATGATTACCGCGAGTGGAGGCTGTGGAGCTAGCTTTTCCAACTCAATAATTGTGCTGTGCTAGCTTTTCCAAAGATTTATTGCAAGATCCTGAATGCGGAGACTGCGGTCTGCGAGTGACTGGAGACTTTGCAGATTCCCATAACAAAAGGTATACGAAAAACTGCTCTACGATCTTCATTTTCCACTAATTCCGGCACAGTTATTGCTTTACGATCTTTGATCGTGCTACTTAATTACTCTGCAGATTTTGTCTTGGTTTATTTCTTTCGTTTTTTATTTTTATTTTTTAATCATTCTAATATTCTATGGGAAAAAAAGAAAGAAAGAAAGAACAATTATAAGTCAAACATGATGAAATGGAGTTTGAAGATTAAAATAGTTAAGAATTGCTGAGTTTGTAAGAGCATTCTCATTAAGAATGCTAAATGGTATAAATGCTAAATTTTAGCATGCTAAATGTTATAAATGTTAAAAAGCATGCTCTATCAAAACTTTTAAATCTTATAAATTTTGCAATTCATCTACAGTGGACTGCTATCTCTAGCAGCCCACTGTAGCAAGATTGTAAAAAAAAAAATCATTTTATATTCTCTCTTTGTCTTCTTTCTCCTGACTTTCTTTTCTCTCTCTCATTTCCGTTTCTTCCATTTCTCATTCTTGCTCCCATTTCTCTGCTCTCTCTCTCCCTCTGCTCAATGTCTCTGCTTCCCTCTTCGATGAAACCCAGGCCGGAGCATCAAGCCAAGCCGATCTTTATCGCAGTGGTTTTTTTTATTTTTTTTTATTTTTTTTTTAAGTTTGTGATTTGATGTTAGATTTGGCAGTGGTTGTGTAGGTTATGGATTTGGCATTTTGGGTCATGGTCTGATGTGCTCTGGCGATGTGCTCTGGTGATTTTGTGGGTTTGGGTTCGTGGATCATCGACGTGACCGGCGTGGATCGTCGACTTGATCGGTCTCATCGGCGTGGGTCATCAAGAGGGAGAGAGGGAGAGAGGGAGAGATCGAGAGGGAGAGAGAGAGACAGTGAGACCAAAGAAAGTGAGGATGAAAAAAAAAAAGAATAAAAATTATAAAGAAATAATATTTAAATGAAGTTGTAAAAAAAATAGAAGTTTTGATGTTTGGTATATTGTAAAATGAGGTGTTAAAATAAAAAAAGTAGTGTTTTGAGATTGTAAATGCTAAATTTTTTGCAATTGTTGATAGGAATGCTCTAAGATAGCCGTATCGTATTGTATATTACACCTACATATATTTTTAATTTTTTGGGAAAACATTTTTGGCCTCCATATTTTGACTTTATTTTCAATTTGATTATCAAGTTGTCACTGCTTCCATTTGATCTTTATATTTTTAAATTTAAACATTTTGTTACCTTTCATCATCTCACTTACTGTAAATGGCTACAGTACTAGTTTAAACTCTGCAAAGAGATGGTGCCGTAAAATCTGCAGCGGAGAAGACGCCGGTCTGCCAACAAGAAGTTTATGGTGACTGGATGTTAGTGACTCGGCGTAAGCCACTGAACAGAGCCTGAGAGAAGCCAAATGACTCTAGTTCGAGCCAAATGGGCGAGTCTTCTCACACGTCCTACGATAGGAGCTTGTCTAGTGCAGGGGATGGTGTTAGGGCGGCTGGGAAAAGAAAGGCACCGTTCTTTCAGCTGGATAGAGTGTGTAGAGATGAGTCTAAGGGCAATCAGTCCTATCAGAACAAGACAAGTGATGGGAAGAGTATTTTTAGGAGGGAAACCCGTGCCAGCACTAAACAGAAAGCTAAAGGAGTTGTTGACATCCAAAGTAGTTATATGGGCCTAAATAAAGATAAGGGTCTTTTTGTATTTGGGGTTAACTCAAGCCCACCTAAGGAAGCTAGGCCGGTTCATTCACTTGGTTATGTGTCACAAACAATACGGACTAATTTAAAGCCAGGTATACGAAATAAAGCCAGGGAATCAAAAACTTTGAGTTTCATCAAACATGGAGAGAACAGAGAGGTGGGCGTTGTACTACAAGGGCAAAATAGTCCCAATCGGGGACAAGACGATCGAGTGGATCAAGCAAGACCCAACAGAGATCTGGGAGTGGTTCGACTTGGAGCTGATGTTGGCATGGAAAAATTTATTTCCGTTGACGGCGGAGAGCAGAGTGCTGGGTTACCTTCTATTAATGAGCATGGACTGGGAGTTGACCCCGAATCCATGGTGGAGGTTTGTAACGAACAGCCCAGCTATTCTGCCACTTCCACCACCAAGCTCAACCTCGTCAGGGACAAGTTCAGGGGAGCTGCTCTCTGAAAAATCGCTGACCGAGATAGAGAAAGAAGAGATGGTAATGGCGATTTTAGTGAGGAAGATTCTCATAGACAAGCCTGTGGAATGCTTTATGATGGGGAGTCTGAATAGGGTGAAGATGATACAAAGTGCAGGTACCATTCTCACCAAAATGTCAATAGGGGAGAGGGGCATAGTTCACCACTCGGTCACTCTATTCCGGGAGAGGTTGGTGAGCAAGGTAGAGGTGATGGAAGCATGGAAATTGAGAATCATTGAGGATTTATCTTCCTCAGTACTTTTTGATCCTACTAATTACCCTTTTAAGATGATGAATACACTGATATGGAATTGTAGGGGTGCTATGAAACCCCAGTTCAAAAAAACTGTTTTGGATTTGGTGGAGTGGCATGCTCCAATGTTGATGGTAATCATAGAAACTAGATTGAGTGGTGCTAGAGCTGTGGAGATGATTGAGTCCCTGCCGTTTGATGGGTCGGTGGTAGTTGATACTATTAGCTTCGTGGGTGGCATTTGGCTTCTCTGGAGGACTGATATGGTACATGTGGAGGTCTTGGCTTCAACTAAATAGGAGATACATGCAATTATATGGGTAAGGTCTCAATCCCTTAGCTAGATTATTAGTGTCATTTATGTTAGTCCTAGATTTGTAGAAAGATGCATGTTATGGGATAACCTTAAATTAATTGCTACTTTGCATGATCTGCCTTGGGCTCTTATGGGTGACTTTAATGAGGTTATTACTGAAGGAGAAAAGGCTGGGGGTAATCTAATCTGTCAAAGGAGGGTGCGGGCTATTATGGATTGTATGAATGAGTGTCAAATGATGGATTTGGGGTTCTCTGGGACCAAATTTACTTGGACTAACAAGAAAGAAGTGGGAGGTCTTATACAGTGTAGGCTGGATAGGGTTTGGGCTAACCCCGACTGGAAAGCTGCCTTCCTTGAAGCTACTGTTACTCATCTGGCCAGAGTTAATTTTGATCATTGCCCTTTGCTTCTTAGTTTGTGTCAACTATACCTAATGCCTCTAATCGGCCATTTAGATTCCAACCTATGTGGCTGAGTCATAATGATTTTCCTGCCACTGTCAGAGATTCTTAGGCTAGCATGGAATATGATCTTATGGGTGCAGTCACTAGATTCACTCACAAAGCTCAAACTTGGAATAAAGAAGTTTTTAGGAATATTTTTGCAAAAAAGAGACTAATCATGGCTAGGTTGCTGGGGACTCAAAGAGCTATTGCTAACAATCCTAATAACTTCTTGATCAACCTCCAAGATTAGCTGTCAAGAGAGTATAATGAAATATTACAGCTTGAAGAAGAGCTGTGGGCCATGAAATCAAGGGTTAATTGGACCATTTTTGGGGAGAAAAACACTTCTTATTTTCATCTGTCTAAGTTGGCTAGAAGGAGTAAGAATAGAATCACCAACATTATGAATGATGAGGGAGAATGGGTGCACAATGTGGATCAAGTCCAAGAAGTGTTTACTAATAGTTTTGTTAAGCTGTATTAGACTAACCAAATAGCCTGCCCTTTGGTGCAGAGTTGGGACTCTGATTGGTGTATGAAGCTAGAAGAAGATGAAGCTAGTTTTATGGGTCTGATGCTATCTGATAAAGAGATTTGGGATGCACTCAGATTCATGAAGCCTTACAAAGCCCCGGGGAATGATGGGATTCATGCTGGTTTCTATCAGAGGTTCTGGCTTGTTGTTGGGGAATTTGTGAGAAACGAAGTTAAGAAAATTTTTGCTAATCAAATAGTGCCCGTAAACCTTAACCAAACTTTGATTGTGCTGATACCCAAACAGTTGGGTCCTGAGACAGTTAGCAAATACCGACCCATTAGCTTATGCAACACTATATATAAAATTGTTTCTAAGATCCTTGTTCAAAGACTAAGACCTCTTTTGCCTAGGCTCATCTCTCCCATGCAAGCTGCGTTTCTGAAGGGCAGAAGAGACTCAGATAATGTTATTATTGCCCAAGAACTTGTCTATTCCTTGGGGAGAAGGAAAGGAAGAGAGGTGTACATGGTGGTGAAGATTGATTTGAAGAAAGACTACGATCGCTTAGAATGGAGCTTCATCAGGATGGTGCTAATCCATTTTGGGTTTCCTGATAACATTATTAAGCTCATTATGAGTTGTGTACAACTACTTCTACTTCTCTACTCTTCAATGGAAGCAAGCTCCAACCCTTTTGTCCATCAAGAGGTATCAGGCAAGGTGATCCTATTTCTCCTTATCTGTTTCTCTTATGCATGGAATTTCTTGGGGCTCAAATTACTAGGATGTGTGAGGAGAATAGGTGAGTTATGATCAAAGCTTCAAGGAACGGTCCTAGCTTTTCCCATGTGTTCTTTGCGGATGACATTTTACTGTTTGCCAAAGCCAATTCTAAGAATTGCAACGCCATTATAGAAGTGCTAAATAACTTTTGTAACTTGGTTGGGCAGAAGGTTAATTATGGTAAATCTAGAGTCTTCTTTTCTCCAAATGTTACTAGTAAGAGAAAAAAGACTGTGCAAAAGGCTTGGAATCATGGCTACCAATAATATTGGTAGATATTTGGGTTTCCCCATCATTCATAAAGGTAGAATTGGGAATGCCTTCAATTTTATTCTTGATAAAGTCCAAAGTAAGTTGGCCAGTTGGAAAGCAAGGTTACTATCGAGAGCTGGGAGACTTGTGCTTGCTAAATCAGCTACTGCCCCTACAACTGAGTATTTTATGCAGTGTCATAGCCTTCTAGCTAAAATTTGTGATTCCCTTGACAAGATGATGAGAGATTTCATTTGGGGGTCAACTGAAGAGAGAAGGAGTATGCACATGGTGAAATGGAGTACTGTTACATTACCCAAAGAGTTTGGAGGTTTGGGGCTTTTTTCAATGAAACATAGAAATGAAGCCATTTTAGCTAAGCTTTGTTGGAGGCTTGCTCATGAGGAGGGAAAGCCTTGGACTAATATGTTGGCAGCTAAATATCTCTGTCCTAACAAAGTGACTGAAGAAGGAAGGAACCTGCCATGTTCTCGGATTTGGGCAGCGTGTAAAAAGGAAGGACCAATATATGTAAAAGGCTTAAGATGGACAGTCAGAAGTGGGGAATCTGTTAATATATGGAAGGATTTCTGGTTACCTTGTGGGAGGTTGAGGGAGCTTATTGAGGGCCCCTTATCCCGAGGAGAAGATGAGTTAACTGTTAGACAATGTTTTGATGAGAATCATGTGTGGATGCCTTCAAGCATTTCTTTTGAGCTCCCAGGTAATGTGCTTAATTCCATTCTAGCCACTCTATTCTCTTGTGAGCCTCAAAATAGTGACAGTCTCATGTGGGACTATTCCAAAAATGGCTCTTTTTCTATTCAAGCAGCCTATCTTATAGCAAGAGGCTTAAACCCCCTGAACCTGGTTCTTTGTCTTTCAAGTGGGTTTGGAAAACTGATACTCTTCCAAAGATTCAATTCCTAATTTGGCTATGCCTCCATAACAGTCTTCCCACGGCTCATGTGCAGGGTTCAAGAGGTTTAAACCTCGATACAATGTGTAAAGTGTGTAACAGGAGTTTTGAAACCATAGAGCACTTGTTCAGAGGATGTGAGTTTGCCCTTCAGTTCTGGATGCAAGTTCAGGTTCCCCATTGTTACAAACACTCTTTCAATCTTCCCTTTAATGAGTGGCTCGAATACAATTGCAAGGGTGTGATGAATACAACAGTCAAAGGGATGGCTTGGAAGGTGTTATTTCCTATGGGTCTGTGGCACTTGTGGATTCATAGGAATGACTTTTTGTTCAGGATAGGAATAATTAATTCTCAGGTTTGGAGAAAATGTATTCAAGGCAGTGCTGAATTCTTTTCAATTGGGCTGGTGACTAGGACCAAACAATTGAAAACAGTGGTTCCTGTGGGTTGGGAGAAGCCACCGAGAGGCTGGTTGAAGCTCAACACAGATGGTTCAGCCATGAAAAATCTGGATAGAGCTAGTGGAGGGGGTTTGATCCGGGATCATGATGGGGCTTGGTTGAAAGGCTTTGCAAGGGGGCTCGGGTACACTAGCAGCGCCTTGGTTAAACTGTGGGCGCTTGGAGATGGGTTGATTCTTGCTAAGGAGATGAGGATTCAGCAGCTAATAATTGAACTTGATGCTTTGAGTGTTGTGATCCTTTTGAACAATGACACTGAAAATTCATTAATGGAACCACTTCTAACTGATTGCAGGAACCTTTTGAAGGAGTTTCTTTGCCAGTGCGTGATCCATGCTTTTCGTGAAGCAAACCAAAGCGCTGATATATTGGCTAAAATGGCAGCACAATCATTGTATAGTTTTGATATTTTTTGTAACCCACTATCTGTGGTGGAGGCTATTTTGACTACTAATAAAGCTAATATGTATTATAATAGATTTGTAAATTCTTAGTTTTAATTTTAAATCATGTTTTACCCAAAAAAAAAAAAAAAGACTATGAATAATGCAATTTGTAGGTAATTTTTCGGAGTCTCCACTCCCTCTGTTTCCCACATGCATAACTCAGTCTATTAATTATTTCTAGGTACGAATGAAGGTGCAAGGTAGTTTCACTTGACATGACATTGTCAGTTTTTTTTTTTTTTTGAGAAAGACATGACATTGTCAGTCAATTACACTGTTGGCAAAAGAATCCTATAAAGTTGTGTTGAATAATAATGAACCACGTGGAAAGTGGGAAATAATGTCACCGTTGCCTCACAAGTGTTAAGAGACCATTTGGGGTGGGTGGAAAAGCTGAACGCGTTTGCGTTTCAGCTTTTTTTTCACGGATTTCAGTTTTTTTACTGTTTATGTATTGTAGCGGCTACTGTTCAATGAACAGTAGCCGCAAAGTTTGACTTTTCAACCCAAATTTACTGTTTACGGACCCACAATTTTCACTTTTCGACAACTTTTTTATTAAAAATGGGTCCCACGGTACTATTCACACATTTAAAAATTATTTTGCTATAGTGTTTTCAGTTTTCAGTTTTCAGTTTTCAGCTGTATCCAAACAGGCAAATTTGCTTATTATTATCAGGAGTTAGGACCCTAATAGTAATTTTCATCATTGTTGTTAATGTCAAAAAGGAAACTTTTCCACATCTTCTCTAAAATTTATTTATTTATTTATTTTTGAAACTAAATTTATTTATTTATTTATTAGCATGGAAATGAGAAATTAAAGAAATCATAGAACTAATAATCTTTCACTAAATATTAGTTTATCAAGTATTCATTGACACATTGTATAGGCCAGAAAAAAAGAATATATTTGATGGATTAATAATTTCAGTTTCAACTTAATTATATTATTTATATTTGCATGGTTTTGCTTTGATTTATAAATTTCTATATTAATTAATGACAACATATGTAAGAGTTCTTTTTGTAGATAACCGACAAGAAGAGCTCCACACCGTGGGCTGGCAATCCACTATGAAGAGTGGGGCCACCAATTTTCGCTTTTGCTTTAGAAAAATAGGCTTACGCAAAGATAAGGGCATTCCGTAAAAGCCTTTTGTTTTGGCTGAATATTTCCGAAAGCATTAATCCTCCTGTCATTTTGGTTTCTTTCCTGAGAAGTTTGAAACTGAAGCAGTGAAAAGTTTTCTTCCTCCTTGTATAAGTATTTTTAGTTGAAATGTTGTCGCTGTGACGGAGTTTACTGCTAGTACGTATATCCATCTTTCAAAGTGGTTGGAGAATATGCAAGATTCTGAATAGATAAAAGGCTAAGGTATGCTAAATATCAACTAATTTTGACACAGTTATTCTACTTTCTTTAATCATGTTACTTAATGTCCTCTGGTGCCATGGCCCTGAATTAACTTCATCGTATGTTTTACTCCACACTCATTTCATTTTATTTTTGTCTATACAGAAAGGGGAAAAAAAATACAAGCAAAACAAGAAAAGGGGACATTGAAGATCAAATAAGGTAATTATTGGAATTATATTCATCCAATTTATTTATTTTTTGATAGTAAAAAAAAGGTAGACATATTCAGCCATGTTAAAGATCAAAGAAAGTAGAATGGAAAGTAACAGATCTAAGCCATCTCATTGCTCTTAGGAAAACGATAATAATATGCCTTCTCTATTTTTTTTTTTTTTTTTTTTTGAGAATCATAATATGCCTTCTCTAAGTTATTATACTTGTCAATTTAATTTAATTCAAGAAGGTGCATCAAATTATTTATTTATTCTCGTGAAACAATTAATTTTGATTATGCGTAGTTAGAGATAACCTATCCAGACTTGGACCCGAGCAAACTCAACTATCTTGAATCAATGTAGGGTTTCCTCGTCTGAAATCCAACTTCAATTTTGACTCCGACTCCAACTATAATGAAAATAGTGCCATTCTTCGCATATATGGTGAGATTTTTGCCAAATTTGGTGAGATCATAGCCAAATCTAGCGAGTCTCCATCAAATATGGCAGATTTGCCACAATTAGTCCATGCCCACCAAGTTTGAACCAATTTGAACGGATCCAATTGTCAGAACACCTTAGTTGTGACAGTTAATGACTTATATACTTGCGGTCAACACCAATTGGATAAATCTAAACTTGCCATGAACGGGTCGATCGCTTGGTTGACACTAAAACCAACTTCAGTTGACCCATGGAGAGCCCTATGCATAATAAAGTCATACACTTAACCCTACATTGGAGTTTAGTTTGTGAAATTTTTTATCCATGGAATCACATCCTAACTATATTAGAATATAAGATTATCACATTTAGTTTCTTACTCATATTGGCAAAGCTTGGGTCTAGTGCATTGGATCACTAGAGCCAAACCATGTCCTACTCATATTACATTGGAATCTTTGACAAAAATATCTATAAACCACTAAATTGACCAAAATAACCCTGTGACCTAAAAACTAATCAAAATAACTCGATCTCCAAAATGACAATAAATCCTCTTGAAATCTTTAAATGACAAAAATACTCCAAAACTTCCAAACTAAACAAAATATTTATGAAATTTCCAAAATGATCAAAATATTCCCCACCAACTACCTAAAAAACTTGAAAGTAACGAAAATACTTCCCAAAATCTGCAAAATAACAAAAACCCTCCCGAAATAACCAAAATATTCATGAAACCTCCAAATAGCCAAAATATCCCCTAGATACCAAAATCACAAAAATGACTAAAATATCCCTGAAGATCTCCAAAAATATGCCCACAATCCTTCAAAATTATCAAAATATCTTCAAACCTCCAAGATACCCCTAAAACCTCTAAAATGATAAAAATAACCACAAGATACCCAAAATACCTCTCCCCAAAAGCTACAAAATGCCAAAAATATCCCTAAAATTTTTTAAATAACCAAATTATATATATACACCTTATACAAACACAGTGAATGCTTTAAATATTTATAAATTATTTTTATTCTCTAACAATATAGGATATATGTACAAGATACATTTGAGATCCATAAACCACCATGTGTGAAGCTCATAAAAACAAAAATAAAATAAAAACTGCCAAATGAAGTCAAAGATTCCAACTTCTTAAAGCCCTTCATTTAGTTTTCTAGGATTCTTTACTTCCTAAAAAATGTATTAGGGTAAAGGTGATGGTGCATTTGGACCTAACGATAACTTCGATTCTCTCAACACAATATATATATATACACACACACACTTACACTAGTCTCATCACACGCGTTTTGCGTGTGCAATAACACTTTATTTTATTTTATTTTATTTTTTGTCTAGTGTCATAATTTTCCCTTAAAAAAAAAAAAAAAATTGCATAAATTAGTTTTGAAGACATTGATTAGTAGGAGAGCATCCTATTTTGTAGGCATTTAATTTTAAGGTGGAGTTTGAGATTTTTTTTACCGAGTTTTTCTCAAGTTTTTTCCCTATTAAATGTAAGGTTTTGGGGTATTTTTGAATCATATAAAAGTCCAGTCCAAAGTAGTAAATTAAAAGAAATAAAATAAGTCGTTACTGACATTATCATTTTCCCTTGGTATATACAGTATAGCCTAGAGTAGAAAATTAAGGGAAATTACACCAATATTTATAAAAAAATTTGACATTAATCTCAAAATTTTAGGAAATGAGAGTCTCACTCCTAAACTTTGTGATAAATATTATTAACATATTGGATCAAAATATGTGATTTGTCTTTGACTTATCCTATTTTTGTTGACTACTTTTTCTTTGTTAATTAATAATGTTTTTATTTTGTCTTTGACTTATTGATGAAATAATTATTTATACCTAGGTTACTTGATTTTTCCAAAAAATTAGAAAGATTTGATTAAAATAGGATAATCCAAGGGTGTAAAAGAGATTTTATAACATATGTTATATTTATTATAGAGCTCAAGGGGATAATTTGAGGATCGATGTTTCTTTATACCTCAAGAGAGGGGGAAATTTTCCGTTTAGAATTATTTTAGCAAATATGTTGTTAGTTAGCATGTTTTTGAAACATTTTAGCTAACTATCATCTCGAGCCTTAGGTGCTCTAGTTCTTTGAGGGAATTCGAGTCTTTAATACTCAAGTTCTAAGTGTGGCAAAATTGAGGTGAACATAAAAATCCATGTGTACCTGCTTTCTTCTTCCTTCTTTCTTCTTTCTCCAAATCTCTTCTTCTCCTTCTTCAACCTACTTTCTACTTTCTCTAGCTTTCTTGTTCTTTCTTCTTTCTCCAGATCTTCTTCTTCTCCTTTCTCAAGCATCCAAACCCATTTCTCAAGCACCTAAATCCAAAAATTAGAAAAATACTCATTTGTCCATACCTAAATCAAAACATTACCCCCCGGTACGGAGCAACAGACCTCTATTTTGAGGTTTTGATCTCGGTACTAGAGTGGCGGTGAGCAATCTTGATGTATGTAGTTTGGGTTTGTTTTTGATCCTGCTCTTTTCTCTCACTCTTAGCTTGAGCTTATTTTTGGTTTTACAGTTTAGGATGAAATGCAATGGTGTGCTTTAGAGAACTTGAGTTCCACATGGATAATTTTCCACATCAGCTCTTACCAGCACATGGAACTTGAGCCTTAAAGACTCGAATTTGATAAGTAATCTCGAGTCCCACAGACTTGAGATGCTAGTTTACAAATATGTTTCATAAATATGCTAAATAACGAAATTGTTCAAAAAATCATGTTAAATAGCAAAAAAATCCCTCTGGAGAGATTGATGAAATTTTCTTAAAAAATTAATTAATTAATTAATTATATATATATATATAAGTTGAAGAGTGACATTTATTATTGTTACGTTTCTGTTGAGCCACATCATCCACTTATTTTCTACCTCTTCTTTCCTCTTTTTAAACTTTTCTTCAAAAAAAAAAAAAAAAAACTATCTTCTCCTTGATAGTCCACAGCCCACACTTACTATTACACTTCCTTCAATCTTTCCTCTCCATATTTGTCTCTTTATCTCCCAACTACTTTCTACTTTACCATTACACTTCATCATATTCTTTTTTTGGTAGAACACTTCATCATATTCCCTTTCTTATATTTTGACTCTTCTTCTCCCTATTTTATTTTGTATAAATTTGATATTATTTCTCTCATTTAATCCATATTTTTCCCACACAAAAATTGTTAGTACTCTCTCTCTCTCTCTCTCTCTCTCTCTCTACTTTATTTTGGTGGATTTATGTTCTTTCTTATAACTCTAATTAAGTTTGATAGTTTTTATTTTATTTTATAAATATGTGTTTTGGCATTGTGGTTTTTTTTACAGCTTTGGTTAAATTTTGGATTGGATTAATACCTAGGTTTTTTAGGAAATAAAAATTTGAGTTTATATCAAAACACAATCTACATGGCTATGGATTTGAATATGCCTACCAATTGTTTGAATAATAAATTATAATGAAGTCTATCTTTTATTTCTTTGGTTTCATTTTAATTTTTGTTAAAATAAAATTGTAATTTTGTGATGAGTTTTGACTATTATGATAATCTCCTTATTCTTTAAAAAATGATAAATTTGAAAACTATAAAATTTAGTTGTATATTAAGCAAATATAACACACTACAACAGAATTGAGAAAAATACCATTCACCTTTAAAAAAAAATCAAACAAACCAAAAGTAATAGAATGATATATTTGTAAAGATAGAAAATTACCGTAGAAATCTTTTTTTTTTTTTTTTTTAAATAGACAATAATTGAAGTAATTGTTACTTTAATAAGGAAAACTTTTTTTTTTTTGAGAGACAAAATAAGGAAACTAATTGAGCTTGTGTTGTATCATTTATGCCTTACCACTGGTGGACTCCGCTTATTGAGGAAAGTAGCGTCCATGTAAAGAGAAGTATTATAGACTTATAGTAATAATCTTTTGATTCTTACGGTACATTGAGTAATCTTGATACCAATTGCTAAAGTTGATGATTCAATTCCTTTTTTATATATATAAAAATAAATAAAAATAATATTCCTATCTTTGAGTTTATTTCTTCTCTTAGTATTGCACTTTAAGTTTGTTCTTGTTCTTTGTTGCTGTTTGTTTGTTTGTTGCTTTTCCTTGTGTTCACCGTCATGAACACCTTGTATTGGCTTACTCTTGTTTTCAGTTTGTTTTAATAATATTCTTATTACCTATAAAAAAAAAGAATCTCTTACCATCTTTTTTCATCTTGACAGGTGAATAGCAAGGAGAATTGGAAGCAAGTGCAATTAATTCCTCAATTTACTTTATTGCGCGCAGTTGGTGGCAATTGTTTCCTTGTCACTTGTACCCACTAGCGTGTCAACGAGGTATACCTTGAATTTTGAAATTTTCACTTTATCTTTAATCTTGTTTTCTATTTAAGAAGTATAACAGTCTTTTATTTTCAGATAGGATGGACATATTGACGGGATGCACAGGATCCTCTGCAGCTGAAGTTGTAAAATGCACAGCACGTCATGTTGGTTATTTGTTCCGTTTCAAGAAAATTGTTGATGATCTTATCAAAGCAAAAACAGACCTGCAATTAGAGCAGCAAAAGGTGCAAGAGGCTATCGATCGAGCTGCAACGAACAATGAGATTGCTGAGAAGGATGTAGAAAGGTGGTTGACAAATGTGAATCAACTCGTGGAAGACGTACAGGCTTTGGAAATTAAAGTACAAGTGAACTTGAGGTTCTGTAACGGCTGGTGTCCTGATTGGATTCGGCAATACAAGTTATGTAAGGAAGCCATGCAGAAGACAAATGTTGTCAAAGAGCTCCAAGATAAGGGCAAATTTTCTGAATTGACCCATCGTGCTCCGACTCCTGGCATAGAGATCTTTTCATCTAGTGATTTCGAGGTGTTTGAATCTACAAAATTGGCTTTCGAACAAATTATGGAGGCATTGCATGATGATAACAATAAAAGGATTGGACTGCATGGAATAGGGGGGGTTGGTAAAACAACACTGGTGAAGGAAGTGCACAAGAAAACCAAAGAACTAAATATTTTCAAAGAAATTGTGATGACTGTTGTGTCATTGACTCCAAACGTTAGAAGAATTCAAGGTGAAATTGCAGGCTGTTTAAATTTGGATTTTAAAGGTGAGAGCGATATGGCAAGAGCAAGTGAAATATGCTTAAGAATAAAGAAAGCAAAGAAGATCCTCATAATCCTTGATGATGTTTGGAAAGATGTCAACTTAGAAGCTATTGGAATTCCATCTTGTGATGATCACAGGGGTTGCAAGATGCTTTTGACTACACGAAGTGTGCATATATGCAATTTAATGCGTTGTCAAAGGAAAATTCCATTAAATTTCTTAGTGGAGGAAGAATCATTGGCTTTGATGAAAAAAACCGCTATAGTTGATGATTGCCCAGGCTTGAATGATGTGGTACTAGAAGTTGTTAAAGAATGCAAAGGTTTGCCTATAGCAATCATTACAGTAGGAAAGGCTCTTATAGGAAAATCTCTCGATGATTGGAAGGCGGCAATGCATCAACTAAGAAAGTCTAGACTTGTTGATATTGAAGGTGTTGATGAAGATAAAAATGCATATGCATGTCTTAAGTGGAGTTTTGATCAATTAAAACGCAAAACCAAGTTATGCTTTTTGTTGTGTTCTTTATTTCCAGAAGATTATAATATTCCTATTGAAGAATTAACTAGATATCTCATGGGATTAGAGGAAGACGAAGATTTTCACTTACTTGAAGATGCAAGGTGCCAAGTGCGTGCAGCAATCAATAGCCTCAAAGATTCTTCTTTACTACTAGAAGGTTCTAGCGAAGAATTTGTGAAGATGCATGACATGGTTCGCGATATTGGCTTATGGATAACATCGAAAGGGGAAAATGAATTCGAGCTAAGAGCCTGCACTCGTTTAGAGAGAAACACAAACTTTGAAAGAGCCACAGCAATCTCCTTGATGTATTTCAACACTAAACAACTTCCTGATAAATTGGTATGTCCAAGACTCAACATTTTGTTATTGGGTGGAATTCAAAGTTCCAAAGAAATCTCTAACACATTGTTTGAAGGGATGAATTGGCTCAAGGTTTTAAAACTACGTGACATAATCATATCATCACAATCACTCGAATTATTGACAAACCTTCGGACCTTATATTTGGAATACTGCAATTTCAATGATGACCTCTCTTCATTGGGAAAGTTAAAGAAACTTGAGACTTTAAGCTTTTACAGATGTGGAATAAATGCATTGCCAAGTGAGTTAGGGGAAATGGCGAGTTTAAAAATGATAGATTTGACGTGTTGTGATCAACTGCAACAGATTCCACCAAATGTGATAGGAAGATTATCCCAATTAGAAGAACTAATCATTAAAGAGAGCTTCAAGAATTGGGATGTTGAAGGGACAACCTCAGAAATAAGCAACCCTAAGTTATCAGAGTTGAACTCATTACCCCGCTTGGTTAATCTCTCTCTAAAGTTGAACTCGAATCAGTTACCCGAAGGCTTTGTTTTTCCGGACTTGCATAGATATTTCATATCGATTAACTACCAGGGCTGGACTGCTTTCAAATCTTACGACGATGGTGGTTTAAGATGTATTAACTCAAGAACCTTAGAAATCAAAGGTTTGACTGCCTCCTCAATGAACGCATTGAAGTTGTTGTTCCATACCGTGGAAGATATTTGGATTGAGTCTTGTGAGATGGAATGCATTGCCAATGTGTTCATTGTTGATACAATTGGGGGAAATCATACCGTTACATCCGGTAATTTGGTCAAACTATGTCTACGGGAAATGAGCTGTCTGAGAACAATATGTGAGGGGCCCAACCAGTATGAAATCTTCAGCAATCTCACAGTATTATCCGCAAATGGATGCCCGAGATTGATCAGTCTCTTCTCGCTGTCCCTCGCTCAAAGTCTAAAAATGCTGAAAGGACTACATATTATCGGATGCCATGAAATGAAGCAAATAATTTCAGAGGAGGAAATGATATTGGAGAGTCACGGTCAACCAATATGTCTCTCAAAATTAGAGACTCTTGTGGTATGGAAATGCGGAAAACTGGAATATATCTTTCCTATCTCAGTTGCTCGAGGTCTTCAGCAACTAGAAAGCCTAAAATTAGGAAATCTTCCTCGATTAAAGAAAGTATTCGGCCAGAACAGAGAAGGAGAAGTTGGGGATTGTGAAATAGAGAGTCACCATCAACCTACAGGCTTCCCAAAATTAAAGACTATTCAGGCATGGACTTGCGAAAATCTGGAATATATATTTCCGATCTCAATTGCTCAAGATCTTCCCCAACTAGAAAGTCTAACGTTAGAAGATTTTCCTCAATTAAAGCAAGTATTTGGCCATGAAGAAGGAGGAGATGATGGGGATGGAAACAACAGCGTGCTATCTAAGTTGAGAAACTTAAGCTTACATAACTTACCAGAGCTTGTCAGTTTGGGGGGAGGAAATATCTCTTCAGTTTGGCCATCATTGGAGGGCCTAGCAGTTAAGTGTCCTAAAGTGAAGTTGTCATTTTTTGCTAATGTGGAAGCGAATGTGCCAGCTCTGCAAAAGGTAATTTCCTAATTCTATTTATTCTACTCTTTCTTCGGTTTTGCACTTTTTTTTTTTTTTGGACAAAAACTAGTGCACCGGTGTTTGAATTCAATTTTTGTTTGATGGTCATGAGGTGAAAATAGTTAACAAATCAAAATAAATAAATCGGAATACTAAAAGATTTTCAACTAATGTACTGTTGCTTAGGAGTTAGGACTTGCACGTATTTAAATGAAAAAAAAAAAAAAAAAACCTGTTATACTTTTAATTGAAGCCATGTCACATACTCACATGTAATAATAATGATAATAATAATAATAACATTTGTAATGGGCATCACAAATTTAGAATTTTCCACTAACAATCCATTTGTTTTAAGGAAAAATCTTATGTAAATATAGTTTTTTTTTTATCCTTTATATTTTCATATGCTTGGTAACATCAAAACAAAATTGGGTTAAGGAAAACTGTCTCTTAATTTATCTTATTTAGCTTAACATGAGATAAAGTTGTTTTCCGCAAAAAAAATTTTAAAAACAACTTTATCTCACACAAAGTTAAAAAGAGAAATAAAAAAATATTTTCTTAAATTATTTTAATATCATTACCAAATCAATATATATATATATATATATATATATATATATAAGTAGAGACCTCATGTACGAGAGCATGAGGTTCTGTCAAATGGCGTATTGTATGACATTTTTTTCATTTTGGCTTTCACCTCATCTAAATTTAGCATTTATATCAGACTATTAAGTAATGACATATGCATTTATTTTGATGTATTAATAAAATTCAAAGAATTTGTATACATTTATTATTTGGAATGCTTTGGATAGATATGGATGGATCTAAAAAATCATGGGAAAGATAGGAATTAAGAAAACTTTTCAATTTTATGCATAAGACTAACTTCAATGCAAAATTGCAAGAGTCAAATTCAACAAATATTGAGTAATATGATCATTTGTCTCCACATTTGTCAAATATAAATCCCCATTTCCTTTGGACTTAAAAATCAAACTTCCATAATTTCTCTCACAATATCTTTGGTTCCCTTTCTGAGAGGTACGTTAACTTTCAAAATATTATGTTCGTCTTTAATATTTTGTTTAGATTTTATGTATTTGTTTTTATTGATGTAGCATTGTAATGTGGTTAGGATGGTTTTTTGTATGATGCATATACTTGGTAATGATTTGGAGTATATTTGGTGTTTTGACTGCTTTTAGTTCAATTAAAATTTGGAGGTTAAATTGTGATATTATTGCGTCATTATGGCATTATTGTTTTTGTTGTTGTATTCTAGCAATTTTTATAGCTAATTGATTAAGATATCATTCTTTCAACTTTCACCCTATTATAATTAAGGTCTTAGAAAATCAAACTTTTCTTTAATTAAAATATTAATGGGCCTTAATTTTATCTCATATCAATTCTGAAACTAAAGAAAAGTTACTTTCACTAACATAAAAATTATAGGTGTTGATATAATGGGAATAGAGACTTTAGTGGCATAAGAAATATAGAAATTAACACTATAAAATCTATATATAAAGCATAAATCATACAAGAAAGACACCTAAGAACTACAGCTTTGTAGGTGCTAATGTGAGCGTAATATGGTGACATTTGTTGGTTGCATGACTTACAAGAATTTCCCCCCAATTTATTTAGTTTCAATTTTGTTTTACTAGAAAACTTTATAGTTGAATTATGACAAACAATAATAGTATTCATGAAATCAATGGATCATAAATAATTTTTTACTAAATTTATCAAAATGCACCGCGCATCACGCAGGATATCCACTAGTATAAGAAAATTGTGAGTCCAACCCACGCGACTAGCCCAAAGATTAACCTGTATCTGCATCATCTCTGTTTGGTTAGAAATAATGGGGGGAGTTCGTAGTTTTTTCATTGAGTCCAAATCCTTTAAATTAGTTTTAGAGGAGGGGGGTCGTTACTTCTTGCTAAGGATCTTCGAGAGGGGCAGATTCTTTATGAGATCAGTTTTCATGGGCAAGAATGCAGTAGTATGGCTGATGAATAACATTGAAGATGTTGTTGTTGGGAAGAGTTCCAAGCAGTTTTTCATTTTTAGAGATGGGAACACTGCTTTTACTCTCCAAAAGAGTTTCAACTCTTTTGGTCAGTTCTTGCTACTGACTGAACTCAAAGTGGGTGGATGTAGGAGGTCAGTTATTATCCCTGAAGGCAAAGAGAAGTCTGGTTGGAGGGCCTTTGGCCTTGAACTAAGAAAGCTGCTGAATCCCTCCCATTATGTGTTGGCTGGTTTTGGTCCTCCAAGTTTTTTTCCTCAGGTGCAGAGGTATAACTTGGAAGCCCAAAACTCTAGAACTTTTGTTGAAGTTGTGCAAGGCTTCCATGGTAGAACAGAGGTTAGCAAGCACCTTAAGTAGCCAGTTGAAAAGAAGGGGGTGAATCTGAGACTTCAAGGTGCCAAAGTGGGGGTTCCTCCGGTGGGTGAGGCTGATAAGATGGAGGTGGTGAGAGGGGACTGGAGGAAACAGAGCATTAATGTGGAAGCAGAGGTTGGTGAGCAATATCTGGCAGACAGGAGGTTATGTTTCCCAAGCTCAAGTTTAAATTCAAAAGATAATGAAAAGAAGAAGAAGAGTGATGCTAGGGGGTATGGCTGGTCAGGAAGAGGTCTTATCGTGGAGGTTGATGTGATAGGGAGGAGGCAGGTTTCCTGGGACAGAAACAAAGTGGGAAAAATGAAGCTCAGAGGAGAAACACGTGAAGTGACTTCGGACTGCAATTTAAGTGGCTCTAAGGCCCTTAAATGGGCTGCAAAAGAATCCAAACAGGCTGAACAAGTATTGGGCCTTGTCACAAGCCCATTGCTGCCCAGCCCAGGTGTGGGTTTTATTACTTGCTCTGGCCCAAGCCAGTTTGAAGAAGGAGAGAGCTCTCGGTCTGGAGAAGAGAGACCAACCCAGAGCCCGATGAAGGAGGCGAGCTCCATGGCTTGCTCCCAGTGCTCCGACCTTGCGCCGGTGGTGTTGGGCCGGGGTTCTCAGCTTCCGACGGTGGCCGGCGACCCTTATTTTGCCGGAATTAGCTCCGATGAGCCTCCTCTTTCACCGGGTAAGTCTGTGTTGACTATGTCGCGGTCACCGGTGGACTTTATCTCTACTTTTCTCTTCCTCTCTGGCTTCTTTTTGTGCATTTCAAGGGCTGGGTTTGTGGACACACCCATGAAGGCTGTGGGTGATGCCCCTGGGGAGGGAGTTTTGGTGGTGAAAGAGTTGGAAATCTTAGAAATGGGTTCGGATGTGTTCCACATGAAGGCAGTGGGTGAGGTCAGTGGGGAGGGAGCTCTGGTGGTGGAAGAGATGTACAATTCTGATTTGGGTTTGGGTGTGATACCCACGAAGGCAGTGGGTGATGCCCCTGGGGAGAGTGCTTTGGCGGTGGAGGAGTTGAATAATTCAGTTATGGGTTCGGGTGGAGAGGATAGCTTATCAATCCCTCTGAGGTCTATCACTCCCTTTGGGCTGCCTTTGGCAGCTGAGTTGGACTGTGATTATGAGGCATTGGAAGGTGTGGATACGTTGGATATTTCTAGTTGGGTGAAGAATAGACTTCCTGGTTTTAGTAAGCTGGTGGGGCTTCCTCTAAGTCAACATGAGAAGTTATGTATTGCTTTGTTACAAAAGATTGAGAAGGAGACGGAGGATGTCAAAGTGTTGAACAGGAAAGTTGCAATTCCTAGAAAAGCTCTCATTAAAAAGAATAGAGGGAAGAGAGAGCTGAGGAACTTGCAATCTTCGGTTAACTATGATGGCAAGTAGAGTGTAGGTTGCTGAGCTATTTCATCGGTTGGGATTTTCATGTCTTTATGAATTTAAAAATTCTTTCTTGGAATGTCAGGGGTTTGAATGATTGTCAGAAACGGTCAGTTGTGAAAAATTTATTGCGTGAGTGGAAGTGTGACGTAATTTGCCTCCAAGAGACCAAGCTATCTGGCTTGGACAGACAAATGGTCGGCAGCCTGTGGAGCTGTCCCTTTGTGGATTGGGTGGCTTTAGATGCTGTCCAGACGGTGGGTGGGGTTTTGTTGATGTGGGACAGGAGGGTATTGGAGAGGTTGGACTTTCTTCTGGGTTCCTTTTCTGTGTCTGTTCTGTGGAAAGGGGTGGGGGATGGCTTTACCTGGGCGTGCTCTGGGGTTTATGGCCCATTTGATAATAATGCGAGGGGACTCATGTGGGACGAGTTGGTTGGTACTCACCAATTCTGGAACGTTCCTTGGTGTTGCATTGGGGATTTTAATATTGTTCGTTTCCCAAGTGAACGGTCGGGTAACTCCCGTCTTACTCCGGCTATGGAACTTTTTTCGGAGTTCATTGAGGATCTTAATTTGATTGATTTGCCTTTGGAGGGAGGGAGTTTTACCTGGTCTAGCGGCTCCGAACAGCCTTCGATGTCTAGGATAGACAGGGTGTTGGTGTCTCACGATTGGGAAGAGCAATACCCGGATGTGATCCAACGGATTTTACCTCGTCCTATTTCTGATCATTTCCCAATTTTGGTGGAGGTAGGGGGAATGGCGAGGGGGAAAAGTCCATTTAGGTTTGAGAATATGTGGTTAAAGACGGACGGGTTCGTTGATAGAGTTCACTCTTGGTGGAATCGGAATTCTTTCTCTGGTACTCCTAGCTTTGTGTTTGCTAAAAAATTGAAGGCCTTAAAAGAAGATATCATTCAGTGGAACCGGTCGGAGTTTGGTCATGTCGGACGCAAAAAGTCTCGATTATTAGAGGCTTTGAAACTACTTGATGCCAAGGAAGAGGAGTTTGGCCTCTCTGATGCAGAGTCAAGCGAGAGAATTGTGGTGAGATCCGAAGTAGAGAGTCTTCTCTCTTTGGAAGAAATCTCATGGAGACAGAAATCAAGAATGTTATGGATTAAAGAAGGAGATAACAATACTAAATTCTTCCATAAGATGGCTAATTCCCGTAGAAGGTTTAATCATCTAAGAATTTTGGAGGTGGATGGGGTGGTTTATGAGGAGCCGTCTGAGGTGGCTGCTCAAGTGGTTCAATTTTATAAAAATTTGTATCAGGAGGCAGAGGAGTGGAGGCCTTTTGTGGAAGGTTTGGAGTTTGATCAGATAGATGGGTCGGAGGGGTGCTGGCTTGAAAGGAGGTTTGAGAAGGAGGAGGTTCTTCTAGCTGTTAATGAGTTGGCTGGGGATAAAGCCCCTGGTCCAGATGGTTTTTCCATGGCCTTCTTTCAGCATTGCTGGAGAGTGGTGGAGAGAGATGTTCTAGCAGTTTTTGAGGAGTTTTATCTCCACAGTAAGTTTGAGAAATCTCTGAACGCTACTTTCATAGCCTTAATTCCTAAGAAGAATGATGCTTCCAATATCCGAGATTTCAGGCCTATTAGCTTGGTGGGGAGCTTGTACAAGATCTTGTCTAAGGTTTTGGCAAATCGTTTGAAGACGGTTTTAGACCAACTGATCTCTGAGTCCCAGAATAGTTTTGTGGGAGGTAGACAGATTCTTGACTCAGTTCTCATTGCTAATGAGTGTGTTGATAGCCGAGTTAAGAGTAAGACTCCGGGGGTTATTTGCAAGCTTGATATCGAGAAAGCTTATGATCATGTGAATTGGGAGGCTTTACTAGATCTCTTGAAGAGAATGGGTTTTGGGGAGAAGTGGTGTAGTTGGATCCGGACTTGTATTTCAACTGTTCATTTCTCTATTTTGGTTAATGGAACTCCAGCTGACTTCTTTAGGAGCACGAGGGGTTTGAGACAAGGGGACCTGCTATCTCCTATGTTGTTTTTGGTTATTATGGAGGTTTTAAGCAGAATGCTGAAAAGAGTTGAAGGTGCTGGTTTGATCAGGGGTTTTAAGGCAGTTGGTAGACGGGGTGAAGGGGAATGTGTCTCTCATCTTCTGTTTGCGGATGACACTATTCTTTTTTGTGATGCGGAAGAGGAGCAGATCCTTCACATTCGAATGCTTCTCCTCTGTTTTCAGGCTGTGACAGGTTTGAAGGTTAATGTCCTGAAAAGTGAGATGGTTCCAATAGGAGAGGTTAATAATGTGCATGCCTTGGCTGAGATTCTGGGTTGTAGGATTGGGACTTTGCCTATGACCTATCTAGGTATGCCGTTAGGGGCTCCTCATAAGTCTCCCTCTATCTGGAATCCTATTTTGGAGAAAATTAAGCGAAAGCTAGCTGGGTGGAAGAAGCTGTATTTGTCGAAAGGTGGAAGACTGACGTTACTTAAGAGTACGCTATCTAGCCTTCCTACTTATTATCTGTCTCTTTTTACCATTCCATCGCATGTGGCGAATAAGATTGAGAAGATGCAAAGGGACTTCTTGTGGGGGGATTCGAAGGCTCACTTGGTGGGGTGGGATAAGGTGTGTGCTCCTAAGGCGAACGGTGGTCTGGGTGTTAGGAAAATAACCACTTTCAACAAAGCCTTATTAGGAAAATGGTTATGGCGGTTTGGAGTTGAGGGGACTCGTCTTTGGAGGAGGGTTGTAGCTTCGAAGTTTGGGGAAGAGTGGGGGGGTTGGTCTTCTAAGCTGGGTAGGGGTGCCTATGGGTGCGGTTTATGGAGAAGTATTTGAAAAGGTTGGGAGGTGTTTAGTAGATGCATTCAGTTTGAAGTAGGGGTGGGGGATAGAGTGAAGTTTTGGACAGATAGGTGGTGTGGGGACTTACCACTCCATCGATCCTTCCCTTTAGTGTATGGGATTGCTTCTAATAGAGAGGCATCGGTGGCCTTGTCTCTCGAAAGGTTGGGGATGGAGGCTCAGAGAAGCTGGAATGTTCGCTTGTTAAGGGATCCAAATGATTGGGAGATGGGTGAGGTGGATGAATTCCTTCGTACCTTGGGTTCTAATTTGCCCCGTTCTGAGCTCGGAGACCGTATGAGGTGGATGTTGACAAAGAAGGGGGATTTTGACATCCGCTCCTTCTACAACAAGCTTCATTGTCCTTTGCCTATTATCTTTCCTTGGAAAGGTATTTGGAAGGTTAAGGCTCCTCCGCGCATCTCTTTCTTTGTTTGGACTGCAACTTGGGGGAAGATTCTTACAGGAGACATTCTGAGGCGTAGAGGAGTGGTTTTTGTTGACCGGTGCATTATGTGTCGTAGTAATGGGGAGATGGTGAATCATCTGCTTCTTCATTGTGAAAAAGCTTATCTGCTGTGGAGCTTGGTTTTTAGAACTTTTGGGATTTCTTGGGTTCTGCCAAGATCGGTAGCAGATACGCTTTTGGGATGGTGGAATTGGTTGGGAAAGCATTCTTCTAGCATATGGAATTTAGCTCCTTTGTGCCTTATGTGGTGTATCTGGAGGGAGCGGAATTGGCGAACCTTTGAGGATACGGACAAATCCGATAATCAGTTGCTCGCTTTCCTTAGTGGTTCTCTTTTTGATTGGTCTAGGGCTTGGGGAATCACCTCTAGTGACTCTCTCCCTTTGTTCCTTAATTCTTTGCTTTGTTCTTAGTTCTTATGTTGGCGTATGTTTGTTTCGTTTTTTTTTTTTTTTTTTTTTTTTTTTTCTTGTTGTTTGTTTCCTTCTCTGTACCTCTTGCTCTACCTTTTGTTTTTCTTGAGGTAGTTCTTTGAATATACATCTTTTTACTTATCAAAAAAAAAAAAGATAAAATTCAAAGTTACAGCCAAAAATAAATAACATAAACATACCTCCAGCCATAGTTGTCTAAGTCTTTGAAGAAAAGAAGACTCATTATATGATGATAGTGTATATAAAAGGGTCTTCTAGTCTATGGCCTTTACCTCACACATTCCCTTTTGATGGAGACAGGCTATATATATATATATATATATAGGTTAGACTATGGACCCTTTTAAATTAAGATTTGTTCCATAATCTCCTTCCATCAAGGAGTTTAAAACTTGTAACTTCAATATGTTTATTAAACAAAGGGGTTATACCAATTGAGAGTTACTTAGAAATTGTTAGTCACCATAATGTCTTTCACAAATAAAATCCTTAAGACATGAGCTTTCATTTATCATTTAAATGTGGGCCATATAAAATTTTCTCAAAATCTTACAATATAAATTATAAAAAGCAGTGTGCAAGGTTTTTTCTAATGATAGAAGATTTTCTTTAACCTTGAAACATATACACAAAAGAAAATTAATTCAGGTTTTCTCTAATAATAAATTGTTTTGGGTACTACAATCACAAGTAATATTGTGACTAAAGATTTCAAGTGAGTTTATATTATTCTTAGAGAGGTATTATTGTATTTGGTGTAGATCTCAAGTTAGGCATAAACTTGAGAGCATATTGTAATTGATTTGATAATATTGAAGAGGTAGGCACATTGTCGAATCACGTAAATCTTGTCTTGTGTGATTGTTTCTTTTTGCTCATATTTTCTCTATTTTTCACACCTCACAAATCTGGGAATTGGGCTAAATTTCTAACAAAAATGATATAGTTTTTAAAAAAATGTTTTTTTGGAAAATAATTCAATTTCCAAAATGTTAATGTCAAAACAAATTTAGTGTTAGTGTCCACTTAGATGACTTTTCCCATGACGATGATATTTAGTTCTTGATAAAATTTGGGTAGTGTATGAATTTCTTAGAAGAGTATTGAATATCTTTAGAGTGTAGAAAAGTATTGAGAGTTTGTCAAGTATGTAGATTACATGAAGTCTGAAAATTATGAGAAATATGAAGATCAGAGGCTATGAAGGTCAAAGGTTATGGCTGCTTGACAAATTATTCTCGTTATAATATAGGTGTTGTGTTATATGGTGATGAATGCTCCCTAGTTTCAAGAAGGGGGGGGGGGGGGGGGGGGAACTCAATATGAGAGGCCTGGAGAGGGTTTGATTCATTAGGCAGAAGGTCTTTGACCACTTTTCTAGTTTTTACTAAGAACTAATCACAAATCCACGCAATGTGTGGGAATATATAAATATTATATAATGGGGTGTAATATAAAAAAAGTAACAATTACTTCAAGTATTGTCTATTTAAAAAAAAAAAAAAAGATTTCTACAATTTTTTTTTTCTTTTTAACTTGACAAATATATCATTTTTTTGTTGTGTATTTGATTAATATTTATTTAAGGTGAATTATATTCATATAACTTAAATTTGCTTAATATACAACTAAAATTTATAAGTTTCAAATTTTCTATTCAAAATTTTCATATCTTAAGGAATATGCAGATTATCATAATGATCAAAACTCATCACAAAATTACAATGTTATCTTAATCAAATTAAAATTAAACCAAAGGAATAAAAGATAAACTTTATAATAATTTATTACTCAAACAATTGGTAGATATATTCAAATTCATAGCCATGTAGATTGGATTTTGATATAAATTCAAATTCCAATTTCAAAAAAAAAAAAAAAAAAAATAATTATTAATCCAAACCAAAATTTAACCAAAGCTATAAAAGAGAGATAGAAGACCCCAAAAAAAAAAAAAAAAAAAAAAAAAAAAAAAAAAAAAAAAAAACCTAAGTATTAACCCAAAAAAGCTGTAAAAGAGAGAAAGAAGACTTTTTGATAGGAAATTTAAAAAAAAAAAAAAAAAATACAATATCAAAACACATACTAAAAAAAAACCATCAACCTTATAGAGAGAGAGAGAGTACTCACAGTTTTTGTGTGGGAAAATATGGATTGAATTGGAGAAATGGTATCAAATTTATACAAAATAAAATGGGTAGAAGAAGACCCAAAATATAAGAAAGAGAAAGGGATGAGAGAAGTGCAACGGAAAATAAAGAGTAGTGGGAAGATAAAGAGGCAAACATGGAGGATAAGGGTTAGAAGAAGTATAACGGTAGGTGTGGGCTAATAGGAAGAGGAAGAGGAAGAGGAAGAGTTTTTTTTTTTTTTTTTTTTTTTTTTTTTTTAATTTCTTTAAGAATAGGAAGAAAAAAAAAATTAAAAAGAGAAAAGAAGATGTAGAAAATAAATGGATGATGCAGCTGCTAATGTAGCTT
This sequence comes from Quercus cerris, assembly GCA_963669245.1. Classification (NCBI taxonomy): domain Eukaryota; kingdom Viridiplantae; phylum Streptophyta; class Magnoliopsida; order Fagales; family Fagaceae; genus Quercus; species Quercus cerris. The sequence goes on along the minus strand of OY770009.1, from coordinate 10,726,028 downwards.
AATAAAAGCGTAGCAACAACAAATACTACACTTCAGCTTTTAGATATATATAAATATATATATATATATATATATATATATATAAATGAAAAAAAGAAGAAGTGTTTGTCTAGATATTTGGTCAGGTTTCTTGATTAGTGCAAGGTGTTTAGATGGCTAGACCTATATATGATTTGTCATTTAGTTGGATTTCCTACCGGGCATTTAGAATGTTGGACCTGTGAATGATTAGTAATTTTGTGTATATATAATTTAAGATTAAGTTTTGGAAAGAGCAATCAGGAGTTTCCTTATTGTAAGTGTTGTCAAATGTGAGGATACTAACCAAAATACATGCTATACATACTAGCTCATCAGAGGTCAACAATTTGAAGAAGACATGCCAAGCTTCATATCAATCTTCAACTTTGAACTACATGTATAGAAAATGTGAGTCTTGACTCTTCACCAGTTGAGCCCCCTAGGAAGAACTTATTTTTTTCTTTTCTTCTGGCTTGTAATAGAGAGAAATTCTATTTAGCAAATCTAATTTCCCTTAAGTAACAGATTGGTTTCTTTGTCAATGGGTCCCTCAAGCTTGTGTGCTCACTCTTTTGATGCTTTTTGTCTTCTAGTAAATTGAGCTTTGCAAGTAAGGCTACGCGAGGGAGAGAATCGAGTAGTTATTATAACATACAGTAACACCACTTAACCCAAAAACTTAAACTTATGAGTTTAGGTCCAACTATGTTATTTTAATCACCAATTCTTCTCATTATTATTTAATGTGGGACTTCACTTACACATATATACCCAACATTCTTGGATTCAAAAATGATATTCCACCAATTAGAGCATGCTTGGGTTTGCTTAAATGTGAACTTTTATTGGGAAGGCCAATTCCACGAGATGTGAGAGAAATGATATGGGTCGTGAGCCTTGATTTGTTAATAAAATATATGGCCATGAGATAAATCTGTATTTTAGTTGTTTCAAAGTGTTTTAGAAAAAGATAACTACCTTGTGTAATCATGACTTTTAAGACCCAATTTATTATATAGGATCAATCTTACGTCCATACAAGGCATGACTTAATCAAGAATCGGATATAAAATAAAAAATATTTCAATAATATAAATATAAATTATTAAAATAAATAGTAAAACTAAAAGAACAAAAATTACTTCAAGTTACGTGACAAGTGCACATTGCATACATCCAAGTTTTTATAAAACCAAAGATTATACTAAAGTATAAAATAATTTGAAATTTAAAATAAAATAAAAGCCTTTTAAATATCTTTAGACTTTTGATTATTGAGTTTAATCAAAATAAGATTCATTTTTTATACCAACAAAAAAACAGTAATAGAGTTTCACCTGAAGTAAACTATTGTTAATAATCGTAATGTACTTCTACGGATTTAAATTGTAAAATTATGTTGTACAGCTTGTAATACTTTCATTTTGCCATATAATTTGACATGTAAGGTTTTTTTTTTTTTTTTTTTTAGTGTATAAATAGATTTTAGTCACAATTTATGTGAATTCCTACTGCTTTTAACTAATAGAGATATAAATTGGTACATGTGTAGCTTCAAAATTTACAGATCTTGTTTCTGCACGATTGGAATGCAATTTCATTTGATTGGATTCAAGGTTTGTCAAATTTGGAACAATTAGAAATTAAAAATTGTGGAGGAATCCAAGAGGTGATTAAGCTTGAAGGGCTTCTTACTATAAAAGGAGAACAACAAGATCTATTGCTCCCAAGATTGAAGAAAATGTTGTTGATTGATCTACATGAACTGAGGTGCATATGTAAAGGCGCAACTAAACCTATAAATCTCAACAATCTTCAAGATTTAAAAGTCATCGGGTGCAAAAAACTGACACATCTCTTCACACCAGCCCTCACTCAAAGCTTACAAAAGTTGAAATTTCTTGAAATTGCAAGGTGTGACGAATTGGAGTATCTAATTGTTGAAAATGTGGAAGAACGGGTCTCATCAGAGTGTCATCTCCAACCTTTATGCTTCCCTAAACTGGAAAGAGTCAATGTCAGATACTGCAATAAATTGAAATCTCTCTTCCCCATGACCATCGCTGATAGTCTTTTAGAACTACAGGTTTTCCTAGTAAAAAAAAACCCTCAACTAATAGAAGTATTCACACATGAAGGAGACGCTGGAGTTCAGAAAGATGTAACGCTCCCTCAACTAGAATTGATGGGACTCAAAGGTCTACCAAGCCTCGTTAACCTCTGCCCAAAGAACTATCAGTTTATACTGCCAAAATTGTGGAAGTTAAGAGTGGAAAGCTGTAAGAACATGAGGACGACTTTTACCCGTACTCCAGACAGAAGTGTGCTTATAAATGGAGAGGTAATCCAATATTCCTGCCTCTTTTTTATTATCTGTTCTCTAAATTAGAGTCAATCATAGTAGTAGTATACATATATATTACTACTAATAATAATTATTTGATTTGTAACACCAAATATCCTATATATGTTGTGCATGTGCTTAATTATAATCAACCCTCACTGATAACTAATAAGTACCGTTTGTCTGGTTGGGAGTTTGAGACGAATTTTATTAAATTTTAAAAATGTTATTATTATTTTATTTATTTCCACTTGCGTTGCCAGAATATATAAATGCTTGTTGGCTTTGGATTTGGTTGTTCAGGTAGCCCAGATAGACAAGCCTACAGGGATTTCAACAATTTCTCCAGCGCTTACCGTATGCCCTGCCAACAACGATATGACATGGACAGGTTTTAACTTTTAACTACACGAACCTTTTATTATATTTAATTTATTTTTTCCTTACTTCTTGCTTTGACAAAATAAACTATTGTTGTGTTCAATTGATTTAGATCTGAGAGACGATCCTTCAAGTATAGCAGTCGTTTTTGACCGCAAATGGGATGTGGATGACGAGTTGGCTTAAATTTGTGGCGGGCTCATGGATGGATGGAGGTGCTACTTCTGTAGAGGTCTCCGGCCTGAAGATTGTCATCTCTGTATTTCACAACTCTTTTGCTTTCTATTTATTTTCTTTTAACATCGCTATATCGTTGGTGTATAATTCTACTTTCCTAGTTCCTTTACACTTTATGCTTTCAGCTACACAAGACAACAAACAAATAATTTATTTGATGCATGTGTTTTGTTTTATTTTGTTTTTTGATAGATAATGTGTTTTTTCCTTTTTTTTCTTGAACAAGAGACAAATATTTGTGCAACTTTTTTTAAGTGATTTTATGATTAGAATATCATTTTTACACTTTTTATTATACACCAATCACGTACAACAGATATCTGACAAATATTTCATTCTATACAACATCCAATCTGAAAGGGATCATAAAAATCTTATTTAGATTTTAATTGGCATTCCAATTTGTCTCATAATAATAGGGCTATGATTTAACAGATTAAAATAAACATTTAGGATGCTTTTGAATTTAATATTTAAATGAGAAAACAATTGTTTCTTTCAAAGAACTTGAAATGTATACAATCTAAAAACTGTCAGCTTGAATTTTCTCAAACCTTAATTGCATGTCTCTCATTTGTAAGAGTTAAAATGTACGGAGCATGTTATTCAGAAGAGGTGTGGCAAAATGTAAGAGTTAAAGATCTCTTTGAAGGGGCTTGTGGAGGGGTTGTGAGAAAAGAGAAAACTTCTCTTTGTATTAGCTAGGTGCAACCCCAAACTTTGTACCGAGTCCCAACCTTCGTATTGAGAGAGAACTTTGTATTTGTATGAGAGAACAATTTGGGCGTATTGGAATTTGGGCATTGTGATTTGTGAGGGTGCTATTATACCATTTTGTATTCTCCAACTTTATTAGTGAAAATATCTTCTGTCGATGCCCATGAATGTAGGCTAAAAGCCGAAACACATAAATTATTGGTGTTTTCTCGTGTGTGTTTCTGTCTATTTTCTTGTCAATTTTTCCTTGTTTCTATTATTTATTTGGTGATATCTTTCAAAGGTCTATAATATTTTCACAATCAATCTTGTGTGGAGTGCTATCTAGAAGCATTTTCTTGCAATAATTTGGTAGTAGAGCTTCTGCTATTTAGAACAAAAACAAATTGTATATCCAGAGAGATTTGAAGATTTAGCCATTAATAAACCAATAACAAGAATTACAACAAATCCATGACTAAAATAACATTGGCAATTTGGCATTCGAGTACAACTTTGTTGCCATGACATCCCTGAATACTGGCGGCATTAAGATTTCTGTAATTCTCATATGATGGCTGTAAGCCTGTAACATGATGTTTCAAACCCACCTTCATTAACTAACAATTTACAACCATCATTGTATTAGTCATGTATTTTAATGTTTTAATATATTAAAGATCATGGAGTTCAACTACACTCTGCACACTACCTTTCAGGGCGTAAAGTTATTCCAGAATCTCTAATTTTACTAATAAATCTTGGGAGTTTATCACCCTTCAAGCTCTTATAATGCTTTTTTCCCATTCATACACACCAGATCTGTCCACATTAAAAGGTGATAATACCTGCAAACTTAATGATTTTCTTGAAATTCCATTAGCAAAAATGACTCGAGAGAGTTTGACAAGCATGGAGTTCATCCATCTTCTGTGAATCAGTGAGTTCCAATGAAAGGTCCTTCCATGACCTGTAAAAGGACCTGTACAAAGAACATGCTAGGTCAGACTAGTTTGAAGAAGGATTAGAACATACATATTAGAGACCCAGCCTTCAAATAAAATATAATAGCATTGCTGTAAAAGCAGCCAACATGCAAGAGATTAGGGAGCAGGATTACAAAATCAATGCTGGTAATCAACTTTTTGATGGCCTTAAGTTATTCATAAAATCTTTAGCAGATTTATTAAGTTAGATGAATCTTTTTTTATTTCTCACTAATGAAACCATACAAATGTCAAAGATGAGAAATTGAATATTAAGGCCTTCTTCAAATGGAGTTCTTGGGGATTTTCTTTATGGAATGCATGCTACTATTGAAGTCATAAAATTGGCACTACTACTTAGTTTAATTTAGTGAGAACTTATGGCTTTTGGCCGAATCGGTTCATATGGCTGAGCCAAATCGAAGGTAGTAGATAGACAGGGTAATCACTACTCAATGTCGGAAGGTTTGGCACATTGGTAAATATTGGACCAAAGAAAGGTTATATACACTCCTATTTTGGCTAATTCAATGTAACCATATAAACAAAATCTAATATAGACTAGACAGATGACCTTCAGTCTGGGCAGGAAATGATCTATTGAGTATTGATAGAGGGAACTCCACCTCTAGAGAGGATACAACACATTGAAATTAAGGAAGTGGAGGTTTGGAGATTAAGAGGCTGTTTGGATTGACAATTTTCATGACTCAATTCTCAGTTTTCATAACTCAATTCTCAAAAATGGTGAGACCCATAGCAAAATACTCGTTTGCCTGCACCAATACTCTATTTCCATAACTCTATTTCCAATACTCAATTCTCTACTTTTTGAGTTATGAGTTGTGGAAACTGAAAATAACTTTTGGCTGTTTTCAGTTTTCAATTCTCAATTTCTCATAACTCAATGGCAAACTTGTAATAAAACACACATGAGGGACCCACAGCCGCACCTTTTGACCAAAGCAATTCTTTTTTTTTTCTTCTTTCTTTCTTCTCCTGTGGGTTCGTCCTTTCCTTTTCTTTTTTTCTTTTTTTTTTCTTTCCCCTTTCTTCTCCTGGGTTCGTTCTTCTCTTTTCTTTTTTTTTTTCTTTTTTTTTTTCTTTTTCTTTCCCCATTCTTCTCCTGGGTTCGTTCTTCCTTTTTTTTTTTTTTTTTTTTCCTTCTTCACCTGGGTTCACGTCCCCCCTTTCCTCCTCTCTTTTTTTTTTTTTTTTCCTTTCTTCACCTGGGTTCAGTCTCCTGGTGTTCTTCCCTCTTTTAATTTTTTTTTCTTTCTTGGGTTCGGATGATCTGAACTTTCTTTTTTCTTTTTTCTTTTTTTTTTCCCTTTCTTATGGGTTCGAGTCTGTGGGTACTCTGAAAAAAAAAAGCAAAAAAAAAATAATAAAATAAAAAAGCTGCAGTGTGTGACAGAAATGGGGTCCACAAATAGTGTGAAAATATTGAGTGATGAGAAATGAGTGATGGTGCCAAACAAACATAGTATTTTAGAGTGATGAGTGATGAATGATGAGTTATGAGTGATGAGTGATGAGTGATGAAAATTGAGTGACGGAAATTGAGTGATGAAAAAGTTGGTGCCAAACAGCCTCTAAGAAACTTACAACCTTTAATTAGGCTCTGTTGGGGAAGTGGCCTCAGTGGTTTGGGGTAGAGGTAACACAATTATGGAAGCATGTGATAGTTTTGAAGTTCAGAGAGGAGTGAGGCGATTGAAATAAAAAATCTGTTTGAGGTACTCATGGATGTGGTTTGTGGAAGAGTATTAAGATGATATGGGATAAGTTTCTACTAAATATTCAGTTTGATGTAAGCCTTGGTAACCGGATCCAATTGCATGACTATTGGTAAGGTGAACAGCCTTTGAGGGTGGTTTGTCTTCTCTTCTATGATAACTCCATAAATCGAGAGGCTTCAATGGAGTCTATGTTGGTGAGGCAAGTTACCGGGAAGAGGAGGCATTGGGATGTTAGATTTATTCGAGGTTTTAATGATTGGGAGTTAGACATGGTGACCTCATTTCTCCATTGTTTGGATTCTCATATCCCTAATAGAGAGGATGGTAGTCAATTGCTAACAACTTTCTCTAGCTCCTTATTTAATTCGTCCCATGCATAGGGTTTTACAAATTGTGTATATATTATTATGATATTTATATAGTTGTCTTTTGTATATAATTCTTTCTTTGTAATTCTTTAGGCTGCTTAATGCCCATTGCTTATGAAGTGGTCTTTCTTTAAGCAAATTATACTTATCTATCCAAAAAACAAAATCTTCCATTCCTTGGCAACAATCTGTGAAACTTGAATTAGAAAGAAAAAATTAAAGAGGACAATCACCTTGGGTCACAAGTTAAGAATTATTAGTTAAATACCATGTTGATGTCTTTCAATAGCACATACCATGTTTAGTTCCAAAATAATCATAAAAAACCCTTCATTCCACATATTGTTCACAGAACAGACAATTGAGAAGGGAAAAAGAAAGAAGCTAGAAGACAAGATGTAATACCATCTCTAGGCCAAATTAGCTTCAGCAGGGCAATGTATTTTCGAACACAGTGATGCCACCAGGGTCTTATGACCTTGGAAGATATCTGATCTGGATTCTACAGAAATATAATATTAAAAGACAATAAATTTATATTTTACAAAATGGAAAATAAATAAATGTCTACTTGTAAAAATATTTTTGAATATAACATTTAATTACATTAAAGTGGATTCAAATTTTTTAACATTTGCTTTCAAAAGAGAAAGTCAAAGCCTATAACTTCAGCGGATTGAACACAAACCTTACTATTTACAACATGTCAACATTGCATGTTTTTCATCAAAAAAAAGAACATAGAATGTTGGCCTAAGTTGTGACAATGAACTCTTAAATCTCTCTTAAATTGGAAAAAAATTCAGATAAATAATTTTCAAAATCAAACTATCAAATTTGTTAAGCCACTCTAACAAATTAACAAGTAATACTGGATTTTATTATTTGTTAGTGTAGTGGGCATTTTATCGTAACTCAGTCTTATTCTTATTCTAGCTACAAGGGTTTGGATAGACTTAGAAGCTCAAAAAAATTGGCTATTTCTAGAAGGGCACTCTCTATTACAATTGTGTCATCTATTCTTCACTCACAGCACAGATTCAAATCTATATATTACTAAAAGCTGAAGCGTAGCATTTAATGTTGCTACGCTCACATTGAGCCACATCAGCCGCCACATCATCAATTTTTGTTTTTAATTTTTCTTATATATATATTTTTAACATTTTCTCATTTAAGGTGACTTAATTATTTAAAAATTTAAATATCTTTTAACCATTATTTTTATTATTAATTTTCCAAAACTCTCATTTCCTTTTGCTTCTTCATCTCCCCACTACTTTCTACCTTAATATCATTCTTTCTCTACCCTTTTATCTTCCTTTATTTTGACTCTTCTTATTCTCAATATCTTACTATAAATTTGACATTTTCTTTTTCATTCTATGCATAGTTTTCTCACACAAAAAAGGTTACTTCTCTCTCTCTCTCTCTCTCACAATTTGTTTTTCATTTTTTGTTTGATTTTTTTTATTGCATCAATTCTTTAGGTTGATGAATTTTTGTGTTAATTAGAATTTAACTTTGAGTTGATGTAATTTAGTTTTGTGTTTTAAGTTGTTATCTTTTATATTCTCTTTTATTAAATATTATCCTACTGCATTATACATATAGTGTATAATAATATATTGTTATTATATTACATAGAATAACTTGGATAATTTGATGTTTATTGCTATATATTTTATTTTTACTCTTTTTTCCTCTCATATTATTTTATTCAATATTTAAATCCAATCACATCCTTTATACTATTAAATTATGCAGCACAAATTAAGAAAATGGCTAGACACAAACTTGCATTTCTTTACCATACATTGGGGGAATCAAAATATTTGTGTGATAAAGAGTCATATAATTTGTAATTTAGATGACACCCTTTGAATGTGTCTAGGCCCATATATTGATCATTTTGTAGACTTAAAAAGCTATTGAGAATGTACTTTTTGAATCAAGTCTAAAAAAATATGAACTACTATATATCATTTAGATAAAATCTTTTATCATAGATACATTAATACTTTTTTGCCATAAATTTAAATCAAGCAAGCTTAATAATTTTATATTATGTGTTAGCATTGTCTCTACTTCTTCTTCTTCTTCTCAAAAATATTATGTATCATCTTTAAAGGATGCCAACAATATTGATCTTATGGGAAAAATTACATAAAATATTGAGAAAAAAATGTTTTATATTACAATCTACTAAAAATGTTTTTTAAATATTTAAATCTTTATATTTTTCATATCACTAACGTGTTTTACAATTATCACATGTGTTAATTTAAGTCTTAATATCCTCAAGTTGTTTCGGTAAAAAGAAAAAAAAAAGGTTGTCACAAAAGATGAGTTTATGTAAAGTTTTTTGCAAAATGAAAGTAAACAGTGAAATAATGATTCATGAATTTAAAAAAAAAAAAATATATATATATATATATATATATATCTATACATATTTATCTTGTGTTGTTGTAACTTTACATATAATTTTGCATTTATATGTTCATTTACTTTAATTTAGATGTTTATAACTTAATAATGAAATCTATAAACAAGGTAAGTAAAACAATCATATTTCTACCACTCAAAAAGTCACAATTTCTTTTTTATGAAAAAGGCATTTTACATTTCCTTGGAATTATTTTTAAATTTTTTTTATAAAACCTTTGACATACTACTAACCTAACCACTTCATACATTAAAAATATTTAAGGCTCATTATTATTTCTATTAATATATTATGGATATCTTAATTGATTGAGATCAAACTAGAGAAATGCCTTCCATATTTTCTTGAAAATTCAGAAGGAAAAAAAACCTTTGACATACCACTAATGTAACTATATCTATAACTATTTAAGCCATCCATGATATCTATTTTTTATTGATAACCATAAAATTTACAACTAGCAAGGGAACATAAAAAGTAATAAAGAATAAATGAAGGAAGAAAAAAAGAAATGAAATCAAACGTCAATTAATAACCGTTATTTGGAAAATCAAAAGGTGGTCAAGAGGAATAAGAAATAAAATAGAGATGGCTATACAAAGGACATCGAAAACTTTATAGTGCAATAAATCAACCATCACATTCACTTAATTAAATCAATAATCAAAAATTAAATATTATAATACAAAATTTAAACTTAAAACTAATCAAACTGTAACTAGGGGAATTATATAAATATAAATAAATATATATATATATATAAAATCATAATCTTCATACACAATGAATAGTTTTACCTCTTATTTAATGTCTATGTTATGCAAATCATCAACCAATAAATATATGATAATAGAAAAAATGTTATAGACAAGATTATGAAAAATATAATGAAACTTTTTTTTTTTTTTTAACTCTTTATAAATTCTAGGGACTAAAATAATATTTTATCTAAAAAATTAACACGCGCAACGCGCGGGTCTGCGACTAGTTCTATTTATAAAGTGCAAAACAAGAACACATAATTGAAACAAAACTATCTATCACTCTCTGTCCTCTTTTTTTTTTTTTTTTAATAGGTAATAACATCTTTGTTGATAAGAAAAGTACAATGAGTTTACGATAGTGAACTCATTGCATAGAAACGAATACAATACTATCAAAAGGAAAAAATAACAGAATTAAGGAAATCAAACAAAAAAATACGATGCATAAAACCCCAAATACGAGACCACTCAAACAAAGTCCTCAGTAGCAAAGACTTCAAACGATCTATAGGTCTCTCCTCTATGTCCTCAAACAAGTATATAGTGCTAGAACATTCTTGTTTTGTCAAGAATCCCTCATAGCGTTCTCAAAATGCCCATAATATTAAACCATTATTTCTCAACAGCCAAGCAATTTACACCACAAATATTACTCGACTATAACGACACCATTAGTCACAGAAACCCTCCAGAAGTATTTCTTCACTTCATCTGTCCCACATTAATAAGCAACATTCTATGCAATTTTCCATCACAAAATCATGATGTTCAAAGTAAATATCCACGCCATCAATCTTCAACATTTCACAATTTTTCTTTTTTTCATTTTTTGTTTCAAAAGAAATGGTGTATAACATGTTCCTAATGAGTCTTAAACCCACAACCTCACCCTCCACCTTGCTCTTACAAGGAGAAGAGGCACCATTTGAGCATAGAGCTTATTGGAAACATTTCTGAATTTTTTTACACCAATAATAAACAAAATTTATATATTACCTATAGTCAACAAATGCTTAAATATCTTGATGCCAAAGTTGCCAACAATGGTGTACCCTCGCCACCAAAAACAAAGTCAATATAGAAAATAGACAACGCAACTTAGAATTCAATAGCACATTGGCCCAACTGGCCTCTAAGAGACCAAAATGAAAATTTAGACCACACTATATGCATTCATTCCTAACAAAATCCTATAATTAAGTATAAGAGCTAAATGACAATCCTTGATGTTAACCTACTGTAATCTCCCCTTCAATTGTTACAAGTCCTCAATCACTATCCCAATCCCCAAAACTAGTGGCTGCCTCTCAAAATTGATTGTCACAATTTATTCTGTCAATTAGAAGTCTACAAGGATGACCTCCCTATCCAGATCAACCACACCACATGCCCTGCATTGATTTCCACTGAAACTATGTTCTAGGATCAGTTCAACATTCCCCACCAATTACTAAGACTCCCTGCTGGGCAAAGTATAATGTAAGACGTGGCATTTAAAAGACAAATAAATGCCACATGTCTTGCATCCAACTGACTAAGAATGGGAGGGGAACATTTCCCACAGAGTTTATTCAAAGTCCAGATTACAAGTTTAACACAGAAATTGAATCTTTCCAGAATCCAAATCCAAAATCCCTAACTCCAGTATTCAACCCAATATGCCAAACAACTAAACCAACAACTAGACAAAATAGCATATCTGAAAAACTGGAGGCAGAGGAAATAAGACAGTGCAGATATAACTAATGGGAGCACTCAACAAGTAATGCCATGAAGCAGTTGAAAGTCAATAATCCTCGCAGCCAAATCTATTTTTGATGCTTTCATCACATTCATTTTCAATAAGATCCAATAATGATTGCAGAGTTCCTAATTTAATTCGGTTTGAAATCTTGGGGTCAAAACCATTAGGTTTCCAACAAAACTTCCCAAGAATAATAGCAGCAGTTTAACCATCATAAAAGTCTAGTATCAAAGAATCCTCATGAATCTCTTCCTCCAAAAAAAGGCTAAATGGGAATAAGATCATCGAAGCTTACACATTTGTGCAAAGTCTGATCTCAAAGCAGTGAAATTTCGCACATAAGAAAACTAGAAAGCTTTTCTAGATTTTGTGAAAATACACAAAAACAAAATTTCAATATATATACTCAAACCATAAGGCCAAAACTGATTTGACACCAAAAAATAAAAATTGAACTATATGGAGAAACGAACAAGAATCACTCTAACAACTTTTTTCTTTTAATAAGTATGAATCACTCAAACAACTTAAATGCAAAAATATATAACTCAAGTCTATCAGCAAGGTGTTTGGAAGGATACACTAGGGAGCCCCAAGTGAAGAAGGCTACATTTATGGACGCCCAATTTTTTTTTTTTTTTTTTGGGTTGATAATTTAATAGTTAGCCGTGGGGGGATTTGAACCCTAGATGTCCCCTATTGAAAACATCAGTAGGTGTCAACAAAGTAAGCTACAAGACTTTTGGCTATGCACAAGCTCAAGTTTGCATCATGTAGGGGAACAGATGGACCCCTAGGATGGCTGAACAAAAACTAACACTAACCAAAGCCAGCAAAATATGCACAGTAAATGTAGGTAGAGAAAAGCCATTGATTCCTTGAGGTTAGCCAGCCAATGAAACTGCAAGCAAGCCTAAACCAGCAATCTCCACAGGTTCAATATAGACATAATGACAAGACTATGAACTGAAAAAAGCAAGATGAAGACAGGATCATAGCGCTCTATATGTTCAACTTTAGGAGAACATGCTTACACAAAATTCAAAGTTTTGACTTCATTCTGAACTCCTTGCTTGAGAGCTGCCCAACCCTGCATCATTTGATTACTAGAATAAGAACCATGGTTCAAAGCACCAATGAAGGAGTCCAGTCCAGCAACTTGTGCCTCCGAAAGGAGCGTTAGAGTACCATGCTTCACAAGAAAATCAGAGTAAAGCAACCCCATATTAATTACTGACCAGCTGAAAGGACAAGGATACAAGCATTCCATGATACTCTGCACATCCTCACTATCAAACAACGTGGGATCATGAGACTGAGAAACAAGGAAACCAAAAGTTCAAAAACCTAGGGGCACCAAGGACTCTTCCACAAGAACCCTCTCCTATAATGTGGACAAAACATAAATAAAATTTTCATCATCATCATCATCATTCCCAAGACCATGAAGGACACCAGAAACATTTCCTTATGCTGCGGCACCCACTTCAACAATCATGGCCACCCCACCGCAAAGATGACACTACAAAGCCAACAAGTGCCTTCCTCAATGAATGTGTCATCCTCTTCTCCTTTTGGTTATATTTATATTCTGTTAGCTTGGAGAATGCCTTAGATTTTGAATCAAATTTTTTGCAACCTTAGAGGCCATTCCTAACTGACTCTAAACAATCAAAGCCATTAGCAAAGGTGCGGCCTTTCGGTCTTTGCTTCCTTACTATTTAGTTTCTTTTGAACATCTACCATATATTCTTCAATGAGCAATCTGGAAAACTTGTTGAGAACCTTACTAATAGCTTTTTTCTCCCCATCCTTGGGATTATATACCTCATCCCAAAATAGTAGATATCAATGACAATACATAAGACAACCTGGTTTCCCTCATCAAAACTTCCGAGCATTTAGAATCTCCGAGCACTTAAAAGAAGTGCATACATATAAATGAAGCAATTCACTTTCAGTATTACCTTTAGCAACTTAATGGACTCCTTTACACCATCAGAGCATAACTTAATTTCAATAGAATTAATCTTGTGCAATATTTCATTAAGTTTAGCTTCATGGGTCAGTTTAATTTCAAACCTTGAAATTTCTTCTCCTTTACCCTTGTTAGAGATATATTAGACATATTAGCCCAATGTAATAAGCCTAAGCCCAATCCTACTTTTACTAGTAGTCTAGGGTTTAGTCGTCTATATATACTCATATTAGGATTCATTATAACACAAGTTTTGTACTACACTCTTATAAAGATGTAGCCCTTAAGGGATTCCTCCGTAGATGTAGGCCGTCAAGGCTGAAACACATAACCCTCGTGTTCTCGATGTTCCTATTTTATATTTCCTCTTCCACATCCACTCTAGCATGTTAAGATTCATTGTAACACAAGTTTTGTACTACACTCTTATAAAGATGTAGCCTTTAAAGGATACCTCCGTGGATGTAGGCCGTCAAGGCTGAAACACGTAACCCTCGTGTTCTCGATGTTCCTATTTTATGCTTCCTCTTCCACATCCACTCTATCATATATAACATGGTATAACATATCACGTTGCCAATAATATATTTAACAAACCTTACCACCTTTATCATCTACAACAACTGCAATTGAAATATAAACCAAATTATTACCATTTCATGACACCCCAATAACAAAAATCATTTTATTTCATATCTTTTTTCTTCATTATACAATCATACATAGATAAATTAAGCCTTACTTTCTATTTAGAAACAGAGACGTTTAAAAGCTACAAACATGGAATTACTTAACCTTCCACAACAACAGTCTGGGTGGGCCCAGCCTCAACAGGCCCAAGCCCAGGCCCAGTACTCAGCCCAACAGACTGCCGGGTCGGAAGAGATCCGCTCTCTCTGGATCGGAGACTTGCTTCCCTGGATGGAAGAGAATTACCTCCTCAGCTGCTTCGCTCATACCGGAGAGGTATAACTCTTTTGAATTTTCTGTGTATGTGTGAGATTTAGGGTTTTGTTTGGTTTGGGTTTTTGAAATTTTTGGAAATAAAGGTTGTCTTTTTTTTTTTTTTTTTGTATTTGCTGTGGAATATTGTCAAATTAGGGTTTTTGAATATTGGGTTTGCGATTTTTGATTGATGGGTGTTTGGTTTGGGTTTTCCTTTTGTTAGACCTATCAAGATTGAATTTTGATTGCAAAGCTGAATGTGGGTATGTTTGGTAGTGATTTCAATTTTGGTTTAAATTTGATTCTGTGAAAACTAGGCATGAAAAGAAATTTCAAAAGGATTGAAATCTTAAATTTTTGAATATTATTGTTTCGTTTCATTTTGTGCTTAATTCAAAATTAACATAAAGATTGATTTTTCTTTTTTGTATTCTATTCCTTTTAATCCAATCGAATTGTTCCATAATCTTTATTTTTTATTTTTTATTTTTTTTATATATGTAATAAAAATCCATTAAAAGGAAAAAATGCATAAGGCTCACAACCCTAGTACATGGGGGAGTATACAAATGAAATTGTTTCATTATCTGTTTTATTGTTCCTGTGTAATTGTGGTATTCCAATGATATCTTATTGTCTGTCTCATTGTGTTATCTCAGGTTGTATCTGCTAACTTATCCGCAATAAGCAAACTCAGATATTTAATGGTTATGGTTTCGTTGAATTTTTTAACATTCTCTTTCATAAGAGAAAGTCAAAGCCTATAACTTCAGCGGACATGAACACAAACCTTACTAATTACAACATGTCAACATTGCATGCTTTTCATCAAATTTTAAAAAAATAAAAATAAAAATAAAAATAAAAAAGAAAGAAAGAATGAAAGAAGAAGAAGAAGTGAACATAGAATGTTGGCCTAAGTTGTGACGATGAACTCTTCAATCTCTCTTAAATTGTAAAAAAAATTCAGATAAATAATTTTCAAAATCAAATTATGAAATCTATTAAGCCACTCTAGCAGATTAACAAGTAATACTGGATCTTATTATTTGTTAGTGTAGTGGGCATTTTATCATAACTCGTCATATTCTTATTCCAGCTACAAGGGTTTGGATAGACTTAGAAGCTCCAAAAAATTGGCCGTCTCCAGAAGGGTATTCTCTATTACAACTGTATCATCTATTCTTCACTCACAGCACAGATTCAAATTCTATTTATGAAGTGCAAAACAATAACACATAATTGACACAACAAATATCTATCACCCTTTCCTCTTTGTTCTCAAACAGGTATATAGTGCTAGAACTTTCTTGTTTCGCCAAGAAACCCTCGTAGCGTTCTCAAAATGCCTATACTATTAAAACATTGTTTCTCAACAGCCAAGCAATTTGAACCATATATATTACTCAACCTTAACAACATCATTAGTCATAGAAACCCTCTGGAAGTATTTCTTCACTTCATCTATCCCACAATAATAAGCAACATACTATGCAACTTTCTGTCTGGCAGATCGAATCACAAAATCAAGATGTTCAAAGTAAATATCCACACCATCAATCTTCAACACTTCACAATTTTTCTTTTTCTTTTTTTTTTTTCTTTTTTTGTTTCAAAAGAAATGGTGTATCACATGTACCCAGTAAGTCTTGAATCCATAACTTCACCCTCCACCTTGCTCTTACAAGGAGATGAGGCACCATTTGAGCATAGAGCTTATTGGCAACATTTCGAATATTTTATACCAATATCAAACAAAATTTATATATTATCTATAGTCAACAAATGCTTAAATATCTTGATGCCAAAGTTGCCAACAATGGTGTACCCTCACCACCAAAAACAAATTCAACAAATTCAATATAGAAAATAGGCCACACAACTTAAAATTCAAAAGCACATTGGCCCAAGTGGCCTCTAAGAGACCAAAATGAAAATTTGGAGCACACTACATGCATTCATTCTTAACAAAATCATATAAGTATAAGGGCAAAATCCCAATCCTTAATGTTAACCTACTGTAATCTCTCCTTCAATTGTTACAAGTCCTCAATCACCATCCAAATCCCCAAAACTATTGGTTGCCTCTCAAAATTGATTGCCACAATATATTCTGTCAACCAAAAGTCTACAAGGATGACCTCCCTATCCAGATCAACCACACCATATGCCTGCATTGATTTTCACTGAAACTATGTTCTAGGATCAGATCAACATTCCCCACCAATTACAAAGACTCCTTGCTAGGCAAACTATAATGTATATGGTATAAGAATTCTCCCATTAAATCCAACTTCCTCCAATTTTTATATAGATGTAAGACATGGCATTTAAAAAACAAATAAATGCCACGTGTCTCACATCCGACTGATTGACTAAGAATGGGAGGGGAACATTTCCCATAGAGTTTATTTGAGGTCCAGATTACAAGTTTTTCATAGAAATTGAATCTTTCCAGAGTCCAAGTCCAAATTCCCTAGCTCTAGCATTCAACCCAATATGCCAATCAACTAAGCAAAATAGCATACTTGAAAAACTGAAGGCAAAGGAAAGAAGACACAGTGCAGGTATAACTAATGGGAACACTCAACAAGTAATGCCATGAAGCTGTTGACAATCAATAATCGTCATGGTCAAATCTATTTTTGATGCTTTCATCACATTCATTTTCAATAAGATCCAATAATAGATTGTAGAGTTCCAAATTTAATTTAGTTTGAAATCTTAGGGTCAAAACCATTAGATTTCCAAGAAACCTTCCCAAGAATAATAGGAGCAGTTTAGCCATCATAAAAGTTTGGTATCAAAGAATCCTCATGAATCTCTTCCTCCAAAAAAATGGCTAAATGGGAACAAGATTCTTGAAGCTAAAGCATTTGTGTAGAGTCTGATCTCAAAGCAGTGAAATTTCCCACATAAGAAAACCAGAAAGCTTTTCTTGATTCTGTGAAAATACGTAGAAACAAAATTTCAATATATATATTCAAACCATAAGGCCAAAACTGATTTGGCACCAAAAAAAAAAAAAAAACTGAACTATATGGGGAAACAAACGAGAATCAATCTAACAACTTTTTTCTTTTGAAGTATGAATCACTCAAACAAGTTAAATGCGAAAATATATAACCCCAAGTGAAGAAGGCTACATTTATGCAGGCTCGACTATTTTTGGATAATTTAATAGTTGGCAATGGGGGGATTTGAAACCTGGATGTCTCCTATTGAAAACATCAGGAGGTGTCAACCAATTAAGTTATAAGATTTTTGGCTATGCACAAGCTCAAGTATGCATCATATAGGGGATCAGATGGACCCAAGGATGGCTAAACAAAAATTGACACTAACCAAAGCCAGCAAAATATGCACAGTAAATATAGGTAGAGAAAAGCCATTGATTTCTTAAGGCTAGCCAGCCAATGAAACTGCAAGCAAGCCTAAACCAGCAATCTCCACAGGTTCAATATAGACATAATGACAAGAATATGAACTGAAAAAAGCAAGATGAAGACAGTATCACAGCGCTCTATATGTTCAACAATTGGAGAACATGCTTGCACAAAATTCAAAGTTCTGACTTCATTCTAAATTCCTTTCTTGAGAGCTGCCCAACCTTGCATCATTTGATTGCTAGAATAAGAACCACGGTTCAGAGCACCAATGAAGGAGTCCAGTCCAGCAACTTCAGTGCCTCCGAAAGAAGCCTTAGAGTACCATGCTTCACAAGAAAATCAGAGTGAAGCAATCCCTTATTAATTAATGACCAGTTGAAAGGACAAGGATACAAGCATTCCATGATACTCTGCACGTCCTCACTATCAAACAAAGCGAGATCTTGAGACTGAGAAATAAGGAAACCAAAAGTTCAAAGACCTAGGGGCACGAAGGACTGTTCCACAAGAACCCTATCCTTTAATGTGGACAAAACATAAATAAAATTTTCTTCATCATCATCATCATCATCATCATTCCCAAGTCCAGGAATGACACCAGAATGCATTTCCTTTTTCTGCAGCACCCACCTCTTCATGGCCGCCCCACCTCAAAAATACCAGTGCAAAGCTAGCAAATGCCTTCCTCAACAAATGCTCACCCTTTTCTCCTTTTGGTTCTATGTATATTCTGTAAGCTTAGAAAATGCCTTAGATTTGAAATCAAATTTCTTCGCGACCTAAGAAGCCAATCTTGAATGACTGTGAACAATCGAAGCGATTAGCAAAAGTGCGGCTTTTTGGCACTTCACTTCTTTACTATCTAGTTCCTTCTGAACATCTACCATGTATTCTTCAATGAGCAATCTAGAAAAGTTGTTGAGAATCTTACTAATAGCTTTTTTCTCCCAATCCTTGGGATTATATACCCCATCCCAAAATAGTGGATGTCAATGACAATACGTAAGACAATCAGGTTTCACTCATCAAAACTTTCGAGCATCTAGAAGCTCCAAAACTTAAAAGAAGTGCGTACATATAAATGAAGCACTTCACTTTCTGTATTACCTTTAGCAACTTAATGAACTCCCAAACACCATTAGAGCATAACTTAATTTCAATAGAATTAATCTTGTGCAATATTTCAGTAAGTTTAGCTTCATGGGTCACTTCAATTTTAAACCTTGGAATTTCTCCTCCTTTAACCTCACCACCATCATCATCTACCATAACTGCAAGTGAAATATAAACCGAATTGTTACCATTTCATGACACCCCAATAACAAAAATCATTTTCTTTCATATATTTTTTCTTCATTATACATAGATAAATTAAGTCTTACTTTCTATTTAGAAACAGAGACATTCAAAAGCTACAAACATGGAATTACTTAACCTTCCACTCCTAATAAGCATATCTTGGCTTGATAGT
The DNA here is from genome assembly GCA_963669245.1 of Quercus cerris. NCBI lineage: Eukaryota > Viridiplantae > Streptophyta > Magnoliopsida > Fagales > Fagaceae > Quercus > Quercus cerris. The sequence goes on along the minus strand of OY770009.1, from coordinate 10,706,513 downwards.
AGGTGAGACTTTCATTGTTTTTATTCAATTTCAGAAAGAGAAAATTTTAATTAACTTAAAAATAAACTGACTTAACCCAGTTTTCTTTCTTTTGCTATATATATTTTCTGAGCAACCAAACAGGAATAACCAAATATAAAATTCTAGAAGGGGTATAATTTGAATGTGCACCTTGATTTTCTGAGGCTGAGCTTGGTTCCAGGACAGAAAGATTGGAGGGAGGGACACTGGGCATTGGGTTTGAAACTTCTGCAGAAGACTTGAATGTGTACCTGTTTGGATGCAAGAGGATTCATAACCATTTCGAGAATAGAGTTGTCCTTTGATCTCCGTAGAACTGTTTGGGGCTATTTTATGAATTCTTCTTTATAATGTAAATCAGTTTACGATCAAGTTTTGTTACTGATTATATCAAACGTCTCTGAAAGGGTCTTGATCAGTTAGATGAATTATGTATAGATCATATAATTAGTTACGACCTTTGACAATTGATGTTAAATATTCCTATAAAAAAAAAAAAAAAAGAAAAAGAAAAAAAGATAACTGGTAAAGACAGAATACAACCTTGCGCACTAGTCACCATGTGGAAATCAAATATAATGGTCAACAAAATTAAAAATAGTTAGTGTTGTATTTGAGAGTTGAGACTAAACAAAATGTAGGGCAAAAAATCTTATATAAAGTTAATTCTGTTGGGAATAATACACAAAGTAATAAAGGAAGAATAAGGATAACACAAACGACAAAAAGAAATAGATAACTTAGACTTAGACAATATTTGCCCCCACACTCTTATTGCTAAAGGGTTATAGAAAATTTGTCTCTAGGATACAACCAAGTTGTTAGATTCTACAGATAACAATTTCAGAGAATAGCTACAAGATTTCTTGTATTTCTTTTTAACTTACTATTTTGTGGAATTAAGCCTCTACTTATACCCATGGGATTATATTTCATCAAAAAGCACGTACGCAGAGTTAAAATGCTACATAAAACTGTTCATAAGGCTTGAAACCTTTTCAAACTCTCTAAACAGTCAACAGAAAATTCAGTTTTTCGAGTTTCGATCGGTCAAGAGTTCCTTTCAATCGATCAAATGCCTTTTTCGATCAATCAAACAGGAATTGAATAGCAATTGAATCATCTAGAGACTTTAGGATTATTTTCTCCATTATTTCGATTGATCGAGCAAAAGTTTCGACCAATCGAAAATCTTTATTTTCAAATTTTACTTAAAAAATTCCAAAACTTGAATTTTTCACTTTATGAAATAATATTCTCCAAACTCAAACATCATTATTACAACCTAAATATGTATATACCTATATATACAACAAATTCTTTATTCTTATATAATAGCATAATAGTAACTCATATAACTACATTTCCAATCATTTTATTTTTATTTCAAATAAATAAAGAAAATTTATAATTTATTTGTTCTTATGCTTTTCCATACTCTATCATCCAAAATAATTATTTTTCTATTATTATTTTTTAAAGTAAACAATAGTAGTTATTTTATTGATTTTTTAAAACGGGTGTATCATTATCTATATTACAAAAGCTAAGCATGGAGGGAATTCATCCAGCCACAAATTTTATAATTAGTAGGATAATAAGTTATGATTGATAATTTGGTATACTATAAAAGTGACATTAGTGATAGTACTATATAAAAAAAAAAAAATCAAAATTAAAAAAAGTGTGTAAATCAAATATAATTGTCAGTGAGATTAAAAATAGTTAGTGTGGTATTTGAATTGGAGACTAAACAAAATGAAGGAAAAAAATAGAAAAATGCCAGACTAAACAAATCATTTCCTATCATTTTATTTTTATTTCAAAATAAATAAAGAAATTTTTTTTTTTTTTTTTTCCTTTTCCATTCACTCTATCATTCAAAAAAATTCTTTTATTTTTTAAAAGCAAACAATAGCAGTTATTTTATAGTTTTGTTAAAATGGGTGTATCACTAGTGACATTAGTAATAGTCTTAAATAAAAATAATGTTACACTAATCATAATTTGTCACCTCAATCATTATGGGGAAAAAAAAAGTGTATGTAGCACTATTATTTTAAAAGGTGTAAAAAGTTTACGATCTTAATAATCTGATAATTGTAATTTCATGTACAACAAGCAATGGATTCAGGCCTAGGAACAAAAAAAAACACCTTTGATACAGTTTTTTGCACAATACATTAGACAGTTTTTTGGATAGCTTCTTTTGGCCCATAATTTACATAATCAATTTCAATGACCTCTTTTATTTCCTCTCAAAAAATAACATAGCACAACAAAAGCTAACTAAATGGTTCGAAACCATGTTTAATCAACGACTAATAACTCATTCCATTTATTATTTTTTTTTCTCCACATAATAATTATAGCAAGTAAAAAGAACAAAAAATAACCAGAAACATGTTTCTTGTATTTGAGTTCCTGGAGGCTAGTAGTTTAGAAACCAACTAAATTGCAAACTTTGGATTCCTTAATCTTTCTCCTCCATTAAAAAAAAAAATCCAGTTGTAATGCCTACTAGCTCATGGTCATGGGTATCAAGCATTAATGGGAATTAGAAGAGAAAATTGAAAAACATTAATAAACCACAGCAATTTGAAAAAAGAAAATTTAAAATTTCATCCATATTCTATAGAATCATGACTTGATGAGTCGATAATTTGTTGACATTTGCATTGATGACTGATAAAATCATGACTTCATAACCAATCATAAATTACTTGATGACCGATTAATAAAACAGCACAAAATTGCTGAAACATGAGAAGTAAATAAGTATACATGCCAATACAACCACTTTTTGGTGGAATATGCCACTTGGACTGTTTGTCATGCATGTGGCTTATAAAAATATAAACCCTTTGATTAATTTTCTTAATATCAATATATATATATATATAAAAAGAGCAGAGACTTCATACAAAAGAATATGAGATTCTGCTATGTGGCGCACTCTATGAAAAGAATTGGAATACCTTAACCCACATCAGAGATAAGAACAAATTAATTATTGATTTTTGGTTTTATTTGGTTCAATGTTTTAAGATTTTCCAAATTAAAAAAAGATATTCTTTGTATTATTTGGTTCAATGTTTGAAGACATTTCAATATCTCTCACACATACACACAAAACACTTTGCATTTTAGTTCACTCTTTTCACCTCTTACACTTCTAGCCCTTTATATATACCTACCTATTGCCCTTCATGCTATCCCATGTCAAATACACATAAACAAAAAATGATGTCATTTACCTTCAATCTTTTGACGACACCTACCTAACTCTAACATTGTTGCTTCATTTATCTCTACCCTGTTTGAGTAGGCTACAACCAAGGAAGGAGGGCTTGCGTTTTATATTGAGTGACAATAGCGATTACGATTTTGATGTCAAAGTCGATGTTGTAAATTTGTGGGTTTTGTAAACGATGTGATTAACCGTGAATGTTTGATATGTGTATTTTGTTTTAGAATTAAGGAGAGAGAAAGACACATTCTATAAGAAATTTTATTCTATAATTTTTCTCCAAAGTTTTTTATTTTTTATTTTTTATTTTTTATTACTTCAATTGAATAATTATAATGAATGTGTGTATGCAATTTATAATTGTTGCTTTTTACTAATAAAATTTTATAACAACTATGCTATAATACATATACAACATTCTCCAAAATCATCTTACATAAAACATTACAATATTATCCGTGCATCGCACGGGTAACTTACTAGTTTCATTGAAATTCACTTACCTCATATATTAGCTCTAGGTTTCTTTGGTCATCCAACTTTCCAAAATATCTAGTCCTGCCAATTTTTTTTGGCGTCAATATCCTAATATCTTTTGCGTTTATTACGAATATTCTTGCTAACCTCAAAAGTCAGTCTGTACTATTCAAATTTCTTATGCTGTATCTAAGATTGTATAGTGAAAGAAGGAGAAAAAACAAATGCAGTGGGATACTTTTTCTTTTATTGTTGAATAAAAGTGAAATATAGTTGGAAGCATGGAACCTCACATTTGTTATTCACAAAAGACCTCATTTCTTTTTTCCTCTTCAATATTGCCAATTTCAATAATAAAAATATAAGAAATTGGTAAGTTTAGATAAGAAGAAAGATTAGTTTTACAATGAAATCAAATATACTCATCGAGCAACTCCTCTTTATTCAGAGCTCCTGATTCCTTAAGTAGCCTACAAAAATTCTTCCAGTCGTCTAAGGTCCCAATTTTTATAAGCATCGATGGCAATCCTCCACATTTTCCCACAACTTCTCTTGCCACTGTGTTGAAGCTTGGTGAGTCAATAACCTCACCGGCAAATCTCCTAAACAAAGCCCATGAATCTTCTTCCGATAAAACAAAACGTTGACTGGTATCTTCTTCATTAGGGAAAATAGGAGCCATCGACAGTCTTATTGAATTCAATAAATACGGATCAAATAAGAAAAATAAAGAAAAAGAATTCAAGCTTTTGTTTGCTAAATACGCAATACTAGGAGACACAAGGAAAAATTAAGTTAATACCTTTTTATACTATACGCGGATGTTGTTAATTCATTCTGGGAAAAGGAAATCTCTAGTCATTCATTTCCTAGGATAGGAATAGATTATTTATTAGTTAGTCTACTAAAAACATCAAACCAAAATTAAAATCAAAATCAGGTTGTTCTTCTCTCCAGGTCCGGGTGGATCAAGTCCAGATGTTTATATGTTCTTTGGATTCTAAGTTTATAACGATACCCAAAGGATAAAGTCAACTAGTTCTCCAGCATTTTTAGTATTGACATCTGGGCCCAAAATACCCGCCACACACTCTCTCTAGCTCTCAACTTTTATTAATTAGACTAGTCGCAGACCCGCGCGTCGCGCGTGATTATTTTTTATGGTAATCTTATTATTATTATTATTATTATTTTGTAATTTGAACTAATTTAATGAAAAGTAATGCAATTCATAATCATATTTATCACAAAATAATTTTTTATTATTATAGAATTGTTTTATTTAAAATTTGAAACCTTAATTCTACCATAGTTGGTTGACTAATTTTTACATCTCTAAGTCAATTAAACATGTTTTGCATGCTACATGTAAACCTTCTTTTCCATAAGGGTTGAAATAATATGCGTAATATTTTTTTTCTATGGAAGTTAAAAAGAATAAAATTCACCTTGTCTTGATATTTTCTAAAAATTAAATTTGGAGATTCTCTTTCAATAATTGTGAAAATTCCAAGCAATAATTCAGAAGGTAATACATGTTACATGTTCATGCTTTGATTGTGTAATTGTATGATTGATTAGGGTTGTAATTTATAAGTTGAATATGGTGGTGTATATCCAAAAGGGTCTAACTATGTTGTTTAGGATATTGAATATAGTGTTATATGTGATTTATAGAGTAGCGACGGTTGTAGTAATTAAAAATTGGTTTTTCATTGTCTTTGAAGTTAATAAAAACCTTACATATTCTCTTTAAAAAAAAAAAAAAAAGATTTACATATTTTTTTAACGTGAATCTTTACATATACCTTAATAAGTAAAACCTATACATTTCATTTTCTTAGATGCATAAAAAAAGACATCTATTCCATTATAATAGTGGCTAATTAGTTTTTTCATGTTCTCATTTATAACGTTTCTTACTATTATCATATTTTACTGGCTTTTGATTTTCATAATAGAGGCATTAAATGAGAGTTAAATTCTTAGAACCTTTCATTAGATTTTAAAAGTCATGGTGTGTGAAGAATATAAGCATTTAAGGAATTTTTTTTATATTTTATTATTTATAAATAATGTTAAATGAAATATGAAAAAAAAAAAAGATTTTGAAAATTTTCATCTTTATTTCTTATATATTTCTATTATTACTGAAGAACGTTTTCCTTTTAGTTTTGATAATAAATATGATTTTCTAGATTAGAGTTTGATTAGTCTCAAGTTTAAATTTTGTATGATTTTATTTAATTGTTGATTGTATGATTTAATTAAGTGAATTTAACGATTTATTTATTTGCATTGTAAAGTTTATAATAACATTCATAAGGTCATCTTTAATTAATTTTTTACTCCTTTAGCCGTCAGTCTCTCTTTGTAGTTTCGCTTGGCATGGCAGTTCAACACTGTTGGCAAAAGAATCTTATAAAGTTTTGTTGAATAATGGAACCGTGTGGGGTAACAAGTTTTGGAAAAGTTGGAAAAGAAAGTGGGAAATAATGTCACCATTTCCTCGAAGTGTCCTGCTTATTATTGTCAGGACCCTAACATTAATTTCAAAACCTATATGGTTGTTAATGATAAAGAATGCAACTTTTCTACATCTTATCTAATATTTAATTTATTTTTGGAATGGATAGGAGAAATTATAGAAATCATAGAGCTAATAATATTTCACCAAAGATTAGTTTATCATGTATAGGCCAGAAAGAAGAATACTTATTTGATGGATTAATAAGTTTAGTTTCAACTTAATTATATATTTTTTATTTGCATCGTTTTGCTTTGTTTTTTAAATTTCTATATTAATTAATGACAATATATGTAAGAGTTCTTTTTGTAGATAACCGACAAGACGAGCTACACACCGTGGGCTGGCAATCCACTATGAAGAGTGGGCCACCAATTTTCGCTTTTGCTTTAGAAAAATAGGCTTACACAAAAATAAAAGGCATTCCCTAAAAGCCTTTTGTTTTGGCTGAATATTTCCTAAAGCATTAATCCTCCTGGCATTTTTGTTTCTTTCCTGAGAAGTTTGGAGCTGAAGTAGTGAAAAGTTTTCTTCCTCCTTGTATATGTATTTTTAGTTGAAATGTTGTCGCTGTGACTGAGTTTACTGCTAGTACGTATATCCATCTTTCAAAGTGGTTGGAGAATATGCAAGATTCTGAATAGATAAAAGGCTAAGGTATGCTAAATATCAACTAATTTTGACACAGTTATTCTACTTTCCTTAATCATGTTACTTAATTTCCTCTGGTGCCATGGCCCTGAATTAACTCGATCGTATGTTGTACTCCACACTCATTTCATTTTATTTTTGTCTATACAGGAAGGGGAAGAAAAAAAATACAAGTAAAACAAGAAAAGGGGACATTGAAGATCAAATAAGGTAATTATTGGAATTATATTAATCCAATTTATTTATTTTTTTACAGTAAAAAAAAGGTAGACATATTCAGCCATGTTAAAGATCAAAGGAAGTAAATGAAAAGTGACAGATCTAAGCCATTTCATTGCTCTTAGGAAAACGATAATAATATGCCTTCTCTAAGTTATTATACTAGTCAATTTAATTTAATTCAAGAAGGCGCATCAAATTATTTATTTATTCTCGTTAAACAATAAATTTTGATTAATCGTAGTTAGAGATATCCTATCCAGACTTGGACCCGAGCAAACTCAACTATCTTGAATAAATGTAGGGTTTCCTCGTCTGAAATCCAACTTCAATTTTGACTCCAACTCCAACTTTAATCAAAATAGTGCCATTCTTCGCATATATGGTGAGATTTTTGCCAAATTTGGTGAGATCACAGCCAAATCTATCAAGATCAATTCCAGTTGACTGTAGCAAGTTGTTAAAAATAAAATACAATATTTTATTAAAATTATATCTCTTCCTCCAATTAAAAAACTTAAATTCTCTTGCTTATTTTATTATTTTAATGAGTTTTTTTTATATTATTTTAAATGAAGTGATATAAAAAAAAAAACATTTGATATTGAGTGTATTATAAGGTGATGTAATAAAGGCTAAAATTTTTAGTACCACCACTATGAATACTCTATTTTTTTTTTTTTTTTTTTTGCCTTTATTGGTAAATTATTGCATCTTAATGTATTTAGAAATAATGATTTTGACTATTTATAATTTTTTAATTCTATATGGATGCCTATTTGGATTTTTTTTTTTTCCCTTTATTCTCCGGCCCATGATAGCTTGAAATCTTGAGACCGTCCCTAGTCTACACTTACTATTACATTTCATTCAATCATTCCTCTCCATCTGTCTCTTTATCTCCCAACTACTTTCTACTTTACCGTTACACTTCATCATATTTTCTTTCTTATATTTTGACTCTTCTTCTCCCTATTTTATTTTGTATAAATTTGATACTATTTCTCTCATTTAATCTATATTTTTCCCACACAAAAAATTGCTAGTGCTCTCTCTCTCTCTCTCTCTCTCTCTCTCTCTCTCTCTCTCTCTCTCTCTCTCTCTCTCCACTTTCTTTTGGTGGATTTATGTTATTTCTTATAACTCTAATTAAGTTTGATAGTTTTTATTTTATTTTATAAATATGTGTTTTGGCATTGTGCTTTTGTATAGCTTTGGTTAAATTTTAGTTTGGATTAATACTTAGTATTTTTAGGAAATGAGAATTTGAGTTTATATCAAAACACAATCTACATGGCTATGAATTTGAATTTGCCTACCAATTGTTTGAATAATAAATTATTATGAAGTCTATCTTTTATTTCTTTGGCTTCATTTTAATTTTTGTTAAAATAAAACTATAATTTTGTGATGAGTTTTGACGATTATGATAATCTCATTATTTCTTAAAAAAATTAGTTGTATATTAAGCAAATATAACACGCTACAATAGAAGTGAGAAGAATACGGTTCACCTTAAAAAAAAAAAATCAAACAAACCAAAAATAATAGAATGATATATTTGTAAAGATAGAAAATTATTGTAGAAATCTTTTTCTTTTTAAATAGACAATAATTGAAGTAATTGTTACTTTAGTAAGGAATTTTTTTTTTTTTTTTTTGAGAGACAAAATAAGGAAACTAATTGAGCTTGTGTTGTATCATTTATTCCTTACCACTGGTGGACTCCGTTTGTTGAGGAAAGTGTCCATGTAAAGAGAAGCATTATAGACTTGTAGTAATAATCTTTTGGTTCTTTTACGGTACATTGAGTAATCTTGATACCAATTGCTAAAGTTGATGATTCAATTCCTTTTATATATATAAAAATAAAATTAAAAAATTAAAAAAGGAGAAAGAATCTCTTACCATCGTTTTTCATCTTGACAGGTGAATAGCAAGGAGAATTGGAAGCAAGTGCAATTAATTCCTCAATTTACTTTATTGCGCAGTTGGTGGCAAGTTTTTTCCTTGTCACTTGTACCCACTAGTGTGTCAACGAGGTATACCTTGAATTTTGAAATTTTCACGTTATCTTTAATCTTGTTCCCTGTTTAAGAAGTATAACAGTCTTTTATTTTCAGATAGGATGGACATATTGACGCGATGCACGGGCTCCATTGCAGCTGAAGTTGTAAAATGCACAGCAAAGCCCGTCATACGTCATGTTGGTTATTTGTTCCGTTTCAAGAAAACTGTTGACGATCTTACCAAAGAAAAAACAGACCTGCAAGTAGAGCAGCAAAATGTGAAAGAGGCTATCGAGCGAGCTGCAATGAACAATGAGATTGCTAAGAAGGATGTAGAAAGGTGGTTGACAAATGTGAATCAACTCATGGAAGAAGTACAGGCTTTGGAAAATGAAGTACAAGTAAACTTGAGGTTCTGTAACGGCTGGTGTCCTGATTGGATTCGGCAATACAAGTTATGTAAGGAAGCCATACAGAAGACAAATGTTGTCAAAGAGCTCCAAGATAAGGGCAAATTTTCTGAATTGACCTATCGTGCTCAGACTACTGGCATAGAGATCTTTTCATCCAGTGATTTCGAGGTGTTTGAATCAAGAAAATTGGCTTTCCAACAAATTATGGAAGCATTGCGTGATGAAAACAGTAAAAGGATTGGACTGCATGGAATAGGGGGGGTTGGTAAAACAACACTGGTGAAGGAAGTGCGCAAGAAAACCAAAGAACTAAATATTTTCAATGAAATTGTGATGACTGTCGTGTCGTTGACTCCAAACGTTAGAAGAATTCAAGGTGAAATTGCAGGCTGTTTAAATTTGAAACTTGATGATGAGAGCGATATGGCATTGGCAAGAGCAAGTCAAATATGCTTAAGAATAAAGAGTGCAGAGAAGATCCTCATAATTCTTGATGATGTTTGGAAAGAGGTCGACTTAGAAGCTATTGGAATTCCGTCTTGTGATGATCACAAGGGTTGCAAGTTGCTTTTGACTACACGAAATGTGCATGTATGCAATTTAATGCGTTGTCAAAGGAAAATTCCATTAAATTTCTTAGTGGAGGATGAATCATTGGCTTTGATGAAAAAAACCGCTACAGTTGATGATTGCCCAGGCTTGAATGATGTGGTACTAGAAGTTGTTAAAAAATGCAAAGGTTTGCCTATAGCAATCATTACAGTGGGAAAGGTTCTTACAGGAAAATCTCTCGATGATTGCACTGGGGCAATGCATCAGCTAAGAAAGTCTAGACTTGTTGATATTGAAGGTGTTGATGAAGATAAAAATGCTTATGCATGTCTTAAGTGGAGTTTTGATCAATTAAAACGCAAAACCAAGTTATGCTTTTTGTCGTGTTCTTTATTTCCAGAAGATTATTATATTTCTATTGAAGAATTGACTAGGTATGTCATGGGATTAGAGGAATATGAAGATATTGACTTAAATGAGGCAAGGTGCAATGTGCGTTCAGCAGTCAATACCCTCAAAGAATCTTCTTTACTACTAGAAGGTTTTGATAAAGAATTTGTGAAGATGCATGACATGGTTCGCGATATTGGTTTATGGATAACATCAAAAGGGGAAAATGAATTCGAGCTAAGAGCCTGCACTCGTTTAGAGGAAAACACAAAACTTGAAAAAGCCACAGCAATCTCCTTGATTGATTTCAACACCAAACAACTTCCCGATAAATTGGTGTCCAAGACTCAACATTTTGTTATTGGGTGGAATTCAAAGTTCCAAAGAAATATCTAACGCATTGTTTGAAGGGATGAATTGTCTCAAGGTTTCAAAACTACATGACATAATCTCATCAGCACAATCACTCGAATTATTGACAAACCTTCGGACCTTATATTTGGAAAACTGCAATTTCAGTGATGACCTCTCTTCATTGGGAAAGTTAAAGAGACTTAAGACTTTAACCTTTTACGGATGTAGAATGGCTGCATTGCCAAGTGAATTAGGGGAAATGGCGAGTTTAAAAATACTAGATTTGACCTATTGTTATCAACTGGAATGGATTCCACCAAATGTGATAGGAAGATTATCCAAATTAAAAGAACTAATCATTAAAGGGGGCTTCAAGAATTGGGATGTTGAAGGGACAACCTCAAATAAAAGCAACGCTAAGTTATCAGAGTTGAACTCGATGCATTTACCCTGCTTGGATATTCTCTCTCTAGAGTTGAACTCGATGCATTTACCCTGCTTGGATATTCTCTCTCTAGAGTTGAACTCGAAGCATTTACCCAAAGGCTTTGTTTTCCCGAACTTGAAAAGATATTTCATATCGATTAACTGCCAGCAATCTCACTACTTTGGTTGTATAAGATGTATTAACTCAAGAACCTTAAAAATCGAAGGTTTGACTACTTCCTCAATGAACGCATTGAAGTCGTTGTTCCATACCGTGGAATATATTTGGATTGAGTCTTGTGAGATGGAATGCATTGTCGATACAATTGGGGGAAATCATACCGTTGCATTCGGTAATTTAATTTGGTCGAACTACATCTAGGGGAAATGAGATGTCTGAGAACAATATGCGAGGGGCACAACCAGTATGAAATCTTCAGCAATCTCACAGTTTTAGCCGCATCTGAATGCCCGAGATTGATCAGTCTCTTCTCGCCGTCCCTTGCTCAAAGTCTAAAAAAGCTAAAAGAACTCTCTCTTGGCGGATGCCATGAAATGAAGCAAATAATTTCAGTGGAGGAAATGAAATTGGAGAGTCACGGTCAACCAATATATCTCTAAAAATTAGAGACTCTTAAGGTAAGGGGTTGCGGAAAACTGGAATATATCTTTCCTATCTCAGTTGCTCGAGGTCTTCAGCAACTAGAAAGTCTAGAATTAGAAGATCTTCCTCAATTAAAGCAAGTATTCCGCCAGAACAAAGAAGGAGAAGTTGGGGATTGTGAAATAGAGAGTCACCATCAACCTACAGGCTTCCCAAAATTAAAGACTCTTTGGGTAACGAATTGCGGAGAACTGGAATATATCTTTCCTATCTCAGTTGCTTGAGGTCTTCAGCAACTAGAAAGTCTAAAATTAAAACGTCTTCCTCAATTAAAGAAAGTATTCGGGCAGAACAGAGAAGGAGAAGTTGGGAATTGTGAAATAGAGAGTCACCATCAACCTACAGGCTTCCCAAAATTAAAGATTCTTTGGGTAACGAATTGCAGAAAACAGGAATATATCTTTCCTATCTCAGTTGCTCGAGGTCTTCAGCAACTAGAAAGTCTAGAATTAGAAGATCTTCCTCAATTAAAGCAAGTATTCGGCCAGAACAGAGAAGGAGAAGTTGGGGATTGTGAAATAGAGAGTCACCATCAACCTACAGGCTTCCCAAAATTAAAGACTCTTTGGGTAACGAATTGCGGAGAACTGGAATATATCTTTCCTATCTCAGTTGCTCGAGGTCTTCAGCAACTAGAAAGTCTAACATTACAATGTCTTCCTCGATTAAAGGAAGTATTCGGCCAGAACAGAGAAGGAGAAGTTGGGGATTGTGAAATAGAGAGTCACCATCAACCTACAGGCTTCCCAAAATTAAAGACTATTCTGGTATTGACTTGCGAAAATCTAGAATATATATTTCCGATCTCAATTGCTCAAGATCTTCCCCAATTAGAAATTCTATCATTACAATGTCTTCCTCGATTAAAGGAAGTATTCGGCCAGAACAAAGAAGGAGAAGTTGGGGATTGTGAAATAGAGAGTCACCATCAACCTACAGGCTTCCCAAAATTAAAGACTCTTTTGGTAACGAATTGCGGAGAACTGGAATATATCTTTCCTATCTCAGTTGCTCGAGGTCTTCAGCAACTAGAAAGTCTAGACTTACAACATCTTCCTCGATTAAAGAAAGTATTCGGCCAGAATAGAGAAGGAGAAGTTGGGGATTGTGAAATAGAGAGTCACCATCAACCTACAGGCTTTCCAAAATTAAAGACTATTTGGGTATGGAAATGCGAAAATCTGGAATATATCTTTCCTATCTCAGTTGCTTGAGGTTTTCAGCAACTAGAAAGTCTAACATTAGTAGGTCTTCCTCAATTAAAGAAAGTATTCGGCCAGAACAAAGAAGGAGAAGTTGGGGGTTGTGAAATAGAGAGTCACCATCAACCTACAAGCTTTCCAAAATTAAAGACTATTTGGGTATGAAAATGCGAAAATCTGGAATATATCTTTCCTATCTCAGTTGCTCGAGGTCTTCAGCAACTAGAAAGGCTAGACTTACAACATCTTCCTCGATTAAAGAAAGTATTCGGTCAGAACAGAGAAGGAGAAGTTGGGGATTGTGAAATAGAAAGTCACCATCAACCTACAGGCTTCCCAAAATTAAAGACTATTGAGGTCTTGAATTGCGAAAATCTAGAATATATATTTCCGATCTCAATTGCTCAAGATCTTCCCCAACTAGGAAGTCTAAAATTACAACGTCTTCCTCGATTAAAGAAAGTATTCGGCCAGAACAGAGAAGGAGAAGTTGGGGATTGTGAAATAGAGAGTCACCATCAACCTACAGGCTTCCCAAAATTAAAGACTATTCTAGTATTGACTTGCGAAAATCTGGAATATATATTTCCGATCTCAATTGCTCAAGATCTTCCCCAACTAGAAAGTCTATCATTACAATGTCTTCCTCGATTAAAGGAAGTATTCGGCCAAAACAGAGAAGGAGAAGTTGGGGATTGTGAAATAGAGAGTCACCATTAACCTACAGGCTTCCCAAAATTAAAGACTCTTTGGGTAACGAATTGCGGAGAACTGGAATATATCTTTCCTATCTCAGTTGCTCGAGGTCTTCAGCAACTAGAAAGTCTAGACTTACAACATCTTCCTCGATTAAAGAAAGTATTTGGCCAGAACAGAGAAGGAGAAGTTGGGGATTGTGAAATAGAGAGTCACCATCAACCTACAGGCTTCCCAAAATTAAAGACTCTTTGGGTAACGAATTGCGGAGAACTGGAATATATCTTTCCTATCTCAGTTGCTCAAGGTCTTCAGCAACTAGAAAGTCTAGACTTACAACATCTTCCTCGATTAAAGAAAGTATTCGGCCAGAACAGAGAAGGAGAAGTTGGGGATTGTGAAATAGAGAGTCACCATCAACCTACAGGCTTTCCAAAATTAAAGACTATTTGGGTATCGAAATGTGAAAATCTGGAATATTTCTTTCCTATCTCAGTTGCTCCAGGTCTTCAGCAACTAGAAAGTCTATCATTAGAAGATCTTCCTCGATTAAGGAAAGTATTCGGCCAGAACAGAGAAGGAGAAGTTGGGGATTGTGAAATAGCGAGTCACCATCAACCTACAGGCTTTCCAAAATTAAAGACTATTTGGGTATGGAAATGCGAAAATCTGGAATATATCTTTCCTATCTTAGTTGCTCGAGGTCTTCAGCAACTAGAAAGTCTAACATTAGTAGGTCTTCCTCAATTAAAGAAAGTATTCGGCCAGAACAAAGAAGGAGAAGTTGGGGGTTGTGAAATAGAGAGTCACCATCAACCTACAGGCTTTCCAAAATTAAAGACTATTTTGGGTATGAAAATGCGAAAATCTGGAATATATCTTTCCTATCTCAGTTGCTCGAGGTCTTCAGCAACTAGAAAGGCTAGACTTACAACATCTTCCTCGATTAAAGAAAGTATTCGGTCAGAACAAAGAAGGAGAAGTTGGGGATTGTGAAATAGAGAGTCACCATCAACCTACAGGCTTCCCAAAATTAAAGACTAGTGAGGTCTTGAATTGCGAAAATCTGGAATATATATTTCCGATCTCAATTGCTCAAGATCTTCCCCAACTAGAAAGTCTAAAATTACAATGTCTTCCTCGATTAATGAAAGTATTCGGCCAGAACAGAGAAGGAGAAGTTGGGGGTTGTGAAATAGAGAGTCACCATCAACCTACAGGCTTTACAAAATTAAAGACTATTTGGGTATGGAAATGCGAATATCTGGAATATATCTTTCCTATCTCAGTTGCTCGAGGTCTTCAGCAACTAGAAAGGTTAAACTTACGAGATCTTCCTTGATTAAAGAAAGTAATATTCGGCCAGAACAGAGAAGGAGAAGTTGGGGATTGTGAAATAGAGAGTCACCATCAACCTACAGGCTTCCCAAAATTAAAGACTGTTCAGGTCTTGAATTGCGAAAATCTGGAATATATATTTCCGATCTTAATTGCTCAAGATCTTCCCCAACTAGAAAGTCTAAAATTACAACGTCTTCCTCGATTAAAGAAAGTATTCGGCCAAAACAGAGAAGGAGAATTTGGGGATTGTGAAATAGAGAGTCACCATCAATCTACAGGCTTCCCAAAATTAAAGACTATTCTGGTATTGAAATGCGAAAATATGAAATATATCTTTCCCATCTCAATTGTTCGAGATCTTCCCCAACTATAAAGTCTAACATTAAATGATCTTCCTCATTTAAAGCAAGTATTTGGCCATGAAGAAGGTGTAGATAATGGGGATGGAAACAGTGCTATCTAAGTTGAGAAACTTAAAATTATGGAACTTACCAGAGCTTGTCAGTTTGGGTGGAGGAAATAGTTCTTCAGTTTGGCCATCATTGGAGAGGCTATCCGTGCTGTCCTATAGTGAAGTTGTCATTTTTTGCTAATGTGGAAGCGAATGTGCCAGCTCTGCAAAAGGTAATTTCCTAATTCTATTTATTCTACTCTTTCTTCGGTTTTGCACTTTTTTTTTCCTTTTTTTTTTTTTTGGTACAAAAACTAGTGCGCCGGTGTTTGAATTCCATTTTTGTTTGATGGTCATGAGGTGAAAATAGTAAACAAATCAAAATAAATAAATCGGAATACTAAAAGATTTTCAACTAGTGTACTGTTGCTTAGGAGTTAGGACTTGCACGTATTTAAATGAAAAAAAAAAAAAAAAAAAAAAAAAAAAAAACCCTGTTATACTTTTAATTGAAGCCATGTCACATACTCACATGTAATAATAATGATAATAATAATAATAACATTTGTAATGGCCATCACAAATTTAGAATTTTCCACTAACAATCCATTTGTTTTAAGGAAAAATCTTATGTAAATTTAGTTTTTTTTATTATTTATATTTTCATATGATTGGTAACATCAAAACAAAATTGGGTTAAGGAAAATTGTCTCTTAATTTATCTTATTTAGCTTAACATGAGATAAAATTGTTTTCCGATAAAAAAATTTTAAAAACAACTTTATCTCACACAAAGTTAAAAAGAGAAATAAAAAAATATTTTCTTAAAGTATTTTAATATCATCACCAAATCAATATATATATATATATATATATATATATAAGTAGAGACCTCATGTACGAGAGTATGAGGTCCTGCCAAATGGCGTATTGTATGACATTTTTTTCATTTGGGCTTTCACCTCATCTAAATTTAGCATTTATATCAAACTATTAAGTAATGACATATGCATTTATTTTGATGTATTAATAAAATTCAAAGAATTTGTATACATTTATTATTTGAAATGCTTTGGATAGATATGGATGGATTTAAAAAAATCATGGGAAATATAGGAATTAAGAAAACTTTTCAATTTTATGCATAAGACTAACTTCAATGCAAAATTGCAAGAGTCAAATTCAACAAATATTGAGTAATATGATCATTTGTCTCCACATTTGTCAAATATAAATCCCCATTTCCTTTGGACTTAAAAATCAAACTTCCATAATTTCTCTCTCAATATCTTTGGTTCCCTTTCTGAGAGGTACGTTAACTTTCAAAATATTATGTTCGTCTTTAATATTTTGTTTAGATTTTATGTATTTGTTTTTATTGATGTAGCATTGTAATGTGGTTAGGATGGTTTTTTGTATGATGCATATACTTGGTAATGATTTGGAGTATATTTGGTGTTTTGGCTGCTTTTAGTTCAATTAAAATTTAGAGGTTAAATTGTGATATTATTGCGTCATTATGGCATTATTGTTTCTATTGTTGTATTCTGGAAATTTTTATAGCTAATCAATTAAGATATCATTCTTTCAACTTTCACCCTATTATAATTAAGGTCTTAGAAAATCAAACTTTTCTTTAATTAAAATATTAATGGGCCTTAATTTTATCTCATATCAATTTTGAAACTAAAGAAAAGTTACTTTCACTAACATAAAAATTATAGGTGTTGATATAGTGGGGATAGAGACTTTAGTGGCATAAGAAATATAGAAATTAACACTATAAAATCTATATATAAAGCATAAATCATACAAGAAAGACACCTAAGAATTACCAGCTTTGTAGGTGCTAATGTGAGCGTAATATGGTGACATTTGTTGGTTGCATGACTTACAAGAATTTCCCCCCAATTTATTTAGTTTCAATTTTATTTTACTAGAAAACTTTATAGTTGAATTATGACAAACAATAATAATATTTATGAAATCAATGGATCGTAAATAATTTTTCACTAAATTTATCAAAATGCACTGCACATCACACGGGATATCCCCTAGTATAAGAAAATTGTGAGTCCAACCCATGCAACTAGCCCAAAGGATGAGCTTGCCATCCAAGATTAAGGATTCCAATCTCTAATAGTAATAGGAATAGAAAAAGTCAAACATACACATGTAAGATAAAATTCAGAGTTACAACAAAAAATAAATAACATAAACATACCTCCAGCCATAGTTGTCTAAGTCTTTGAAGAAAAAAAGACTCATTATATGATGATAGTGTATATAAAAGGGTCTTCTAGTCTATGGTCTTTACCTCACACATTTCCTTTTGATGGAGACAAGCTATATATATATATATATATATATATAGGCTAGACTATGGACCCTTTTAAATTAAGATTTGTTCCATAATCTCCTTCCATTAAGGAGTTTAAAACTTGTAACTTCAAGATGTTTATTAACCAAAGGGGTTATACCAATTGAGAGTTACTTAGAAATTGTTAGTCACCATAACGTCTTTCACAAATAAAATCCTTAAAACATGAGTTTTCATTTATCATTTAAATGTGGGTCATATAAAATTTTCTCAAAATCTTACAATATAAATTATAAAAAGCAGCGTGCAAGGTTTTTTCTAATGATAGACGATTTTCTTTAACCTTGAAACATATACACAAAAGAAAATTAGTTCACGTTTTCTCTAATAATAAATTGTTTTGGGTACTACAATCATAGGTAATTTTGTGACTAAAGATTTCAAGTGAGTTTATATTATTCTTAGAGAGGTATTATTGTATTTGGTGTAGATCTCAAGTTATGCATAAACTTGAGAGCATATTGTAATTGATTTGATAATATTGAAGAGGTAGGTACATTGTGAATCACGTAAATCTTGTCTTGTGTAATTGTTTCTTTTGGCTCATATTTTCTCTATTTTTCACACCTCACAAATCTAGGAATTGGGTTAAATTTCTAACAAAAATGATATAGTTTTTTAAAAAATGTTTTTTTGGAAAGTAATTCATTTTCCAAAATGTTAATGTCAAAACAAACTTAGTGTTAGCGTCCACTTAGATGACTTTTCCCATGACAATGATATTTAGTTCTTGATAAAATTTGGGTAGTGTAAGAATTTCTTAGAAGAGTATTGAATATCTTTAAGTGTAGAAAAGTATTGAGAGTTTGTCAAGTATGTAGATTACATGAAGTATCAAAATTACGAGAAATATGAAGATAAGAGGCTATGAAGGTCAAAGGTTATGGCTGCTTGACAAATTATTCTCGTTGTAATATAGGTGTTTGTGTTATATGGTGATGAATGCTCCCTAGTTTCCAGGGGGGGAGATGGGTAAGAAACTCAATATGAGAAGCCTAGAGAGGGTTTGATTCATTAGGCAGAAGGTCTTTGACCACTTTTCTAGTTTTTACTAAGAACTAGTCGCAGACCCACGCATCGCGTGGGAATATACAACTATTTTGTAACCTAGTGTAATAAATGATTTATTCTATAAAATGTATTAGAAATATTATTTCTAAAATTATTTTTCATCTCTCCATCTCTACAAATATATCATTCTATTATTTTGAGTTTTTTTTTTTTTTTTTTTTGTGGAAAAACTTAGGTGCATTCGATTGATGTTATTCCATTATTATTATTATTTTTTTGAGAAAAAAGATAGAAATACTATTTTTTTTTTAAGTGATCTATATTATTCAAACTTTTGCATAGTGTGTTATGTTTTTTTTTTTTTTTTTTTTTTTTTACAACTAAAATTTTTTAAGTTCCAAAATTAATTATTTGAATTTCTCATTCTCTTAAAAAGATTATCATTATAACCAAATCTTATCACAAATTTATAATGGATATTACTCAAATAATTTATAGAAACATTCAAAGACATAATCATCTCACTTCTAAAATATCTAAAAATTAATTCAAACCAATACTATAAGAGGGATAGAGAGTATATGTGATATTATTCCATTATTATTTATTTTTTTGGAGATAAAAGATAGAAATACTTTTTTTTTCAATTGATCTATATTATTCAAACTTTTGTATAGTGCGTTATGATTTTTTTTTTCTACAACTAAAATTTTTAAGTTCCAAAATTAATTATTTGAATTTCTCATTCTCTTAAAGATTATCCTGATAACCAAATCTCATCACAAATTTATAATGAATATTACTCAAATGATTCATAAAAATATTCAAATACATAATCATCTCACTTCTAAAATATCTAAAAAATTAATTCAAACCAAAACTATAAGAGGAATAGAGAGTACATGTGATAAATAACTCAAAAAACACACTACCAAAGTGTATCATCTAGAAGTAGAGACACAGAAAAAAAAAAAAAAAAAAAAATCATCAATCTAAATTAGAGTTGCAAGAAAAAATTAATAATAGAGAGAGAGAGAGAGAGAGAGAGAGAGAGAGAGAGAGAGAGAGAGAGAGAGAGAACAATCACCTTTTTTGGAAGAAAATATGAGACAAATCACAAAATTATATAAAAGAAGATGAGTAGAAGATTAAAAAAAAATGTATAGTTGTAAACACCAAATTATCTAAGTCATGCTATGTAATAGAATAGCATTAAACCATTTTGTAATTTCATAGGATAATATACAACAAATAAAGAAAATAAAATTAAAAAGATAAAAAATTAAAATATAATCATATCATATCATATCAAGCTAAAGTAGAATTAAACATAAAAATTCACCAATCTAAAGATTCAAACATCCACCAAAAGAAAGAATATATATATATATATATATATAGAGAGAGAGAGAGAGAGAGAGAGAGAGAGAGAGAGAGAGAGTATTCACCTTTTTGTGTGAGCAAAATATGGATTGAATGGAAGAGAAAATAACAATTTTTTATAGTAAAAAAAATGGGGAGAAGAAGAGTCAAAATAAAAAGAAGATGAATGGATAGAGAAATTGTAAGGTTAAGAAAATATTACGGTGAATGAACAACCAATGAAGATATAATTATGCTTGATGTTTAATATTTGGTGTAAATGTCTTCTTCTTCTCTTTTTCTTTTCTTTTTTTTTTCTTTTTTTTTTTCTTTTTTGGGAAGGGAGGGCAGTTTGTTTTAGTGGGTAGTTGTAGATGCATAATTGAATTCAGCCTGTAAAAGAGATTTTTATTAATAATAAAAAAGGGTATTTTTGTTTTTGTTTGTGCTTTTGTTGTGTAATGGATGGTTACGGATGCAGAATCATCCATATAAATATGCTTATGCTTGGTGTTCAATGTTATCCTATTAAATTCTAGGACTGTTAATTGTGAATTCAAATAGTTAGCTAGTTGGGTTTTAATGGAGTAAATGGGGAAGTTGAATGCGTTGTCGTTAGCTTCGTCATTATGGAGAGGATTCTACATAATTTATGCCAAAAAAAAATGTGGAAGGTGAAAAATAAGGAAACATTCAATGGATAGTTGAGAGCAATTAATTGAAAATTTATAGTGTTAAAAATAACATAGTTAATTGTAGGGGTGGCAATTGAAGGGTTTGAAAATGAAAAGAGCTAATTGGATTTAATGAGTTAGAGAATGTGAAAAATTACACCTTTTTTTTTATATATTAATATTGTTTAAAAAAAATGAAAAAGAAAAGAATGTGACATGGCCGAGGATGTGACTCAACTGGAGTGTAGCAACAATAAATGTTACACTTCAACTTTTAGATATATATAGATTAGCCACAAATCCACGCAATGTGTGGGAATATATAAATATTATATAATGGGGTGTAATATAAAAAAAAGTAACAATTACTTCAAGTATTGTCTATTTAAAAAAAAAAAAAATTCTACAAATATTTTTTTCTTTTTAACTCGACGAATATATCATTCTATTTTTTTTTTTTTTTTTTTTTTTGTGTTTGCTTAATATTTATTTAAGGTGAATTATATTCGTATAACTTAAATTTGCTTAATATACAACTAAAATTTATAAGTTTCAAATTTATTATTCAAAATTTTCATATCTTAAGGAATATGGAGATTATCATAATGATCAAAACTCATCACAAAATTACAATGTTATCTTAATCAAATTAAAATTAAACCAAAGGAATAAAAGATAAACTTTATAATAATTTTTTACTCAAACAATTGGTAGACATCAAATTCATAGCCATGTAGATTGTATTTTGATATAAATTCCAAAAAAGAAACTAATTATTAATCCGAACCAAAATTTAACCAAAACTATAAAAGAGAGATAGAAGGCAAAAAAAAAACAAAAAACAAAACAAAAAAACAAAAAAAAACAAAAAAACAAAAACAAAACAATATCGAAACACATACTAAAAAAAAAATCATCAACCTTATATAGAGTTATAAGAAAGAAAAAAAAAAATCTACCAAGAGAGTGAGAGAGTACTCACAGTTTTTGTGTGGGAAAATATGGATTAAATTAGAGAAATTGTATCAAATTTATACAAAATAAAATGGGTAGAAGAAGATTCAAAATATAAGAAAGAGAAAGGGACGAGAGAAATGCAACAAAAAATAAAGAGTAGTGGGAAGATAAAAGGGCAAACATGGAGGAAAAGGGTTAGAAGAAGCATAACAGTAGGTGTGGGCTAATAGGAAGAGGAAGACTTTTTTTTTTTTTTTAATTTCTTTAAGAATAGGAAGAAAAAAAATTTTTAAAAAGAGAAAAGAAGATGTAGAAAATAAGTATATGATGCGGTTGCTGACGTAGCTTAACAGAAGCGTAGCAACAACAAATACTACACTTCAGCTTTTAGATATATATATATATATATATATTTATATAAATGAAAAAAAAAAAAATATGTTTGTCTAGATATTTGGTCAGGTTTCTTGATTAGTGCAAGGTGTTTAGATGGCTAGACCTATATATGATTTGTCATTTAGTTTAATTTCCTACTGGGCATTTAGAATGTTGGACCTATGAATGATTAATAATTTTGTGTATATATAATTTAAGATTAACTTTTGGAAAGAGCAATCGGGAGTTTCCTTATTGTAAGTGTTGTCAAACGTGAGGATACTGACCAAAATACACGCTATACATACTAGCTCATCAGAGGTCAACAATTTGAAGAAGACATGCCAAGCTTCATATCAATCTTCAACTTTGAACTACATGTATAGAAAATGTGAGTCTTGACTCTTCGCCATTTGAGCCCCCTAAGAAGAACTTATTTTTTCTTTTCTTCTGGCTTGTAATAGAGAGGAATTCTATTTAGCAAATCTAATTGCCCTTAAGTAACAGATTGGTTTCTTTGTCAATGGGTCCCTCAAGCTTGTGTGCTCACTCTTTTGATGCTTTTTGTCTTCTAGTAAATTAAGCTTCGCAAGTAAGGCTATGCGAGGGAGAGAATTGAGTAGTTATTATAACATACAGTAACACCACTTAACCCAAAAACTTAAACTTATGAGTTTAGGTCCAACTATGTTATTTTAATCACCAATTCTTCTCATTATTATTTAATGTGGGATTTCACTTACACATATATACTCAACATTGTTGGATTCAAAAATGATATTCCACCAATTAGAGCATGCTTGGGTCTCATGAAGTTTCTTATTTTGCAAAAATATGAACTTTTATTGGGAAGGTCAATTCCACGAGATGTGAGAGAAATGATATGGGTCGTGAGCCTTGATTTGTTAATAAAATATATGGCCATGAGATAAATCCGTATTTTAGTCGTTTCGGAGTGTTTTAGAAAAGATAACTATTTTGTGTAATCATGACTTTTAAGACCCAATTTATTATATAGGATTAATCTTATGTCCATACAAGGCATGACTTAATCAAGAATTGGATATAAAATAAAAAATATTTCAATAATATAAATATAAATTATTAAAATAAATAGTAAAACTAAAAGAACAAAAATTACTTCAAGTTACGTACGTGACAAGTGCACATTGCATACATCCAAAGTTTTTATAAAACCAAAGATTATACTAAATTATAAAGTAATTTGAAATTTAAAATAAAATAAAAGCCTTTTAAATATCTTTAGACTTTTGATTATTGAGTTTAATCAGAATAAGATTCATTTTTTATAACAACAAAAAAACAGTAATAGAGTTTCACCTGAAGTAAACTATTGTTAACAATTGTAATGTACTTCTGAGGATTTACATTGTAAAATTATGTTGTACAACTTGTAATACTTTCATTTTGCCATATAATTTCACATGTAAGGATTTTTTTTTTTTTTTTTGGTAGTGTATAAATAGGTTTTAGTCACAATTTATGTGAATTCCTGCTGCTTTTAACTAATAGAGATATAAATTGGTACATGTGTAGCTTCAAAATTTACAGATCTTGTCTTTGCACGATTGGAATGCAATTTCATTTGATTGGATTCAAGGTTTGTCAAATTTGGAAGAATTAGAAATTAAAAATTGTGGAGGAATCCAAGAGGTGATTAAGCTTGAAGGGCTTCTTACTACAAAAGGAGAACAACAAGATCTGTTGCTCCCAAGATTGAAGAAAATGTTGTTGATTGATCTACATGAATTGTGGTGCATATGGAAAGGCGCAACTAAACCTATAAATCTCAACAATCTTGAAGATTTAAAAGTCATCGGGTGCAAAAAATTGACGCATCTCTTCACACCGGCCCTCGCTCAAAGCTTACAAAAGTTGAAATTTCTTAAAATTGAAAGGTGTGACGAATTGGAGCATCTAATTGTTGAAAATGTAGAAGAACAGGTCTCATCAGAGAGTAATCTCCAACCTTTATGCTTCTCTAAACTGGAAAAAGTCATTGTCAGTTACTGTAATAAATTGAAATATCTCTTCCCCATGACCATCGCTGATAGTCTTTTAGAACTACAGAGTTTCATAGTAAAAAAAAACCCTCAATTGATGGAAGTATTCACACATGAAGGAGACGCTGGAGTTCAGAAAGATGTAACGCTCCGTCAACTAAAATTTATGGTACTTAAAGGTCTACCAAGCCTTGTTGACTTCTGCCCGAAGAACTATCAGTTTATACTGCCAAAATGGAGGCAGTTAAGAGTGGAAAGCTGTAAGAACATGAGGACGACTTTTACCCGTACTCCAGACAGAAGTGTGCTTATAAATGGAGAGGTAATCCAATATTCTTGCCTTTTTTTTTGTTATCTGTTCACTAAATTAGAGTCAATTATAGTTGTAGTATACATATATGTTTTATTACTAATAATAATTATTTGATTTATAACACCAAATATCCTATATATGTTGTGCATGTGCTTAATTATAATCAACCTCACTGATAACTGATAAGTACCGTTTGTCTAGTTGAGAGCTTGAGACGAATTTTATTATATTTAAAAAATGTTATTATTATTTTATTTATTTCCTCTTGCGTTGCCAGAATATATAAATGCTTGTTGGCTTTCGATTTGGTTGTTCAGGTAGCCCAGATAGACTCGCCTACAGGGACTTCAACAATTTCTCCAATGCTTACCATATGGCCTGCCAACAACGATATAACATGGACAGGTTTTAACTTTTAACTACACGAACCTTTTATTATATATATATATATATATATATATTTTTTTTTTTTTTTCCTTCTTGCTTTGACAAAATAAACTATTGTTGTGTTCAATTGACTCCGAAGTTGATGAGATGGATTTGTAACTCCGAAGTTGATGAGTTGTATGATGACTCCGAAGTTGATGAGAGGGATTATGACTCCGAAGATGATGAGTTGGCTTAAATTTGTGGTGGGCTCATGGATGGATGGAGGTGCTACTTCTCTAGAGGTCTCTGTATTACACAACTCTTTTACTTTCTATTTATTTTCTTTTAACATTGCTATGTCGATGAACTCTAAGGGTCTGTTTGGATTGAACTTATTGTTATTGAAACTGAAAACTGAAAACTGAAAATACTATAACAAAATAATTTTTAAATGTATAAATAGTACCATGAGATCTATTTTTAATATTTTTTAGTACATAAACAGTATTGTGAACAGTGATAAACAGTGCGTAAACAGTGCTTTTTTCCCTGCACAGTAAAATCAGCGCAAAAAAAAAAAAAAAAAAAAAAAAAAAAAAAAAAAGGTGGACGCCACTTTCAGCTGAAACCAAACGGGTACTAGACAAATATTTGCACAACATTTTTTTAGTGATAATTTATTATTAGAACATCATTTTTACACCTTTTACTGTATACTAATCACAACAGATATCCAACAAATATTTCATTCTATACAGACATCCAATCTGAAAGGGATCATAAAAATCTTATTTAGATTTTAATTGGCATTCCAATTTGTCTGCTTGAATTTTCTCAAACCTTAATTGCATGTCTCTCATTTGCATGCATTGTCAACACTTCGATATACGGAGCTTGTTATTCTAAAGTGTTGTGGCAAAATGTAAGAGTTAAAGATCTCTTGGAAGTGGCTTGTGGAGGGGTTGTGAGAGAAGAGAAAACTTCTCTTTGTATTAGGTGCAACCCCAAACTTTGTATTGAGTCCCAACATTTGTATTTTGTATGAGAGAACAATTTGGGTGTATTGGGATTTCGTAATTGTGACTTGTGAGGGTGCTATTACACCATTTTGTATTTTTCACCTTTATGTTAGTGAAAATATCTTCTGTCAATGCCCGTGGATAAAGGCTAAAAGCCAAATCATGTGAATTCTTGGTATTTTTTCTAGTGTGTGGGTTTGTGTCTATTTTCTTGTCAATTTTTCATCGTTCTTGCTATTTATTTGGTGATATCTTTCAAAGGTCCATAATATTTTTATAATCAATCTTGTGTGGAGTGCTATCCAAAAGCATTTTCTTGCAACAATTTGGTAGTAGAGCTACTGCTATTCAGAACAAAAACAAATTGTATCCACAGCAAATGTTGCAAAAAAAACAAAGTCATTTTACCACACCAAAAGCCTACTTTATTACTTTACCACATCATGTTACAATATCTCATGTATCAGATGTTCTATCATTCAATTCTATACATTAAAATAATATTTACTACACATTAAAATAATATATTATCTCTTCCCTATTATCATCAACAACAGCAACAACATCAACGGCACAACCACCAGCCACTAATATCCACGGCCACAACAACACTGACAGCCACCACCAGCCACCAATACCAAATAAAGAAAAATAGCTTCATACCCCTCATCTAGGGGTTTGAATGAAAAGCATAAGCAAATCCAAGAACTGAAAAATAACAAGATTGCACCAAAAATTAAGCTCAACGCAGACAAAATCCTTCAAAGCTAAGACTCACATCAGGATTTGCATATGCACAACACAACCCAATCAAAACCCTTGAGAATCAAAGTAAACCAACATCAAAAAAATTGCATCAAAATTGTGAACAGCCCAAAATAAAATCATTGACTCATATTAGAAATTGCATCAAAATTATCAAACAACCAAGCAAAAAATGAAAATTCTTGAAAAATAAGCAAAACCCACATCAAAATTTGCATAAAAAATCATCCAGAAGTGAAAATTCTTCAAAATCAAATCAAACCCACATCAGAATTTGCACAATCAAACTGATCGTGACAAACACTCCGACGGCGGACCTTGCCCTTATGAACCTAAGCATGATCGTGACGAACACTCCGGCAGCAAACCCAAGCATGATTGTGACAAACACTCTGACGGCGGACCTCGCCCTCACGAACCTCGCTTACTGCTCGCATGCTGATCCTCATGGCTTCGCCGTCCCTGGCACCAAGCTCTACCTCGCCTCCATCGTCGATTCCTTCGTTCTTTCTTTGAAGGGATGAAGATCTGTTTGGTTTGTGATGATTCCATTTTTGGGTTTTGTTTTGAACTGGGAATTGGAGTTTGATTTGAGGTGCAAAGAGAGAAGAAAGAAGATTTTTTGGTTTGATTTGAGGAAAGAACACCGGTTGGGAGAGAGTGACAGGCGGTGAGGAGAGAGAAAAAATCAATTAAATAAGTGAGAGGAGAGAGAAAAGCCGAATAAAAAATAATATTTTGGTTTACCATTTTTGTCCGTACTGTTGCAAATTTGCAACAGTACAGACACAAATGGTATAATTTTGGCACATATACCATGTCTGATGGGAGGTGTTTTTTGTATTTGGTGTGGCAAATGTGCCAAATATTTGGCATTTGGCACATTTGCCACACTTGCTGTGATGCTCTTAGCCATTAATTAACCAATAACAAGAATTACAACAAATCCAAGTCTAAAATAACATTGGCATTCGAGTACAACTGTGTTGCCATGACATCCTTGAATGTTGGCTGCATTGAGATTTCTTTAATTCTCATATAATGGCTGTAAGCCTGTAACATGATGTTTCAAACCCACCTTCATTAACTTACAACCGCCATTGTCCTAGTCATATGTATTTTAATGTTTAAATATAATATTCAGCTTTCTTAAAAATCATGGGATTCAACTACACTCTCTGCACGCTACCTTTCTGGGCATAAAGTTATTCCAAAATCTCTAATTTTTCTAATAAACCTTGGGAGTTTATCAGACTTCAAGCTCTTATAATGCTTTTTTCCCATTCATACACACCAGATCTGTCCACCTTTGAAGGTGATAATGCCTGCAAACTTAATGGTTTTCTTGAAATTCCATTGGCAAAAATGACTTAAAAGAGTTCAACAAGCACGGAGTTCATCCATCTTCTGTGAATCAGTGAGTTCCAATGAAAGGTCCTTCCATGGCCTGTACAAAGAACATGCTAGGTCAGACAAGTTTGAAGAAGAAATAGAGCATACATATTAGAGATCCAGCCTTCAAATAAAATATAATAGCATTGCTGTAAAAGCAGCCAACATGCAAGAGATTAGGTTGCAGTATTACAAAATCAATGCCGGTAATCAACTTTTTGCTGGCCTTAAGTTATTCATAAAATCTTTAGCAGATATATTAAGTTATTACCAGCCTTCAACTTTTGGCTAGTTAGATGAAGCTTTTTTTATTTCTCACTAATGAAACCATACAAAATGTCAAAGATGCGAAATTGTAAATGACAGCCTTTGACGAATGGAGTTCTTGGGGATTTTCTTTATGGAATGAATGCTACTTTCAAAGTCAAAGAATTGGTACTACTACTTAGTTTAGTTTAATGAGAAGTTATGGCTTTTGGCTGAAACAGTTGGTATGGCTGAGCCAAATCGAAGGTAGTAGATAGACGGGGTAATCACTACTCAATGTCGGAAGGTTTGGCATATTGGTAAATATTGGACCAAAGAAAGGTTATACACTCCTATTTTGGCTAATTCAGTGTAAACATAAAAATGAAATCTAATATAGACTAGACAGATGACCTTCAGTCGGGGCAGGAAATGATCTATTGAATAGAGGGAGCTCCACCTCTAGAGAGGATACAACATATTGAAATTAAGGAAGTGAAGGTTTGGAGATTTAGAAGCTTACAACCTTTAATTAGGCTCTGTTGGGGAAGTGGCCTCAGTGGTTTGGGGTAGAGGTAACACAATTACGGAAGCATGTGATAATTTTGAAGTTCAGAGAGGAGTGAGGTGATTGAAATACAAAATCTGTTTGAGGTACTCATGGATGTGGTTTGTGGAAGTGTATTAAGATGATATGGGATAAGTTTCTACTAAATATTCAGTTTGATGTAAGCCTTGTTAACCGGATCCAATTGCATGACTATTGGTGAGGTGAACAGCTTTTGAGGGTGGTTTATCTTCTCTTCTATGATAACTCCATAAATTGAGAGGCTTCAATGGAGCCTATGTTGGTGAGGCAAGTTACAGGGAAGAGGAGGCATTGGGATGTTAGATTTATTCGAGACTTTAATGATTGGGAGTTAGACATGGTGGCCTTATTTCTCCATTGTTTAGATTCTCATATCCCTAATAGAGAAGATGGTAGTCAATTGCTAACAACTTTCTCTAGCTCCTTATTTAATTCATCTTGTGCATAGGGTTTTACATATTGTGATTCCATTGTGACATTTATATAATTCTTTCTTTATAATTCTTTAGGCTGCTTCATGCCCTTTGCTTATGGAGTGGTCTTTCTTTAAGAAAATTATTCTAATCTATCCAAAAAAAAAAAAAACAAAATCTCCCATTACTTGGCAACAATCTGTGAAATCTGAATCAGAAAGAAAACAATTAAACAGGAAAATCACCTTGGGTCACAGGTTAACAGTTATTAGTTAAATACCATATTCATTTCTTTCTGTAGCACATACCATGTTTAGTTCCAAAATAATCATAAAAAACCCTTCATTCCACACATTGTTCACAGAACAGAAAATTGAGAGGGGAAAATGAAAGAAGCTAGAAAACAAGGTGAAATACCATCTCTAGGCAAGATTAGCTTCAGTAGGGCAATGTATTTTCGAACACAGAGATGCCACCAGGGTCTTATGACCTTGGAAGATATTTGATCTGGATTCTACAGAAATATAATATTAAAAGCCAGTAAATTTATATTTTACAAAATGAAAAATAAATAAATTTCTATTCTTAAAAATATTTTTGTTTATAATATTTAATTACATTAAAGTGGATTCAAATTTTCTAACATTTGCTTTCATAAGAGAAAGTCAAAGCCTATAACTTCAGCGGACATGAACACAAACCTTACTAATTACATGTCAACATTGCATGTTTTTCATCAAAAAAGAACATAGAATGTTTGCCTAATTTTTGACAATGAACTCTTCAATCTCTTTTAAATTGGAAAAAAATTCAAATAAATAATTTTTAAAATCAAATTATCAAATCTGTTAAGCCACTCTTAACAGATTAACAAGTAATACTGGATTTTATTATTTGCTAGTATAGTGGGCATTTTATCATAACTCGTCTTATTCTTATTCCAGCTACAAGGGTTTGGATAGACTTAGAAGCTCAAAAAATATTGGCTGTTTCTAGAAGGGAATTCTCTATTACAACTGTATCATGTATTCTTCACTCACAACACAGATTTAAATTCTATTTATGAAATGCAAAACAAAAACACATAATTGACACAACAAAACTATTTATCACTCTCTCCTCTTTGTCCTCAAACAGGTATATAGTGCCAAAACTTTATTGTTTTGTCAAGCATCCCTCGTAGCGTTCTCAAAATGCCCATACTATTAACACAATATTTCTCAACAGCCAAGCAATTTGCACCATATATATTACTCGACCTTAAGGACACCATTAGTCACAGAAATCCTCCATAAGTATTTCTTCACTTCATCTATCCCACATTAATTAGCAACATTCTATGCAATTTTCCATCCCTATGGCAGATCAATTCACAAATCATGATGTTCAAGTAAATCTCCACAACATCAATCTTCATTTCACAATTTTTCTTTTTTTCTTTTTTTGTTTCAAAAGAAATGGTAAGTATCATGTATTTCACATGTACCCAGTGAGTCTTGAACGCACAACCTCACCCTCCACCTTGCTCTTACAAGGAGAAGAGACATCATTTGAGCATAGAGCTTATTGGCAACATTTCTGAACTTTTTTTACACCAATATCAAACAAAATTTATATACTATCTATAGCTAACAAATCCTTAAATATCTTGATGCCAAAGTTGCCACCTGTGCCCTTACCCTTAAAAACAAAGTCAATAAAAAAAAAAAAAACTAAAATAGACCATGCAATTTAGAATTCAATTGCACATTGGCCCAATTGGCCTCTAAGAGACCAAAATGAAAATTTCAACCACACTAAATGAGTTCATTCCTAACAAAATCCTATAATTAAGAATAAGAGCAAAATGCCAATCCTTGATGTTAACCTACTGTAATCTCTCCTTCAATTGTTACAAGTCCTCAATCACTATCCCAATCCTCAAAACCAGTGGCTGCCACTCAAAATTGATTGCCACAATTTATTCTGTCAATCAGAAGTCTACAAGGAACTCCTCCCTATCCAGATCAACCATGCAACATGCCTGCATTGATTTCCACTGAAACTATGTTCTAGGATCAGTTTAACATTCCCCACCAATTACTAAGGCTCCTTGCTTGGCAGAGTATAATGTATATGGGATAAGATTCTCCCATTGAAACCAAATTTTATATAGATGTAAGACATGTAGCATTTAAAAATCAAATAAATGCCACATGTCTCACATCCGACTAAGAATGGGAGGGGCACATTTACCATAGAGTTTTACTTGAAGTCCAGATTACAAGTTGAACACAGAAAATGAATCTTTCTAGAATCCAAGTCCAAAATCCCTAGGATGGTTGAACAAAAATTAACACTAACCAAAGAAGACAAAAGAAGTAAATGCAATTCTCTTAAATTTATTCCCAAATCTTGTCCAGAATCAAAACCACATTGGAGAGCCTTGGCTAGAAAGAGTATGCTGAATAATTTAATACCTTCCAACTGCTTTGTGTACAGTTCATTGATTTCCAAATTGTTCTTGCCACCAAATTCATCTTGTTTAGTGGAAGGGATAACAAGTGATCTCAGAATGCTGGACATAGGCCTTAAAATGCACCAATAGCAGAACAGCCTGATGCCTTGGAGACTTAATGAATAGTATGGGCATATTGAGGGTGGGCAAGCAGCAGCTGAAGATATGGGGCACGCGAAAACATTCCATTAGACAGCAACATTAAGATACCATGGAGTGGCAATGAAGTTGTGGGATCCTCAAACCTATCTAAAAGAGCTGATCTGATCAATTACTCCAGGAAGGGGACAAACTGCAATTAGACTAGACCATCATGCATCTCTGTGGTTATTTTAAAAATACTGTTCAATATGAAGGACTTCCAAGTATTTGTACTGGGTAGAACTGTCTATGCTCTTTCCCTTTGCAGAACTATTGGTGACTAAAGGGAAATTCTTAACCACCAATTGCCAACCACTGGCATATTGTTTAAAAATCGCATTCTAGACAAGTCTAAATTTGATCCCATTTCCAAAGGAACTCCCTTCACGTCACCATCTGCTTCCTTTGGCAGAG
The DNA here is from genome assembly GCA_963669245.1 of Quercus cerris. Taxonomy (NCBI): domain Eukaryota; kingdom Viridiplantae; phylum Streptophyta; class Magnoliopsida; order Fagales; family Fagaceae; genus Quercus; species Quercus cerris. The sequence continues at coordinate 10,673,989 of OY770009.1, read as the reverse complement.
AATGAATCCAACTGTTTTTCAGAAATAATAAAACTTACTGAAAGACATCTTTGCAACAAATATAGGGTTTAATGACTGGTTAAGCGAATGAAAATCTATCTGAACAACATCAGAATCTAACAGATCATTCTGTGAAGCAGATTGTGGGATTAACTATCAAATAGCTTCAATCACTTCGTCAATTTCATTGGAACTCCACTGAAGGCAAAGTGATACTGCAACACATGAACAGATTCTCCTAGGAGAATACCATCGACAAGATTGAAAAATTCTTGGTAGATGATGAAAGATTCTTCCTCAAATATATCCCTAGAGACAAAGCTCCTCCACTAAAGGAAACCATTCAAAAGAATCCTTGAATATAAAGAAGGTGTATTTCCAAAATGACAATGATGTTGCTTTTCAGAATTGAGTTCAGATAAGACAAAGCAGCAGGCAGAAGCATCAGAAAGAGCCAGGCCACGGTTTTCTTCCATAAAGTAGCCCTTGTGAGGAAAAGCTTTGTTCAGAATATCCAAAAATAAGTGCCCAAATGTTGAAAATGTAGGGAACTTGTCTCAGTAAGAAGGAAAAATCATTTAGATGTTGTCTTGCTTGTCTTGTAAATGCAATGAGAAAGCACTTCCAAAGGAGTTAACATTATAACCCTAGACATTAGTAAACTTATTGGATGAATACCATGTCGTTGCCTGTATTTCGGTCTGCATCCAACATTAACAGCTTCCAGAGAGCATATATTTGCAAAATCTGATTCAAAATGCAAGGCAAACATAACTACTTTAAAATAGATCTCCTCAATTATGTTGATGTTGATATTCACTTCTTCTATTTCCCATAACAAATTGTAAGGACTGTCTTCGTAACCAACTGGTCCAAATAACCAGACAGAGTTTTGAAAGCACTAGCAGCAATACAAAAACCAACAGAGAGAGTAGATATCTTTGATGTTTTGTAAACTGTCAAATAATTGATGTCAACCCTATTATACATCCACTGCAGAAGTTCAAAAGGGTACATAAACCATAGGAGAGCCTGTAAAGCCCTCACAAGTGCAAATTTGTGAGGGTTTTTCCCTGACTTAGTACAAATGCACAGATCAAACTTTTAACTTGCTTCCAGAGATAGCCTCTGTACCAGCGCATTTAAAGCCCTCACAAGTTGCATATTAGCACTTTTATTTTCATTCGATACAGAATGTTGGACATTGCATAACATCAACAAGTACTCAGAAGTTGTTAATATCTTCAAAGGTGATGATCCAATTTATGAACTCTCTGCCTGGATAAACTAATCAACTTATCGAAAGTACCCAGCACATCTCCATTTGCTAACTCCTTTACAATCTGAAGGGCAGGATAATAGCGCTACCAGTACAGGGTGACAGAAGATAGATTGAACCACTTCTTGAATATCCAGTCTTGAGAAAGGAACCCCAAAATTTCTGGAACAAACACAATCATTTTTCAAAACCAATAGTTGAACTAACAATTTCTTTACAAGATTAAAGCAAATCTCTGCGAGTCATTGGAGTTCAAATAATGGTTTAATTCTATAAGATGACTGAATTCAATGGATCCAAAATAGAAGTAAGGTAGCAATCAGTTACCGAGTCAGATAGTTAAGCCAGAAGTATGTCTTTCGTCTAGGGCTCCAACAATTAAGGACCACCAATGTTCATAATTGCAGGAAATGGCACATGGAAAGGGGGCTGCTTCAAAAATAAACTAAATGCAGCACCAGCATTCACTTGCATCAAGATCTCCACTGTAAATAGTTTCCTGAGAATCCAAAGAACAACCAGAAACTGCACTAGCATCATCTCTTCTGGCTTCACAATGAACAACAGAAGAGTCGTTTCCCAACCAGGGATGATCATGTCAGGCCATAACTTAGAAACGCTGGTAAGAAGGCTTTGTTCAAGAAAGAGTACTGATGATAAGATTGAGATAGAAAATCCAAGAAGGTTGTGGGAAATTGTTGGGGGGACCACAATTTAACTCCCTACAACCACTCTAAAAACAGGTCCACGTGGTGTGATGTCGAATGCCATAAAAGATTTGAGTATGCCTTCCTTATCACCAATTGGTTTTGAGGTGGAATAGCATAGCTCACGATCCGACAAATGGTATCAATGCCAAGGTCATGGGTTCGAGTCACGAGAGTGTCATTGTGAGGGAAGGATTGTTAGGGGGACCACAATTTGACTCCTTACAACCACTCTAAAAATAGGCCCACATGGTATGATGTTGAATGCCATAAAATATTTGAGCGTGTCTTCCTCATCACCAATTGGTTTTGAGGTGGAATGGCATAGCTCACAATCCGACAGAAATAGTCATAACTGATGGAGAATTTTCAGTATCTTATTAGGCAACATATAAACAATTGAGGAAGAAAATGCCTTGGTTATGCCAGTAATATTGCCACCATCCCCAATCCTTAAAAGTCGTTTAACATCATCATGCAAAAGAACTATCAATAGGTGTAGCTTTTCTATCAGTAGAAAAAAATGCAAGTTTGTTTATGTGAAATGCTCCATGAAAAAAGTACTATTTTTTTTAATGACCCCCACTCACAGAAGAAATTCCTAGAACCATTTACTACACAACAATCACCAAGTCTCTCAGACAAGACTGATTCAACCAAAGCAGATAGCAATCCTGCATCCACCTATTAGATTCAGTCAATGGATTAGATTGTATGGAAAATGCAAGCAGAAATGAAGTTGAAAAAAAAGAGATGTTTACCTGAGTTTGCATGATATAATTTGTGTACAACATACATATAGTGATATGATGACTTCTGAGGCAATGTAAAGCTTCCAGATTCAAAAGTTAGCAACCTTAGGGTTTTAGACGCTTCTGCAACACTTATGAAAGAGGGCTGAAAGTAGATGATACATCTGCCAAGAAAAGAGAGAGAGAGAGGAAAATATCAATAAGGGCAGAATAGCCACCACTTATAGAAGGATCTAATGCACTTGAATTGATGACCAAAATATACATTTCTTATTTTTTTCCCAAGCATAGAGAAAGGATAGAACAACCCAGCAATTTGATGATTAAAGAAGAAGCCAGCAAAAGTATAAAGAATAATAAGTTCACACAACAATTTTTCTCATAAGCAAAAGCTGCAGAACATTTCCAACTTAACTATTGAGAAATCTTATGTCACATTAGTATTAAATTTAACCAAGGAAGAAGCACATTTGCTCTTAGAACCACTTACCAGTTACCACCAAAGGTTTCTGTAGAAAATTATCATCACACCATATAAAAGTTATAGGCTCTTACAAATATCAAGGCCAAACCTTTACTACATAGTAAAAATTGTACACAATTATCATCATGGCTTATAAAAGTTGCAGATTCTTGAAATGAACAAATAATTGTAATATCAAGTTCAAACTTATACCAAGTAGAAATTATCTTATCAAGAATAGGGTAAGAAGATGATGCAAGAGATGGGGTGAGCACGACATAACATTTTTACTTAGTTTCGCAAAATAAGCCATATAGGAAGAAACTATGAAATGTAATAAAACATATAGGAAGCATACAATCATCAATTACCTTTAGCACCTTCCAAATGGAATGAATATTCCCAATATTTGAATAAATTCTTTCCAATAGTAGAAAAAACATCTCATAAAAATTAATAACTACTGGAGACAAGCTCTAACACGGTTCCAACTGTAGGACCTTGAGATTATTTTCCTTACCCTGCTAAAAATAGTAACCATGCTCAAACTTCATCTAGGTTTCTGTTGAATGTACTAATACTAAACATAGCTGCTCGTGCCAGACTATATGATAGATCCTTAACATCATTAATTGGTGAAAAAACAAACAAGTTAATAAATGGTTGTAGTTGCTTGTACACCAATGGAGGGGTTCTGATGGGAATACCACCGCTCGGAGGGAATCCAATGCATTCAATTACCAAAGACACAGACAACATTGTAGATTGTTTGGTACAGCTAACGGATTGCTGAGGAGATATATGAAAAACTCAAATGATCCCACCAACATGGTAGGCAATGCCCACTGAAAAAAAAAATTAAAAAAAAAAAAAAAACCATTGTCGGAGATTATTAGAGAATATAGTTTTCTAATTAACTGAAGAATTCAAACAAAGTAATTTCAGCCCTTCATGAATTCCCCCTAACATCCATTTATTTTCTGCCAGGCTGCTCATGAATGATATGCATAACTAATAAAGGATATACATTTGGTGCCGCAGGGTGAGGCTTAATTTCTGCTATAGACATAAAGGCCGAGATGATAGTGAATTGAAAACAATAAAATAAAATAAAAATTCCTAACAAAAATAAGCTAGCAAAACATTCCAAAGTCTAAACTATGTAAAGATAATATGACACCAACCATCCAAAGGTTATGACTACACTAAATCAAAAACACCAACCAGAAAGTTTTATTTTTTGTTTGACCAGGGCAACAAGATACAGAGAAATTGAACTTAGAATATGAATTTTTAGTGCATCAAGTAGCTTAAATTGAAAACATGTCTACATCCTTTGGTGTTTTAAAAGGCTCAGAGAATTGGTCAAAGAATTAAACTCCAAATTTCTGCAATAACACTCGTAAGATCCTTGCCATTTTCATTTGTCAATCTCATCTGCAGCAAGTGAACCAATATCTTTTTTTTCTTTCTTCAAGCGGAACAAAGTTTGTATCAAAAATTATCCCACTCAAAATGATATCCATGTCATTGTTCTTATTATTCAATTTCAAAATTTTTATATTATTTCTGCTATGTTCAAGAAATGTTTCCAAATCTGATGTTCTTTTCAAATATGACTCACAAGTTTTGGGGTGGTGAGTCAAAGAAGAAACAGGGATCAGTAAAACTTGGGGGATCTGGGATCAAATTTCGGACTTCATTCTGAATTTCATGCTTGAGAGCTGCTCAACCCTGCATCCTTTGATTGCTAGAATAAGAACTATGAGTCAAAGCACCAACGAAGGAGTCCAGCAACTTCAATACCTCCAAAAGAAGCCTAAGATTACCATGCTTTACAAGAAAATCAGAGCGTAGCAACACCTTATTAATTACAGATCAGCTGAAAGGACAAGGACACAAGTATGCCATGATATTCTGCACATCCTTGCTATTAGACAAAACGGGATCATGAGACTGACAATCAAGGAAACCAAAAATTCAAAGACCCAAGGGCACCAAGGACTCTTCCACAAGAACCCTATCCTGTAATATGGACAAAACATAAATAAAAGTTTCATCATTATTATCATCATTCCCAAGTCCATGAATGACACCAAAATACATTTCCTTCTGCTGCAGCAGCCACCTCAAAAATAAGAGTGCAAAGCCAGCAAATGCCTTCCTCAACAAATGCTCTCCCTCTTCTCCTTTTGGTTCTATGTATATTCAGTAAGCTTAGAGAACGCCTTAGATTTGAAATCAAATTTCTTTGTGACCGAAGAGGCCAATCTTGAATGACTCTAAACAATCGAAGCCATTAGCAAAAGTGCGGCTTTTTGGCACTTCACTTCTTTACTCTCTAGTTCCTTCTGAACATCTACCATGTATTCTTCAATAAGCAATCTTGCAAACTTGTTGAGATCCTTACTATAGTTTTTCTCTCCCCATCATTGGGATTATATACCCCATCAATGACAATATATAAGAAAATCAAGGTTTCCCTCATCGAAAATTCCAAGCATCTAGAAGCTCCAACCACTTAAAAGAAGTGCAAAGATATAAATGAAGCAATTCACTTTCAGAATTACCTTTTAGCAAGTTAATGAACTCCTTTACACCATCAGAGCGTAACTTAATTTCAATAGAATTAATCTTGTGCAATATGTCATTAAGTTTAGCTTCATGGATCACTTTAATTTCTAAACCTTGGGATTTCTCCTCCTTTAACCTCACTACCATCATCGTCTACCATAACTGCAATTGAAATATAAACCAAATTATTACCATTTCATGACACTACGATAACAAAAATCCTTTTTTTTTTCATATATTTTTTCTTCATTATACAATCATACATAGATAAATTAAGCCTTACTTTCTATTTAGAAATAGAGACATTTAAAAGCTACAAACATGGAATTACTTTACCTTCCACTCAGCTGAGCCTAATAAGTATATCTTGGCTTGATAGTAGGTGAATCTTTCATTGTTTTTTTCAATTTCAGAAAGAGAAAATTTTAATTAACTAAACAAATAAATTGACTTGACCCTGTTTCTTTTCTTTTGCTATATATATTTTCTGAGCAACCAAATAGGAATAACCAAATTTAAAATTCCATAAGGGGTATGATTTGAATGTGCACCTTGATTTTCTGAGGCTGAGCTTGGTTCCTCCATTGAAGATTTTAGTTTGAAGAAGTAGGAGATTGGAGGGAGGGACACTGGGTCTTGGGTTTGAAAATTCTGCAGAAGACTTGGATGTGTACTTGTTTGGATGCGAGGGGATTCATAACCTTTTCGAGAATAGAGTTGTCCTTTGCTCTCCGTAGAACTGTTTGGGGCTATTTTATGAATTCTTCCTTCTAACGTAAATCGGTTTTCGATCAAGTTTTGTTACTGATTATATCAAACATCTCTGAAAGGATCCTGATCAGTTAGATGAATTATGTACCTAATGTATAGTTCATATAATTAGTTACAACCTTTGACAATTGATGTTAAATATGCCTGTATAAAAAAATAAAATATAAAGAAAAATAAAATAAAAATAAAAAAGATAACTGGTAGAGACAGAATAAGACCATGCTTTAAGACCATGCTTTAGACACTTGTCACCCTGTGTAAATCAAATATAATAGTCAGTGAAATTAAAAATAGCTAATGTTGTATTTGAGACTAAACAAAATGTAGGAAAAAAAAAACTTCATATAAAGTTAATTCTTTATTCTTATTGTGCGTACCCAAAATATATGGCTATTGGGCCTAACCTCTATTTGGGCTCATAATTTATTTGTTTTGTGGGCTTTTAAGTTTCCTAATATGGGTGGTTCTATGCTCGGTAGACCCAGATATATTTCTATTTCCTCAAGCTTTTCTCTCTTCCTCAAGCTTTTCTCTCTTCCTCATAGATTCGCTCATCTGCTCTCTCTCTCTCTCTCTCTCTCTCTCTCTCTCTCTCAGTGTTTGCTCTCCTCTCTTAGTACTTTTTCTAGAATTGACAACCCCCATTTCTTCATTAATCCCCCAATTTATAGCTTTAGATTAGTGAAGGTGTTATGATTACTTCCCTTTATTAGTGCGAATGAAGGTCCAATTTCGTTGTTTTTATGTGGGTGTTTAGGAAGGTAAGGTGGTAATGGCATTGGAACTGATTCCCACTTCATAAGGAATGTTCGATAGCGATATTTCCTAAGGCACTACCAAGAAGCTAAGTCATCATTTTATCGAGCAACCATCCACCGGTCAAGATAAGTTTGATCGGGTGTGGTTCGCCTTTGACGTTCAAGGTTAAATGGTCATGTTATGTTTATTGGGCTCATGGTGAGTCTCAAAGGAATGTATGAATCAAGGTACCAAGTCCAATGGAGAGGAGGTCAAGTGTTGTATCTCTAGTTTAGGGCCCAAGGCCCAACAACCTCGGGAGCAACCCCTGTACACTTATATAATAATGTAATAGTAACTCATATAACTACATTTCCAATTATTTTATTTTTATTTCAAATAAATAAAGAAAATTTATACTTTATTTATTCTTATGCTTTTCCATATTCTGTCATCCAAAATAATTATTTTTCTCTTATTCTTTTTTGAAGTAAACAATAGCATTTATTTTGTTGATTTTTTAAAATGGGTGTATCATTATCTATTATATAAAAGCTAAGCATGGAAGGGATTCTTCTGGCCACAAATTTCATAATTATTAGGATAATAAGTTATGATTGGTAATTTGGTATATTATAAAAGTGACATTAGTGATAGTCCTATATAAAAATAAATAAATAAACAAAAGTGTGTAAATCAAATATAATTGTCAGTAAGATTGAAAATAGTTAGCGTAGTATTTGAATTGAGACTAAACAAAATGAAGGAAAAAACAGAAAAATGCCAGACTAAACAAATAATTTCCTATCATTTAATTTTTATTTCAAAATAAATAGAGAAAAATTATTCTTTTTTTATTTTTTTATTTTTTTTTTTGCTTTTCCATTCACTCTATCATTCAAAAAAAATTTCTTTTATTTTTTAAAAGCAAACAATAGCAGTTATTTGATTGTTTTGTTAAAATGGGTGTATCGCTATCTATATTACAAAAGCTAAGCATGGAGGGAATTCATCCTGCCACAAATTCTATAAATAGTGAGGTAACAAGCTATGATTTATTTGGGAAAAAATGTTCATTCACTTCTTGAACTTTAAACTAGTGGCCAACACATCCCTTCAACTTTTATATTGAACAATTTATTCCTTAAACTTTACACAACTCTTAACCTTGGGTCTGGATTGTCAAAAAAAAAAAAAACTTTACACAACTGTCAAATCAATACTTTAGTTTTTTATACCAAAAAAAAAAAAAAGCTTTAGAGCATCCACAGCAGTGTAGCTATAATGCTATAATGCTAAATTTTAGCTCCAAAAACACAAAAAAACTCATACAGCAGTGGTGCCATAGGTAAATATTATAGATGAATTGCTACAGTGCACATCTATTTATAGATGTGCACTGTAGCACACATCTAAAAAAAAAATTAATTTTTTATTCAATCCTCTATTAAAATAATCTCACCGTCTCTCTCATCAGCTCTCATCTCTCTCATCTCTCTCTTCAAGCTCTCATCTCCCAGTCCACGCCGTCGTCGTCGCCATCCACGCCGTCCTAGCCCACGCCGTCCCACGCCGTCGCCCTCCCAGCCCACGCCTCAACCCACGCCGTCCCACGCCATCCCGTCCCAGGCCGTCACCGTCCACGCCGTTGCCGTCCCAAGCCGTCGCCGTCCACGCCATTGCCGTCCCACGCCATCCCGTCCCACGCCGATCAGCACTTTTTGTTTTTTTTTTTTCCTGGTGTGGTAGGTGGTTGGTTGATTTTTTTTTTCTTTTGTTGGGTGGTGGTGGTTGTTGTGGTTGTGGTTGTGTGTGTGGGGCTGTGATGTGTGGACTTTGTTAATTTTTTTTTTCTTTTGTTGTGGGCTGTGGTGGTGGTGGTGGTGGTGGTGGTGGTTGTGGTTGTGGTTGTGTGTATGGGGCTGTGATTTTTCTTTTGTTGTGGACTGTGGTGGTGGTGGCGGCGGTGGTGGTGGCGGCGATGGTTGTGGTTGTGTGTGGCTGTGATGTATGAGTGTAGTGAATATATTATTTTATTATAGTGAGATATTATTTTATTGTAGTAGATATATTATTTTATTGTGATGTTTATATTATTTTATTGTATTGAAAGCTAAAATAGATCCACTGCTGCAGCATGTGTATAGGTATAATAGATAAAGTAACTTTTGGTGGAGCTAAAAAGGAGCTAAAAAGCTAAATTTTTAGCTCCACTGCTGTGGATGCTCTCCTGTTAATGTATTAACGGAAAAGTCACGTGACACTCACGTGTAACTTTAAAATATAAACTCATCCTTTGAAATTGAAACCCAACGGATCTTACCCCAAAAAAAAAAAAAAAAACAACGGAGAAAGAAGAACAACCTAGGTCTGACCGGCGGCAGAGAGGAGAAAGAGAGAGAGAAACGGTAGAATTAGAGCCACCACGGCACGGCGTCGAGTTCTTTATCTGGCTATTGTCTCGCCGTCCTTGTCCTACTTGCCCTCGTGGTCTCACCACTGTCACAACCTCTTGCCCCTGCTATTTTTTTTTTCTTTCTTTCTTTCTAATGCAAGTATCGTTATTTCAAATTTTCAAGTACCCTCTATTTTTCAGTTGGAATTTATTGGTTTGATTTAATTTTTGGGTTGGGGTTTCCGTGTGCTTGTTTCATAGAAGTTAATGGAGATTACAAATGAAATAAACATTAAATTTGAGACTTGAAATTACAGTATACATATCAGGTGAGGTGATCCTTTTGTCAAATTTTCTTCATCTTAGTGGTTCAGGTGAAGTGATTCTGTTAGTTTGATTTCCAGAGAAGAAGAAAATGATAATTTCAACAGCCCTTGAGTCTGTTCGCCTGTCAAAAATTTTACAATGGACAATATTTGATGCTATGATCCTATTGGTTTATGGTTTGCTTCATCTTTCTATTGATGAAATATTTCAATAGTTTCATCTTTCAACAGTCCGTGAGTTTGTTGGTCTGTGAAAGTTTGGCCCTTTGTGTGTTGGTTTTTGAGTATAAACTAGAAATGACCTTTTCCCACATGGGAAAATCCATCATGTGCTTCTGGTAAGTGAAGGGATTATAAGTTTCATTGCTAAAAATTGCTACTTGGGGATTTGCAACAAATAAGTAATTGTAGTGAGTAATCTTGTGTCTTATATAGAATTGCAGATAGTTTAAGTGGTGTATTAAAAGGTTGTTGCTGGGGTTTCAACTCAAATTTTATTTAGTGATAAAACTATAATGAAGTTTAAGCAGTAGCAGAGATTGACAATACTATGGGGAAATCTCATTCTTGTTTTTTTTTTTTTAATAAAAATGTGTTAAGTGAGTAATCTTTGTCGGTTCTTGCTTATATTATGCAAGTATCATGTTGGACAAATTTGACGTTTGCACTTAAAATAAAAAGTCCATCTGCATGATTTCATCAAATTTAGCTCACTTTGACAGTGGTATTGGTGAAATTGAGGTTTTCTAATTGAATGCATGGATTGTGACAGTTAATTGATTGGTGGAATCCTGTCCAAAGATAAGATAGTTAGGGGGAAATTGAAGATCACTGTGGCAAGTAAAACCAGAACTCTGCTTGAAGGTCTAGCAAGAGAAGGATCATTCAGACGGTTTCTGGACAAACAAAGTTCTTTTAATGAAAAATTGGATACCAGAGCTTTCTCCAATTGCAAATATTCTTATTCACAGATGCTCAAATTAAGCTTGTACTTCTTACATGTTTACTTTAACAAATGTATCTTGTACAGTTTTGTTCCATTGTTATTTGAAATTTGTTCGTAATATTGGGTTTTAGTATGGACATCATGCATCCTAGCTTATTTCAAATCCATTTTTTTATGACACACATATGGTCACTATTTTCTATTTATATTTATGCCAACAATGAAAACTGAATGATACAAAATCCTTGGTATTTCTTGAAGTGAACTTCAAGAAAGCTTCAATGTAGAGGCTACTAAAAGAAGGGTTTGTGATGTAATGTAATATAAAAATGTTCACAATTATAGAATGTTCAACTTATGCAATTAATGGCATTCCATTAATATATGGGTTCTTGAAAAAAGCTTATAGCTTGAAGTACTAATGTATCGATCCATATTCTTTGTTATGCTCATGAGAAATTTTTTTTTTTTTTAAATTATTAAGGAGATAGCGGAAATTTCTCCTATCAGGAAGAGGCCAAGGCCAATATATGACTTGCGTAAGTCATTGTGGTTTGCATTAAGTCACTACCAAGTATATAAATTGGGGATCAAATCATTCTCCTTAGCTAACACTAACAATGTCACCTTATTCAATCACTTTGATTCATATATTAAGCTTAAAAATGCAATAAGCACTAAAAGATGTCTGTCTCCCAATAAGGGAAGAAAGTCCCAACCAAAAAATGAACATTTTCCAATTTGCCATGAATTGAAATATCAGTAAGTGTTTACAAATGGTATATTGTTTCACAAAAATAACACCAAACGAATCAGTAATTACACTTTTCTAATACACCACTCCTTTAGTGCCTCCTTGAAGACTACACGTGATGCAAATATGAGTCCCTATGTTAGATGAACATTCTTCTTGTCAGTGTGTTGGTTAAACTGGTTAAAATCAGGGAATCTAGGCCTTGAATTCCTTCATCATCAGAAAACCCTTCTACAATCCTCAACTTATCACCATGGTCTGAATCTCCTTCACCATTACAACTCAATAGAATCACATTAGGATTGAAAGGGTGGTACATTTGGCATAGACGGTGAATTTGTAGGGAGTGACAGTGGACATTCATCCATGGCTGCAACACAAAATTAACAAGAAGATTAATAGAAAGAGCTGGAAAAAGAAAAGGAAGAAGAACAATATAGAAAATAGGGGAAAAAAAATACACAAAACTCCCTATCCATAAACTATTCCCTCAAAGCTAGAGATTTTTACAAGTCTACTTATTTAAATGAAACAATATGGAGAATAGAATTCATTGTAAATGGCCAATACAAACAAATAAACACCTCGTACCCGGTGCTTGCACCAAAGGATTCAAAAAAAAAAACAAAACAAAACAAAAATATGTAATACTCTGGATCAGAATGCATATGAAATAAAATCTCACCAATAACATGCTCACTCAGTGATCAAAAAGATTTACAGTGCTTCAGACACACCCCACATCTAGGCTGATGAACTGAGTGGTATGAGACCTTTATGCGCTCAACAAGATGCTCACTGATGAACTGAGTGGTATTGGTCCATCATGGTCTAGGTTGTGCTATCAATGAAGGCTTGGGATTGAGTATGTGTGTCCTTTGTGTAGGTGACCATCTTGCAACAAGAGGTAGTGCTTGCAATTGTTATGCTAGAGAAGCCTAGAAGCTTGAAACGATTTTGTGAACTGGTAGGCCAATGAATATCACTAAATTCAAATATGTAGCTTTGACAAAGTGGTTATCATTATGTATAGTATCACAAAATACGATCAATCAAAAATGTATTATAATCACTTCTTTTCCAAATTTTCTTCTTCAATTCTTTACTTTTGTTTTGAACCAATAAAAGTAACTTCAAAACGCAATCTTCCACTAGAGAGCAGAATCGATGCAGCTGATATATTAGAACAGTAGCCATATTTCTCTCAAGCATTTCATCAAACAGTTGTATAGCATACTCAAAAGCAATAATGCAATACATGTTCACTACAGCACTAGCCACATAAAAATCAATTGCAAAACAATATAAAGAATATCATTCATTCACCTAAGATGTATAATGTAATTACAACTCCAAATTTTTAACGTTTGTTTCATTTGTAAATTTCATTTTCTATGAAACAAACAAGCTCACAAGACCCAACCCCAAAAATAGACCAAACCAAGAAATTCCTATAGAAATTCATACAAAGAGATTAGTAAAACAGAGCTTTTTGTGGATTTAAATAATAACAATACTTGGATTAGAAAGAAAGATAGAAAGAAGAAGAAGAAAAAAAAAATAACAAACCAAGCGGTGGCTATTAGACGGCGCGGTAGAACCATCAGGCGCTGTTGGGACACAGGCGGCGAGAGGACGAGATGACGTGCCACGGTGGCTCTCTCTCTCTCTCTCTCTCTCTCCCCTCTCCGGTCAGACCTAATGGCATGTTTGGATGTTTAAAAAAGGAGGGGGAGTAGAGTAGAAGGAGGGAGAGTAATCCAATTACCTTGTTTGGAAGTTTTGTAAGAAAGGAGGGAGAGGGGTTTGGAAGGGTTTGGAGGGGTTTCAACTCCCTCTAACCCCTCATTTTTAATTCTTCCAAATTGGAGAGATTTGGAGGGAGAGTAGAATAGATAAATTATTGTCCAAATAAATTTTCTAATTTAGCCTTTCTAACAAATTAATCATTGACCAATGTTGCAAGTTCATTTTCAAATAAGGGTAAATTTATCTATTTTAATCATTTTCTCTCCTCTCCATTCTAATTTTAAAAACATCCAAACAAGGTTGAGGAGAACCATTTCCCTCTACTCTCCTCCTCACTACTCTCCTCCCTCTCTAAACTTCCAAACATGCCATAAGTTTCTTTTCCTTTCATCAATCCATAGGGTTTCAAATGAAAAGGGCATAGTTTGTTTTTTAAAGCTCATGTGCCTCACACGTGATCATTCCGTTAGTTTTTTAATGGTAAATTAACTGGGGTATTTGGCAGGTAGGTAAAGTTTATGAAGTAAATTGGCCAATAAAAAAATTCAAGGGGTGTATTTGCTACTACTTCAAAGTTCAGGGGTGTGTGTGGATATTTTTTCCATTTATTTGCAATAAAAGTGACATTAGTAATAGTCTTATATAAAAATAATGTTACACTAATCATAATTTGTCATCTTAACTATTATTGGAAAAAAAAAGTGTATTTAGCATTATTATTTTAAAAGGTGTAAAAAGTTTATGATCTTAATAATCTGATAATTGTACTTTCATCTACAACAAGCAATGGATTCAGGTCTATGAAGAAACAACATCTATATAAACCATTCATTCGGTGTTGTAAATAAAATTTTGCGGGTCTTAGTGAACAACCGCAGAAGGAATACCCATATCTTTCAAGTCAAGTCTTGACCAAATAAACATCATCCAAAATTATCAAAATCTTATTCTCATCCTTCAGCCATGAATAGAGACTACGTGCTCTATTGAAATAGCACTGCACAGGAAATCTCATACCTAACATGTCCGCAAGTTAATCATGAATCTGTCTCAAGTTAGGAGTCTCAGAAACAACACCCATAATGACCTGATCAAACAGTTTGAGGCCTTTGGCTTTCTTACCTTCCACTTTCACCAAGGTGGTAGTCTTGCCAATTCTTTTCATGCCATATATAGAGGCCAATAGCATTACACTCATCATCCTTTCAGTGCATCAATAATCTGATCCATAGTTGATTTTGTCAACTCATAAAGCATGAAATTCCAAGATGATGGTAAAAATTCTACGACTTAAAAGCCTAGTAAGAATAACTACTTTGTTTTTTTATTTTCTATTTAGCAAAAAACGGTAGATACAATTGATCTTCAATTTTATTTTGTCTTGAATCCTCCCCACTCGTTGTATGATCTTATCTACATTTGATAGCCACCTTTCAACATCCGGATAGATGTCTACTGCATTCCTTCTTGAAACCTCACCCAATTGCTTTACCTTGAGGTTAATTTATAGCCTCTAGTTTTTCAACTTGCTTTGCTTGGTAAGACCTTCAACATTGTCATTGTAGTTGCTGAGAGAACCAAACTGCTTATGAATTGGTTTCACTAGATGCTCCACAATCTTATGAGAAATACGAGCCATCTCTAATCTTATTGAATAAAATACGGATCAAGTAAGTAAAAGAATTCAAGCTTTTGTTTGGTAAGAACGCAAAAGAATTCAAGCCTTTATTTGTTCTTTGGATTCTATTAGCAAGCCAACTAGTTGTCCAACATTTAACATTTGGGTCCAAAACATAGACCAAACACTCTCTAGCTCACAACTTTTATTAATCAGATTTGACCCATATGTCGCAACTCAGGCCTCTTATTGGATCCCACTAGGCCTAACTCTAATACAACCCAATTCTTGTTTAATCCGTTCCACATAGAGTTCTCTTTCACGCTCCTTTTGAGCAATGTCACAATAATAAAAAATGAATTTCATAACAAATTTAATAATTGTTGAGTTGTCACCCTTGGCGACTCACCACCTTGAAAAAAATTGTGACTAAAATTACTGTGTTTTTTGGATGCCACCTTTTGTATTCTCTTCCTCTCATTCCTTGTTTCACAATCGCCAAATTGAAGTAATTAGTAGATTTCTCTAACGGCGAAAAAGAATAAATCTCCCCTCTGCTTTTACTGACTCTGAAAAGAATGGTTAATAACCTTTGAAAGAATATTCTACAAAAAGTTCTCTCCCTCGTAGGAGTGTTCTCTCTCGACGCATGATAGAAAGACTCCTATAATCGTACGCTTGAGTTGATCTTTGCTGCGTTCGCGAGCTCTGCTCAGGAGTGTGGCCTTATCTGCCTCCTTGGTGTGCCGGATTTCCCCTTGCAGTGGGTCACACGACGTCTGGTTGCTCCGCCCAGTTGCGGGTCTTCCTTCACCATTGTGGGCTTTCTCTGCCCTGTTAGTGGGCTTTTTCTTGGCCGGCGTAGGTTACTTCTCTACCCCTATGTGGGTCATTTTCTCTGCCCTGTCAGTGGTGCTATCTTTGTCATCTGCAAAGTCTCAGTTTGGGTGTTCTTTTTCAAGTCCGCCAGAAGTTTTTTTGTGGGATGAATCTTCAGTGAGTGAGGGCATTTCCAGATTTGGTGTGTTTTGGCCAGGGGTGGCTACTCTAAGACATCAGTGAGTAGTTTTACTTGATTTAGGTTATCCTTATTGCTTTTTAAGAGTCTGATTTCGGGTCTTTCCCTTTGTATTTGGTTCTGCTTGATGCTCTGTTTGTACCCCTGGATTTTTTTATTCTTTTTTTGATATACTTTGTATGGAGTATGGTATGGAAAAATTGCTATAATCGCGGGAGCAATAAGGGTTATAAGTTGGAACTACTGGGGGCTGGGGAATCTCTAGTCAGTTCGAGCGTTGCACAACATGGTGTGACAGCGGAATCCCAAAGTGGTGTTTCTAATGAGACAAAAGCAAAAACTAGGCGAATGGAAAGAATAAAGAACAGGATTGGGCTGGCAAATGGGCTTATTGTTCCTTGTGTAGGCAGAAAAGGGGGACTTGCCTTACTAAGGACTAGGGAGATAGATTTGGAAATCAAGAGTTACTCGTTGAACCACATTGATGATGTGATCAATGATGCAGAGAAAAGCATTAAATGGAGGTTGACAAGCTTCTATGGCCTTCCAGAGACGCATCAAAGGTACGAATCCTGGCACCTTTAGCTTTTCTGAATAATCAACTGCACCTCCCTTGGTTATGCTTAGGAGATGGGTTTAGAAAGGTGGTTGATTATTGTGATTTTCAGGATTTGGGATACTATGGTTCTGAGTTTACTTGGTGTAATATGCAAAGAGATGAAAATAGAATATATTTGAGATTAGATAGAGCCTTTGCCAACCTTGAGTGGATTGAAAATTTTGGGGGAATGAAAGTGTATCGTTTGGTAGACTCAACTTCTAATCACAGTGCCTTACTCCTATCTAACTCAACTTTCCATCACTAAACCCGCATAAATCATTTTCATTTTGAAGCAATGTGGACAAAAAATACAGATTGTAAGGCCATTATCGAAAATTCTTGGGGGATGGGGTTTGACCTTAGTACTCCAGAAGGGGTTATGGATAATCTTAATAGATGTGCTGTGGACCTGAAGAGTTGGAGCTCTAATGTGTATGGGCAGATTCCAAAGAAGATCCAGACAAAAATAAATGCCTTGAACTCTCTGACTTTACAAGACAAGGATGGAACACTTAGCACGAGATTAACAGATTAAGAAGGGAAATCAATGACCTTCTGGATGATGAGGAAATTTATTGGGGGGAAAGAGCCAAAGCTCATTGGCTCAAGGAGGGCGACAAAAATACTAGGTTTTTCCATGCCCAAGCTTCTGAGCGGCGCAAGCAGAACACTATTCTGGGAATTTGGGACAGCCAAGGCAAATGGTGTGATGAAAAAGATAGTATTGCTCAAGCATTCATTGACTACTTTGTTAGCATTTATACAACGGCTTCCCCATCACGGATTGATGAAGTAATTGCAGCTATTCCCACACAGGTGACGGAAGATATGAATGAAAGCCTTAACAGGTGTTTCACTAGGGAGGAGGTTACCATCACTCTCAAACAGATCCACCCCATAAAAGCACCCGGCCCTGATGGTATGTCTGCCATTTTCTACCAAAAATATTGGAGTATTTTGGGATGTAGCATTACTAATATGGTTCTAAATGTTCTCAATAGTGATATGTCTCTGGCTTGCCTCAATAAAACCAATATTGTCCTCATCCCTAAAGTAAATAACCCCAAAAAGATGTCTGATTTTTGACCCATAAGTCTGTGTAATGTAGTATATAAACTCATATCTAAAACTATTGCAAATAGATTTAAAGCTATTCTCCCTTATATCATCTCAGAGAATCAAAGTGCTTTCACTCCTGACAGATTAATCACTGACAAAGTACTTGTGGCTTTTGAGTTAATGCATTTTCTAAATCACAAAAATGCAGGGAATGATGGCTTTATGGTTGCCAAATTAGATATGAGTAAAGCTTTTGACAGAGTTGAGCGGGGCTTTGTACAAGGGGTTATGGAGAAACTGGGATTCAGCTCAAGATGGGTAAACCTTGTAATGAAGTGTATCACTTCAGTCTCATACTTAGTTATTATAAATGGGGCTGCTTGTGATAACATTGTGCCTACACAGGGGCTTAGGCAAGGGGACCCCCTCTCCCCGACTTTTTTCCTTATTTGCACTGAAGGGCTTTAAGCTTTTATCAATGAGGCAACTTGGAACTAGCTTTTGACCGGCATTTCCATTGGTAGGGGCTGTCCAAGAGTTACCCATCTTCTCTTTGCGGATGATAGCATCCTTTTCTGCAAAGCCAGCGCAGGGGAAAGCGGGGAGTTAAAGTATTTACTCCAGAAATATAAGGATGCTTCGGGTCAAAAGATCAGTACTGATAAGTCCTCAATTTTCTTCAGCCCCAATACTGCTCTAGAAGTCAGCGAGGAGATATTTGCTACCCTAGGTCCTATGCAAGACTCTAGACACTCAAAATACCTTGGCCTTCCTTCTTTCATTGGAAGATCGAAGATGCAAGTGTTCTCTATCCTAAAAGAGAGGATTGGGTAGAAGCTAGTTGGCTGGAAGGGCAAGCTCCTCTCTTTGGGGGGGAAGGAAATCCTTACAAAAGCAGTAGCCCAAGCAATTCCCACTTACACTATGAATTGCTTCCTTCTTTCACAAGGCTTATGTAATGATATTGAAAGCATGGTGAGGAACTTCTGGTGGGGCCAAAGGCAACAAGAATCTAAAATGAATTGGGTCAACTGGAAAACAATGTGTATGCCTAAAGCTTAAGGAGGCATGGGTTTCAGGAATTTGTAAGCTTTCAACAAAGCAATGCTTGCAAAGCAATTATGACGAATCCTCCAAAACCCAAACTCTCTAGTGGCAAGGGTTCTCAAGGCTAAATACTTCCCTACTGGAGATATTCTGAATGCTAACCTTGAAAGTTCCCCCTCATATTCTTGGAGAAGCATCCACAGTAGCCTTGATGTAATAAGGAAGGGATCTCGGTGGAGAGTGGGAAATGGGTAATTAATCCATATAGAGAAAGAAGAATGCTCAAATGGAGATCCTTGCAAGCTGGTTTAGAGGAAGTTATAGCACCTTAATCTCCCAACAAAAATAAAAATTTTTGCTTGGAGAGCTTGTGTCAATAGTCTCCCTACAATGGAAACCATTTGTTGCCGTGGGATTACTCAATCTAAGGGCTGCCCTATTTGTGGTAGTGAAGTTGAAAGTCTTGACCATGCCCTTCTTCATTGTGCCTTTTCAGCATCAGTTTGGTGTCTTTGGTCAGATAATCCTCTTCACACTCATGGCATCAACAAATCCTTTCTTGATTCCACAATATTCATTCTCTCCCATGCAACTCTTCAGGACTTGGAGCTTTTCTTTGCCATCGCTTGGGCTATTTGGTTTAACAGAAATAAGATTGTGCACAAGGATTCTAGTCTACTTCCTCTTCAAGTGTGGCAATTGGCAAAAAATGTTTCTGAGGATTTTGTTAGTTCGGCAACTTGGGATCTTGGCCAACCTAGAACCACCCCATCTAGCTGGGTTCCTCCTCCCTTAGGATTCCACAAGATAAATGTTGATGGGGCCTCTTTTAAGCTAGATAGTTTCTCTAGTGTTGGAGTTGTCATTAGAGACTGCAAAGATGATGTTGTGGCTGCTCTGTGTAAACCCCTTCAGACTTGCTTCTCTGCTGAACTAACAGAGGTTTTTGCTTTGGAGCATGGTATTCTATTAGCTTAAGAGCTTCATCTGGCACGGGTCATTGTTGAATCTGACTCCCTAAATACCATCCAAGCAATCAATGAAGGTGCCACAGGGAGTAGCTTGGGGGCATATCATTCAAGGAATTCTCCAGGTGAGTGTTTCTTTTGAGTCCTACCTCTTTAAGCACATCAATAGAAGCTTCAACACCGTGGCTCATGAGCTTGCTCAACATGCTCGAAAATCTGGTCTCCATCGCCTCTGGAAAGGAGTTGCTCCCCACTATATTTCCTCTTTTCGGCAATCTGATTTGAATGTAAACAGCTTGTAACTTTGCTGTTTCTGACCTGCTTATGCAGGAACCTTTATGTGTTTTGCTTTTTGGTTTTAATGCCAGTATATTTCCCTTTCGAAAAAAAAGAAGAAGAATAAATCTCCCCTAATGCTAAAAGAATCAAGCCTCTCTTATAAACTATCTCAAAAAACTTTCCACTATCAAAGAGATCTTGTAAATTTTCCACGATGTAGTCAGTGGAATGCCATGCTTTTGTAGACCTAGCTATTTTATTATTATTATTTTGTACTGAATTATGGTAGTATATATTTACTATTTACCTAGAGGCGGAGCCAAAAACTTTTATTTGGGGGCCAAGTTGTGGCACTAATATATTTATCAAGACAACTCCCCACACAATATATATATATACATACACACGCTTTTTTGTTATATACATACATAAATACACACTTTCTTATTTGATAAGTCATATATATACACACCGAAAAAAAAAAAAAAAAAAAAAAAAAAAAAAGGCTTAGTATTTTCAATCAAAATTATGTTTGATGACAATCTTTCATAAAATAAAATTCATTTTTACCATTTAATAGCAAAATTCTCTTTAGTTTCTTAAAAAAATCTTTCAATTGAACTAATGAAATTTTCAAAAACATGAATGTTCCAAAACTTAGAAGAATAAGTTATGCTCAAAACATATTTGAAACTATCTTACTTTAACTCATTATGTGGCAACTAAAGAGACATTTTTTGTGTAGTTTTAGTGACAATATTTTTTTATGAGTTAACGACTTGTTAATCGTCACATAACGAGTTGAAAACAATAGATTCAAACATGTTTGGTGCCAAACTTTATCAAATATTTAAGAGATAAGATATAAATGCATATTTTACAATAAAAAGTAAAGTTGCAAAAAAATAAAGTTAAGTTTCTATAACTATTAGACCAATTATTTCTTTTTAAAGTATCATTGGACTAATTCAAATATTTGAAGGAGCTAACTTTTATTTTTGTAGGCTAAATTTTTAAAACATTAAAATAATTATATATGTATATATATATATATATATATTGTGGGGCCCGGGGGCCTGATTGCCTCGGCCCATCGTGTAGCAGGCCCAAGGCCCATGCCGAGGAATACTGACTATTCAAGGCTAAATTGGGGAAAACCTCTTTTCCCAATCCACGCCGAGGACCTCCTCATCCTCGGCCTGACAAGGATATTTTTGGGAAAGACCAGGCCCAAAGTAAGCTGTCACCCTCGCATTTAATGCATTCACCTAACCCTCCCTGGCCGCATTAATGGGGATATAACCCCTTAGCAGGGCAACGTTGATCAGAGTGAACCAATTGAGTACTGATAAGGCCTCTGATGGGACGGACGGCCAGAAGAGAGGCAAATGGATGATCAACAGATGGAATAAGGAGATAGGAAGATGAAGACTATATAAGAAAAGCAAGTAAAGTAAAACAGAGGGGAAAAGAGAGAAGGAAAGGGTCTCCTCGGCCACGGGCCGAGGAGCATCCCCCCAGTTGTAGATAAACTCTAAGTGTTTTCTTTTATAAAGGAGAGTTCATGCTTGATGAACGATGGCCAGCGCCTAAACCTTTAACCCACTCTCTATAAATTTATTGTTTGGGCTTGTTGGGCTGAAAACTCATTCATACTCAGGGTCAATCCAAATTGAGTCCCTACAATTGGCGCCGTCTGTGGGAAGGATTAGGGTGCTGGCCGGCGCACCAGGCGAGTGTTCTAAGTAGTCGTTTTACAGTAGGTTAAAAAAAAAAAAAAAAAACAAAAAACAAAAAAAAAGAAGAAGAAAAAATGGAAGATTTGACAGCGAAAAGAGAAATCTTGATATTATTATTTCATAAATAGAAAGAGTACAAATTACAATCAGAGGCTCAGGCAGGTGTGTTTCACAAACAAATTTACAAGCTAATCCTACCAGCTATTTCAACAATCAGAGGCCCAGGTGGAGCCGCCCTAAAAAAGCTAGCAGGTGGGAAGTGTCAAGCCGTCCCTTTATTGGTATAAAGAGAATGGGAGAGCTTGACACAAAAGGCAGAGAAGGGGGAGGGCCATCATGTTTCCAGACCACCGACAACTCCCTTCTCGGCCAGGCGGAGCTGGAACAAAGAGAGGAGCAGATGCAGGGGCTCCGGGATACTTTCCCCCATGATGTTCCCTTGATTCTCTCCAGTCCTCACGAGTGTTGGCCGTTGGAGACGGCAACACTCGAGCACCGCCCATGAGGTGAATTTGCACGTCTTCTTCGTCGGGGGTGCGCTCCGAGGAGAGACGTTAGGTACTCTAACAACATCCCTCCGAGCCACCTTATATGGCGCCATCGGGGTTACGCCTAGATTCTGCCGCACCAGAAGCCCAGTAGGGGCTGCGGCCATAATGGCTCTTAGCACGGATGTCCTCACACCCGCCCAAAGCCGCCTCATATTTGCCAACTCCAGTCACAATTCCGGCGGGGTTGTTAAAAGGGATTGGGAAGCTGGAAGGAGGTGTCTTTTCTGTTTATGCTGGGAAGTTCGTGGATTGTGGAGAAACCATCTCCCCACCTTATATAGGGGAGGGGGTTGGTGAGAATTAATTCATGCAGAGTTCGAAAAGAGAATTATCAGCTGGGCTAATAATGAAGCTACCAATTTCCAAGGAGGCCACAGACCGTTGGACTCGTGTTAATTCATGAGGACATTAATGAAGGCGCGTTTTGCGCACCGAAGCTTCAAGCGCGAAACACGAACGGACAATGGGCGCTTCATAAATGAAAAAGATGGGGCCTCGAGCTGGAGGCGAGATCAATGCCACGTGTAAAGATCATAATCTGACCCAAAGAGGAATCATCTCCAGTAAAGCGATCTGAGGACAAACCTCTACTTACAAAAAAATAGAAGTGGTAGACAGAACCAAGGTAATGTATGGTCCTCAGACCCAAGCCTATGGTAAAACTATTCACACCATTATACCTGGGTACTAGACAGAACCAAGGTATTGCATGGTCCTCGGACTCAAACCTATGGGGAAACTAGATACTTACAGAAAAATAGAAGTGGTAGACAGAACCAAGGTATTGTATGGTCCTCGGACCCAAGCCTATGGTAAAACTATTCACACCATTATACCTGGGTACTAGACAGAACCAAGGTATTGCATGGTCCTCGGACTCAAACCTATGGGGAAACTAGATACTTACAGAAAAATAGAAGTGGTAGACAGAACCAAGGTAATGTATGGTCCTCGGACCCAAGCCTATGGTAAAACTATTCACACCATTATACCTGGGTACTAGACAGAACCAAGGTATTGCATGGTCATCGGACTCAAACCTATGGGGAAACTAGATACTTACAGAAAAATAGAAGTGGTAGACAGAACCAAGGTAATGTATGGTCCTCGGACCCAAGCCTATGGTAAAACTATTCACACCATTATACCTGGGTACTAGACAGAACCAAGGTATTGCATGGTCCTCGGACTCAAATCTATGGGAAAACTAGATACTTACAGAAAAATAGAAGTGGTAGACAGAACCAAGGTAATATATGGTCCTCGGACCCAAGCTTATGGTAAAACTATTCATACCATTATACCTGGATACTAGATAGAACCAAGGTATTGCATGGTCCTCGGACTCAAACCTATGAGGAAACTAGATACTTACAGAAAAATAGAAGTGGTAGACAGAACCAAGGTATTGCATAGTCCTCGGACCCAAGCCTATGGAAAACTAGATACTTATAGAAAAATAGAAGTACTAGACATAACCAAGGTATTGCATGGTCCTCGGACCCAAGCCTATGGAAAACTAGATACTTATAGAAAAATAGAAGTACTAGACATAACCAAGGTATTGCATGGTCCTTGGACCCAAGCCTATGGAAAACTAGATACTTATAGAAAAATAGAAGTACTAGGCATAACCAGGGTATTGCATGGTCCTCGGACTCGAACCCATGGAGAAAATAACTATCTGGAGAAAAACCAAAGCATTACTTAGAGTCAAGCTATAACACGGTCTTTAGATTTATATTTGAAGGATAACAGATGGTTTCATGAGGCTAACTCCAGAATAGAATACGAATATTGAGCAGAATACAATAGTAAAGCAAATAAAAGAAAATATCATTAGTTGAAAGCAAAGTATTAAGTATTCAGTTCAAACGAAAAGTATACAACTCCCTTACAACGCCACTGAGGCAAGAAACAAAATGAGATAAAAGAAAAGATAAAAGAGAAAATAAACAAAATTATCCTATGTCGTATACTAGTCTCCCCAACTCAGTAGGTAAATTAAGTCGATAAGCAAATCAAAAGGCTTTGGCCAAGGCCTAAGGGCTTGGTCTCGAAAGGTCCGCCGGAGGCCTTGCTACGTCTTACGCTATCTCCTGACCCTCGGTTATAACTTCCCCCAACGTTCTCTGGGGCTCAACCTCCTCTGGTGATTGGTCAGTTAACGATGTATCCTCGACGGTCTTATCGCGACTCTCAACCACTGGTAATGAGGACACCTCCTCAAGAGCAGCAGGTGCAACTTCACGAATGGCAATAGGGTAATATACCCTGTCCTCCCTCCTAAGATCAGATGAGGCATCAACCCCTACTTGGTTGAGGGCTCCATGCCAAGTCTGAGAACAGTAATGTCTGCACACTGCAGGAACTTGAGCCCGAAGGGTGGTTTCAGTCTTAGCCACCCCATCTGCGAAAGCATCCTCCTCTACCTGTTCTACAGTGCGCTCAGCGTCTATTTTTGCAAATACCGCCTCATCTTTGGCTCTCACAGCCTCGTCCCTGGCATACTCGGCAACACCTTTCTCATGGATTGCCACGGTCAACTTTTCCTTCTTATAGGTAATGTTCTCTTTGGCAGTCTGTAATTGACCCTCAACGTCTTGCAAGCGATTAGTTTGATCCTCAGCTTGCTTCCTAGCCACGGCTAGGTCGGAGACAGCAGTATCCCTAGCCTTCGTCATCTCTTCCAGATCTTCGGTCGCCTTTTTTAGGTCGGCCTCAGATTTCTTGAGAGTATTGGCAGCCTCCAAGAACTTGTCACGCTCTTGCGCTAAGGCATTGCTATGGTCATCGACCTCTTCGCCTAACCTGAAAAGGGCCTGGATAGCCTGCCAATAAAAACAAGTAACTCCGTAAAGAGAAAGAAAGGTACTAAGTGACAAACTTTGAATAAAGTAAATAGGTGCCAAAAGACCCACCATGCCTAGATACTTCTTAAGGTCGAGGACAACCTCTGACCCACTCATATTCCTTAGCTCGGCCATGTCAGTGGGAAGAAGAAGAGATTTCTCCAGGGCCTCGGCTACGAGAGCCCCCTCGGCTCCTTGAGATTCCCGCATCGACGCGTTATCCATCAGGGGCTGATCATGGAGCATGGCAGCGGGCAGCCAGGCTTGAGCCTCGGACTGCTGGGTGGCCTTCTTACCCTTTCGTTGACCACCGAGTTTCAGTTGCTTCGGAGGCCTGCGAAACCTACCCTCCTCGGGCGGGGAATGGGATTTGCTCCCATCCATTGGCTCCTTACCCTTGGAAAGTCTCTTCCTTTTCGGGTCATGAGACTCGGTCTGAGGGTCTGATACTGTGGGGGTAGAGGAGAACCTGGTTTGCACAGTTAAAATCTGGGGCGGAGGTGCTGGGGGCTGGGGCTGCGACTCTTCTGGTACACCTTTCTTGGAACCGCCTTCGAGCAGGTCAAGAAGATTGGTTTGGGGCTGTCTTTTTAAACCCATCTCAGTCGGAGTACCAACTCTTAGGGACTGGAGATCGGCTTCGGACAAATGAGGGTCTCCCAGATCACCAGATGGATCCTCGGACTGATCAGCTAGGTTGAACACGCTATATTCGTCCTCAGAGGAACTCAGTTCAACCACCTCCCTTGCCTTCTTAGATAGTCCTTCCTCGGCCACCGTTACTTGCTGGGATGAGGAGGGACCTGCTAGCGGAATGCCTTCAGGTATATAAAACCCCTCAGTAAATGCAAAACCGTCCTCTACCACGGTAATCTGCGTAAGCCGAGGGTCACGAGCTCTAATTACGTGCTTCGGGACTGGGAATGATTTCTGAGCTGGGTCGCATCTGAGAATTTGATGAGCAGCTCTGACCTGGTTATCAGTTTCGTTCAGGAAAAGGTCCGACCTAAGAACGATTTCCAAATCCGCTTTGTTAACTAGGTGGAAATGACGTGCAAAGGCGTGCGGATCTGCGAAAAGAAAAGTGAAATTCCTATGGTTAATCAACCAAATCGGATATACAGTTATAAAACTTGAAAATACTGAAACCTAGATTGTCTTTTACTTCAGATACCCTACCTGGCTCCCCCTCTACTGTTGGGCAATGAAAACCGTTGTGCCACTCTCCCGACACTATGAGGAAATCTTGGGTTAACCCCTTATTGGAATCAGGAAGACACTGGATAAGACGAACCCTATCGTCCCTTGTCTTCATATAGTACGTCTTACTCCTCAGGTGATGAAGGTTGTAACACCAGTTCACATCGTGGTGAGTCAGTCTCAGCCCAATTTTCTCATTCAGGGTATCTACACACCCTAATATCCTAAATATATTCACGGCACACTAAGTAGGAGCCAGGCAGAAATGCTTAAGGTAATTGAGAGTTACTGGCCTCATAGGGATTCTCATCCCTCCCTCTACGAAAGCGACTATCGGGATCACGACTTCACCCTCTCTCCTCCTAATGTACCACTCCCCTTCTTCGCAGTACTTCAGACTCACATTATTGGGTATCCCATAGTCTATGATGAATTTGTTCATCATCTCGTCGGATTCAACCAACTTCTTAAATTTACCCATCCCCCCAAGGACAACTAAAAATTTCAGAAGAAGAAAAGAAGGGATAAAACCAAGGAAAAGTTGGGGTCACTGGAAGAAGAAAACTTACAGAAGTATGACGATACTCTTCAGATAGTGTATAAGTCGAACCAGATTCAAATCATACGCGTCAATAATTGTAAGCGCGAAAATGATGAAACCAGGCGGTTCAAACAGGTACTTATACTCCCCCTTAGGTTCCCCAAATGTAACCGCCTGCCTACAAAAGTAAGAGATCATACCGTTGAAAGTGGGAAACGTGGTGCCGCCAAAATTTAATGTGGGCACCCATTAAGTCTTGAAACGCTAAAAACGCGCATCGGGCAGTCAAAAAGTCGCCAGCATTAACACGAACCGAAGTGGGGCGACTCGTCTAGAGGGCCCGCAGGTATCAAAACCCTCCTCCCCGTCCGAGGGAACGTGTAGTAGGGTTTTGAGGGGCTATTGTGGGGCCCGGGGGCCTGATAGCCTCGGCCCATCGTGTAGCAGGCCCAAGGCCCATGCCAAGGAATACTGACTATTCAAGGCTAAATTGGGGAAAGCCTTTTTTCCCAATCCACGCCGAGGACCTCCTCATCCTCGGCCTGACAAGGATGATTTTTTGGAAAGACCAGGCCCAAAGTAAGCTGTCACCCTCGCATTTAATGCATTCACCTAACCCCCCTGGCCGCATTAATGGGGATATAACCCCTTAGCAGGGCAACGTTGATCAGAGTGAACCACTTGAGTACTGATAA
The DNA here is from genome assembly GCA_963669245.1 of Quercus cerris. Taxonomy (NCBI): domain Eukaryota; kingdom Viridiplantae; phylum Streptophyta; class Magnoliopsida; order Fagales; family Fagaceae; genus Quercus; species Quercus cerris. The sequence goes on along the minus strand of OY770009.1, from coordinate 10,646,367 downwards.
GGCCTCTGATGGGACGGATGGCCAGAAGAGAGGCAAATGGATGATCAACAGATGGAATAAGGAGATAGGAAGATGAAGACTATATAAGAAAAGCAAGTAAAGTAAAATAGAGGGGAAAAAAGAGAGAAGGAAAGGGTCTCCTCGGCCACAGGCCGAGGAGCATCCCCCCAGTTGTAAATAAACTCTAAGTGTTTTCTTTTATAAAGGAGAGTTCATGCTTGATGAACGACGGTCAGCGCCTAAACCTTTAACCCACTCTCTATAAATTTATTGTTTGGGCTTGTTGGGCTGAAAACCCATTCATACTCAGGGTCAATCCAAATTGAGTCCCTACATATATATTAAGAAAATTTTCAAAATTTTGAGGGCTGTATTTACCATTCACTTTTAGGTCCATGTTGAATGGTGTTTTTACAGCCCATGCAGAACAATATTTCCCATTTGGTAGGAGTCCAAGAATTCTCAAAGGGAAATAACTTATACTTAGGGTTTGTTTAGATACCGCTTATTTTGCTGAAAACTGAAAACACTGTAACAAAATAATTTTTAAATGTGCGAATAGTATTGTGAGATCCAGTTTATTTTTTATTTTTTGGAATAAAGTACTTGTGGATTCTGTGAACAGTGTACAGAACTCACTAAACTTTGCATAATCAAGTGAAACAAGCTTCTCAAAAAAAAAAAAAAAAAAAAGGAAAATGACAAAACACAGACGCTGGGGATTAAAAGTTGTATCCAAACGAGTACTTAGTGTGCATTTGGAAAGCACATTTCCTTGCCCACGTCTGCTTTTGGTGTTTGAAACAGTGGGACCCACGATTACTGTTCACATTTTAAAATGAAGACCCACAACAGTGTTTTAAAACTAAGACCCACGACTACTGTTTAGCCAACAGATGAAGACCCACGGCAGTGTTTTAAAATTGGGACCCACGGCTACTGTTCACGTTTTAAATTATATTATTACAGTGTTTTCAGTTTTCAGTTTTTAGTTTTCAGCAAAATAAGCGATATTCAAACAGATCCTTACTATTTTTCAGCAAATATAACTTCTAACTTGGGTCTTATGACATTATTTACACATTTAAAATTATTTTACTACAGTATTTTTAATTTTCAGTTTTTAATTTTTTATTTAGGGTCCGTTTAGATATCACTGAATAATGCACTTTATGGGTGATTTTTTCGAGTCCCCACTCCCTCTGTTTCCCACATGCATAGCTCAGTCTATTAATTATTTCCAGGTACGAACGAAGGTGTAAGGTAGTTTCACTCAAGGATCCATATCCCGTGCAATACCTCTTTTCTCAGCCGTAGATTTAATCTAGTGGCTTAAAACATTGACACCTCACCAAATAACAAAAATACTACTTTACCCTTAAAATTAGTTCAGTCCGCCCACTGTTTTGGTAAGTCTGAGTAAACGCAAGCTAAAATCAAAATTTTCTCTCTCTCTTCCCTGCGTCTGAGGTTGCTCTCTGCCTCTACCTCAACCCATTCTCTTCCTCTCCTTCAATCCATGGTCACAGCAACCCAGTACCAATCCACACAAGGCCAAGCCTCTCTCTTTGTCATCACTCTCTCCTCTCTCTTGATCTCCCACTTCAACTAGTGTCTCTCTCCCCTCCACCACTCTCTCAACACCTCCACGTTTCCCTCAACCTCATCTTCACTGCTGCCAGCATACCCAACTCAAATCCATCAGCAAAATCGAAGAAAAAACATCAACTCACCATTTGAAGCCAAACCCCCACGCCTCGTAGAGTACTTTTTAGACCCAGATCAGAGAGCAAGGTTGGGGTTTGGAGAGAATCGGTGAAGTTGATGAAGCTCTCTCTTCACGGCACTACCACTAGCCCAAATCTCCGGTTTTGACAATACTACCTTTTTCTCGTCAAAAATCCCTAAAATCACCGCTTCCTACATCGAAAATCCCTAAGCTTCTCTCTCTCCTCATCATCTCTCTTCTCTCTTGTTCCTTTGGTTTGTTCTTGTTTTTCTCTGTTTTATTTGAGTCTTGACATGTATTTGTGGCTTTTGTAGATTCATTTGGAGACCTTTTGCTGATAAGGGTGCAAATACTCCCCTGTGTTCTTTAGTCTCTAATGGTTAGTACTACTATCTTTCTGTTTTGTTTTTTTTTTTTTCTTTTGTTTTTCTTTTTTTCTTTTTTTAAATTTCCCAATCTGGAATTAAGTTTATCCAACATATTGATGTACTGGAAAGGAGTTGACCATGTGATTATAAAACCCTCATAATATAATCTCCTTTTAGTAGATGAGAACAATTGATTTTAAGCTTAAATGGCTGTATGTTAGCTGTGTGTTTAACTGTTTAAGGTTTGGTGAATTTAATTTGGGATTTTGGACCCCCCCCCCCCCCCCCCACCCTGGCATAGCCCACCTCTTTAGCCCTCTGCAACAGAGCAGGGGCTGATTTTTGTCTTTTGGATTGAGTTTGATCCAACAATATAATCATGAACTGTTATTAAAGTTTAGAAATATACTAATTTTATTGTTACTATTCTGTAATACATGTATGGGTTTTAATTAGTGATTTTTCTCTTTGTTATTATGTATATGCAGGAACAATATGCTGTGATAGAAGCAATATCATTTTAACAAGAAGGTTGTGTTTGTCATTCTTGAATATCATGATTGGTGGATTTTGAAGTATGGAGATGTACTTTCTCAATTCTCTGATTATCCAACAATTAATTTTAGTAGGGACAAGAGAGTCCATTGCTTCCCATAAGCCATTGTTGGTTTGAGAATCCATGATGAGCTTACCGTGGATTCTTCATTGATGGAGGGGAATAAGAGCATTGTTGATTTTCTAAGTCAGAATTGGCAAAGATTTATAAGGCTCTTAATGCAAGTGATGTAATGATTGGGGTTCATGGGGCAACCATGACTCATTTTCTCTTTATGAGGCCTGGATCTGTGTTTATTCATTGAGTTTGTTGATAAGCAGGAAATGAAAAGTAGGAAGAATTCTTTGTAAAGATTAGTGAAATTTGTACATCCAGCAGCAAAATGAGCTGTCATAGATGTAATATATTTCCTTAATTTGATAATGTAAGAGTTTGCTATATTATGAATTTTGTTGGTGATGGACTTCCTTGAGCTTTCAGGTTCTACTTCATTCGTGTTATTTATTTCAATGAAGCAATGGACAAAACCCAGAACAAAAAGGCCTTATAGCTTAGCTAAATTAGCTTCACAATATAAATGTGTGATTTCAGTGTTTCAAGAATGCCAAAATAGCTACATCTTGATTTTGATTCCAACTAAAATAGATAATGAGTCATGTAGCAGTAAAAAAACTTGATAAGTTGGTATACCTTATCTAGCAGTAAAGAAACTTGATAAATGATAATAAGACCAAAAAAATTTCCTCTCATGCATTACTTTAATGGTAACAATAACTGCTAATTACCACCATCACATCCATTTATAACTAATCCAATCGCCTTGAAGGACTTGAAACTTTTATGGGAACAGCTAAAACATAAAAATTAGATCAAGTAGGATTCGTTTGCTTTACAGTGAGTAGCTTGAAAGTCACAAGCTTGAGCTATTTGTATCAAGCCTTTTTGCCACACTGAACTCCAAGCCATAATTCAGCTAAAACTACCCAAATACTCACAACTTGATCATGATAATGGAATTGTACCCAAATATTGCCCATGAATTTAGCTATAAGAAAGCATGTCTCTAGTAAAAAAAAGAACTTTATTTTTTCTGTGCAAGAAGTAGTACTGCAAGTTTGCTTACACTTTGGAAACAAACAAGAGAGTCCCAAAAAATGAACAATAGTTTAGTACATGCCATTGCATTTAAAAATATTAATCACTTGTATATATAATTAATATCTAAGTAGAAGTTACTCAAACATGCACGTACAATCTAACATATTTAACATGTTTGAGTAGCTTCTTTAGTTACAAAAAATTATCCAAAAAATTTGCTACATGTGCAATCAATTATCTAATTAGTTATCTAAGTTGTCAGATACACTGTTCAAAAAACTGTCCACTGTGTAATATTAGTCATGTCTACTGTGCAATATACTCTCAGACAACCTGCCAAAAAATGTTGTCCAAGCCATGTCCACTATGCAATACACTCTCAGACAACCTGCCAAAAAATATTGTCCAAGTTATGTCCACTGCAATATACTATTAGACAAACTGCCAAAAAATGTTGTCCTTCATACTACAAAATCAATATTAGCCTGAAAAAATGTCAACAAATCAAGTTACATTTTGAACTTAACCAATATTCATTTGGTGAGTAAGAATAATTAAAAATAAATATTTTAAATTTGAGGGACCAAAACTAAACTTGCCTCAACCAAAAATAAAATAAGTTACTCACCAAATTGTTACAGGTAGAACTCACCATACTATGCAAGAGTTCTTTTTGACTTTTTGAGAGAATTCTCTCACCATACTATGCAATAAATTAAAGAATACTCCTGTAATTAACAAACAAATGTACCAAAAATCAATTATTATAAATACAATGAGGACCTAAAAGCATAGAATTCAAGAAGAGAACCAAAGGATAGAAACTTATATAGGACAAGGAAACAATGAAAAACACATTGACAATTCACAAGTGATACTTCAAATTAGAATGTAAAAGACATCAGTAAAGTTATTGAGGATGATTTGTATTCATTGATCTTTGAGAGAGAATAAAGTCATAAATGATAAGATTTTGATTTAGTTATTATTGAAAATATGCAAAACTTACTAACGCTGAAACAACTATCCATTTTTGAATTATCTGAATTATATGACAAAATAAGGTTTCAATCATGAGTAGACCTCTACTAGTGGGACAAACAGAATTACTAAAATCATCTAAAAATCTTATAAGACTTAAAGGGGGTCATTTCAGGGCTAATTGGAAGCTAAGCAATTCTGGTATTAAGGGTTCAATGTAGCTATTGCGTATTGATACTAACCTACCAGAGGATCCTGGCTTGGGGATGGAAGCTATCTGAACACCACCAGTCTTGTCCCATGAAACATGAGCACCACACCAAAACTTTAAGTACCAATAAAGGCCAGATGCAATTTCTACAGCTGTGATTCCTTTAATCCTGAAAGATAAATGCAAAATTAAAATTGGAGAATATATATATATATATTGCTTTTTCTCATTTGGGGGAGAAGGGGTTAAAAAATAACTATTTCAATGGTGACATCTTCCGATGCACAAAACAATAAATTTAAAGGTTCAAAACTTTAAGTTCAAATCAGTTCATCCGATGAGCCCAAGAGGAGGGGGAATGGGAGGGACTAATGATATCAGCCATAAAATTCTTGAAGATGAAAATTTCCAGAAATGGACAAATAAAGATCCTTAAAAAACAAAAACTAGTATTTGAGTTGATGAACTCACCGAGTGGAAGATTCAAGTCCTACATCGAGATTGAAGCGTGCATGGTGGAAAGAAGCAGAGGGAAGGCTGAATCAACAGTGGGCGGGCTGAAATGGGCGGGTTGCTGTGACCATGGATTGAAGGAGAGGAAGAGAATGGGTTGAAGGAGAGGCAGAGAGCAACCTTAGACGCAGGGGAGAGAGAGAGAGAGAAATTTGATTTTAGCTTGGGTTTACTCAGACTTACCAAAACTGTGGGCAGGCTGAACTGATTTTAAGGGTAAAGTAGTATTTTTGTTATTTGGTGAGGTGTCAATGTTTTAAGCCATTAGATTAAATCTATGACTGCACGGGATATGGATCCTTCACTTGACATGACATTGTTAGTCAATTACACTGTTGGCAAAAGAATCCTATAAAGTTGTGTTGAATAATAATGAAACCGTGTGAAAACGTTTGAAAATCAAGTGGGAAATAATGTCACCGTTTCCTCCCAAGTGTTAATTTGCTTATTATAATCAGAAGTCAGGACCCTAATAGTAATTTTCATCACCGTTGTTAATGTAAAAAAGGAAACTTCTCCACATCTTCTCTAAAATAAATTTATTTATTTATTAGAATGGAAATGAGAAATTAAAGAAATCATAGAACTAATAATCTTTCACTAAATATTAGTTTATCAAGTATTCATTGACACATTGTATAGGCCAGAAAAAAGAATATATTTGATATTCAGCACACAAAAGAAAGAAGAATATATTTGATGGATTAATAATTTTAATTTCAAATTAATTATATTATTTATATTTGCATCGTTTTGCTTTGTTTTATAAATTTCTATGTTAATTAATGACAACATATGTAAGAGTTCTTTTTGACTTTTTGTGGCCGTTTAGATTGTGCGTTTTAGTTTCAGCGTTTCAGTTTCAGCGCATGAACAGTAAAATCACATGAATGTACTGTGTAGGAGACAAAAATCACTGATTATGCATTGTAGCAACACTGTTTATGCATTGTAGCAATACTGTTCACGCATTTAAAAATATTAAAAAAGGGTTCCATGATACTATTCACACATTTAAAAATTATTTTGCTATAGTGTTTTCAGCTTTCAATTTTCAGCAAAATAAATGTTATCCAAACAGACCATTTGTAGATAACCGACAAGATGAGCTCCAAACCGTGTCCTGGTGGCAATCCACTATGAAGAGTGGGCCACCAATTTTCACTTTTGCTTTAGAAAAATAGGCTTGCACAAAAATAAAAGGCATTCTCTAAAGGGTCCGGCTTGTGTCCAGTGGAAGTTTCCACTGGACACGTTGGATTGTGGACACGTGTCCAAATCCGGACGTGTCCAGTGGAAATTTCCACTAGACACAAGCCCCTCCCAAGCCTTTTGTTTTGGCTGAATATTTCCTAAAGCATTAATCCACCTGGCATTTTGGTTTCTTTCCTGAGAAGTTTGAAGGCTGAAGTAGTGAAAAGTTTTCTTCTTCCTTGTATAAGTATTTTTAGTTGAAATGTTGTCGCTGTGACTGAGCTTACTGCTAGTACGTATATCCATCTTTCAAAGTGGTTGGAGAATATGCAAGATTCTGAATAGACAAGGCTAAAGGTATGCTAAATATCAACTAATTTTGACAAAGTTATTCTACTTTCTTTAATCATGTTACTTAATTTCCTCTGGTGCCATGGCCCTGAATTAACTCGATCGTATGTTGTACTCCGCACTCATTTCATTTTATTTTTGTCTATACAGAAAAGGGAAGAAAAAAATACAGGTAAAACAAGAAAAGGGGACATTGAAGATCAAATAAAGTAATTATTGGAATTATATTCATCCAATTTATTTATTTTTTGACAGTAAAAAAAAGGTAGACATATTCAGCCATGTTAAAGATCAAAGGAAGTAAATGAAAAGTGACAGATCTAAGCCATCTCATTGCTCTTAGGAAAACGATAATAATATGCCTTCTCTAAGTTATTGCACTTGTCAATTTAATTTAATTCAAGAAGGTGCATCAAATTGTTTATTTATTCTCGTGAAACAATAAATTTTGATTATGCCTAGTTAGTGATATCCTATCCAGGTTGTTCAACCGATCACTTGGTCGATCGATGGTGGGTCTGTCCCAAGCAAACTCAACTATCTTGAATCAATGTAGGGTTTCCTCCTCTGAAATCCAACTTCAATTTTGACTCCAACTCCACCTTTGACCAAAATAGTGCCATTCTTCGCATATATGGTGAGATTTTTGTCAAATATGGTGAGATCATAGCCAGATGTTAGCCAGATTTAACGAGTCTCCATCAAATATGGCAGCTTTGCCACGATTAGTCCATGCCACCAAGTTTGAGACAATTTGAACGGATCCAATTGTCAGAACACCTAAGTTGTGGTAATTGATGACTCGTATACATGCGGTACCAATTGGATAAATCTAAATGTGCCATGAACGGGTCTATTGCTTGGTTGACCCTAAAACCAACTTCAATTGACCCATGGAGAGCCTTATGCATAATAAAGTCATACACTTATCTCTATATCATGGAGACTAGTTTGTGAAAAAAAAATTCCATGGAATCACATCCTAAGTATATAAGAATATAAGATTATCACATTTAGTTTTTTACTCATATTGGCAAAGCTTGGGTCTAGTGCATTGGATTACTAAACTCAAACCATGTCCTACTCATATGACGTTGGAATCTTTGACAAAAATATCTGTAAACCATTAAATTGACCAAAATAACCTTGTGACCACAAAACTGATCAAAATAACTCAATCTCCAAAATGAAAATAAATCCTCTTGAAATCTTTAAATGACACAAATACTCCAAAACTTCCAAACTAAACAAAATATCTATGAAATTTTCAAAATGATCAAAATTCTCCCCCTCAACTACCTAAAAAAACACGAAAATAAAACAAAATATCTACCAAATCTACAAAATAACAAAAACCCTCCCGAAATAACCAAATATTCATGAAGTCTCCAAATAGCCAAAATATCCCCTAGATACCAAAATCTCTAAAATATCCCCTAAGATCTCCAAAAATACGCCCACAAACCTTTAAAATTACCAAAATATCTTCAAACCTCCAAGATACCCCTAAAACCTCTAAAATGATAAAAATAACTCCGAGATACCCAAAATGCCTCTCCTCAAAAGCTACTGACGGGATTGACGAAGTTCATGGACGCACTGATGATTCCATCAACACGGACGATTCCATACTCAGGCTAGGTGAGTCGATCATACGCTTTACTGACGAACATATCCGGACCATTCAATGCAGGCAAAACGGTTCCAGAGACAACTGTACAGTCCGTTGAAAGGTAATAATGGCACACTAAAGGGCCTCAGGCGTTACGAAAAGAAGCATTAAAAACCTCCATAACTACCCAACGGCTAGAAGCCAGGAGAGGGTATATAAGCCTCCCACATTGCTGAAGAATAGGTACATACACACAGAAAACTCACTGAGACATTTTCTTAGTTCTTTCCAACTGCATTGTTCAAACATTCTTTTACTAACTTTGGCATCGGAGGCGTTGTGGCAGGCACCACACCGGTGTTCATCTCCAAGGGCTGGAAGATCGTCTCCGTCCGTCGAACAAGTACTGATGAGTTCACACTCATCAGTTTGGCGCCGTCTGTGGGGACGACACTTTTTCGTGGTCAAACTCGGAATAGTGATCCTATATCTTTGTTCTTACAGGATGGAGTCTAATCAGGATGCTGCAGCCCTAGCCCAACAAGTCCAAGCCCTCGCAGCCACAGTTGAAGAACTGACTAAGCAAAACCAAGAAATGAGATTGCGCCTTCAGCAAGAGGAAAATCGTTCGAAGGGAAATCCAGAAGATGAGGGAGACAGCAACAGAAGGAGTGACCATCGAAGGCCAAACACTCCCGTCGAGCAAAATTCAGATGTTCTTCGGGAGATGAGGAGGGAGATGGATGAATTACGAAATGCTATCAAAGAAAAAACAGAGCGGAGTGTGGATCGGATGGTCCGAGCGACAGACTCGCCATTTACAACAGAAGTCCTCGACTGCCCAGTACCGTCGAAATTCAGGCTACCACAGCTCGAACCCTTTGACGGACTGAAGGACCCTCAGGATCATCTAAACACCTTCAAGACGACCCTGGGACTTCAACAACCCCCAGATGAAATATTGTGTCGCTCCTTCCCAACTACACTCAGGGGAGCTGCCCGAGAATGGTTCACGAAGTTGCCAACATCGTCAATCGATACGTTCGAGCAGTTGTGCAGCTCCTTCCTGCATCACTTTATTGGAGGACAATGACCAAAGAGGACCGCAGACCACTTGCTTACCATCAGGCAGGGGGAAAAGGAAACCCTGAGGTCGTATGTAAAACGTTTCACGAGGGAAACACTGGAGGTTGACGAAGCCGACGATATGGTGCAGCTGACGACCTTTAAAGCAGGGCTGAGGTCCAGGGATCTCGTCAGTTCCCTCGCGAAGAACCCCTCGAAGACGATGGCTCAAATGCTCCTCAAGGCGCAGAAGTACATGAACGCTGAAGACGCATTGGCAGCTATTAATGACGCGGACAGAACAGGGGATAAAGGAAGAAGGGAAGACAATCGTAGAGGGTAGAAGAGGGATCGTCCAGATCGTCGAGTCAATGACGGAGTCAGACGAAAAGATGACAAAAATCCACGAACGGTAAAATTCACCCCTCTCGTTATGCCTGTTGACAAAATTTTGGCGCAGATTAAAGACGAGCACTATCTCAAGTGGCCACGACCATTACACTCGTCTCCCAACGTCCGCGACAAAAATAAATACTGCTGATTCCACAAAGATCACGGCCACTACACTGAAGATTGTAGGGATCTCAAAGAGCAGATAGAAGAATTGATACGGAGAGGGAAGTTGCAGAAATTCGTAAAGAAGGGGGAACACGACAAATTCCGGGATGAAAACAAAGGTCAACAGGGGTCCACCTCCAGAAGCGACGGCCGTCAACCACAACCTCCTCAAAACGTGGTCGGGGAGATACAGACGATAGCTGGGGGGCCTATCACCGGAGGTTCATTCAAGTCACTCAGGAAAGCACATCAACGACATGTGAATAGTGTCCATATGACACCCCCGACCAAGTACAGACGGACTGACCAGGATATGACCTTCAATGAGAACGACTCTAGAGGAATAAAACAGCCTCACAATGATCCGCTGGTCATAATGCTCACCATAGAAGGATTCAACACCAAAAGAGTCCTCGTGGACAACGGTAGCTCTGCCGATATCATTTACTTTTCCGCCTTCCAACAATTAAGGTTGGATCCCAATAGACTTTGTCCCTTCGATTCTCCACTCGTCAGTTTCAGCGACGACAAGGTGTACCCCAGGGGTATAGTGACGTTAACAGTAACGGTGGGAACGTATCCAAAACAGTTGACTCGTCAGATAGACTTTTTGGTAGTGGATTGTCCCTCGTCCTATAATGTTATCATCAGAAGGCCAGCCCTCAACAGATGGAAGGCGTCCACGTCCACCTACTGCTTGAAGGTGAAGTTTCCAATGGAAGAGGGTATTGGTGAAGTTAAAGGAGACCAAGTTCTAGCTCGAGAGTGCTATCAAGCTGTTTTAGCATCTAAGGAGAACCATGCGTGGGTAGTGGAAGAGAAAGAGGAAGAAAAGATGGAAGCACTAGAAGTAGTGGAGTTGATCGAGGGGGAAGGGACGAGAACAACCAGAATTGGGACAACATTAAGTCCTGAGATGCGAACGAGGCTCATCCAATTTCTTAGAGATAATTTGGACGTCTTTGCTTAGAGCTATGACGACATGCCAGGAATATCCCCGGAAGTCATCCAACACAGGTTAAACGTAGACCCAGAAAGGAAACCTGTCAAGCAGAGACGAAGGACATTCGCACCAGAAAGAGACCAGGCAATTGCTGACGAGGTGAGTAAACTCTTGGCCGCAAGTTTTGTGAGGGAGGTGTACTATCCAGATTGGCTGGCAAACGTCGTCCTAGTGAAGAAAGCCAACGGAAAATGGAGGATGTGCGTGGACTTCACGGACCTAAACAAGGCCTGCCCGAAGGACAGTTTCCCTCTTCCAAGAATAGACCAGCTAGTGGATTCCACGGCCGGGCACAAGCTGTTGACGTTCATGGACGCATTCTCCGGGTACAATCAGATAAAAATGGCCGACGGAGATCAGGATAAAACTGCCTTCATCACTAGTCAGGGGCTTTACTGTTACAAGGTCATGCCCTTTGGGCTTAAGAACGCAGGAGCGACGTATCAGAGGTTGGTGAACAAAATGTTCGTCAAACAAATAGGCAGGAATATGGAAGTGTACATCGACGACATGCTCGTCAAAGGCAAGGAAGAGCTCGGGCATCTAGACGACCTTAAGGAGACATTCGATACCCTCAAGCAATACCAAATGAAACTAAACGCTGGCAAGTGTGTTTTTGGTGTCGCCTCCGAAAAATTCCTAGGGTTCATGGTGTCCCAGAGAGGGATAGAAGCAAATCCCGAAAAGGTGCAAGCTATACTCAACATGGCATCACCCAAGACCGTCAAGGAAGTCCAGAAGCTCACAGGCCGGATTGCAGCTCTTAACAGATTCGTATCAAGAGCGACGGACAAATGCTTACCATTTTTTAAGACCCTTAAGCAAGCATTTGAGTGGACCGACGAGTGTGAAGCGGCCTTTCAAGAGCTCAAGCGTTACCTCAGCAACCCACCTCTTCTAAGCCCGTCCAAGGAAAGGGAAAATTTATACCTATACCTGGCGGTTTCGCCCACAGCCGTCAGTGCAGCCTTAATACGAGAAGAAGATAGGAAACAACTCCCAGTGTACTACGTCAGTCAAGCTTTCCAAGGAGCTGAATTCAGGTACCCAAGGATCGAGAAAATCACCTTTGCCTTGACAGTAGCCTCGCGCAAGCTCAGACAATACTTCCAGGCAAACCCGATCTTAGTAATGACGGACCAACCCATCAAGAAGTCTATGAACAAACCCGAGGCAGCCGGGAGGATGGTCCAATGGGCAATTGAACTCAGCCAATTCGATGTAGAATACCATCCCAGGACAGCCATCAAAGCACAAGCTCTGGCTGACTTCATCGCCGAGTTCACTCACCCAGAAGAACCAAACGTTGCAGGTATGGACGAGACATGGGTAATACAGACTGATGGATTATCAGCCCAAAAAAGGGAGGGAGTAGGGGTCGTCATAACCACTCCTGACGGGGAAATATTGAAGTATGGAGTCCAGCTATAATTTCCAGCCACCAACAATGAAGCTGAGTACGAAGGAATTCTGACGGGTTTAAGACTCGGAAGAGAGCTAGGGGCCAGCAACCTGCTAGTCCAGAACGACTCAAAGTTAATAATTGGGCAAATCAGAGGAGAATACGAGGCAAAGGAAGAAAGGATGCAGAAATACCTCAAGTTGACGTTTGACTCAAGAATTCGAGAAAGTGGAGTTCGTCCAGATTCCGAGGAGCCAGAATATGGCTGCAGACGAAGTATCAAAGATAGCCTCGTCGGAAGAGATGAAATCAGGGACGGAGTTAATGATGGAGATACAAAGGAACCCCAGTATTGAGGAAATTCCAACATTCGCAGTCGAAGGCACAAATAGCTGGATGACGCCCATCCTCTCCTTTCTCCAGGATGGTCACCTGCCCCAAAACACAGATGAAGCTAGGAAAATCAAGAAGAGATCTGCCAGATTCACTATTATCAATGATACTTTGTACAAAAGAGGATTCTCCATGCCCTACTTGAAGTGTGTTGACGAAGGAGAGGCCGAATACGTCTTGAGGGAGGTCCATGAAGGGATCTGTGGTGATCATGCAGGCCCAAAATCCTTGGTGAGAAAAATTATGCGAGCAGGTTACTTCTGGCCGACCATGCAGGACGACTCAGCGAGGTTCGTCAAGAGGTGTGACAAATGTCAAAGGTTCGGGAACATACAACGGCTCCCATCAGAAAAGCTGACGACGATAACATCCTCATGGCCCTTCGCACAATGGGGAATCGACATCGTTGGCCCACTACCTCAAGGCAAAGGTTAGGTAAAATTCTTACTAGTTGCTATTGATTATTTCACTAAATGGGTTGAGGCAGAGGCATTGGCAACCATCACCGAGGCCAAAATCCAGGGGTTCGTATGGAAGAACATAATTTGCAGGTTCGGGATCCCAAGGACGATCATATCGGACAACGGACGACAGTTCGATAGCCAAAGTTTCAAGGACTTCTGTTTAGGCTTGGGCATCAAGAACCAGTTCTCATCACCAGGCCACCCCCAGGCGAATGGACAGACGGAAGTAACGAACCGCACATTGCTGAAGATCATAAAGACCAAACTAGACGACGCGAAAGGGGCCTGGCCGGAAGAACTGCCCAACGTATTGTGGGCTTACAGAACCACGGCCAGAACCCCAATAGGAGAGACCCCCTTCCGACTTACCTACGGTACCGAAGCCGTCATCCCTGTCGAAGTGGGAATTTCCAACATCAGGAGAGAAGCGTTCAATGAAGAGGAAAATGACGACCTACTCCGAATTGACCTAGATTGTCTGGACGAAGTACGAGACAAAGCATTCAGCAAGATGACGAAATACCAGAGAAAGATGAAAGACTACTACAACAGAAGGGTGAAGCTCAGAAGACTCAACATCGGGGACCTAGTCCTGCGCAAAGTAACCCAGGCAACCAAAGATGCAACTCAAGGAAAGCTCGGCCCCACGTGGGAGGGGCCATACAAAGTCATTCACTACTCCAGACAAGGCAGCTACCACCTGGAGACCCTAGACGGACAAAGGCTCCCAAGACCGTGGAATATTGAACAATTGAAGAAATATCATCAGTAGATGTAATCAAAGGACGCAACCGTCATTCACGATTAATAAATGAATTATTCAGCCTATATTTGTGTATAATACATGCCTGGAGAAACAACGAAAAGCCAAAAAATGGCTAAGTAACAAGATTCCGCCTTGACGGATGTAAGTTACTGACGACTACAACGTCGCAAACGAAAAGCCAAAAAATGGCTAAGTAACAAGATTCCGCCTTGACGGATGTAAGTTACTGACGACTACAACGTCGCAAAAGAAAAGCCGAAAAATGGCTAAGTAACAAGATTCCGCCTAGACGGATGTAAGTTACTAACGAATACAATGTCACTAAAGGAAGGCCAAAAAATGGCTGAGTAACAGGATTCCGCCCAGACGGAGGTACGTTACTAACGATTATATTAGTAACAAGATTCCGCCTAGACGGATGTACGTTACTGACGATTACATGAGTAACAAAAAGGCTAAGTAATAATCGCATGTATTGACAAATGTAAAACACACATGCAAACCAGGTATGTCTCATGAAAACGAAAAACGCTCCAACAAACATATCACACATGCAATTAAAAGCATTCAACTTGCAAACACATCAAGATGCACGAAAAATAAATTAACAAAAAGAAATTACCCTTGTTTCTTTTGCCGACCCATAAACACTAGGTTCAAATATTGTTTTCCAAAAAAAAAAAAAAAAAAAAAAGAAAGAAAGAAAGATGTTCTTGAGTTAAATTTACAAAAGAGCCACCACGGGCAAACAAACAAAAGAAAATTTTCTTTAAGTAACAGGCTCAGGCGTCGGGGGCGTCAGCAACAGTGTCGTCATCAGCAGGGGCATCTCCTGGAACATCGTCAGTAGGGGTCACGGATGCAGCGGCTTCGTTAGAGGCCATCTCCTTGTCCACTTCCTCCAGATCCAGGTTTCCCATGTCGACGCCGGTTGGATGCTTGACTAGGTATCTCCGCAGAAGCTCAAAGCCTTTGAAGTACCAGCTGAAGAGCACAGTATTGTACTCTTCAGTGGTCTAAAAGGCCTCAACTGACCTTGCAGCAATGGTCTTCATCATCTCTTTAGAATTCTGGAGCTGCTCGTCCTTCTCCAGGTTCAGTTGGCGCTCCACTCTGAGGTCGTCACCTAAGACCTTGACCTTCTCCTTCAAAGTAGTGGCCTCGTCCATGGAGTCAATAAGGTTCTTCTTCAGCTGAGAATTCTCATTCTCCAGAGCTTGCACCTTTGACACGAGGGATGCAAGCTTAGCCTCTTGAGTAAGATACTCAAAAGCAATGTGCAAACTCTCTCCCAGTGCCTAAAAAAAAAAAAAAAAAAAGAAAAACACAAACTCTTCAGTAAAAAAAAAAAATTTGAAAGGGGTTGCTCGAGAAAAGCACATCACCTGGACTAACTTATGGACGTGGCCACTAGCGACCGTATTAAAGGGAACTCCAGAGAAGACCTTAAGGTCGTCGGCAGTCACTATAGTATGGGCCCGATCAACCGCCAACTTCTCGTCGCTCCATACCGACGAGCGCCCAGAGTCCTTTACCTCCTTCTCCTTCTCCTTCCCCGTCAGGCGTGGCCTCTTGGCAACGGGCGTGGGAAGCTCCTCCACTGAAGTAGACGGAGAAGCAGTCCTCGTCGTTTCGGTACCAGATAGAAGGGGAGTAACGGAAGACGGCGGAGTGGCCGAGAGACCCTTCCCTACTACGCGCACCGTCTTTTTGCCTATATTAGATAAGGGCTCGCTCTTCTTCGCCCTCATCTTGGCATACATGTCCTTGTTGAATTTCGACGTCATCTCTGCCAAAAGAAAAACGTTAGCCACGAAGGAAAGCATAAGGACAGGAAAGGTCAGTACTGACGAAGATATAACTTACTCTTTTTGCCTTCAATGTCTAGGTTCTTCAGAACAAAAGCAGAAGGCTCAGGCCCAATACAGAAGAACGCAAGAGTTCTGGGATTGACGAGGTCGTCCC
Source organism: Quercus cerris (assembly GCA_963669245.1). Lineage (NCBI taxonomy): Eukaryota > Viridiplantae > Streptophyta > Magnoliopsida > Fagales > Fagaceae > Quercus > Quercus cerris. The sequence goes on along the minus strand of OY770009.1, from coordinate 10,630,138 downwards.
AGTTCTCGATCGTCTACGCGTACTTAATGGCCTTTTGCACGCGCTCTCTGTACCTGCTCTTGAGCTTAGGTCGTCTCTTAACTATAAAAAAGAAAGAAAGACGATGTCAGCAGCCATAAACAGGAGTGTGACAAAACTCAAGAAACGAAGTAGAAATGTTGACGCACCTAAAGTCGGGGTTTCCTACCGACGACGTAACACCGGGAGATCACCCCAAACCTCCCCCGAAGGCGTCTCAAAATCGTCCCCAGATACATAGAAGAATCTGGATTTCCAATACCTGAATGACGAAGGTAATTTCTTGACGATCCTAGTCCCTCTCTCCCAAGGCACTAGTTCATAATACCCATACTCCTTCGACACCTTCAAACGGTACAAATACACTAGTTCGTCTACCCTAATCATATCCCCGTCGTTAGCTGCCAGCCATATCCCCATACAGCTGATTAGAATTCTCCAGGAGTTGGGCATGAGCTGCCCCAGAGCAATACCAAAATAATGCAACAACTCCATCAGGAAGGGATGGACGGGGAACCTCAACCCACAGATGAAGGCAGCCTCATAAAAGCAAACCTCACCGGGGAAGAAGTGACATGCCTGATCTTCCACACTGGGCAGACGAACCCTAACCCTATCAGGAAACTGAAATCTATCCCTAAATCTTGCCAGTGTGTCAGCATCTAACCCACACTCCTCACCCTGGGCATAAAAAGCCTTAACCTCTCGAGAGCCCGAAACGACTGTATCTTCATCCACCGGGCCGCCGTTGGACGACAATCCAGTCTCAAGCTCACTCGACCTAACCTCCGACATATCTACTCGCACCCCAACCTCGTCCCTAAACCAATTCAAAGACTGACGAAGCAGAGGCACCAGATCAGCCAAAGCAACACTTAAGCAATTACCCTCAAAAACAAAATCCTCAATGTTCGAGGGAACCCCCAAAAATCCACCTAGCCAAGCAAAAAGAAACGAAATTGAGGGACAAGCTACCCTAACCTCTAAGCTACTAAGCATGAAAAACCCAGAAAACACAACAGCGAACTAAACCCCCATAAAAAAAAAAAAACAACAACAAAACAAAAAGAAGAAGAATAGAATCAGAGCCAAGGCAGTAACAAAACAGGGAAGCAAAACACTGGAAAATAAACATACCTTGAGGAAGCAATTAGAAGAAGAAGCACCACCAAAAGAGGAGGAACCACCACACCGGTTGCTAGTTCGCAGAAAGAGGGCAGAAAGAGTTCGCCGGAGAAGAAGCTCAGAGCAAATGATTAGAAAACTTTTTGAAAAAAGAGAAAATGTGAGCAAAGGAAGATTTTAGACTGAGGCCTTGGAAAATTGAAAAATCAGCGGGAAGCCCAATAGTCCCACCAAATCAGAGCATTAACTGCACCTACTAGCACGTGCCACGTGTGCCACGATTTGCGAAGCGCCGCCACTTTGCATTTACTGCGGATCGAAATCCCAAACGACACCCAGACTCTTCGCATTCTATGATCGTCATTTCAATGACGAACACAGAATCGGGGGGCAACTGACGGGACTGACGAAGTTCATGGACGCACTGACGAGTCCATCAACACGGACAATTCCATACTCAGGCTAGGTGAGTCGATCATACGCTTTACTGACGAACATATCCGGACCATTCAATGCAGGCAAAACGGTTCCAGAGACAACTGTACAGTCCGTTGAAAGGTAATAATGGCACACTAAAGGGCTTCAGGCGTTACGAAAAGGAGCATTAAAAACCTCCATAACTACCCAACGGCTAGAAGCCAGGAGAGGGTATATAAGCCTCCCACATTGCTGAAGAACAGGTACATACACACAGAAAACTCACTGAGACATTTTCTTAGTTCTTTCCAACTGCATTATTCAAACATTCTTTTACTAACTTTGGCATCGGAGGCGTTGTGACAGGCACCACACCGGTGTTCATCTCCAAGGGCTGGAAGATCGTCTCCGTCCGTCGAACAAGTACTGACGAGTTCACACTCATCAGCTACAAAATGCCAACAATACCCCTAAAATTTTTTAAATAACCAAATTATATATATACACCTTATACAAAAACAGCAAATGCTATAAACATTTATAAATTATTTTTATTCTCTAACAATATATGATATATGTACAAGATACATTTTAGATCTATAAACTGCCATGTGTGAAGCTTATAAAAACCAAAAAAATAAAAACTTCCATGTGAGGTCAAAGATTCCAACTTCTTAAAGCCCTTCATTTAGTTTTTTAGGATTCTTTACTTCATAAAAAATGTATTACGGTGAAGGTGATGGTGCATTTGGAACTATTGATAACTTGGATTCTCTCAACACAACATATATATACACACACACACACATATACACATACACACACGCTAGCCTCATCACATGCACTTAGCACGTGCGATGAGCTTTTTTTTTTTGGTCTAGTGTCATAATTTTCCCTTTTAAAAAAAAAAATTAGATAAATTTGTTTTAAAGACATGGATTCGTAGGAGAGTGTCCTATTTTATAGGCATTTTAAGTGGAGTTGGAGATATATTTTTACCGGATTGTTCTCAAGTTTTTTTTTTCCTGTTAAACATAAGGTTTAGGGGTATTTTTGAACCACATAAAAGTTCAGTTCAAAGAGGAAAATCCTCTTATAGATAGTATAGATTCAACTTCTATGATGGGTTCCCTGTTTGAGTTTCAACATTTTGCGTACTAAAATAACAAGATTCCCAATATGGGTTTCAACATTTATTCTATTAACAATAAGATTCTCTGTTTGGGTTTCAACATTTTACGTATTAAAATAACCGGATTTACAATGTTGAAGCCCTTCATTTATTTTACTATTAATAACAAGATTCTCTATTTAAGGTGTAATATTTTGCGTACTAAAATACCCTCACACAAATTCTTAAACTCTCTAAAATAACCCTTATCTTTTAGTTAAATAATTTTAAATTAAAAAACACAATTTTTTTTTTTTGAGAATCTAATTAAAAAACACAAATTGGTTAAAAGAGTAATTTAGTGTTCCTAAATTTTAGGCTTTTTTTTCTTTATTTTCTCCATTCAACCTAAAACTTAGGACACTATCTCTATCTCATTAAATTAAAAAACTGAAAACCAAAAAAACAAATAAATAAAAAAGAGTATTAATGCACATGCAAAACACATGTGACAAGTCTAGTGTGTGCGCGCGCGCGCGCGTGTGTGTTTTTGAGTGCTCAAAGGCTCTTTTAATTTTTAGGATAAAGGTGAATTATTATAATTTGAAAATATTTTTATTTTTTATTTTTTATTTTTCAATCAAATAAAAATGATAAACTTTAGAAATAAAAAAAATAAGATGAACATAAATAGAAAGAAAACTAAATTTTAGGAGTTCTCTTTTTATATATATATATATATATAACCGAAACCTCTGCTAGCCCCACAATTTTCTACGTCATTTTTTTTTTTTTTTTAATTCTTCTAAACATTTTATTATATTAAAATTTATCAACTCCCCAGCCTTCACGTCACCTTTTTTTTTTTTTTTTTTTTTTTTTTTTTTTTTTTTTTTTTCTCTTTTTTAATTCTTTTTAACGTTTTATTATCAATTTAGAACCCTAAAATACAACTATACAACTACCTATTCAGCCTTCACATCAAAGTCAAAGCGCTAAACCCCAAATCTCTCTGTTTTCTAATATACGCTGGCAGCCCAAAACCCATATCCTCCTGCCGCTGCCACCACCGTGGATCCCCGCTATTGCATCGATTTCTCTTTGCCTCTCAATCGTCGGTCAATCCATCCTATCATATTCTATGTTGGCAAATTATTTTGAGGTAATTAAAACATGTTTTTTACTCTCTTTAATTTCTATATATTGCTCTCTCTCTATCTGCTTCAATTGTTTATGGAATTTTGTTAGTTTGTGGCTGTGGGTTGCTCTGGATTTAAGTTTTTTTTTTTTTTTTTTTCATGGAATTTTGTTGGTTTGTGGTTGTGGGTTGCTTTGGATTTAAGTTTTTTTTTTTTTTTTTTTTCTTTGAAGATTTCCATGTTTTCTTCTTCTTCCTTTGTTGTCAAATCTGTGGCAAAGAAGAATCATGAAATTTTTGTTATTAGATTTTCTTTTTCCCTTTTTTTTATGCAATTTTTATTGGATTTTTGGTTTCTTGTGATTCTTCTATATGGTTTTAATTCTGGGTTTGTTTTAGTTGATATATAGTGTTTTTCTCATCTTCATTTTACATTGGTTTGGATTTTCTTTTTCCCTTTTTTTGGTTATGCAATTTTTATTGGATTTTTGGCTTCGTGGATTCTTCTATTTGATTTCAATTCTTCCTGGGATTCTTCTATTTGATTTACAATAACCATAAACATCTTATCAATTATAACATCACCGTATAATATTATTCTAAACCATTCTCAATCAATTTAAATTTATTTGATAATTTACAAAATTGCTGAATGATAAGATATACTTTTATATATTGCTAAAAGTATAATCAAACTTAGCTAATCAGAGTTGTTAGATTGCTGAATAAATTATATTAATTACTTGAAATTCATACAAATCAGATTGCTCGCTGCTCATTTTTTCTTTGTCGCGTGCCGTCGTCTGCTTCTTCAATCGCTGATGTTTATCAACGCCACAACCAAGGTTTGATACTTTCCTCTACCTTTTTATTTTTATTTTGTTCATCTCTGCCCATTCACTGGGGTTTCTCATTTTTGTATTGCTGTTTGTCTCTAAGTTATGGACTTCTTTCATTGTAATTTTGGATGGTTCTTGCTTCATTTTGAATGAAATTTCTTGAATTTGCTGCAAACCTTGATAGGTATTGCTTAATGAAAAGTTATATGTCTCATATATGTCTCCATGGTCATTACTCTTGCACATGGAGGGTTAAGTCCATATGACTTCAACTTTTTTTTTTTTAATCTATGATATTTAGTTATTTATTTTGTTCTGATGAATTATTGTGCTTTCAGGTTTCTCAGAAATCACTCACAAGGCAACAGAATTCATCCTTCGGCTCTAGGGATTCCATTTCCTACACACTCTTAGATGCCACAGTCAGCATTCTTAAATCCAATTGGCAAAGCAGGATTTAAATCAGTAGAGAAGCTCTTAGTGGCTTACAAACCTTGAAAGAGGAAGTTTGCATCGTTTGGTGGCAATGCTTTGGGAGATAAATGAGAAAAAAAAAGGTTTGTTTATGGTTTTTCATTGTTTAAAGTTTAGACCCATTAAAACTTATTGCTTAGTGTGTTCATGTATTTTGATTGTAAATATGAAAGGAAGGTAATGTCCTTATATAAAGCTAATGATCTATAAAGTCCAAATGTCTTATGTATATCTGAATAAGCAGTTCACAGATTTTCAAATCTGGATGGTTTTATATTTTATTTTTGTCCCGCTGCAGGACTCTGACTTGGTGGTTCAATTTTGCAAAGATGTGGAGAGTAGATCACAAAAGGTAGTCTTTTAAAATACTCTATTCTTATGTTTCCATTTTGTAAATTTTATTTTTTATGTTATAATATAATTTTTATTCACTTAATGCAAATACTTATGATCTATTTTTATTAAATATTTTCGTTAATAGATTTAAATCATTCAATTTCTCTGTAGAGATGAAGTGAAATTCTGGGATTTCGAATATTTGCTCAAGGATTTTCTGTTTTTGTTTTGTTTGCCCAACGCTAAACTTTATGACTCAATGAAAGACACTGTTTCACCGTATAGAAATAAAAAGAAACCGAAACATTTAGTCACAAAATAGGCAAATGAGTGTAGGTAACTATAAAGAAACAGACAAAAGAGATTGAGAGAGGAATCATAGGAGTGTTAGACCATCATCCACCGGCAAGCCAGTCACTCACCAACATCATACTACCTAAATTGCTATTGATATTCATTTCTTTATTCATACCAATGTGCTTATTGACTTAAGCAGTTAGTGGAATTAAACGAAATTTAGGACTTTCTTTTAACTTTGAGAATTATAGGCTTTGAGATGGTTTAATTATTTTTTAGTGTTAATCTCTATTTGGATACAACAAAAGTGCTGAAATAGAAAAAAAGATGTTTGATCACTGTGAAAATGCTGCAACTTTATTTCAATAATTGTATTTGGAAGAAATTAGTAAAGCAATACATTCAAAATTTTCCCGTGCATCGCACGGGTTAGCGACTAGTTTTTTATATTGAAGTGTTTCACTTTTATTTGGATGAAAAAAAGAATAAAAATGCTAAATTTTAGGGAATAAAAGATGAACATGAACGAAAAAAAAAATCATAAATTTTAGGAGTTTTCTTTTTGAATTCAAAATGAAATTTGTTATTTGACATTTATAACCCTATTTTTAAGAGAAGTTACCATTCATTAATGAATGTATTTTTGAATTACATAAAAGTCCAGTTTAAAAAGGAAAATCCTTTATCTCAAAAAAAAAAAAAGGGGGAGGGGGGGGGGGGGGAATTCTCTTATATATAATATTAGATATATTCAACTTCTACAATGAAGAATGGATAATTTGAGGCATTAATTGTTCTATTGGAGCATTAAATATCTTCTCTTTATTTACAAGACTACAACTCTTATCTTGCACTGCTAAGCAAGGTCATTTTAATCCAAAAGGGTAAAACCATTTTGTCACCAAAAGCAAAATATGAAGGAAATGGGGCGTGTTGGTCCCTAATTGAAAACTATTTACACCGAATGTTTTGACACCAACGATGAAATCATGTTCTAATCCTGGTTTAGATCCACCATGTTTTGCTACACATATATAAAACTATAAAAGCAATAAATAGGCATCAAAACATATTTTTCCCGTTGATGCCTGATGGTCTATATATATTTATAGACCTCTTAACTTTAGGGCTCTGCTTGTGGATGTAGTTGCCTTCTGTATATTTGCACATTGGCATTATCATTTTTCCTTGGTATATACAGTATAGCCTAGAGTAGAAAATAAAGGGAAATTACACCAGTCTTTATAAAAAAAATTTTGACATTAATCTCAAAATTTTAGGAAATGAGAGTCTCACCCCTCAACTCTGATAAGTATTATTAACATATTTGATCAAAATCTGTGATTCGTCTTTGACTTATCCTATTTTTTCTTTGTTAATTAATAATGTTTTTAATTTGTCTTTGACTTATTGACGAAATAATTATTCATCCCTAGGTTACTTGATTTTTCCAAAAAATTAGAAAGGGTTGAGTAAAATAGGATAGTCCAAGGGTGAAAAAGAGATTTTACAATATACGTTATATTTATTATAGAGCTCAAGGAGATAATTTGAGGATCAATGTTTCTTTATACCTCAAGAGAGGGAGAAATTTGCCATTTAGAATTATTTTAGCAACTATTTTGTTAGTTGGCATGTTTTTTAAACATTTTAGCAAACTAGCATCTCAAGCCTTAGGTGCTCAAGTTCCTTGAAGGAAGTCGAGTCTTTAAGACTCGAGTTCTAAGTGTGGAAAAAATGAGGTGAACATAAAAATCCATGTGTACTGCTTTCTTCTTCCTCCAACTTTCTTCTTCCATCTTTCTTCTTTCTCCAGATCTCTTCTTCTCCTTCTTCAATCTGCTTTCTTCTTTCTCCAGATCTTCTTCTTCTCCTTTCTCAAACATCCAAACCCATTTCTCAAACACCCAAACCCAAAAATTAGAGAAATACTCATTTCTCTAGACCCAAATCAAAACATAACCCCATGGTACGGAGCAATGGACCTCTTTTTTGAGGTTTTGATCTTAGCACTAGAGCGGCGGCAAGCAACGTTGATGTATGTAGCTTGGGTTTGTTTTTGGTCCGACTCTCTCTCTCTCTCTCTCTCTCTCTCTCTCTCTCTCTCTCTCTCTCTCTCTCTCTCTCTCTCTCTCTCTCTCACAGCTTGGGCTTGTATTTGGTTTTACAGTTTAGGATGAAATGTAGTGTTGTGCTTTAGGGAACTCAAGTTCACATGGAACTTGAACCTTAAAGGCTCAAGTTTGATAAGCAATCTCAAGTTCCACAAACTAGAGATTCTAGTTTACAAATATGTTTCATAAACATGCTAACTAACGAAATTATTCCAAAAATCATGTTAAATAGCAAAAAAAATCCTCTAGAGAGATTGATGAAATTTTCTTAAGAGGGATTTTTTGTTGAAGAGCAGTGGTGACGCCACATTGAACTCAGGGTGTTCCACCCTGAACTGGAAAAAAAAATTATATATAATAATTAAATTTTTTAAATTTGTTTACCCTTTAAAAAAAATTAGGAACACTCTTAATCAAAATTAGGAACACTCTCAGATAAAAAAAAAAATTATTTGTTCTACTTTTCAAGCAAAAAAAAAAAAAAAAAAAACCCAGCCCATTCTTTGGCCCATAAACAATTTTGAAAAAAAAAAAAAAAAAAAAACTCAAATCCCTTATAAATTAGGACCTCCAAAATCCAAATAAATACACAAAAACACATCCCAAACTTCCTAACCTCAAAGATCCACACTTCAAGAGGCTCATTGCCATTTGTATAAAATAAAAAATAAAAAAATTGCTTTTACGCCGTCAGTTGCAACCAAGCAAGTGGCCATGACAGCCACCAACAAATTAGCCCCACTCAACATTTACGCCACCTCCACAGCTCTGCCTCCGTTGCAATCCTTGGTTTGGTATGAGTTTCTCACTCTCTGTATCTATGTTCTGTTGTCTGCATCTCTAAAGTAGAGTAGTTTTTTTTCACTTTTTTGGACTTAACACACTACAAGTCTACAATTCAATAAATATTTGTACTTTAAGTTTGAAAAGGCAAGACACCACCACCGATGACACTTCATTGCACAACACAACAACACTTAATGGTTTCCAGCTAAGCAACAATCTAATTCAAACCAAAAATTAAATAATAAAAAATCTAAAGCAACCACAGATTGTTTCGTACGGCAGCCTAGTTAACACTTAAATTAAATTTATTATTTAATTTGATAAAAGTAAAATTTTAAATTATTTGTTTAATTAATAGTAGTGGCTTGGATAATTAAATTAAATTATTGTTTTTAGACTTGTAAGCTTCATAACAAGACGGACAATGAGTTTTTGAGTAAGTGATTTCTATAGAATTTAGTTCAAAATCAATTATAAATGATTTTAATGCCATGAAAGATGACACATCTTTATTAAGTTATAGTTAATTTGTCAAATAAAGAATGTTTTCGATCATTATTTTTGTTAATACTTAAGAATTTTATTGTGTTTACCTTGCCCCTCTTGGAATAAATTCCTGGCTCTACCATTGTCTAGTCTTGTGATTGGGGCCGTGGGGCATTAGGGCTTGTCTGTTGAATTAGGGGGTGGATGGGGCATGGGGCCGGGGTAGTGCAAATGTGCTGTGTGATAGTGCTTGTGCAAGTGTGCAACTAATAATTAATAAATATGGTTGTGTGCTATGTGTTAGTTGATTAGTTCAACTAATGATCATAAAATATGTAATAAATCACTCTTTTTTATACTTGGATTTAAGCTATATTGCCTATATATTTTATATATTTTTGTGCTGTACAATTTGTTGGCTTTTCTTTTTTTTGTTAAGTAATAGTGTGATATTCCAAGTATCAAACAACCATAGTAATTAGTTGAACTAATTAATTTTGTTTGTTTGGAATATTAATTAACCAATAATTAATTGGGAAAGCAACTAATAAATAATAATTAATAATTTAATTAACCAATACATTATATTAGACAAACAAATTAAATTATGTTAGGCTAAACAACAATTAATAATTTTGCTATAAAAAAAAAACAATTAATAATTTTATAATTAATGAAACAACAATATAACAAATTATAGTTTATAAAAGACAAACAAATGAATGAAACAACTAAACAACAATACATTTAGGAAAAATTCCTGAAACCGCCACTGGAAAAAATTATGCTTCATTGAGGAACACTCTGGAAAAAATTCCTGGAGTTGAAGAGTAGCATTTATTATTGTTACGTTTCCGTTAAACCACATCAGCAGCCACATCATTCACTTATTTTCTACCTCTTCTTTTCTCTTTTTAAACTTTTCTTCTCCCTATTCAAAAAAAAAAAAGCCTATCTTCTCCATTTTAGTCCACACCTACTATTACACTTCCTTCAATCTTTCATCTCCATCTTTGTCTCTTTATCTCTCAACTACTTTCTACTTTACCATTACACTTCATCATATTCTCTTTCTTATATTTTAACACTTCTTCTCCCCATTTTATTTTTCATAAATTTGATTCATATTTTTCCCACACAAAACTGAGAGTACTCTCTCTCTCTTAGTGGATTTTTGTTCTTTCTTTTAACTCTAATTAGGTTTGATAGTTTTTTATTTTTATTTTATAAATATGTGTTTTGGTATTGTGTTTTTTCTTAATTTTCCATCTCAAAATCTTTTTTCCCCGTTTTATAGTTTTGGTTGCATTTTAGTTTGGGTCCATACTTAGTTTTTTTTTTGGAAATAAAAAATTGACTTTATATCAGAACACAATCTACATGGCTATGAAATTGAATATGCCTACCAATTGTTTGAGTAATAAATTATTGCGAAGTCTATCTTTTATTTCTTTGGTTTCATTTTAATTTTGGTTAAAATAATGCTGTAATTTTGTGATGAGTTTTGACTATTATGATAATCTCCTCATTCCTTAAGAAATGATAAATTTGAAAACTATAAAATTTAGTTGTATATTAGGCAAATATAATACACTACAATAGAAGTGAGAATAATACGGTTCACCTTAAAAAACATTTAACCAAACAAACAAAAAATAATAGAATGATATATTTGTAAAGATAGAAAATACTTCTAGAAATCTTTTTTTCTTTTTTTAAATAAACAATAATTGAAGTAACTGTTAATTTAATATATTATACCCCATTAAATAACATTTATATACTGCGGCTAGTTTTTTTTTTTTTTTTTTTTGGAGGAAAAAGACAGTGGAGCTTGATTAATTAAAACTGGCTAGTTGCAATTAAATTAAGGAAACTTTTTTTTTTTGAGAGATAAAATAAGAAAACTAATTGAGCTTGTGTTGTATCATTTATGCCTTACCACTGGTGCACTCCGCTTATTGAGGAAAGTAGTGTCCATGTAAAGAGAGGCATTATAGACTTATAGTAATAATCTTTTCATTCTTACGTTACATTTGAGTAATCTTGATACCAATTGCTAAAGTTGATGATTCAATTCCTTTTATATATATAAAATCCAAAAAAATAAAAAACGGAAGAAAGAATCTCTTACCAACTTATTTCATCTTGACAGGTGAATAGCAAGGAGATGTAAGCAAGTGCAATTAATTCCTCAATTTACTTTATTGCGGAGTTGGTGGCAATCGTTTCCTTGTCACTTATACCCACTAGTGTGCCAACGAGGTATACCTTGAATTTTGAAATTTTCACTTTATCTTTAATCTTGTTCCTTGTTTAAGAAGTTTAACAGTCTTTTATTTTCAGATAGGATGGACATATTGACGCGATGCATGGGCTCCATTGCAGCTGAAGTTGTAAAATGCGCAAAGCCCGTCATACGTCATGTTGGTTATTTGTTCCGTTTCAAGAAAATAGTTGATGATCTCACCAAAGCAACAAAAGACCTGCAGTTAGTGCAACAAAAGGTGGAAGAGGCTATCAAGCTAGCTAAAATGAACACCGAGGTTGTTGAGAAGGATGTAGAAGGGTGGTTGACAGATGTGGATCAGCTCATGAAAGAAGTACAGGATTTGGAAAATGAAGTACAAGGAAACTTGAGGTTCTGTAACGACTGGTGTCCTGATTGGATTCGGCAATACAAGTTATGTAAGGAAGCCATACAGAAGACAAACGTTGTTCAAGAGCTTCAAAAAAAGGGCAACTTTTCCAAAGTGGCCCATCGTGCTCCGACTCCTGGCATAGAGATCTTTTCATCTAGTGATTTCGAGGTGTTTGAATCTAGAAAATTGGCTTTCCAACAAATTATGGAGGCATTGCATGATGATAACAATAAAAGGATTGGACTGCATGGAATAGGGGGGGTTGGTAAAACAACCCTGGTGAAGGAATTATACAAGAAAGTCAAAGAATTGAATATTTTCAAAGACATTGTGATGATTGTTGTGTCCCAGACTCCGGACGTTAGAAGAATTCAAGGTGAAATTGCAGATTGTTTACAATTGAAACTTGAAGAGGAGAGTGATACTGCAAGAGCGAATAGAATATGCTTAAGAATAAAGAATGTAGAGAAGATCCTCATAATCCTTGATGATGTTTGGAAAGATGTCAACTTAGAAGCTATTGGAATTCCATCTTGTGATGATCACAGGGGTTGCAAGATGCTTTTGACTACACGAAGTGTACATGTATGCAATTTAATGCGTTGTCAAAGGAAAATTCCATTAAATTTCTTAGTGGAGGAAGAATCACTGGCTTTGATGAAAAAAATTGCTATAGTTGATGATTGCGCAGTCTTGAATGATGTGGTACTAAAAGTTGTTAAAGAATGCAAAGGTTTGCCTATAGCAATCATTACAGTAGGAAAGGCTCTTATAGGAAAATCTCTTGATGATTGGAATGCGGCAATGCATCAACTAAGAAAGTCTAGACTTGTTGATATTGAAGGTGTTGATGAAGAAAAAAATGCTTATGCATGTCTTAAGTGGAGTTATGATCAATTAAAATGCAAAACCAAGTTATGCTTTTTATTGTGTTCTTTACTTCCAGAAGATTATAATATTCCTATTGAGGAATTGACTAGATATGCCATGGGACTAGAGGAAGATGAAGATTTTCAATCACTTGATGAAGCAAGGAGCCAAGTGCATGCAGCAATCAATAGCCTCAAAGATTCTTCTTTACTACTAAAAGGTTCTAAAAAAGAATTTGTGAAGATGCATGACATGGTTCGTGATGTTGGCTTATGGATAACATCAAAAGGGAAAAATGAATTCGAGCTAAGAGCCTGCACTCGTTTAGAGAGAAACACAAACTTAGAAAGAGCCACAGCAATCTCATTGATTGATTACAACACCGAACAACTTCCCGACAACTTGGTATGTCCAAGACTCAACATTTTGTTATTGGGTAGAATTCGAAGTTCCAAAGAAATCTCTAACGCATTGTTTGAAGGGATGAATTGTCTCAAGGTTTTAACACTACATGGCAAAATCTTATCATCACAATCACTCGAATTACTGACAAACCTTCGAACCTTATATTTGGAAGGTTGCAATTTCAGTGATGACCTCTCTTCATTGGGAAAGCTAAAGAGACTTGAGACTTTAAGCTTTAACGGATGTAGAATGGTTGCATTGCCAAGTGAATTAGGGGAAATGGCAAGTTTAAAAATGCTAGATTTGACCAATTGTTATCGACTGAAATGGATTCCACCAAATGTGATACAAAGTTTATCCAAATTAGAAGAACTAATCATTGAAAGGAGCTTCAATAATTGGGATGTTGAAGGGCCAACCTCAAAAAAAAGCAATGGGAGCTTCAAGAATTGGAATGTTGGAAGGATAACCTCAAAAAAAGGCAATGCTAAGTTATCAGAGCTGAACTTTTTACCCAGATTGGTTATTCTCTCTATAGAGTTGAACTCGGAGCATTTACCCAAAGGCTTTGTTTTCCCGGACTTGCAAAGATATTGCATATCAATTGACGGCCAGCAACTGAATCCTTTTTCAATAGAAGAAAGAGGATTAGGTTTATTTTTCCAAGAAAGAAATACCAATTTTAGATGTATTAACTCAAGTATCTTAGAAATCAAAAATTGGGATGCCTCCTCAATTAACGCATTTAAGTTGTTGTTTCATACCGTTAAATATCTTAGGATTCAGCGTTGTGACACGAAATGCATCGTTGATACAACTGGAGGAAATGATCAGTATGTATCCTTCAGTAATTTGGTCGAACTACGTCTATGGAAAATGAGACGTCTACGGAAAATATGTGAGGGGCCCAACCAGTATGTATCCTTCAGCAATCTCACAGTTTTAGTTGCACATGGATGCCCGAGATTGATCAGTCTCTTCTCGCCGTCCCTTGCTCAAAGTCTAAAAAAGCTGAAACGACTCTCTCTTGACAGATGCGATGAAATGAAACAAATAATTTCAGAGGGAATGATATTGGAGAGTCACCGTCAACCAATATGTCTCTCAAAATTAGAGACTCTTGTGGTAGAGAAATGCGGAAAACTGGAATATATCTTTCCTATCTCAGTTGCTCGAGGTCTTCAGCAACTAGAAAGGCTAAACTTGCGAGATCTTCCTCGATTAAAGAAAGTATTCGGTCAGGAAAGAGAAGGAGAAGTTGGGGATTGCGAAATAGAGAGTCACCATCAACCTACAGGCTTCCCAAAATTAACGACTATTGAGGTAGTGAATTGCGAAAATCTGGAATGTCTATCAATTGCTCGAGATCTTCCCCAACTAGAAAGTCTATCATTACAAGATCTTCCTCAATTAAAGCAAGTATTCGGCCAGAACAGAGAAGGAGAAGTTGGGGATGGGAACAACAATGTGCAATTAGAGAGTCACCATCAACGGACAGGCTTCCCAAAATTAAAGACTATTGAGGTAGTGAATTGCGAAAATCTAGAATGTCTATCAATTGCTCGAGATCTTCCCCAACTAGAAAAACTATCATTAGAAGATCTTCCTCAATTAAAGCAAGTATTTGGCCATGAAAAAGGAGGAGATGATGGGGATGGAAACAACAGCGTGCTATCTAAGTTGAGAAACTTAAGATTATGGAACTTACCAGAGTTTGTCAGTTTTGGCGGAGGAAATAGTTCTTCAGTTTGGCCATCATTGGAGAGCCTATACATGGTGAACTGTCCCAAAGTGAAGTTGTCATTTTTTGCTAATGTGGAAGCGAATGTGCCAGCTTTGCAAAAGGTAATTTCCTAATTCTATTTATTCTACTCTTTCTTGGGTTTTGCACTTTTTTTTTTTTTGGGACAAAAACTAGTGCACCGGTGTTTGAATTCCATTTTTGTTTGATGATCATGAGGTGAAAATAGTAAACAAACCAAAATAAATAAATCGGAATACTAAAAGATTTTCAAGTAGTGTACTGTTGTTGTACTGTTGCTTAGGACTTAGGAGTTAGGATTAGCACGTATTGAAATGAAAATAAAAAAAGAAACTTGTTACGCTTTTAAGTTTTAATTAAAGCGATGTCCCATACTCACATGTAATAATAATAATAATAATAATAATAACATTTGTCATGGGCATCACAAATTTAGATTTTTCCACTAACAATCCACTTGTTTTAAGGAAAAATCTTATGTAAATATAGTTTTTTTCCCCTTCATATTTTCATATGCTTGGTAATATTAAAAAAGAATTATTTTCATAAATTATTTTAATGTCATTACCAAATATAGGAAAATTGTAAATCCAACCCACGTGACTAGCCCAAAGGATTCGCTTGCCATCCAAGATTAAGGATTCCTATCTCTGATAGTAATAGGAGTAGAAAAAGTCAAACATATATAAATGGACAAAGTTTAGCTACAAAATTAGCTATAGTCTAAGGCTACAACCTTACTCAATAAAATAAACATTACTGCATACTTTGAAAATCTAACTGTTATATTGCATATTCTTTACACTCTTAATACGCATGTCAAATTTTGTGTCAATTGAATATTATTTACTGTATGATCTATAAGCTTATATTTTATACATAATTTTAAACTACAAAAATTTGCAATTTAAACAATTTATTGATAACATAGCTATTGATCTTTAATTTTTTAGAAATTTTGCAAATATGGAGAATATAAAAAGAAGATGTCATCTAATGGTGAATTTGTAAAAATTCATCTTCAATAAAAAAATACTGAATAAAGTTATAGCCTAAGGCTGCAATCAATTTTGTAGGTAAATTTTGTCCTATATAAATTATAAAAAGCAGCGTGCAGGGTTTTTTCTAATGATAGGGATAGAGAGAAACAAGTAGAGAGGGGCAGCTACATAAAGAGAAAAGTGAAGTGTGTTGCATGGAGTGAAGGAAAAAAAAAAAAAAACCAAGCGTGTGTTGCATTGAGTGCAGTGACAAAAAATTGTTTGCGTGAGAGTAAAGAAGGCAAGGAGATTTTCTTTAATCCTGAAACATATACACAAAAGAAACTTAGTTTGGGTTTTCTCTAATATTAAATTGTTTTGGGTACTACAATCAAAAGTAGTTTTGTGACTAAAGATTTCAAGTGAGTTTATATTATTCTTAGAGAGGTATTATTATATTTGGTGTGGATCTCAAGTTAGGCATAAACTTGAGAGCATATTGTAATTGATTTGATGATATTGAAGAGGTAGGCACATTGTCGAATCACGTAAATCTTATCTTGTCTGATTGTTTCTTTTTGCTCATATTTTCTCTATTTTTCACACCTCACAGATCTAGGAATTGGGTTAAATTTCTAACAAAAATGATATAGTTTTTTTTTTTAAATGTTTTTTTGGAAAATAATTCATTTTCAAAAATGTTAATGTCGAAACAAACTTAGTGCTAGTGTCCACTTAGATGAATTTTCCCATGGCGATGATATTTTGTTCTTGATAAAATTTGTCCAGTGTATGAATTTCTTAGAAGAGTATTGAATATCTTTAGAGTGTAGAAAGTATTGCAAGTTTGTCAAGTATGTAGATTACATGAAGTTTGAAAATTATGAGAAATGTGAAGATCAGAGGCTATGAAGGTCAAAGGTTATGGCTACTTGACAAATTATTCTCGTTGTAATATAGGTGTTGTGTTATATGGTGTTATAGGTGTTAGTGTCCACTTAGATGACTTTTCCCATGACGATGATATTTAGTTCTTGATAAAATTTGTCCAGTGTAGGAATTTCTTAGAAGAGTATTGAATATCTTTAGAGTGTAGAAAGTATTGAATATCTTTAGAGTGTAGAAAGTATTGCGAGTTTGTCAAGTATGTAGATTACATGAAGTTTGAAAATTATGAGAAATGTGAAGATCAAAGGCTATGAAGGTCAAAGGTTATGGCTGGCTGCTTGACAAATTATTCTCGTTATATAATGTGGTGTAATATAAAAAAAAATAACAATTACTTCAAGTATTGTCTATTTAAAATAAAAAAGATTTCTACAAGTTTTTCTTTTCTTTTTAACTCAACAAATATATCATTCTTTTTATTTTTTGTGTATTTGATTAATATTTATTTTAGGTGAATTATATTCGTATAACTTATATTTGCTTAATATACAACTAAAATTTATAAGTTTCAAATTTATTATTCAAAATTTTCACCTCTTAAGGAATATGGAGACTATCATAATGATCAAAACTCATCACAAAATTACAATGTTATCTTAATCAAAATTAAAATTAAACCAAAGGAATAAAAGATAAACTTTATAATAATTTATTACTGAAACAATTGGTAGACATATTCAAATTTATAGCCATGTAGATTGTATTTTGATATAACTTCAATTTCCAATTTCCAAAAAAAAAAAAAAAAGTATAAATCCAAACCAAAATTTAACAAAAGCTATAAAAGAGAGATAGAAGACTTTGTGATGGGAAATTAAAAAATTACAATATCAAAACACATACTAAAAAAAAACATCAACCTTATATAGAGCTATAAGAAAGAAAAAAAATCCACAAAGAGAGAGAGAGAGAGAGAGAGAGAGAGAGAGAGAGAGAGAGAGAGTACTTATAGTTTTTGTGTGAAAAAATATGGGTTGAATGAGAGAAATGATATCAAACATATTATTTAATGTGGGACTTCAATCACATATATATACCCAACATTCTTGGATTCAAAAATGATATTCCACCAATTAGAGCATGCTTGGGTCTCATGAAGTTTCTTATTTTGCATAAATATGAACTTTTATTGGGAATGCCAATTCCACGAGATGTGAGAGAAATGATACGGGTCATGAGCCTTGATTTGTTAATAAAATATATGGCCATGAGATAAATCCATATTTTAGTCGTTTCGGAGTGTTTTAGAAAAAAGATAACTATTTTGTGTAATCATGACTTTTAAGACCCAGTTTATTATATAGGATTAATCTTATGTCTATATAAGGCCTGACTTAATCAAGAATCAGATATAAAATAAAAAAAATATTTCAATAATATAAATATAAATTATTAAAATAAATGGTAAAACTAAAAGATCAACAATTACTTCAAGTTACGTGACAAATGCACATTGTATACATCCAAGTTTTTAAAAAACCAAAAATTATACTAAATTGTAAAATAATTTAAAATTAAAATAAAATAAAAGCCTTTTAAATATCTTTAGACTTTTGATTATTGAGCTTAATCAGAATAAGATTCATTTTTTACAAAAACAAAAAATAAACAATAATAGAGTTTTACTTGAAGTAACCTATTGTTAATAATTGTAATGTACTTCTAATGATTCACATAGTAAAATTATGTTGTACAACTTGTAATACTTTCATTTTGCCACATAATTTCACATGTAAGGATTTTTTGTGTGTGTATAAATAGGTTTAGTCACAACTTATGTGAATTCCTTTTGCTTTTAATTAATAGAGACTTAAATTGGTACATGTGTAGCTTCAAAATTTACAGATCTTGCCTGTGGACGATTGGAATGCAATTTCATTTGATTTGATGCAAGGTTTGTCAAATTTGGAAGAATTATATATTAAAAATTGTGGAGGAATTCAAGAGGTGATTAAGCTTGAAGGGCTTCTTACTATAAAAGGAGAACAAGATCTGTTACTCCCAAGATTGAAGAAAATGTATGTGGTTGATCTACATGAACTGAGGTGCATATGGAAAGGCGCAACTAAACTTATAAATCTCAACAATCTTGAAGATTTAAAAGTAATCGGGTGCAAAAAACTAATGCATCTCTTCACACCAGCCCTCGCTCAAAGCTTACAAAAGTTGAAATTTCTTGAAATTGAAAGGTGTGACGAATTGGAGCATCTAATTGTTGAAAATGCAGAAGAACATGTCTCATCTGAGAGTCATCTCCAACCTTCATGCTTCCCTAAACCAAACGTTGTCAAAGTCAAGGTCAAAGGTTGCAATAAATTGAAATGTCTCTTCCATGTGGATCGTTGGAATTTAGTTTCCAGTTTTTTGACATTGGAAGAATTGGAAATAAATAACTGTGGAGGATTTCAGGAGGTGTTTAACTTTGAGGGTCTTCTTACTAGAGAAGGAGAACAACAAGATGAATTTTCCCCAAGGTTGAGGAGAATGTGCTTGGTCAATCTAGATGAATTGACGTATATATGGAAGGGTCCAATCCAACTTGTAAATCTCAACAGTCTTGAAAATTTAGAAGTCATCGGGTGCAAAAAACTGGTGCATCTTTTCACGCCGGTCCTCGTTCAAAGCTTACAAAAGTTGAAAAATCTTAAAATTCAAAGGTGTGACAAATTGGAGCATCTAATTGTTGAAAATGTAGAAGAACAGGTCTCATCAGAGAGTCATCTCCAACCTTTATGCTTCCCTAAACTGGAAAGAGTCAATGTCAGATACTGCAATAAATTGAAAAATCTCTTCCCCATGACCATCGCTAATAGTCTTGTAGAACTACGGATTTTCCTAGTAAAAGAAAACCCTCAATTAATGGAAGTATTCACACATGAAGGAGACGCTGGAGTTCAGAAAGATGTAACACTCCCTCAACTAGTATCGATGGGACTCAAAGGTCTACCAAGCCTTGTTAACTTCTGCCCAAAGAACTATCAGTTTATACTGCCAAAAGTGTGGTATTTAAGAGTGGAAAGCTGTAAGAACATGAGGACGACTTTTACCCGTACTCCAGACAGAAGTGTGCTTATAAATGGAGAGGTAATCCAATATTCCTGCCTTTTTTTTTTTTAATTATCTGTTCACTAAAATTAGAGTCAGTTATAGCAGTAGTATACATATTACTACTAATAATAATTATTTGATTTATAACACCTAATATCCTATATATGTTGTGCATGTGCTTAATTATAATCAACCCTCACTGATAACTGAGACGAATTTTGTTATATTTTAAAAATGTTATTATTATATTATTTATTTCCTCTGGCGTTGCCAGAATATATAAATGCTTGTTGGCTTTCGATTTGGTTGTTCAGGTAGCCCAGATAGACGAGCCTACAGGGACTTCAACAATTTCTCCAGTACTTACCAGATGCCCTGCCAACAATGATATAAGATGGACAGGTTTAAACTTTTAACTACACGAACCTTTTATTATATATATATATATATATATATATTTTTTTTTTTTTTTCCCTTACTTCTTGCTTTGACAAGATAAACTATTGTTATGTTCAATAGATTTTGACCACAAACGGGATAATAAATCCAAAGATGATAATGCGTGGCAGCGGCTTGGATGGAAGGAGATGCTAAATCTGTAGAGGTCTCCGTCCTCAAGATATTCTCATCTCTGTATTACACAACTCTTTTGCTTTCTATTTATTTTCTTTTAACATCGCTATATCGTTGAACTCTAGATACGTTACAAGTGCGTGTGATAATTCTACTTTCCTAGTTCCTTTACACTTTATGCTTTCAGCAACACAAGACAACAAATAAATAATTTATTTGATGCGTGTGTTTTATTTTATTTTATTTTTTGATAGATAATGTGTTTTTTCTTTCTATTTCTTAAACAAGAGACAAATATTTGTACAACTTTTTTTAAGTGATAATTTATGATTGGAACATCATTTTTACACTTTTTATTATATGCCAATCACAACAAATATCCAACAAATATTTCATTCTACAGACATCCAATCTGAAAGGGATCATAAAAATCTTATTTAGATTTTAATTGGCATTCCAATTTGTCTCATAATAATAGGGCTATGATTTAAAAGATTAAAATAAACATTTAGGATGCTTTGAATAAAATATTTAAATGAGAAAACAATTGCTTCTTTCAAAGAACGTGAAATGTATACAATCTAAAAACTGTAAGCTTGAATTTTCTCAAACCTTAATTGCATGTCTCTCATTTGTAAGAGTTAAAATGTACGGAGCTTGTTATTCAGAAGTGGTGTGGCAAAATGTAAGAGTTAAAGATCTCTTTGAAGGGGCTTGTGGAGGGGTTGTGAGAGGAGAAAACTTCTCTTTGCATTAGCTACGTGCAACCCCAAACTTTGTATCGAGTCCCAACCTTTGTATTGAGAGAGAACTTTGTATTTGTATGAGAGAACAATTTGGGTGTATTGGGATTTCAGCATTGTGACTTGTGAGGGTGTTATTACACCATTTTGTATTCTCCACCTTTATTAGTGAAAATATCTTATGTCGATGCCCATGGACACTGTAAATTCTTGGTGTTTTCTCTTGTATGTGTTTATCTCCTTGTCAGTTTTTCCTCTTTCCTATTATTTATTTGGTGATATCTTTCAAAGGTCTATAATGTTTTCAAAATCAATCTTGTTTGGAGTGCTATTTGGAAGCATTTTCTTGCAACAATTTGGTAGTAAAGCTTCTGATATTTAGAACAAAAACAAATTGTATATACAGAGAGATTTGAAGACTTAGCCATGAATTAACCAATAACAAGAATTACAACAAATCCAAGTAAAAAATAACATTGGTATTCGAGTACAACTTTGTTGCCATGAGCTTATTGGAAACATTTCTGAATTTTTTTACACCAATATCAAACAAAATTTATATATTATCTATAGTCAACAAATGCTTAAATATCTTGATGCCAAAGTTGCCAACAATGGTGTACCCTCACCACCAAAAACAAAGTCAATATAGAAAATAGACAACGCAACTTAGAATTCAATAGCACATTAGCCCAACTGGCCTCTAATAGATCAAAATGAAAATTTAGACCACACTACATGCGTTCATTCCTAACAAAATCTTATAATTAAGTATAAGAGCTAAATGTCAATCCCTCATGTTAACCCTCTGTAATCTCTCCTTCAGATGTTACAAGTCCTCAATCACCATCCCAATCATCAAAACTAGTGGCTGC
This sequence comes from Quercus cerris, assembly GCA_963669245.1. Lineage (NCBI taxonomy): Eukaryota > Viridiplantae > Streptophyta > Magnoliopsida > Fagales > Fagaceae > Quercus > Quercus cerris. The sequence goes on along the minus strand of OY770009.1, from coordinate 10,608,151 downwards.
CACTCAAAATTGATTGCCACAATTTATTCTATCAATCAAAAGTCTACAAGGATGACCTCCCTGTCTAGATCAACCACACCACATGCCTGCATTGATTTCGACTGAAACTATGTTCTAGGTTCAATTCAACATTCACCTCCAATTACTAAGACTCTCTGCTAGGCAAAGTATAATGTATATGGGATAAGATTTCTCCCATTAAATCCAACTTCCTCCAATTTTTATATAAATGTAAGACGTGGCATTTAAAAATCAAATAAATGCCATGTTTCTCGCATCCGACTAACTGACTAAAGATGGGAGGGGAACATTTCCCATAGAGTTCATTTGAAGTCCAAATTACAAGTTTTACACAGAAATTGAATCTCTCCAACCCTAGCTCCAGCATTCAACCCAATATGCCAATCAACTAAACAAAATAGCATACCTGAAAAACTGGAGGCAAAGGAAAGAAGACATAGTGTAGGTATAACTAATGGGAGCACTCAACAAGTAATGCCATGAAGCTGTTCACAGTCAATAATCCTCGTAGCCAAATCTATTTTTGATACTTTCATCACATTCATTTTCAATAAGATCCAATAATAGATTGCAGAGTTCCAAATTTAATTCGGTTTGAAATCTTGGGGTCAAAACCATTAGATTTCTAAGAAACCTTCCCAAGAATAATAGCAGCAGTTTAGCCATAATAAAAGTCTAGTATCAAAGAATCCTCATGAATCTCTTCCTCCAAAAAAATGGCTAAATGGGAATAAGATTCTTGAAGATGAAGCATTCGTGCAGAGTTTGATCTCAAAGCAGTGGAATTTCCCACGTAAGAAAACCAGAAAACTTTTCTCGATTCTGTGAACATACACAAAAAAATTTCAATACATATATATATGCAAACCATAAGACCAAAACTGATTAGGCACCAAAAAATAAAAACTGAACTATATGGGGAAACGAATAGGAATCAATCTAACAACTTTTTTTCTTTTGGTAAGTATGAATCACTCAAACAACTTAAATACGAAAAAGGCTACACTAGAGAACTTAAAGCGAAGAAGGCTACATTTATGCACGCTCAATTATTTTTTGATAATTTAATAGTTGGCCGTAGGGGATTTGAACCCTGGATTTCCCCTATTAATAATATCAAGAGGTGGCAACCAATTGGGCTACAAGGCTTATAGCTATGCGCCTATGCACAAGCTAAAGTATGCATCATATAGGGGAACAGATGGACCCCTAGGATGGCTGAACAAAGATTGACATTAACCAAAGCCAGCAAAATATGCACAGTAAATATAGGTAGAGAAAAGCCATTGATTCCTTAAGGTTAGCCAGCCAATGAAACTACAAGCAAGCCTAAACCAGCAATCTCCACAGGTTCAATTGAGACATAATGAAAAGAATATGAACTGAAAAAAGCAAGATGAAGACAGTATCATAGCGCTCTATATGTTCAACAATAGGAGAACACGCTTACACAAAATTCAAAATTCTGACTTCATTTTGAATTCCTTGCTTGAGAGCTGCCCAACCCTGCATCATTTGATTGCTAGAATAAGAACCACGGTTAAAGCACCAATGAAGGAGTCCAGTCCAGCAACTTCAGTGCCTCCGAAAGAAGCCTTAGAGTACCATGCTTCACTAGAAAATCAAAGTGAAGCAGCCCCTTATTAATTAATGACCAGCTGAAAGGACAAGGATACAAGCATTCCATGATACTCTGCACATTCTCACTATCAAACAAAGCGGGATCATGAGACTGAGAAACAAGGAAACCAAAAGTTCAAAAACCTGGGGGCACCAAGGACTCTTCCACCAAAACCCTTTCCTTTAATGTGGACTAAACATAAATAAAAATTTCATCATTATCATCATTCCCAAGACCATGAAGGACACCAGAATACATTTCCTTATACTGCAGCACCCACTTCAACAATCATGGCCGCCCCATCTCAAAGATGACACTGCAAAGCCAACAAGTGCCTTCCTCAATGAATGTGTCATCCTCTTCTCCTTTTGGTTATATTTATATTCTATTAGCTTGGAAAATGCCTTAGATTTTGAATCAAATTTCTTTGCGACCTTAGAGGCCATTCCTGACTGACTCTGAACAATCAAAGCCATTAGCAAAGGTGCAGCCTTTTGGTCTTTGCTTCTTTACTATTTAGTTTCTTCTGAACATCTACCATATATTCTTAAATGAGCAATCTGGAAAACTTGTTGAGAACCTTACTAATAGCTTTTTTCTCCCCATCCTTGGGATTATATACCCCATCCCAAAATAGTAGATATCAATGACAATACATAAGACTACCAGGTTTCCATCATCAAAACTTCGGAGCACTTAAACGAAGTGCGGACATTTAAATGAAGCAATTCACTTTCAGTATTACCTTTAGCAACTTAATGAACTCCTTTACACCATCAGAGCATAACTTAATTTCAATAGAATTAATCTTGTGTAATATTTCATTAAGCTTTTTCTTCATTATACAATCATATATAGATAAATTAAGCCTTACTTTCTATTTAGAAACAGAGACATTTAAAAGCTACAAACATGGAATTACTTAACCTTCCACTCAGCTGAGCCTAATAAGCATATCTTGGCTTGATAGTAGGTGAGTCTTTCATTGTTTTTATTCAATTTCAGAAAGAGAAAATTTTAATTAACTAAAAAAATAAACTGACTTGACCCAGGTTCTTTTCTTTTGCTATATATATTTTCTGAGCAACCAAACAGGAATAACCAAATATAAAATTCCAGAAGGGGTATGATTTGAATGTGGACCTTGATTTTCTGAGGCTGAGCTTGGTTCCTCCATTGAAGATTTTAGTTTGAAGAAGTAGGGTTTAAGGACAGAAAAATTGGAGGGAGGGATACTGGGTTTTGGGTTTGAAACTTCTGCAGAAGACTTGGATGTGTACCTGTTTGGATGCGAGGGGATTCATAACCTTTTCGAGAATAGAGTTGTCCTTTGCTCTCCGTAGAACTGTTTGGGGATATTTTATGAATTCTTCTTTCTAATGTAAATCGGTTTACAATCAAGTTTTGTTACTGATTATATCGAACGCCTCTGAAAGGGTCCTGATCAATTAGATGAATTATGTATAGATCGTATAATTAGTTACAACCTTTGACAATTGATGTTAGGTAGTATATAAAATTAATAAAGAAGGAAAAATAAAATTGAAAAAAAAAAAAAAATAACTGGTAAAGACAGAATAACACTATGCTTTAGACACCCCTCACACTAGTCACCACTCACCATGTGTAAATCAAATATAATATGGTCAGTGAAATTAAAAATAGTTATTGTTGTATATGAGACTAAACAAAAATGTAGGGAAAAAAAAACCTTATGTAAAGTTAATTTTTATTCTTATATAATAATGTAATAGTGACTCATATAACTACATTTCCAATCATTTTATTTTTATTTCAAATAAATAAAGAAAATTTATACTTTATTTATTCTTATGCCTTTCCATACTCTATCGTCCAAATTAATTATTTTTTTTCTTTTCTTTTTTAAAGTAAACAATAGCAGTTATTTTATTGATTTTTTTTTTTAAATGGGTGTATAATTATCTATTATAAAAGCCAAGAATGGAGGGGATTCTTCCAGCCACAAATTTCAGAATTAGTAGAATAATAAGTTATGATTGGTAATTTGGTATACTATAAAAATGATATTAGTGATAGTCTTATATAAAAAAAATTAAATTAAAAAAAAAAGTGTAAATCAAATATAATTGTCAGTGAGATTAAAAATAGTTAGCGTGGTATTTGAATTGAGATAAACAAAATGAAGGGAAAAACAGAAAAATGCCAGACTAAACAAATCATTTCCTATCATCTAATTTTTATTTCAAAATAAATAAAGAAAATTTATTCTTTATTTATTTTTTTTTCTTTTCCATTCACTCTATCATTCAAAAAAAAATTCTTTTATTTTTTAAAAGCAAACAATAGCAGTTATTTTATTGTTTTGTTAAAATGGGTGTATCACTATCGATATTACAAAAGCTAAGCATGGAGGGAATTCATCCAGCCATAAATTCTATAAATAGTGAGGTAACAAGTTAAGATTTATTTGCAATAAAAGTGACATTAGTAATAGTCTTATATATAAAAATAATGTTACACTAATCATAATTTGTCACCTCAATTGTTATGGGGAAAAAAAAGGTGTATGCAGCATTATTATTTTAAAAGGTGTAAAAATTTTATGATCTAAATAATCTGATAATTGTAATTTCATCTACAACAAGCAATGGATTCAGACCTAAGAACAAAAAACACCTTTGGTACAGGTTTTTTGCACAATACATTGGACAACTTTTTGGATAGCTTCTTTTGGCCCATAATTTACATAATCAATTTCAATGACCTCTTTGATTTCTTCTCAAAAAATAACAGATCACACCAAAAGCTAACTAAATGATCATTTCCCTTTATTATTATTTTTTTCTCCTTATAATGATTATAGCAAGTAAAAAAAAAAACACAAAATAACCAGAAACATGTTTCTTCTATTTGAGTTCCTAGAGGCTAGTAGTTTAGAAACCAACTAAATTGCAAACTTTGGATTCCTTAATCTTTTTCCTCAATTAAAAAAAAAAAAAAATCCAGTTGTAATACCAACAAGCTCATGGTCATGGGTGTCAAGCATTAATGGGAATTAGAAGAGAAAACTGAAAAACATTAATAAACCACAGCAATTTGAAAAAAAAAAAAAAAAAATTTCATCCATATTCTATAGAATCATGACTTAATGAGTTGATAATTTGTTGACATTTGCATTGATGACCGATAAAATCATGACTTCATAACCAATCATAAATTACTTGATGACCGATGAGTAAAACAGCACAGAATTGCTGAAACATGAGAAGTAAATATATACATGCCAATACAACCATTTCTAGGTGGAATATGCCACTTGGACTGTTTTTCATGCATGTGGCTTATAAAATATAAAGCCTTTGATAAATTTTCTTAAAATTTTATTGAAATGCACTTACCTCATATATCAGCTCTAGGTTTATTTGGTCATCCAACTTTCCAAAATATATAGTGTCTGAAATATAGTTGGAAGCATGGAACCTCACATTTGTTATTCACACAAGACCTCAGTTCTTTTTTCCTCTTCAATATTACCAATTTCAATAATAAAAATATAAGAAATTGGAAAGTTTAGATAAGAAGAAAGATTAGTTTTACAATGAAATCAAATATACTCATCGAGCGACTCCTCTTTAATCTTTATTCAGAGCTCCTGATTCCTAAAGTAGCCTACAAAAATTCTTCCAGTCGTCTAAGGTCCCAATTTTGATAAGCATCGATGGCAATCCTCCACATTTTTCCACAACTTCTCTTGCCACTGTGTTGAAGCTTGGTGAGTCAATAACCTCACCCGCAAATCTCCTAAACAAAGCACATGAATCTTCTTCCGATAAAACAAAACATTGACTGGTATCTTCTTCATTAGGGAAAATAGGAGCCATCACCAGTCTTATTGAATTCAATAAATACGGATCAAATAAGAAAAATAAAGAAAAAATAATTCAAGCTTTTGTTTGCTAAATACGCAATACAAGGAGACACAAGGAAAAATTAAGTTAATTTCTTTTAATACAATACGCGGATGTTGTTAAGTCATTCTGGGAAAAGGAAATCTCTAGTCAATCATTTCCTAGGATAGGAATAGATTATTTATTAGTTAGAGTCTACTGAAAACATCAAGAATCAAAATCAGGTTGTTCTCTCCAGGTCCAGGGCGGGTCGGGTCAAATCCAGATATTTATATGTTCTTTGGATTCTTACGATACCAAAAGAATAAAGCCAACTAGTTCTCCAGCATTTTTAGTATTGACATCTGGGCCCAAAATACACACCACGCACTCTCTAGCTCACAACTTTTATTAATTAGATTTAGCCCAATATGTCCCAACCCAGGTCTCTCATTTGGATCCCACTTGGTCTATCTCTAACACAAACCCAACTCTTGTTTAGTCTGTTTCCACGTAGAGCTAGAGTTCTTCTTCCACACTCTTTTTGAGCAATGCCACACAAATTAACACAAAGTTCTTCGTAACAAATTTAATAATGATTGAGTTGTCAAGTCGTTATTGATCCTTATCTAGACCCATCATTGATACTACTTTATTGTTTAATAACTAGTCGCTAACCCATGCTATGCACGAGAACTTACCTATTTGTGAGGTAGACTAAAAAAATTTTATAAAAAATTTAAGAAAATACAACATTGCATGATTTGCTCTTGTATGACTTCAATTTGTGTTACAATTTGATGAAGAAGCCATTGCTTGAACATGCAGTGACTTACAAAATATTTGTCAGGCAATTTCAGAAAAGAATCAGATGGTTCACTGCTTAGAAATTATTGAAACAAAACAAAATATATATGACTAAACAATAGAGAAATGTAAGAGAAAGATAGGTTACATTTAAAAGAATAATTTCAATTATTGCAAGCTTCAAGATTTTTTATCTTGTAAAAAATGGCTAAAGAGAGTTCGGTGGTTCATGTACGAAAATTACTTTTTAAAAAATACATGAAAAATCATAATATATATATATATATATATATATTTTTTTTTTTTAACAAAGTAGAGGAGAAAAAAATAACATAAGAAGAGCTCATACCTCTACTCGACATTAAAAAAAAATATTAGAGTTTGCTTTGCTTTTATAGTGTTCATGATTAACTTCGCAAATTTGGAGCTAAATTATCAATCTTTGAGTTTGAGTTTAAGTTAGACTTATTAGAGAGATAGAGTTTCACTCTTTGTTAAGTTTTGATTAAACAAAAATAATTTTATTTAAATGAAATGATAATGATGAGTTTGAGTTTAAGTTGGACTTGTTAGAGAGATAGAGTTTCACTTCTTATTAAGTTTGGACTAAATAAAAATAATTTTATTTAAATAAAATGATAATTTTATTTAATTATTGTGTTGATGTAGAAAATTGTGAGAGTTTCAGAGGTTTCAGTTTTATATATATATTATCATTGGCGACTTACCACCTTAAAAAAAATTGTGATTCAAAAGTCTAAACTTATTGTGTTTTTTGGATGTCACCTTTTTTGTTCTCTTCCTCTCCTTCCTTGTTTCACCATCGTCAAATTGAAGTTAATTAGATTTCTGTAAAGGGCGAAAAAGAATAACGCTCTCATAGTGGTAATGGAAACAAACCTCTCTTAATTCTTATAAACTATCTTAAAAGCAAGGTGGTCGATACCGTACTGATACATATACCAATACCAAAATGCCAACATTTTGTACCGGTTTAAATATAGGCCATGTACCGGCCATACTGGCTAATACAGAAAAAAGTTTTTTTTTTTTTTTTAGTTTTGTAATTTTTGAATTTTTGTAAGGGCAGAATGATAACTTACTTGCATTAACTTATTAGTATTATTTGTTTTCCTTGTATGCAATGAACAATTAAGCATTCAATTTTTTATATTGTGTTTTTTTTTTTTTTCCTTTTAATTGATACTAAAATTTAAAACCATGAATAATTTGTTCTGAATTGAGGTAATATTTTATGGTAAACTTCTATATTTATTATAATATATATACATATATATTTATAAATATAAAAAATAATAATAAACCCAAAACGGTACACCGGTATTGAGCGGTATCTAAATATATCGTTCCACTGGTCAAACCGGTACAGCCTCTAGTACGAGATTGACTCCCTTGCTTAAAAGGCTTTCCACTATCATATAGATCTTGTAAATTTTCCAAGATGTCGTCGGTGAAATGCCATGTTTTTGTTAGACCTCGCCACCTTGGCCCATGTTTGAAATGGTAACATGTGTATGTTTGTCATGTGTAAACCTCCCAATGATCTAGTACCTAATCCTTACATTGTTCAATGGAATGGTGCTTTTACGGCCCATGTGGAACAATATTTTCCATTTAGCAAGTGCTTTTTTTTTTTTCTTTTTTTTTTATGAGACATTTGGCCAGTGTTCGTCTAATAGAAGTACCGAAAATCCTCGAAAGGAAATAACTTGTGCTTACTGTTTACTCCACACACACACACACACAAATGGTGGACAAACCGTAAGTAAAAAAATTACCCACTTTGATGACTATGTATAATGCACTTTGTAGGGGATATTTTTCAAGTCCCCACGCTCTTAGAGCAACCACATTAGCATGTGTAAAGTCTTCTAAAATAAAAAAAAAAAATAAAAAAAAAATGTACAAATTGTACACATTTTGAGCAAAAAAACACCCACATCAGTGGGTGTAAAAATGTGTAAATATACACATTAGCTACAGTAACCGTATATATTTACACTGTTACTATAGCTCATATATCTATTATTTTATATTTTTTTCTCTCTCCTTCACCTCACTCTTACCTCTCTCTCGTTCTATCTCAGTCCCTCTCCTTGTCTCTGTTGCTCTCAGATCCTTCTCTTCAAGCTCAGATCATTTTCTTCAATCTGATATTCCTACTAGTCAAAATGATGCTATTGGAGCAACATCCTTCACCTACACCGCTCAAAAACTCAGATCCTTTTCTAGATCGCTCAAAAACTCCCGACCCTTGCGCCGCCTTCCTTCTTGACCTCAGCAGAACCACTGTGCTCGCCACTCTAACCATCAGCCTCATGGTCTCCTAGCAAACCTAATCCGAAATGTTTTAGTTGTTAGTGAAACCGAAACCACCAACATCTCCCACATACTTTTTGGCCTCGTCGGCACGGTTCAGACATGGAACAAACGTAGTCGATACAACGAGCTTGGGACCTTGGAGGAACAGAGCAACACCAACGCACCGGGAATTTTGTTTGGCTGCTCAGAAAATCATCTGGGTTTTTGTTTGGCTACTCATAATTTTTCTTAGAATTGTTTTTTTTTTAATATAATTTTGTTGACTGATTATGTGTTTGATAGTAATGAATTGTAAGGTTGAAATTTATCAACCATCTTGTTGGCTTTATTCCGTACCAATTTGCTTGTAATTTAAGCACTTAGTAACCCTGTATTTAGGTGGGATTATTGTAACGGTAGTGTGTGAGAAGATGTGAAGAAAAGTTCAAGTATGTGCAAGAAGGTAGTGACTCACGGCTAGGACTTGCGGCTGACTCGCGACTGGCAAGCCGCCAACTGCAGGCACGTGAGATGCACACAGGGGAGCTAAAGGGTCGGGCCAACTGTCGCACTACAGGACAAAAGTCTTAGGCTGGTCAGGCCATTAATTCATGACTTGAACTCGCGACTTAGACAAGCCGCGAGGTCAAGCCGCCAACTTACCATGTTTGGCAAAAACTGACTCTTCGTATTCCAAATACACACCACTATATATAGACCCTTATACCCATTAAATTGAGAGAGTTTCCAGAGAGAATTTTGTGAGAGAAACCCTAGAGAAAAATAAGATTGCCTCATCCCCAATCTTTACCTTAGAGACTTTACAAATTCCTTTACTCTCTTCCTCTCCATTGTCATACTCTTGAGAGGTCATTGACCAAATCCTTTTCTCACCACACTCACGTCTATGAGAAGGTTTATTTGATGCTAAGGGAAGCTGTTTGGAAGGAACCAATATACATTGGTTGATGCTATGGTCTAGTAGCGGAATCCGGTAAGCTAAAAAAGAAAAAGGTTCAGCGTAACCTTGTTGGAGTAGGAAGCTTGGAGGGCTTAGGTACCTAGATAGATTAGGCTTGGAGGGTTTATTGTTGGTCATGTGTCCCAACTACATTTTCTAGTGGATTATTGATCGCTTGGAGGGTGGCGAAGAGGTTTTACGCCGTGGACTTTAGTTTCCTCTTCGATAACACATCGTATGTTGTCTGTGTGTTTGCATCTTCCTTCCTTTTATCTTTGCCTTTTATTTACTGCTGTGGATGTGTTTATATTTGGCTTAGATTAGTTATCAATTCTGTGTTTGGCTTATGTTCATGTTCCTCACTTTAATTTTTTGATTATAAGCTTGAATTGATATTTTTGTAATTTGGGATCTAAACGTTCAAGGGTGTTTTATACAGATTTTGAACTTTCAATTAGTATCAGAGCAGGTACACTTGTTGTGGTTTTAATACCTGAGTGTGATCCGTGACCCCTTGTTGAGATGGATAGGTCTCAATCTCTAAATGTTCCACCATTTTTTGATGGTAACAATTATGCCTTCTGGAAAGCTAGAATGAGGGCATTTCTATGCTCTATTGATGACACCGTTTGGGATGTGATTGAAATAGGTTAGACTAGGCCGGAGGAAGCTAAATCTACTTAAGATAAGGTAGCTCTTGCGGCAGCCAATGCTAACAGTAAAGCCTTAAATGCTATATTCTGTGGTGTGTCTCCAGATGAATTCCACAGGATATCTCACATGACAGTGGCCAAGGAAGCTTGGGAGATTTTGGAGACAACTTATGAGGGGACTAAGAAGGTGAAGGACACAAAACTCCAAATGCTTACCACCAAGTTTGAAGAGCTCAAGATGGGTGAAGATGAATCGTTTGATTCATTCTATGCAAAGCTCAATAAAATTGTCATTGCTAAGCTCAATCTTGGTGAGAAGATTAAAGATACTAAAGTGGTGAGAAAAATCTTGAGGTCCTTGCCTGAAAGCTTTAGAGCAAAAGTAACAGTCATAGAAGAGAGTAAAGACCTGGATGAGATCAAAATTTAGGAGCTGATTGGGTCTTTCCAAACATGTGAACTGGGACTGCCTTCCCACAAGACGAGTAAATCGCTTGCTCTTAAAACCATCACCGAAAGAATGGATGATCCTTCCGAAGAAGATAGAGTGGAGAAGGAAGTAGCGTATCTTGCAAAAAACTTTCGCAAATTTCTGAAGACGAAGAACAGCGGAAAACCATTCAATAGAGGGAAGTTTCCATCCTCAAGAGGTAATAGGAAAGACTTTAAGAAAAGTGAAGGGAAGGATTCTCAATTTCCTGCGGACATTGTATGCTTCGAGTGTAATGGACATGGACACTTCAAAAAGGAATGTCCTAATTATTTGAAGTCAAAAGGAAAGGTCTATACCACTACTTTGAGTGAAACTGATTCATCAAATTATGACTCTAAAGATAGCTATGACGGAAAAGGAAATTACTCCGCATTCATGACCATTGCACATGTGGAATCCTCGGATGATTTGGGTTCACTTGTGAAGGAACTTGGCGAATATTATGATTTGGAGTCTATTAGGATTGTTGAAGAATCAGAGGCTGAAAAAGAAGAAGATACATCTAGTCTTTAAAAGAATTACGCTTTTCTTCTTGAGAAATCAGGTGAGTATACAAAAGTAGCAAAGGCGGTTGTGAAGAAGATGAAGTGAGCTGAGGAAGATTACAAAAGTTTGCTGGTGAGATACAAGGAGGCAAAGTGTGAGATTGAAGCACTTAATGGTGAGCTATCAGAAGCTTACACAAAAGTGAGATTTCTTGAGCAAGAGGTAGTGCAAGCTCAAGCCAAGATAGAAAAGGTCTCCTCCAAGAAGTTAGAAGATGTTATTTCATCACAAAAACCTTCCTCAGACAAGTTCGGGATAGGATACACCGGAGGAAGTAGCTCGTTAGCCAAGGTCACCAAAGAAGTGAAGTTTGTGAAGGCTAAGGAGACGACTGTGGATAGGTCTAGTCCTGAGAAAATTAAGGTTGAGAAGAAGAAGAATGCAGCTGATCAACGGGAGTTAAATAAGTCTCGTAATCAATCAGAATCCAGATATGGAGCTAGAGGAAGATCAATTCCAAGATCATAACAGGGTCCTAGAACGGATTATGTTTGTCACTATTGCAGATTGCAAGGACATACTAGACCCAACTGTTAAAAGTTGAGAGTAGACAACAATGCAAGTGCACCTCGGTCACGAGGAAGAAGAAATAACATGAGGTCTTGGGGTAGTGAGCAACCAAGAAGTCAAAACCATGATCTAGGAATGATGGACGTGATGAAGATGATTGGTGCCTTCAAAAATTGCCTGGAAAGCTCACACAAAGGTTTGATAGTCCTAATTCTCGTACCCAATCCGTTAAGGATATCACCCCAAACGCACGTGACGTGTGGGTGACAAAGGGTACTCATGCATAAGCATTACAACATGTTCATGCATCAATACTTCCCATATTTGTGAATATGCTTGGTTGTGTGCTTCTTGCTAGTTTTTAGGTTGTTATTTTGTGTGTGTTTGTCTTTGGTTCAAATGTTTTTACATTTTTTGTTATGTTTTTGATCAATCTTTTACTACTTTTGTGTCAAAAATCCAAAAACACATAAAAAGTAGAAAATCCAAAAAGTTTGATCGGCTTTGTTGAGTTTTGTCTCAAAGCATGTTTTGCCTTATACCTTTGTGCTAATGGCTTTGTGCATTTAATGAGATCAACTTGTCTCTCATGCACTCATATCATTTTGGAAGAAATTCTGAAATCTATGTGACTGTTGTAAATAGATCTTTAACCTTGTCATAAATAATTAGTGAATGGTTTTGTTGATATTGAGACATGCATAGACTCATGTCTATATATCTTCTAACTTTTTATTTTTATACTTAAAAGAGCTCTATGTAAATCTCCAAATGAAAAGAGATATAGAGCTGCAAAAGCCTATTGCACATACTAGTATTCGACTAGGAAAAAAGGAAAGCGACCAAAATAAAATGTATGATGCCCAAAAAGCCAAAGGCTAACTCATCAATTGAAATATCAAAAATTTCAGGCATCTATCTCAAAATGAGATTTTCTTTACTCAAAAAGTGCAAATGATATGTTGAATATGGAGCCAAATGAAAAGCTTCAAAGAATTGTTATCAAGTGCTTGTGAGAGGTCATATATGCATGTTTCTATAATTGAGATAGGTCACATTATCTAGTGCAAGTTGTGTATGCCTTGATTGAATTGATCATTGAAGCTTCACATTAGACTAAGGACTATCTCATTTTTGATATCCACACACAACACACAAGTCTATGTTCAATGAATGTCATATTCATTTGTGTGATTGTACTTGATTAAATGTGTTTTCACATACTCAATCTTTGTTGATCAAACACAAAAATATTTTTGAGTGTTTTAGTTTGTTTTTGGAAAGTATTTTGTTTTACAAAGATGTCAAAATTTTCAAAAACAGTGTTGCCCTGTTTTGGCAACTCAGTCGCGGGTAGGTCCAGTTGCATGCTCCAGTCGCGAAGCTCACTCCAAGAGTTTTCGCGGGTCACTGGCGAGTCAAGGCTGTAGTCAAGAAAAAGACTTAGAAAATTTTCAAAAATTTGAGTTTTTGTGGTTTTCGCGGCTCAATGTGGTGACTTGTTTGCGGGTGGAAGGTCCAATTGCGAGGGGTACACAGAGATTTTCACGGCTCCCCTGGCGACTATCTTGCGGGTAGACCTTCTAGTCGTGAAAAACACTTGAAGAAAATTTTCAAGTTTCTTACCTTCACAGTGTTTTGCAGCTTACCCTGGCAACTTACTGGCGACTTAACTAAGTCGTGAAAAACGCGTGTTTTATGTTTTAAAGACCGTTTTAGAATGGTTTTTCAGTTTTTCCCTCGAATATCAGTCGAATATCAGTGTCTATTCATCTTCTTCCCAAAATATCTCTCTCAACACTCTGTGTGTTTTTGTAAAAGCTTTCAAATTCTGCATCATATCTTCATCAAACACCAAGAAAACGGTATGGGTTTTCTTGTCTTCACTTCATTCATCATGATTTCATTGTTGTTCTCTTGAATCTGGGTGTTATGTTGTTGGTTTGTGTTTTTAAGGGGCTCGAACATGGGTTTACCTATATTGTTGAGAATGAGTGTGTGATGTTATTTGCTCTTGTTGCAATGGTGTGTTTAGGGTTATTAGTTTACATCAGCTTGCTTATCTTTAGTCTGGGCATTGATATTTGACAGTTTGTTTTTGGGCATATGGATGTGGGGTTTTCTGCAATTTTTATTATGGTTCTAAGTGTTTGTTTGGTTGTGCTTTTGGTGTTTATGGTTAGCATTATTTTGATTTTTAAATCATCATATCTTGTAGGTGTTGTTGCATGTGTTTTCCTTTTTGCACTGTTCATACCTAATGGGTCATGACTCATTGTCATTTGCTCAAATCTATCTGAATTTTTCTGCATACGTACAGTTTAAACTTGGTTAACTTGTTCTATCCAATGTTTGGTTATCAACTGTGCTTATTATGTGTTTTGTCTGGTCACTCTTTTCTCACTGTGTAACTAACTTGTTACTAATATGTGTGCATTTCCCCCATTATGTACTATGTCTTGTTGTGGCCTTTTCTGCTTGTCTACAGATGACTGCATCTCCAACAAAGAAGAAGACTGTTGCTAAGAAAACTGACAAAAGACTGAAAATGGACCCTAACCTATTTAGGTCAATATAACACTTTGAGAGATATAGAGATTTTTTCTCAAGATGAACCATCATTTAGGAGAGATTTGTTGATTCAGGGAATTGAAGGACACCTTCATTCCAGGCTGTTTTGAGGGTAGAGGTTGGGAAAATTTTCTGAGTGACCTTCCCCCTATTTGTGAACCTCTAATCAGAGAATTCTATGCAAATGCTATGATAAGGGAGGAAAAGTTGAGTTGTTGGGTGAGAAGAAAGGAATTTACCTTAGATGCTCATGATATTGATAAGGTTCTAGGGCTTGAGGGATTGGAAGATTATGAATTCACTAACTATAAGGACAAAATGCTTTCTCTAGAAACTGTCCAGAAAAGAATTGGTGGGGTTATAGAAAAAAGATGTCTCAACACTTCTGATTTTTCTAAAGACATGAGGAGTTTAACCATCATAATGATGTACAACCTGTATCCTATAAGGAAGATGACTACACTAACAAATGCCAGAGCTATCTTTCTCATGGAACTTAAGGAGAAAACCTTCATTGACATCAGTTCTCACATTTTTGATACTATAATGGATGAGACTAGAACCATCTCAAGGCCCAAGCTAGTATTTCTAAGTCTTCTTATGAGGATTTTCAGAGCAAAGGGTGTTGCAATCCCACAAGATATCAGTTCCATGACTACTCTATCAGCCATAAACAAATTCACTCTTATAAGGATACAAAGTCGTCTTCCAAGTGAAGAAGAGGAGGGTGTCCAAGAAGAAGGTGATACAATGGAGACTGAACCTAAGGCTGTAGGACAGGTATCCACACCCAGAAGCAGAGCCAAGAGGAGCAGAGCTTCTACTTCATCAACTATAACTCCTGATGCATTTCAGATCATCTTGGAAAGGCTTAAAGGACTCAGAGATGTTCTAAATCAGCATACTGAAAGGATGACAACAATGCAGGATCAACTTGATGTAGTTTCAGTAAAGTTTGACAGCATACACACCGACCAGGAGCAATGACCCTTTGGCCATTCCAATCAAAAAGGGGGAGAATTTTTGGAACAGCTCTTGAGGGGGAGCCTTTGGTTGAGGGGGAGCTTTAGATTTTCTAGTGTTGTTATGTCTATAGCTTTGATACTATGTTTTGGTTAAATGCTGGTTTTATTGGTTTATTACACTGTGGTTTCAGTTTTTGTTTGGCTTAAACTCTTAACTTTTGGTTAGTGGATCTTTTGTGGTAATTATTTAGTTTATATAATATGATGTTTTTCAGCATATGTACTGTTATGCTTTTGGTTTGTATCTGCTACCTTTGTAGGTTTTAAGGTTTATGTTTAATGTTTTGTACCCATATTGCTTTTGTAAACTTTTAGGATTTGGTTTTATGCACACTTGTAGGCCTTTGTGGTTTGTACCATACTTTATGCAGCCTTTGTACTTTGTTAAATCAGTACTTCTAACTTAATGCTATGCATTCCCTTTTAAGTACTGTCACTATTGTGCCCGTGTAGGATTTTTACTAGATGCACATACTTCATGTATTGTGCATTGGTTGAATGTTGGTCATTCAAGTGATTTGTCTTGTGTTTGTCAACTTGAATGTCCGGATGTTCATTCCAAGTGTGAATGAATATTTTGATCACTTGTATGAAGTGATTACCTGTTTTTGGTCTTGCCATGGTTTATTGCTTTACTCCATTGTGCTTGATCGCATTGTGCTTGCTCCATTTGCATTACAAGTTTTCTGCATACAATGAACTTATTGCATTGTTGTATTTTAGGAGTTACTTGTTCTTATGGTTCTAAAACTTCATAGATTCTAGAGTTAAGTGTGAGTGAGTTTCCAACTGTTCCCAACTCACGCGTTAAGTCTAGAGTTTGTTTTAGAGTTTTGTCACGAAATAGCCAAAGGGGGAGATTGTAAGGTTGAAACTTATCAACCATCTTGTTGGCTTTATTCCGTGCCAATTTGCTTGTAATTTAAGCACTTAGTAACCCTGTATTTAGGTGGGATTATTGTAAGGGTAGTGTGTGAGAAGATGTGAAGAAAAGCTCAAGTATGTGCAAGAAGGCAGAGATTCGCGGCTAGGACTCGCGACTGACAAGCTGCCAACTGCAGGCACGTGAGATGCACACAGGGGAGCTGAAGGGTCGCGCCAGCTGTCGCACTATAAGACAAAAGTCCCAAGCTGGCTAGGCCGTTACTTCGCAACTTGGACAAGCCGCGAGGTCAAGCCGCTAACTTACCTTGTTTGGCAAAAACTAACTCTTCGTATTCCAAACACACACCACTATATATAGACCCTTATACCTACTAAATTGAGAGAGTTTCCAGAGAGAATTTTGTGAGAGAAACCCTAGAGAAAAACAAGATTGCCTCATCCCCAATCTTTACCTTAGAGACTCTGCAAATTCCTCTACTCTCTTCCTCTCCATTGTCATACCCTTGAGAGGTCATTGACCAAATCTTTTTCTCACCACACACACGTCTATGAGAAGGTTTATTTGGTACTAAGGGAAGCAGTTTGGAAGGAACCAATATACATTGGTTGATGCTATGGTCTAGTAGCGGAATTTGGTGAGCTAGAAAAGAAAAAGGTTCGGCGCAACCTCGTTGGAGCAGGAAGCTTGAAGGGCTTAGGTACCTGGGTAGATTAAGCTTGGAGGGTCTATTGCTGTTCATGTATCCCAACTACATTTTCTAATGGATTATTAACCGTTTGGAGGGCGGCGGAGAGGTTTTACACCAAGGACTTTGGTTTTCTCTTCGATAACACATCGTGTGTTGTCTGTGTGTTTACATTTTCCATCCCTTTATCTTTGCCTTTTATTTACTGCTGTGGATGTGTTTATATTTGGCTTAGATTAGTTATCAATTTTGTATTTGGTTTATGTTCACGTTCCGCACTTTAATTGTTTGATTATAAGTTTGAATTGATATTTTTTAATTTGGAGTCTGAACGTTCAAGGGTGTTTTATACACATTTTGAACTTTCATGAATTAGCTGAAGATTTATGGGTTGAAGATGGTGGCTGGGTGGTTTGATAATGGTGGCTGGGTAGGTTGACGATGGGTGTAGATTGAATATTTTATTTAAATAAATGTGTATAATAGACAAACTGATGTAGGTTTTTTGTAAAAATGGAAGTGTAAAATATGTTAGGACATATATGTTTTAACTTGATTAAGAATATATGTCACTTAGTTATGTATATTGGCTAATCCTTTGACAAAGCGCACTCTAGTTATAATTGGGTAGTTCTAGGTGTTTTTAATACTTCAAGAAACAATGTTTCAAGGTCAAGTGTTGAAGTCATCAAGTCTGTCCAAGAAAAAGCAAGCTGAAGTGCAAGGTTTTTAAAGCTCGACACCTGCTCGATAGCTTCCTGGACACCTGCTATCTGTCGAGATTTAAAAAGTCAGATTTCCAATCTGATTTTCTTGGGATCCGTGAATATGTTTTTGGGCCTTCTCTTTTTCTAACCCTAAACATATAAAAGGATTATTTTAAGAGCCGTCAAGGGTGACACAAGTGGCTTTAGCATTGAGCAATCTCTGTTCAAGCAAGTTGTGATCAACAGATGAAGTTTTCGACCTAGTTCATCTTCCATCAAGAAGTTGCTGTGTATTTGCACCATAGGGTTTTGTAACCAAGCATCTTCCTGCCATTCATCATAAAGGATGAACTGAAGAACTTTGCAGCCAACCATTCTTTCTCAGTTGGTGTTCTGAAGTCGCGTACTTGGATCCATGCATTGGTTAGTCACGTACTTGGGAGCTATGCATCAAAGGTGGAGACTGTCACTACAGATCAAGTCCAACTGGGTATTGGGGTAAGGGTTCAACTGTAGGTTGGTAAGGTATTTGGGATTCCTTTACTTGTAACCACTTGATTTGATAATAGTGGAGTTTCGGAAGTGGTGACCTGAAAATCACCCGGTGGGGTTTTTGCCGTTAGGGTTTTCCCCATTCGTAAACAAATCACCGTGTTATTTATTTTCTGCTGCATATTTAGTTGTTGGTGATTTGTTTGTGCTTCCATAAAATTGCATGATTAATTGATTAATTAATTACTTGGCTAAATTAATTAATTAGGGTTAATCACAAGGGGTCATTCAGATTATGACCTATCAAAATAGAAAAAATAGATTTTAGATGTGTAAATTTAAAAAAAAATGTTGCATCAACTGATGCGGATGCTTGTGTTCCACATAAGCCAATTCTACTTTTCCCTCAGATTATTTGTTTATTCATTACTTTTTCCTAGGCAAATATTTCTTAACATCTTAGAGCATTTACATCAGAAAATTTCATCTTATTCTATTTTATCATCTCAAAAACCTATTTTATCAATTATATAATACCATTTTACATTACACCCAAGCATCCCAACTTTTATTTTTACCTACAATATATTAAAATAATATATATTACAAAATAAAATAATATAAAAAAAAAATCTCTCTCTTCTCTCTTCTCTCTTCATCTCTGTTCTCCTTCTCTGTGTTTTTCTTTCTTTCTCATCAACCCACCACCAACCCAAACCCATGAACATCACCCACGACCAAAACACAACTCAACCACACCCATGAATATCACCCACGGCCACTAAAAATCACCACCACCACTAGTAGACATGGCAAAATGGGTTAGAATTTTATGACCCGACCCGATCTGACCCGAAAAATACTCGACCCGAACCCAATTTTTTTTACCCGAAGCAAAAACAGGTAAATCCGTGACCCAACTCGTGTTTTTTTGCAAGTCAACCCGACCCGACCTGAACCCAAACAATTTTTTTAAAACTTTTTTTTTTAGTAAAAAAAATAGTAAAATTAAGACAATATTTATTTAATTGTTTGTTATGAGCTTTAAGGAAACAATTGATACATTTACATAACTGTATGCAAATTAATTGAAAGATAAATGGTTAAGCATTCTGCAATGAGTGAAGATTTTTAGATATCAAATAACAAAGTACATGCCAAGATAATCTGGTTACAGTAAAGTTTAAAATTGTAGCCATGTGTGAGAAACATTCACAAGTGTGAAAATAGTGAAGCCAAAATATCAAATTAGCATAAATTATGAATACTTAGATCTATTTTTTAACAATTTATGTCCAAAATAAACGGCTTTTCAAAATAAATTATGATATTTCTTAGAGTATGTGTTACTTAACAATGACATGATATTCATAAAAGAGACCATGTATAAATAAGTAAGCAATCAAACTTTATTTTTTTATCAAATGAGTTATCCAATAAGTCATTTGTAATTTTGTTTTATGTTTTGGAATGTTGATATTGTGTAGAAATAAAACTTGTGTATTTGTTTTACTTATTTTTGTGTTATGTTGTTTTAGATAGCAATGTTTGGATTTGTATAATTTTAAAATTACTGAATAAGTATTAATAAGTTTAACTGAGTTCACTCTTGATATAAGTGATGAATTCAAAATAATATATTTTGCATCAAGTAATTTGTTGCATAACTTTCCAAATGGCAAATACATGTTTTCTTTATTTAAAAAAAAAAAATTCATGTGAAAAGTATCGGTCAACCCAACCCGGCCCACAACCAGATTGACCCAAACCCTATTTTAACTCGCTTAAAATGACCGGTTTTTGACCTGTGACCCGCAACCCAATTAACTCGACCCACCTGTTTTGCCATGTCCCACCACATCAGTCACAAACCCGCCACCACCAAGAAAAAACACGGCCAAACACATAACTTGACCACACCCATGAACATCACCCAAGGCCACCAAAAATCACCACCACCATCACGACCACCACATCAGTAACAAATCCACCACCACCAGGAAAAAAAAAGGAGTCACGGCCATACCCATACCCACGGCGAAACCCACAACCAAAACCCATCATTGAGAGAGCCACCAACCTCTCTTTCTCCCTCAACCTCTAGCACCGGCCAAAACCCATCCCAATTGCAATGGCACACACAACCGTCACTCTTTAACTCTATTCGCTGAACTGGACTTGAAAAACCTAAACCTGAATAATTCTATATTCCAGGTCAGACTAGAAAAATGTTCAGAGGTCTATGTCCATGTCCCGTGCTTCAGAAACCATCGGAGCTCCAACAACGACAAAGACGGTCCAAACCTCGACCCAGTCCTACTGGTCTTTGGTATGGGTAGCTCCATTTTACACTCAAAGAAGAAAAAGTTTGGTTCAAGACCCAAGTCTGGGTTCGGATCCTCCTCGCGGACCTTGAGTTCAGGAAGAAGCTCTGGTCTCTCTACAACCCACACCACAGAAGATGAAACCCAGCCACTGATCCATGAGTCCCATGCCACATCTCCACCATGGAGGCTTAATTCAAGGGAAGATAGAGAAGAAAAAAAAGAAGAAAAAAGAGGTTTACAATTGTGGTTCCGATTTGGAGGACGAAGAGGGAGACAAAGTGGGAAGAGAGAATCTAAAGTGGAGAGGATATGAGACAATGAAGAGATAAAGAGACAGATATTTGTTCAGTAGGGAATAAAAAAATATTATTTAGGTATACAATTGTGCTACAGTACTTTCTTACATTTAGGACGGCATTGTAGTGCAATTGCAAAATATTTTACAATTGCACTTTTTTGCAAGACCAGATGGAAGAAGTTTTTAGAGACAAATGCTAAATAAAGGCAACATATGACATTCAGCATTCCCAATATGAATGCTTTTACAAAGGTGCAAGGTGGTTTTACACTGTTATAGAGAGGCAAATAAATGTGCCGACGCTCTTGCCAGACGAGATGCTTTCCTTAGTCAGAATTTTATCATTTTTCTTGCCCCCTCTTCTGATGTAACTCTCCTGCTCAGCCCTGATTCAGCTGGAATGATGGACGATTGCATTGCAACCTCTGTTTTAGAGGCCGGTTAGTTTTGTTAATGAAGTTTCCTTTTAACCAAAAAAAAAAAATGTGGTTTCACACTTTCACTTCGCATGCATGTTCAACATTTTACATTGGTGGCAAAAGAATTTATAAAAGGTATGGTGGAATAATGGAACTGTGTGGGGTACGTACTGAGGTGTGGAAATTTGGAAAAGAAAGTCGGAAATAATGTCACATTTCAAAAACTACAATATTAAGTGCAACCACATTAGTCCATCTAAAAATTTTCGTCTATTTTACACTAAAAACCTACTTTTTCAATTTTACACTACTATATTTCCAAAACACCCACATCAGTTATTCTATTTTACACATCTACTCTAATTAAATAATATTATTTATTATTTTTTTATTATTATTTATTAATACCCATTCTCCCTCATAAACACCCATTCTCTCTCATAAACACCCACAGGCCACAACATCAGCTCTTTCTCTCTCATAAAAACCCACAACATCAGACACGTTCCTCTCTTTCCCTCACTCTCTTCATCATAGCTGCCTCACCCAGCCTACCGTCGCCATCGATCCAGCTCACCGCCGATCCAGCTCTCTGCATATCTAGCTCGCCGCCTCAGTCCTCCGTCGATTCGGCCTCCCTCTCGCTTTCGCCCTCCCTCTTTCCTTCGCCCCTCCCTCTCTTCCTCCACCATCGACCCTTCGCCTCCCACCCCCAACTAATGACTTCAATGGAAGATTCGGTAGCAGCAATGGAAGCCCATCGGGTGGCAGCAATGGCAGCAGATCTAGCTCTGTTGGGCATTTCACGTGAGTTTTACGTTGAGTATGGTTTGGGCTGGGATTTCCGGTGGGGTTGGACTGTTTTTGGGTTGAGTTTACCGGTGAGTTTTGATTGATTTTGAGTTGGGTTTTCAATGGGTTTGTCTTGATTTTGAGTTGGATTTTCTAATTGCTTTTCCATTGATTTTGAGTTAATTTTCTGTTGATTTTGGGTTAATTATTTATGCTAAGTTGCGGTGTTTGGTGGTGGTGCTGGGTTTGGTGGTTGGGTGGTTATTCTGGCGTGCTGGGATGTTGTAACTATTGGGGAAGAGAAGGAGTTTGAGAGAGGAGATAGAAAAAAGAATTAAAAATTCATTTACATGATGAACAGTAGCCGTGTATATATGCATGGTTACTGTTCATTTTGCAAGACCTCGTGTATATATAGACATTTTTACAAAGACTGATGTGGAGGGATTTTGGGTTAAAATGTGTAAAATTGAGCATTTTTTTTTTTTTTTTTTGTATTTTAGAAAAGTATACATGAGCTAGTGTGAATGCTCTTAATTATTATTATCTTTGTTAATGTAGAACATGTTTATGCAAACACAATAACAATGGTAACAACACAAAGAGAAACTGAATAATACGCTGAATATTAATATTAATTTGAAGTGATGAACACAACACTATTTGGACTGAGGCGCGGCACTTGCTCTCTTTAAGGAGATTCAAGCCCTTGGTAAGTTGATCTTTGTAACTGGTGCAGACCTTCTCTGACTTGTCTCCCCTAGGATACAACAGCCCAATAAATGTTGTATGGCTAGAACAGCTTCTGCACAAAGTGTTCAAGCCTAAAGCTCCACCAGAAGAACACCTTTCTTTGACCCAAAATCTCTCAAGTATTTAGGAATATTATTGAATTCACTCTCTCACACAATACTCTTTGCTTCTAACTATTTCTCTTCATTCACTCTTGATATGAAATTAGTGCATAGCATGGCCATATATATAGTCTTCCAACCCTTCACATAACCTACATGTTATTTATTAATTTAGAAAACTTTTCTTAATTTATTTAATCTAACTTACATACAAGTAACTCTTTCTTTAACAAATTTTATTCTAACTCATCTCTTTATTCTTCTTCAATTATTTTGAGTTTCAACATATTTAATTTAAAATGTACTAACATTCCCCCATTCATTTTAATATTAAATTTGGAAAATGAGAGATTACCGGGCAAAGAGGGATTATTATGCATCATGAAGGTGTGCTCTGCATTGAACCTTCACTTAGTGAAACAACAATCTCTACTCTAGAGTCAGTAGTGGTCTCCGACTTGAACTATGACTGCTTAAGGGAAATAAAGTATTACTGCTCACACATAATGATCCAGGTGTTGACATGAGCCTTTATAGCTAGTACTTTACAGCCATGTGCTGATCCCAGTTTCATGAGTGTATTTGAGATTAAGTCCAAATCTCATAGGGAGCGGCCCTACCCCCACACTCACATAGGTGAAATTTTGTCAAGGGTGCTCCTGTAATTCTGACACCCCACTCATACGAGCTACAAATTTCATTAAGAGTTTTTTACTCAACCTCTACACATTACAGGATAAATGCACTTACATCATAGGGATGAACAATTAAAAAATTATTTACAAAATAAATAATTTAAAAAAATGAATAGTGCATTTCTTACGACCATCGTATGATTCATTTTTCTCGTTGAACCCAATTCTCAAGATCTTTGGTCCTTGGGTTGGGTATCCTCACACATGGCTCGTGATTCTATGGACTTTAGTCCCATCCCCTTCAATGTATTCCAAACCCTATCTTTTGCCAAGGCCTTGGTAAATGGATCTGCAAGATTATCATTAGATTTAATATAATCCACAATTATGATGCCACTACTTAAATAAGATTGCATGGTACTGTGCTTTCTTCTTATAGGTCTGGATTTACCGTTGTAGTAACGGTTTTTAACTCTACCAATTGCGGTAGTGCTATCACAATGAATTAATATAGGTGGAATTGGCTTTTCCCAAAGTGGAATTTCATATAACAAATCTTTAAACCAATTTGTCACTTCACTAGCTGAAGCTAATGTTATTAATTCAGCTTCCATTGTTGAATTAGCAATTATTATTTGTTTTTTAGATTTCCAACAAATAGCACCACTACCTATGGTAAAAATATAACCAGTGGTAGAGAGAGAATCACCTAACAAAGTACTCCAATCCGCATCACTAAAAGATTCAATCACAGCAGGGTACTTTTTATAAAATCAGCCATAGTTTTTGGTACCAATTAAATATCTCATGACTCACTCAATAGCTAGCCAATGATCTTTACTAGGCTTGCTAGTAAATCTACTAAGTACTCCTATTGCATATGCAATGTCAAGTATAGTACAATCAGTAGCATAACACAAACTACCAATAATACTAGCATAATCCTTTTGATTAAAAATCTCATCATCATTATTCACAGGAAATAAATGAACACTAGAATCAAAAGGAGTAGCTACACTTTTGTGATCATGAAAATTATATTTTCTTAATATTTTCTCAACATAATGTGATTGATCAAGATATATTTCATCACATGCTTTTGTAATTTTCATGCCCAAAATAAAATTAGCCTCACCAAGATCTTTCATATCAAAATGGCTTTTAAGCATATTTTTTGTCTCATTTATAACATGCATATTTGAGCCAAAAATCAACATATCATCTACATAGAGGCTAATAATAACATGTAAATTATTCCATGATTTAGAATAAATACATTTATCACATTCATTTGATTTATAACCATTCTCAATCATGCAAGAATCAAACTTTTCATGCCACTGCTTAGGTGCTTATTTTAAGCCATATAGGGATTTAGTTAGCTTACATACCTTGCTTTCTTGTCCAGACTCTACAAAGCCTTCAGGTTGATCCATATAAATCTCTTCCTCTAGGTACCCATTTAGAAAAGTAATTTTACATCCATTTGATGAATTTTCAAAAAAAAAAAATGCAGCAATAGCAATTAACAATCTAATAAATGTAATTCTTGTTACCAGAGAAAATGTATCAAAGAAATCAAGATAAGCTTTTTGTTTAAAGCCTTTTGCAACAAGTCTAGCTTTAAACTTATATATTGATCCATCCGGTTTCAACTTTTTTCTAAGGACCCATTTACAATCTATGGTCTTACAACCCAGTGGAAGATCTACTAATTTCCAAGTTCTATTAGAAATTAAAGATTCCATCTCATCATTTACAGCCTCTTTCCAAAATATAGCATCAGGTGATGTTAAAGCCTCTTTTAAATTTTGGGGATTTTCCTCAATTGGAAAAACACAATAATCAGGACCAAAACCCTTTTCAACTCTAGCTCTTTTACTCCTTCTAAGTTCCATTTCAAAATTTTCTTGTTTTTGTAAATGTGAAATAGAAGAACCAAGTTGTGACAAAATATTTTCTTCACCCCCACTATTTTTTAATTTAAAAGGAAATTTTTCTTCATGAAAAATTGCATCACCAGATTCAAAAATTATTTTGTTTTCAAGATCAAAAAATCTATAGGATGCACCATTAATCACATAACCAAGAAAAACACAGGTAGTAGCTCTTATACTTAATTTAGGTATTTTAGGGTCAGTAAGCCTTACATAAGCAAGACAACCCCATACTTTTAAATATCCCAAATTTGGCTTATGTCCTTTCCACATTTCAAAAGGTGTGGTGTGTGACTTTTTATGTGACGCCTTATTCAAAACATGACATGCAGTTAAAATAACTTCACCCTAAAAATGTAAAGGTGCACCAGATTCAATTAACATGGCATTTTTTAACTCAATTAAAGTTCTATTTTTTCTTTCAACCACACCATTAGAAGTAGGTGAATATGGTGCAGTAGTTTCACGGATAATTCCCAAAGACTAAACAAATGAGTTGAATGCACTTGATTCATACTCGCGGCCTCTATCACTTCTTATTCTTTTTATTTTTCTTCCGAATTGATTTTCAACTTCTTTTAAAAAATCTTGAAATTTTTCAAAAGCATCACTTTTATTTTTCAACAAATAAATAGTTGTATATTTTGAAAAATCATCAATAAAAGTGATAATATATCTATTTCCTCCACGAGTTAAAATTCCCTCAAATTCACATAAATCTGAGTGAATTAACTCAAGCAATTTGGTATTTCTTACAACACTTTTATGAGGCTTTTTTGTAATCTTAGCTTGACTACAAGTTTCACATTTTTCAAAATCTTTTGACAATCTTGGAATTAATCCTAAACTATTCATGATTCCCACATATCTACTATTTATATGACACAAACGAGCATGCCAAAAATTAATAAAAAAAGTATATAAATTGAACTGATAGATGCTTTATTATTCTCAACATTCAATTTAAACATTCCATCACAAGCATAACCCTTACCCACAAATAATCCCTTTTTAGTGATTACATAATTATCAGATTCTATAATTTGCTTGAAGCCAGCCTTGTTAAGCAAAAAACTTGACATCAAATTCTTTCTCATGGACAGAGTGTAAAGTAAATCTTCCAATGTTAGTACACGTCCAAAAGTGAATTTCAATTCAACCTCACCAATCCCAAGAACCTTGGTTTTGCTAGAGTCACTAAGCATAACAATTTTTTCTTCTTCAAAAGGAGTGTACAACTTAAACCAATTTTTGTCATAGCAGAAATGCCTATTAGCCCCAGAATTTGGCCACCACCCTTCAACATATTGCACCATATTGATGTCTGTAATCATAGCCACTAAAGGCTTTTCAATTACGTTAGCCTGCAGGACAGATTCACGTTTCCGAAATCTGCAAAATCGAGCAATATGCCCACTCTTGCCACAGACAAAACATGATCTATTAAATTGATCTTGTGAAGGGGGTCCTTGGTTCTTATTGTAAATTTTATTCAGGTTTCCCATTCCTTGAGGTATATTATTATTTTTAAAGGCTCTCTTTTTAGGCTTCAATCGACTATTTCTAGGAAAATTATTTTGGGGCATATTATTATTGGCTGAAATAAGGTTTACCTTTGTGGTGGAATTACCATTACTTTTTTGTGTCATGAGTGTATCTTGTCCTCTAGCCTCCTCCTCCACATGGATGCGTGTGATCAAAGTCTTCAAGGATGTCTCCTTTTGTTTGTGCCGCAAAGTCTTTTGGAACTCCCTCCAAGATTGTGGTAATTTATCAATTATGCCAGCTACCACCAAATTGTCTCCAATCTTTATGCCTTCGGATCTCAATTCTGCCACAATCATTTGAAAGTCTTGTGCTTAATCCACCACTGATTTTCCATCCACCATTTGGTAACGAAAAAATCTACTAGCAGAATACTTCTTTGCACCAGCCTCCTCAGTATCATACTTGCTTTGTAAAGCTTTCCAAATTTTCTTAGCAGAATTGTAAGTTGTATCATAATAATCATAGAAATGATCGGCAAGACAATTCAATAGATAAGAGCGAAAATTATATTCATCTTTTGTATACTTATCTATTTTTTCTTGATGGAGAATATATTCTTCCTCACTCATCTCATCGGTAGAAACTTTTGATGGATTCTTGTCAGTGAGGATGTAGGAGACTTTGAGAAAACTCAAGTAGAAGAAGACCTTTCCTTTCCACCTCTTGAAGTGGGCTCCCTTAAAGTGAAAGGGCTTGTTAAAATCTCCAACAGACTCATTTGGTTTCTCTTGTGTAGGCTCCATGTGTTGACTCTCCTTAAAATTGTTGGTGCAAACACAATAACAATGGAAACAATACAAAGAGAAACTGAATAATACACTGAATATTAATATTAATTTGAAGAGATGAACACAACACTATTTAGACTGAGGCGCGACACTCGCTCTCTTTAAGGAGATTCAAGCCCTTGGTAGGCTAATCTTTGTAACCGGTGCAGACCTTCTCTGACTTGTCTCCCCCAGAATACAATAGCCCAACAAATGTAGTATGGCTAGAACAGCTTCTACACAAAGTGTTCAAGCCCAAAACTCTACTAGAAGAACACCTTTCTTTGACCCGAAATCTCTCAAGTATTTAGGAATATTATTGAATTCACTCTCTCACAAAATACTCTTTGCTTTTAACTATTTCTCTTCATTCACTCTTGATATGAAATTAGTCCATAGCATAGTCATATATATAGTCTTCCAATCCTTCACATAACCTACATGTTATTTATTAATTTATAAAACTTCTCTTAATTTATTTAATCTAACTTACATACAACTAACTCTTTCTTTAACAAATTTTATTCTAACTCATCTCTTTATTCTTCTTCAGTTATTTTGAGTTTCAACATATTTAATTTAAAATGTACTAACAGAACATGTAACTTTTCTACATCTTATCTAAAATTTATTTGTTTTTGGAATGGATAGGAGAAATCAAAGAAATCATAGAACTAATAACCTTTCACTAAAGATTAGTTTATCATGTATAGGCCAAAAAGAAGAATATATTTGATGGATTAATAATTTCAAGTTCAACTTAATTATATATTTTGTATTTGCATCTATCATTTTGCTTTGTTCTTCAAATTTTTATATTAATTATACACTGATTTATGTGGGTAATTTTTAGAAAAAATTGTGTAAATTTTACACAATTTTCTATTATACAATCACTAAATGCAAGATTGTTTGGCTTGGCATTGCAGTTAACCACTGTTGGCAAAAGAATCCTATAAAGTTGTGTTGAATAACGGAACCGTGTGGGGTAATATGTCACCATTTCCTCGAAATGTGAAAAGAATGACTAATAACGTTTGGAAAAGAAAGAAAGTGGTTTGGAAAAGTTGGAAAAGAAAGTGGGAAATAATGTCACCATTTCCCCGAAGTGTCTTGCTTATTATTATCAGGACCCTAACATTAATGTCAAAACCTACAATACTAATCATTATTATCGTATCTTATCTAAAATTAGTTTATTTTTGGAATGGATAGAAGAAATTATAGAAATCATAGAGCTAATAATATTTCGCTAAAGATTAGTTTATCATGTATAGGCCAGAAAGAAGAATACTTATTTGATGGATTAATAAGTTCAGTTTCAACTTAATTATATATTTTGTATTTCAACTTAATTAATGACAACATACGTAAGAGTTCCTTTTGGAGATAACCATGAACTGGCAATCCAATATGAAGAGTGGGGCCAGCGATTTTCGCTTTTGCTTTAGGAAAATAGGCTATATAGTATATACAAAAAGATTAATTTATTGGGAAATCCTGAAAGTGGAAGATGAAGGCATTCCCTAAGCTTTTCCTTTTTAGCAATGCCACAAATTAACACAAGATTTTTCTTAGTAAATTATATAATGGTTGAGTTGTCAAGTTGTTATTAATTCTCATTTAAATTCATCACAATCATCACTTAATGTTAATTGTTTATCATTTACAACTCAACTAGTAAAATCTCTTATAGTTGAATGAGAGATTTAGGGTTCAACGTCCGCCTACACCAAAAACTAATTGGTATCTTGGTCTAATAATAAAGAGCTATTATCAAAAGCAGACGTCATATATTAAAACTCTAGCTCTAAAAAAACAAATGGTAAAGTCTCTAATGGTTAAATAAGAGATCTAAGATTCAATCTCTGCCTATACAAAAAGCCGATTAGTGTCTAGGTCTGATGATAAAGAACTATTATCAGGAGCAAATGTCATAGACTGAAACTCTTTAAAATAAAATAATAATAAAAAAATACAACTCACCAACTTGAAAAAAAGAAAAAGAAAAAAAATGTCACTCTAGACTTATTCAATGTTTTTTGGATGCCACCTTTGTATTCCCTTCCTCTCCTTCCTTCTTTCACATCGCCAAGGTGAAAAAGTATAGGAAACAATCCTGCCTTATAACTATCTAAAGAAACTTTACACTATCAAAGAGATCTTGAAAATTTTCCAACGTAAAGTCAGTGGAATGCCACATATTGCCATGCTTTTCTAAGACCTAGCTATTTTTTTAATATTCTTTGCAGTATTGGGTTATGGTGATATTTAATTTACCATTCACTTTTAGGCCCATGTTGAATAGTGTTTTTACGGCTGGCATCAATAGTGTGTTTTTATGGCCATGTCGAACAATACTCACCATACACGCATGGTTACATAGATTAAAGTCTTGTTTAGAAAACATCAAACATGATTTCAATCATGTTTTATTTTATAATTTTAACTGTGTTTTTAAAAAACATGATTTAGAGGGAGTATATACAAAGTATACAATAATGGATGTGTATCAGAATCTTCCCACAACATAAGTCATTTTTATTTTTCTCTTAAGATTATTTGTTTATTCATTATTGTTTCGGGGGCAAAGATATTGCAATATGTTCTCTTTTACAGCAGTCTCATCTTATTTTGCAAAATAAATGCATTTTATATTCCCAAAAGTCATTTTATTTATTTTACATCATCGCTTTATCATTATAATTTACACTCCATTTTTTTATTTTACAACTCAACCCATTAAAATAAACTTACCTTATCAAAATAAATAAATAATGCCTAAAAGAATCCACACCGTACTCACAATACCAGAGGAGAGAGAATAAAATAGTTAAGTTTAATTTTGTGTTTTGCAATAGTAACATAAAGGGTAAAATGCAAAACTGATCCTCTAAGTTTTTTCAGTTTCAGTCCTCTAACTTTATTTTTGTTCATTTCAGTCTACTAACCTTCAAGTTTATTCAATTAAGGTTTTTTCATCAACTTTTGTTATATGTTGTGGTTAATTTTTCAATTTTATAAATTTTTCTTCAAATTTTTTTAATTAAAAATATTCAATTGATGATTGAAAAATATTTTCCAAATTTTTTTTTTCAAAAAATTTTAACAAAAGTTAACGAAAATGCCTTAATTGAATAAATCTGAAACTCAAAGGACTGAAATGAACGAAA
Organism: Quercus cerris; assembly: GCA_963669245.1. Taxonomy (NCBI): domain Eukaryota; kingdom Viridiplantae; phylum Streptophyta; class Magnoliopsida; order Fagales; family Fagaceae; genus Quercus; species Quercus cerris. The sequence goes on along the minus strand of OY770009.1, from coordinate 10,577,232 downwards.
GCAAAGTTAAATGATTGAAATGAAATCTGAAGAAAGTTAGAAGGTTAGTTTTGTATTTTAGCTTAACATAAAAATAGATATTACAGCTAGTACTCTAAAAAAATAAAAAAGGAAAAAAATTATTGTAGTATCACTTATTGTTTTCAACCTAGTAAAAATACTATTTTGATTCTTAAATCTACACGGTTATTGTAGCAAATTTGTAAATTTATACAATTATACATTAATTGATACAAAAAGACGAGTGATCCCTATTTTCTACATAAAAATGGACTGTTTGACCACATCGCGTTTAATTTATAAATATATAAATTTTAGATAAGATGTAGATTGCTAGTATTGGTTGTGTGGGAAATGTGCTTTTAGACACTGTAAGCCTTGCTAATTAAGATCTTGTGCCCTTAATTGTTTGAGATACCTTTTGTTTGTTGGAGTTAGTAAAATCTCTAGGCTTTGTTGTCCATTACCTGGATTGAATGTTGGATGGTACTGTTTGGTGCTTGAAAACAATGCCTATTAATGAAATCATGCCTATTAATGAATTTACATGGGAGAGTAGGCTGTTTGGTTTTTTCTTTGTTATACCCAGATAGGTTTGATCAGAACAGAGTAACCAATCAGAGTTGCCAAATAATTAGAGTTTGTGAGTGTTATTTTATTGGAAGTACTGCGTGGCCTATAATAGTATTCAGCAAGTTACAAATCAAATAGTGCTACATTATGTAACATGGTTAGTGCAAATGTGTTGACATTCTCTTAGGAAAATTTGACTCACTCTTATGGTCCTTGTTTTAAGTTTTTATATCTGATACCTTTCCATTGGTGCTATAATGATAATTTTAGCTTAATAGATATAGACTTGGTTTCTTATAAAAAAATAGACATTTTTCTTTGTATATGGAAGATTAATGAAAGATTACAAGATTATTTCTTTAATAATTGATAAATTTCCTATTATCTTACTTATGAAAAATGCTGTAGGTGATAATTGAATTATTAAGCAAAATTGTATAAATTTTATACATTTTTTTATTGTACACCTACCAATATGACTGTTCTAAGCCCGATTCTACGAAGGTGCAAAGTAGTTTCACTTGATATGGCAGTTCAGCAATGTTGGCAAAAGAATCCTATAAAGTTGTGTTGAATAATGGAACCGTGTGGGGTAACGAGGTTTGGAAAAGAAAGTGGGAAATAATGATAATGTCACCATTTCCTGGAAGGAACTTGCTTATTAATTATTACTAACGTGTAACCCGATGTATATACGTAGATACACTTAAGGATATACAATAATATGCATAATATAATTTATATATATATATATATATACTTTTAAGGAAAATATTATTGATAGTCACTTTTATATTTTGTTAACTCTTTTAAAAATTTTGTAAGAATATTATTAGGTATAAAATGTAAATTGTCCATTTTTTTTTAAATTATTGTGAAGCAATTTTTTTTTTTTTTTTAACGATTCATTTATTCTAGACTCTTTGGTTTTTGTACTTAATAATTTATTTGGATGAATATTTATGATGTGGTTCCATATTTTATTCTAAAATTAAGAAATAAAACTCTTTAAGAATAAATAATTTAAGACACATGGTACAAAATTAGAACTCTAATTTGAAATTCTAATTTGAATTTTTCTCAGCTTCACCTATTATTATATATATATATATATAGACATATAGATTATCAGGACCCTAAAATTTCAAAACCTACAATACTAATTATTATCATCGTTGTTAATCTTAAAAAATGCAACTTTTCTACATCTTATCTAAAATTTATATATTTATTTTTGGAATGGATAGGAGAAATTAAAGAAATCGTAGAACTAACAATCTTTCACTAAAGATTAGTTTATCATGTATAGGCCTGAGAGAAGACTATATTTGATGGATTAATAATTTCAGTTTGAACTTAATTATATATTTTGTATTTGCATCGTTTTGCTTTGTTTTTCATATATTTATATTATTTAATGACAACATATGTAAGGGTTCTTTTTGGAGAAAACAACGAGCTCCACCATGGGCTGGCAATCCACTATGAAAGAGTGAGGCCAGCAATCCCAAAGATTAATATATATTATTGATAAAGCATCATTTCGCTTTTGCTTTAGGAAAATATGCTATACAAAAGGATTAATTTATTGGATAATCCTGAAAGTGGAAGATAAAGGCACTCCCTAATTAAGCTTTTTGTTTTGGCTGAATATTCCCTACGCATTAATCCACCTGCATGTTTTGGGAGGCATTTTTGTTCCTTTTTTAGTTGGTTAATGTTGTTGGCTGTAAAAACTTGCATGGAATTTTGGTTTCTTTCCAGAGAAGTTTGAAGGCTCAAGTAGTGAAAAGTTTTATTGTTCCTTGTACAAGTATTTTAGTTGAAAAGTTGTCACTGTGAGTTTCCTGCTAGCGTATCCGTCATTCAAAGTGGTTGGAGAATATGCAGGATTCTGAATAGATAAGGCTAAGGTATGCTAAATATCAACTAATTTTGATACAGCTGTTCTACTTTCTTTAATCATGTTACTTAATTTCCTCTGGTGCCGTGGCCCTGATTTAACTCGATCGTATGTTGTACTCCACACTCATTTCATTTTATTTTTGTCAATACAGAAAGGGGAAGAAAAAAAATACGAGTAAAACAAGAAAAGGGGACATTGAAGATCAAATAAGGTAATTATTGGAATTATATTCATCCAATTTATTTATTTTTTGACAGTAAAAAAAGGTTGACATATTCAGCCATGTTAAAAATCAAAGAAACTAGGATGAAAAGTAACAGATCTAAGCCATCTCATTGCTCTTAGGAAAACGATAATAATATGCCTTCTGTAAGTTATTATATTTGTCAGTTTAATTTAATTCAAGAAGGGGCATCAAATTATTTATTTATTCTCGTGAAACAATAAATTTTGATTATGCGTAGTTAGAGATATCCTATCCAGACTTGGACCCGACAGAATCGTTCATCTTGGTGGAATTTGAACTGAAGGTTGTTCGATCCGATCACCTGGTCTATCGATGGTGGGTCTGTCCCAAGCAAACTCAACTATCTTGAATCAATGTAGGGTTTCCTCATCTGAAATCCAACCTCAATTTTGACTCCATCTCCAACTTTAACCAAAATAGTGCCATTCTTTGCATATATGGTGAGATCATAGCCAAATCTAGCAAGATCTTAGCCATATTTAGCGAGTTTCTATCAAATATGGCAGATTTGCCACAATTAGTCCATGCCACCAGGTTTGAACCAATTTGAACGGATCTAATTGCCAGAACACCTAAGTTATGACAGTTGATGACTCGTATACTTGCGGTCAACACCAATTGCATAAATCTAAACTTGCCATGAATGGGTCGATTGCTTGGTTAACCCTAAAACCAACTTCAATTGACCCATGGAGAGCCCTATGCATAATAGTCATACACTTAACCCTATATTGAAGTTTAGTTTGTGAAAATTTTTATCCATGAAATCACATCCTACATATATAAGAATATAAGATTATCGTATTTGGTTTGCTACTCATATTGGCAAAGCTTGGGTCTAGTGATCTAGTGCAGTGGATCACAAGACCCAAACCATGTCCTACTCATATTACGTTGGAATCTTTGACAAAAAACATTTATAAACCACTAAATTGACCAAAATAACTTTGTGACCTCAAAACTGATCAAAATAACTTGATCTCCAAAATGACAATAAATCCTCTTGAAATCTTTAAATGATAGAAATACTCCTTCCAAATTGAACAAAATATCTTTGAAATTTCCAAAATGATCAAAATACTCCCCCCAATTGCCTAAAAAACTCAAAAATAATGCAAATACCTCCCAAAATCTACAAAATAACCAAAATATTCATGTAGTCTCCAAATAGCCAAAATATCCCCTAGATACCAAAATCACAAAAATGACTAAAATAACCCCTAGGATCTCCAAAAATACGCACACAAACCTTCAAAATTATCAAAATATCTTCAAACCTCCAAAATACCCCTAAAACCTCTAAAATGGTAAAAATAACCCCAAGATACCCAAAATATCTCTCCCCAAAAGCTACAAAATGCCAAAAATACCCCTAAAATTTTTTAAATAACCAAATTATATATACACACCTTATACGAAAACAGCAAATGCTTTAAACATTTATAAATTATTTTTATTCTCTAACAATATAGGATATATGTACAAGATACATTTTAGATTCATAAACTACCATGTGTGAAGCTCATAAAAACCAAAAAAATAAAAACTGCCATGTGAGGTCAAAGATTCCAACTTCTTAAAGCCCTTCGCTTAGTTTTCTAGCACTCTTCACTTATTAAAAATTGTATTAGGGTGAAGGTGACGGTGCATTTGGACCTAATGATAACATCGATTCTCTCAACACAATATATGTAGTGCAACGATGCTTTTTTTTTTCTTTTTTTTTTGGGTCTAGTGTCATAATTTTCCTTTAAAAAAAAAAAAGATAAATTTGTTTTAAAGACATGTATTAGTAGGAGAGTGTCTTATTTTATAGGCATTTTAGTGAAGTTGAAGATATATTTTTATCGGGTTCAATGGCGACTCTAGGAAATTTCTTGTGGGGGGTTGTTAAGAAACTTAAATAAAAAGAGAACTTGAATATATTGTGTTATTGACAAAAAAAAAAACAAAAAAACAAAAACAAAAACAAAAAAACAAATACATGAAATTTTACAATTTCTTTCTGAGTTTTCATAATTTGAAATTGTAGGGACTCAATTTGCGTTTGACCCTGAGTACAAATGGGTTTTCAGCCCAATCAAGCCCAAACAATAAATTTGTAGAGAGTGGGTTAAAGGTTTAGACGCTGGCCGCCGTTCACCAAGCATGAACTCTTTTTTATAAAAGAAAATACTTAGATTTTATTTACAACTGGGGGGATGCTCCTCGGCCACGGGCCGAGGAGCCCCTTTTCTTCTCCTTTTTTTTCCCCCACTCTTTTACTTTACTTGCTTTTCTTATATAGTCTTCATCTTCCTATCTCCTTCTTCCATCTGTTGATCATCCATTCGCCTCTCTTCTGGCCGTCCGTCCCATCAGAGGTCTTATCAGTACTCAAGTGGTTCACTCTGATCAACGTTGCCCTGCTAAGGGTTTATATCCCCATTAATGCGGCCAGAGGGGTTAGGTGAATGCATTAAGTGTGAGGGTGACAGCTTACTTTGGGCCTGGTCTTTCCCAAAAATCATCCTTGTCATGCCGAGGATAAGGAGGTCCTCGGCGCGGATTGGGACAAGAGGCTTTCCTCAATTTAGTCTGGAATGGTCAGTATTCCTCGGCGTGGGCCTTGGGCCTGCTACACGATGGGCCAAGGCTATCAGGCCCACGGGCCCCACAATAGCCCCTCAAAACTCTGCTGCACGTTCCCTCGGACGGGGAGGAGGGTTTTGATACATGCGGGCCCTCTAGACGAGTCGCCCCACTTCGGTTCGTGTTAATGCTGGCGACTTTTCGACTGCCCGATGTGCGTTTTTGGCGTTTCAAGATTTAATGTGTGCCCATATTAAATTTTGGCGGCACCACGTTTCCCACTTTCAACGGTATAATGGTAATTGTTCGGTGGGGATCTCTTGCTTTTATGGGCAAGCGGTTACATTTTGGGAACCTAAGGGGGAGTATAAGTACCTGTTTGAACCGCCTGGTTTCCTCATTTTTGCGCTTACAATTATTGATGCGTATGATTTGAATCTGGTTCAACTTGCACACTACCTGAAAAGCATCGTCATACTTCTGTAAGTCTTCTTCTTCCAGTGACCCCCAAATTTTCCTTGGTTCGATCCCTTCTTTTCTTCTTCTGGAATTTTTAGTTGTCCTTGGGGGGATGGGTAAGTTTAAGAAGTTGGTTGAGTCCGACGAGATGATGAACAAATTCATCGTAGACTATGGGATACCCAATAATATGAGTCTGAAGTACTGTGAAGAAGGGGAGTGGTACATTAGGAGGAGAGAGGGTAAAGTCGTGATCCCGATAGTCGCTTTCGTAGAGGGAGGGATGAGAATCCCTATGAGGCCAGTGACTCTCAATTACCTTAGGCATTTCCGCCTGGCTCCTACTCAGTGTGCCGTGAATGTATTTAGGATATTAGGGTGTGTAGATACCCTGAATGAGAAAATGGGGCTGAGACTAACTCACCACAATGTGAACTGGTGCTACAACCTTCATCACCTGAGGGGTAAGACGTACTATATGAAGACAAGGGACGATAGGGTTCTTCTCATCCAGTGTCTTCCTGATTCCAATAAGGGGTTGACCTAAGATTTCCTCATAGTGTCAGGAGAGTGACACAAAGGTTTTCATTGCCCAACAGTAGAGGGGGAGCCAGGTAGGGTATCTGAAGTAAAAGACAATCTAGGTTTCGGTATTTTCAAGTTTTATAACTGTATATCCGATTTGGTTGATTAACCATAGGAGTTTCACTTTTCTTTTCGCAGATCCGCACGCCTTTGCACGTTATTTCCATCTGGTTAACAAAGCGGATTTGGAAACCGTTTTTAGGTCGGACCTTTTCCTGAACAAAACTGATAACCAGGTCAGAGCTGCTCACCACATCCTCGGATGCGACCCAGCTCAGAAATCATTCCCAGTCCCGAAGCACGTAATTAGAGCTCGTGACCCTCGGCTTACGCAGATTACCGTGGTGGAGGGCGGTTTTGCATTTTTCGAAGGGTCTTATATACCTGAAGGCATTCCGCTAGCAGGTCCCTCCTCATCCCAGCAAGTAACGGTGGCCGAGGAAGGACTATCTAAGAAGGCAAGGGAGGTGGTTGAACTGAGTTCTTCTAAGGACGAATATAGCGTGTTCAACCTAGCTGATCAATCCGAGGATCCCTCTGGTGATCTAGGAGACCCTCATTTGTCCGAAGCCAATCTCCGGTCCCCAAGAGTTGGTACTCAGGCTGAGATGGGTTTAAAAAGACAGCCCCAAACCAATCTTCTTGACCTGCTCGAAGGCGGTTCCAAGAAGGGTGTACCGGAAGAGTCGCAGCCCCAGCCCCCAGTACCTCCGCCCCAGATTTTAACTGTGCAAACCAGGTCGTCCTCTGCCCCCACAGTATCAGACCCTCAGACCGAGTCCCATGACCCGAAAAGGAAGAGACTTTCCAAGGGTAAGGAGCCAATGGATGGGAGCAAATCCCATTCCCCGCCTGAGGAGGGTAGGTTTTGCAGGCCTCAGAAGCAACTGAAGCTCGGTGGTCAACGGAAGGGTAAGAAGGCCATCCAACAGTCTGAGGCTCAAGCCTGGCTGCCCGCTGCCATGCTCCATGATCAGCCCCTGATGGATAACGCGTCGATGCGGGAATCTCAAGGAGCCAAGGGGGCTCTCGTGGCCGAGGCCCTGGAGAAATCTCTTCTTCTTCCCACTGACATGGCCGAGCTAAGAAATATGAGTGGGTTAGAGGTCGTCCTTGACCTTAAGAAGTATCTAGGCATGGTGGGTCTTTTGGCACCTATTTACTTTATTCAAATTTTGTCGCTTAGTACATTCCTTTCTCTTTACGGAGTTACTTGTTTTTATTGGCAGGCTATCCAGGCCCTTTTCAGGTTAGGAGAAGAGATCGATGGCCAGAGCAATGCCTTAGCGCAAGAGCATGACAAGTTCTTGGAAGCTGCCAATACCCTCAAGAGATCTGAGGCCGACCTAAAAAAGGCGACCGAGGATCTGGAGGAGATGACGAAGGCCAGGGATACTGCTGTCTCCGACCTAGCCGTGGCCAGGAAGAAAGCTGAGGATCAAACTAATCGCTTGCAAGACGTTGAGGGTCAACTACAGACTGCCAAAGGGAACATCACCTATATGAAGGAAAAGTTGACCGTGGCAATCCATGAGAAAGGTGTTGCCGAGTATGCCAGGGACGAGGCTATGAGAGCCAAAGACGAGGCGGTATTTGCAAAAATAGACGCTGAGAGCTCTGTAGAACAGGCAGAGGAAGAGGCTTTCGCAGATGGGGTGGCTAAGACTGAAGCCACCCTTCGGGCTCAAGTTCCTGCAGTGTGTAGGCATTACTGTTCTCAGACCTGGCTTGAAGCCCTCAACCAAGCAGGGGTTGATGCCTCATCTGACCTTAGGAGGGAGGACAGGGTGTATTACCCTATTGCAATTCGCGAGACTACACTTGCTGCTCCTGAGGAGGGGTCCTCATTACCAGCGGTTGAGATTCACGATAAGACCGCCGAGAATATATCTTTAACTGACCAACCACCCGAGGAGGTTGAGCCCCAGAGAACATTGGGGGGAGTTATAACCGAGGGTCAGGAAATACCACAAGACGTGGCGAGGCCTCCGGCAGACCCTTCGAGACCAAGCCCTTAGGCCTTGGCTAAAGCCTTTTGATTTGCTTATCAAATTAATTTGTCTACTGAGTTGGGGAGACTAGTATACGACATAGGATAATTTTTTTTATTTTCTCTTTTATTTCATTTTGTTTCTTGCCTCAGTAGCGTTGTAAGGAAGTTGTATACTTTCCGTTTGAACTGAATACTTAATACTTTGCTTCCAACCAATGATATTTTCTTTTATTTGCTTTACTATAATATTCTGCTCGATATTCGTATTCTATTCTGGAGTTAGCCTCATGAAACCATCTGTTATCCTTCAAATATAAATCTAAAGACCGTATTATAGCTTGACTCTAGGAAACGCTTTGGTTTTTCTCCAGATAGTTATTTTCTCCATGGGTTCGAGTCCGAGGACCATGCAATACCCTGGTTATGTCTAGTACTTCTATTTTTCTATAACTATCTAGTTTTCCATAGATTTGGGTCCGAGGACCATGCAATACCTTGGTTCTGTCTAGTATCCAGGTATAATGGTGTGAATAGTTTTACCATAGGCTTGGGTCCGAGGACCATGCAATACCTTGGTTCTGTCTACCACTTCTATTTTTCTGTAAGTATCTAGTTTCCCCATAGGTTTGAGTCCGAGGACCATGCAATACCTTGGTTCTGTCTAGTACCTAGGTATAATGGTGTGAATAGTTTTACCATAGGCTTGGGTCCGAGGACCATGCAATACCTTGGTTCTATCTATCACTTCTATTTTTCTGTAAGTATCTAGTTTCCCCATAGGTTTGAGTCCGAGGACCATGCAATATCTTGGTTCTGTCTAGTACTCAGGTATAATGGTGTGAATAGTTTTACCATAGGCTTGGGTCCGAGGACCATGCAATACCTTGATTCTGTCTATCACTTCTATTTTTCTGTAAGTATCTAGTTTCCCCATAGGTTTGAGTCCGAGGACCATGCAATACCTTGGTTCTGTCTAGTACCCAGGTATAATGGTGTGAATAGTTTTACCATAGGCTTGGGTCCGAGGACCATGCAATACCTTGATTCTGTCTATCACTTCTATTTTTCTGTAAGTATCTAGTTTCCCCATAGGTTTGAGTCCGAGGACCATGCAATACCTTGGTTCTGTCTATCACTTCTATTTTTCTGTAAGTATCTAGTTTCCCCATAGGTTTGAGTCCGAGGACCATGCAATACCTTGGTTCTGTCTAGTACCCAGGTATAATGGTGTGAATAGTTTTACCATAGGCTTGGGTCCGAGGACCATGCAATACCTTGGTTCTGTCTATCACTTCTATTTTTCTGTAAGTATCTAGTTTCCCCATAGGTTTGAGTCCGAGGACCATGCAATACCTTGGTTCTGTCTAGTACCCAGGTATAATGGTGTGAATAGTTTTACCATAGGCTTGGGTCCGAGGACCATGCAATACCTTGGTTCTGTCTATCACTTCTATTTTTCTGTAAGTATCTAGTTTCTCCATAGGTTTGAGTCCGAGGACCATACAATACCTTGGTTCTGTCTAGTACCCAGGTATAATGGTGTGAATAGTTTTACCATAGGCTTGGGTCCGAGGACCATGCAATACCTTGGTTCTGTCTACCACTTCTATTTTTCTGTAAGTATCTAGTTTCCCTATAGGTTTGAGTCTGAGGACCATGCAATACCTTGGTTCTGTCTAGTACCTAGGTATAATGGTGTGAATAGTTTTACCATAGGCTTGGGTCCGAGGACCATGCAATACCTTGGTTTTGTCTATCACTTCTATTTTTCTGTAAGTATAGGTTTGTCCTCGAACTGCTTTACTGGAGATGATTCCTCCTTGGGTCGATTATGATCTTTACACGTGGCGTTGATCTCGCCTCCAGCTCAAGGCCCCATCTTTTTCATTTATGAAGCGCCCTTTGTCCGTTCGTGTTCCGCGCTTGACGCTTCGGTGCGCGAAACGCGCCTTCATTAATGTCCTCGTGAATTAACACGAGTCCAACGGTCTATGACCTCCTTAGAAATTGGTAGCTTCATTATTAGCCCAGCTGATAATTCTCTTTTCGAACTCTGCATGAATTAATTCTCACCAACCTTCATCCCCTATATAAGGTGGGGAGATGGTTTCTCCACAATCCATGAACCTCCCAACACAAACAAAAAGAAAAACACATCCTTTCAGCTCCCCAATCCCTTTTAATAACCCCGCCGGAATTGTGACTGGAGTTGGCAAATATGAGGCGGCTTTGGGCGAGTGTGAGGACATCCGTGCCAAGAGCCATTATGGTCGCAGCCCCCACTGGGCTTCCGGTGCAGCAGAATCTAGGCGTAACCCCGATGGCGCCATATAAGGTGGCTAGGAGGGATGTTGTTAGAGTACCTAACGTCTCTCCTCGGAGCGCACCCCCGACGAAGAAGACGTGCGAATTCACCTCATGGGTGGTGCTCGAGTGTTGCCGTCTCCAACGGCTAACACTCGTGAAGATTGGAGAGAATCAAGGGAACATCATGGGGGAAGGTGTCCCGGAGCCCCTGCATCTACTCCTCTCTTTATTCCAGCTCCGCCGCGCCGAGAAGGGAGTCGTCGGTGGCCTGGAAACATGATGGCCCTCCCCCTTCCCTGCTTTTTGTGTCAAGCTCTCCCATTCTCTTTATACCAATAAAAGGACGGCTTGACACTTCCCACTGACTAGCTTTTTTAGGGTGGCTCTACCTGGGCCTCTGATTGTAGAACTTGCTGGTAGGATTAGCTTGTAAATTTATTTGTGAAACACACCTGCCTGAGCCTCTGATTGTAATTTGTACTGTTTCTATTTATGAAATAATAATATCAAGATTTCTCTTTTTGCTGTCAACTCTTCTATTTTTTTTTTTTCAACCTACTGTAAAACGACCACTTAGAACAATCGCCTGGTGCGCCGGCCAGCACCCTAATCCTTCCCACAGACGGCGCCAATTGTAGGGACTCAATTTGCGTTTGACCCTGAGTACAAATGGGTTTTCAGCCCAAACAATAAATTTGTAGAGAGTGGGTTAAAGGTTTAGGCGCTACCCTCCGTTCACCAAGCATGAACTCTTTTTTATAAAAGAAAATACTTAGATTTTATTTACAACTGGGGGGATGCTCCTCGGCCCGTGGCCGAGGAGCCCCTTTTCTTCTCCTTTTTTTTCCCCCACTCTTTTACTTTACTTGCTTTTCTTATATAGTCTTCATCTTCCTATCTCCTTCTTCCATCTGTTGATCATCCATTCGCCTCTCTTCTGGCCGTCCGTCCCATCAGAGGTCTTATCAGTACTCAAGTGGTTCACTCTGATCAACGTTGTCCTGCTAAGGGGTTATATCCCCATTAATGCGGCCAGAGGGGTTAGGTGAATGCATTAAGTGTGAGGGTGACAGCTTACTTTGGGCCTGGTCTTTCCCAAAAATCATCCTTGTCATGCTGAGGATGAGGAGGTCCTCGGCGCGGATTGGGAAAAGAGGTTTTCCCCAATTTAGTCTGGAATGGTCAGTATTCCTCGGCATGGGCCTTGGGCCTGCTACACGATGGACCGAGGCTATCAGGCCCACGAGCCCCACAGAAATCATTACATGATAGTCTATTATCAATTGTGATTATCTATTGTCAATGCTGATATGACCATTTTATTTTGTTAAGTTTGTATAATATTTTTATTTTTATGTAATTGTCATTATTTATTTGTTATTGTTTTTTATAAATTATTGACCTTATATTAATTATTGACCCACATAACCACACTCATCCATACATAAAAAATACATTTAACAATCACTAACTTTACTATTTTTTATCCTTTGAATCACTAGTTTTATAACAAAAAGTTATTATAATATGATAACAATATACACATGTAACAAATCCTCTATATTTATTGGTTATTAAATTATATAAAGTTATATCATATTTGTACCATGTACACATTCACACACTTAACAAATTACACAAATAACATTATATCAAAATAATAATAATAATAATAATAATAATAATAATAATAATGCACACAATTAGTGTCAAACACTCACATTCTCTCACCTATATATATAATATAAATTTATAATAAAGGGAGATATTCAAAGCTCACAAACACACACATTTTACTCTTAGAGTTGGAGATACATAGTAAGTCAGATAGAGAACAAGAGTAAGGGAAAGTGATTTATGTTGTTAATTAGTTTTGGGATGAGCTGATCTATGTTGTTTGATTTTGGGCATTGATTTTTGATCATGGTGTGCAAGATTTAAGCCAAGTTGTACAAAAATATTTTAAGGTTAATTAAATTAATAAAAAATATTTTTTATATATAAACATTTTTTTTTTCAAGTCAAGGGTTCATTTGAACCCCCTAAATTACAAGTGCAACCGCCCCTGACCAGGTTGTCCTCAAGTTTTTTTTCCTATTAAACGTAAAATTATGGGTTTTTTTGAATGACATAAAAGTCCAGTCCAAAGTAGACAATTAAGGGAAATAAAATAAGTCGTTATTGGCATTATCATTTTCCCTTGGTATATACAATATAGCCTAGGGTAGAAATTAAGGGAAATTACACCAATCTTTATAAAACAAATTTGACATTTATCTCAAAATTTTAGGAAATGAGAGTCTCACCCCTAAACTTTGTGATAAGTATTATTAAAATATTTGATCAAAATATGTGATTCGTCTTTGACTTATCCTATTTTTGTTGACTACTTTTTTCTTTGTTAATTAATAATGTTTTTAATTTGTATTTGACTTATTGATGAAATAATTATTTATCCCTAGGTTACTTGATTTTTCCAAAAAATTAGAAAGATTTGATTAAAATAGGATACTCCAAGGTGAAAAAGAGATTTTATAGAGCTCAAGGGGATCATTTGAGGATCGATGTTTCTTTATACCTAAAGAGAGGGGGAATTTTCCATTTAGAATTATTTTAGCAAATTTTTTGTTAGTTAGCAAATTTTTGAAACATTTTAACAAACTAGCATCTCGAGCTTTATGTGCTCAAGTTCCTTGAAGGAATTCAAGTCTTTAAGACTCTAGTTCTAAGTGTTGTAAAACTAAGGTGAACATAAAAATCCATGTATACCTGCTTTCTTCTTCCTCCAACTTTCTTCTTCCATTTTTTTTCGCTCTCCAAATCTCTTATTCTCCTTCTTCAATCTACTTTCTACTTTCTCTAGCTTTCTTATTCTTTCTTCTTTCTCTAGATCTTCTTCTTCTCCTTTCTCAAACATCCAAATCCATTTCTCAAACACCCAAACCCAAAAATTAGAAAAATACTCATTTCTCCATACCCAAATCAAAACATAACCCCATAGTATGGAGCAGCAAACCTCTTTTTTGAGGTTCTTTAATGTTCAATATGTGTGTAAAACACCCTTGAACGTTTAGACCCCCAATTTACAAATTACCAATTCAAGCTTAATGTCAAACAATGTATGTGCGGAAAATGAACATAAGCATATAACAGAATTGATAAACAATCTAAATAAAATAAAATCACATCCACAACAGAAATTAAGTGGTAAAGATTAAAGGAAGAGATATGAAAACACAAAGACAACACAACGATGTGTTATCGAAGAGGAAACTGAAGTCCTCGGCGTAAAACCTCTCCGCCGCGCTCCAAGCGGTCAATAATCCACTAGAGAATCAAGTTAGGATACATGAACAGCAAAAGACCCTCCAAGCCTAATCTACCCAGTGTATCTAAGCCCTTCAAGCTCCTACTCCAACGAGGTTGCCCCGAACCTTTTTCTTCTCTAACTTACCAGATTCCGCTATAGCCCATAGCATCAACCAATATCAATTGGTCCCTTCCTAACTGCTTCCCAAAACACTAAAAAGCATTCTCATAGATATGGGTATGGTAAGAAAAGCTTTGGCTAATGAACCTCTCAAGGATGTAACAATAGAAAGGGTGAGAGTTAAGGAATTTGAAAAGTTACTATATAAAGATTGTGGATGAGTCAATCTTATTTTTCTCTAGGGTTTCTCTCTCAAAATTCTTTCTAGAAGCTCTCTACATTTCGTGGGTATAAGAGGTATTTGTACTGGGGTGAGAATGGAATGCGAAGAGTCAGTTTATTCAAAATAGAGCTGGCTGGCGACTTGGCCTCACGACTTAACTGAGTTGCGAGTTCAAGTCATGAGCTAACTGAATGGCCAACTAGACTTTTTGTCCTGTAGTGCTACAGTTGGCATGACAGTTCAGCTTCTCTGCATGTTTCACTCATATGCTTCTTCTAGCGGCTTGCCAGTCGCGAGCCACCCGTGAGATCCAGTCACGAGTTCCTACTTCACTGCACAGTCTTGAGTATTTCTTTACACTCTTTCACACATTACCCTTACATGATTCTCACCTAAATACAGGGTTTCTAAGTGCTAAATTACAAGCAAATTGGCACGGAATAACGCCAACAAAATGGTTAATTAAATTCAACCTTATAGTTTTGATCTTGGCACTAGAGTGGTGGTGAGCAGCGTTGATGTATGTAGCTTGAGTTTGATTTTGGTCCGGCTTTTCTCTCTCTCTCTCTCTCTCTCTCTCTCTCTCTCTCTCTCTCTCTCTCTCTCTCTCTCTCTCTCTCTCTCTCTCTCTCTCTCTCTCTCTCTCTCTCTCTCTCTCTCTCTCAGCTTAGGCTTGTTTTTGGTTTTTCGGTTTAGGATGAAATGTAGTGTTGTGCTTTAGGGAACTCGAGTTCCTTGTGGATAATTTTCCACATCAGCTCTTATCAGCACATGGAACCTGAGCCTTAAATGCTCAAATTTGATAAGTAGTCTCGAGTTCCACAGACTTGAGATGCTAATTTACAAATGTTTCATAAATATGCTAACTAATGAAATTGTTCCAAAAATCATGTTAAATAGCAAAAAAATCCCTCTAAAGAGATTGATGAAATTTTCTTAAAAAATTAATTAATTAATCAATTATATATATATATATATATAAAAGTTGAAGAGTAGCATTTATTGTTACTACGTTTCTGTTAAGCCACATCAATAGCCACATCATCCACTTATTATCTACCTTTTCTTTTCTCTTTTTAAACTTTTCTTCCACCCAAAAAAAAAAAAAAAAAAAATCTTCTTCCAGTTAGTTCACACCTACTATTACACTTCCTTCAATCTTTCCTCTCCATCTTTGTCTTTTTATCTCCCAACTACTTTCTACTTTACCATTACACTTCATCATATTCTTTATTTTTTTTGGTAGAACACTTCATCTATTCTCTTTCTTATATTTTGACTCTTTTTCTCCCTATTTTATTTTGTATAAATTTGATATTATTTCTCTTATTTAATCCATATTTTTCCCACACAAAAACTGTTAGTTCTCTCTCTCTCTCTCTCTCGGTGGATTTTTGTTCTTTCTTATATCTCTAATTAAGTTTATTTTATTTTATTTTATAAATATGTGTTTTGTCATTGTGTTTTTTTTTTATAGCTTTGGTTAAATTTTGGTTTGGATTAAAATTAGGTTTTTTTAGGAAATAAGAATTTGAGTTTATATCAAAACACAACCTACAGGGCTATGAATATGAATATGCCAACCAATTGTTTGAGTAATAAATTATTATGAAGTCTATCTTATTTCTTTAGTTTCATTTTAATTTTTGTTAAAATAAAATTGTAATTTTGTGATGAGTTTTGAGTATTATGATAATCTCCTTATTTCTTAAAAAATGATAAATTTGAAATCTATAAAAATTAGTTGTATGTTAAACAAATATAACACACTACAATAGAAGTGAGAAGAATAAGGTTCACCTTAAAAAAAAAAAAAAAAATCAAACAAACCAAAAATAATAGAATGATATATTTGTAAAGATAGAAAATATTTGTAGAAATCTTTTTTTTTTCTTTTAAATAGACAATAATTGAAGTAATTGTTACTTTAATAAGGAATTTTTTTTTTTTTTTTGAGAGATAAAATTAGGAAACTAATTGAGCTTGTGTTGTATCATTTATGCCTTACCACTAATGGACTCTGCTTATTAAGGAAAGTAGTGTCCATGTAAAGAGAACCATAAAATTGAGTATATAACCATAAAACTTTAAACTGGGTGCCTAAATTTCCCCTTTACCAGCATTTTCTCAGCAGCCAACCAAAATGTTTAACCTAACTAAACATTTTGATAAAACCCTAGCCAAAAAAGTTCAAACACCAAATTTCCCCCAACATACCCATTTGATTCACATGTAATTAAGTGACTTAAAGCCTCACAAACTGCATAATCGAAGAGAACATAACCAAATCACAAGGATCCAAACACAGAACAGAGTGATACCAGAACAGAGTGAACAAACAAACCACACCATTTTAATCACGAATTTAAAAATACCCAAATCACTACTCAAAATCTCAGATGCCACAAACCATATATCTTAACTCGTAAGTCTTAATCACAAATCATATCACAAAAATCATTATAAAAAAATAAAAATAAATAAAAAAAAGAGAGAGAAAGAATAGAGTGACAATTAAGTTCGGTAGAAAACCAAAGCAATGGGCTGAGGAGGGCAACGACGGCTTCAACAATGAAACCCAGAGCTTGGATCGACAATGAAACCCACGAAATCAAGAGAAACCTAGGTTTATTTGTGTTCACACACGGTTTGGGTCAGCTTGGGACTTTGACAGAGCGGGTCAGTGGTGGGCGAGTGAAGTTGAGGCCGGCGACAGTGAGACAGAGAGGTGAGAGTTCAAAGGGAGTTGAGAGCTATGATGCACAGACGAGGAAAAAGGGGTGCCGCACCCACATTCGAAGCGGCCTGACACGGCAACGTGCGAGTGACACCGTTGCCCACGTGTTAGTGCCGCGTCTGAGTTTTTTTTTTTTTTTTTTTGAATTTGCGCCGACTCGGCTCCAATTCAGACCGACTTGGCTTCGATTTGTGTCGAACCGGGCCGATTCGGCCAAAATCAAGTCATTTCTACAGTATCAGATCATATCGCCCAGCGGCCGAAATTGACCAAAATGGCCAAAACAGTTGAAAAATGCCGAAATCATTTGGTTGTGAATAAAAGATAAAAGCGCTTGCACCTTGTTTGGTTGTGAATAAGAAGAAGAAATTACTAAGGTGAAGATAAGTGAGAAGGAGATGAAGAAAAGTTAAAGGGTTGAAAATGAAGCATTGCCGCTGTAGGACTCTACAAGAATCAGAATCACGTGAAGGCAAAGGGAAACAATAGAGTGTGACTATGTTGAGAGAGTACTGTACATGGGCTTTGGCTTTGTTGATTGTTCATGGGCTTTAGCTGTACATTTTGCTTTTAACGTGCCATAGTAAAAATATTTTAATAGTAAAAATATTACTAACAGGCCATAGTAATTTTTAAGAATATTTTAATAGTAAAAATATATAGAAAATATAATAAAAATATTTTTAATAATTTTTTAATCGCTGCACCCTGCCGCATCTGCACCCTACTTTTTCAGAAATTGTCAAGTCCCGCACCCGCACCTACACCCGAATCTAAAAATGCACCCGTGCTTCATAGGTTGAGAGAGGGTTTGGAGAGTTCAGAGGGAGTTAAGAGTGAGAGGAGAGTGATAGACAATGTTGGATAAAAAGAATAGGAAAAAAAAATCAACAAACATATAGTATTTTAATTGGGTGGAGAATAAAAAAGTTTTTTTTTTGCTCTCGGCTACAGTGCACAGCCATATATAATTGTGTACTGTAGCAAGATAGGTAAAAATTATAACTATAGCTTCACTATTGCAATACTATTTTTAGTATATAGTAGTGCTAAAAATAAATTTTTAACTTTTTAGCATCACTATTGCTAGTGCTCTTAGCACTCACAACAATGATGCTAAATAATTATATTCCTATTTTTAGCACCACTAATCACAAAATAGAGCTGCAACAGTGGAGCTATACCCAATTTTTTTGCTTCTCAGCTATAGTGGACATCTAAAGATAGAAATATATATATATTATTTTATTTGTGTTCACACACGGTTAGAATTTTTTTTCTTTCTCCTCCTTCCCTATTTCTACCCGTTGCTCCTCTCTCCCCTCAGTCGGTCCTCACCCTCTTCGTTTCTTCCCGTTGCAAGCTTCAATTCCCCCACTCGCCGCCGACCCAAGCCCTTACCCAGCGCCGACCCAAGCCCCTGCCCAACGCCAATCTTTCTCTCCGTAGTTTTCTCTCTCTAGATCGAATCCAAGCTCAAATGATCTAATGATTTTCGATTTTAGTTGATCTGGTGGGTTTGGTTGTGACAGCGCGACGACGGGGGATTAGCCATGGTAGGTTAACCCTCTCTTTCTTTCTGTCTCTCTCTCTTTCTTGTCCTCTCTCTAGATGATTTTTGATTTTTGCTGGGTTTTGATCTGATGATTTTCGGTTTTTGCTGGGTTTTGGTTGATATGGTGGGTTTAGGTTGTGATTTGGTTTTGGGTTTGTGATTGGGTTTTGATTTGGGTTGAGGTTGTGGGTGGTGATGGCAGTGGGTGTGGGCGGTGGTGGCTGGTGGCAGTGGTGGTGGGTTTCATTTTTGTAGTGGTTTTTTGATGGTGGGTTTCTAATGGTGGGTGGTGACTTGAGTCTGTGATTGGTGGCTTTTGATTTTGTTTGTGATCGGTGATTTTGTTTGGTCTGGGGTGAGGAAAAAGATTAAGGATTTGGGTTGGTGGTTTTTTCTTTCCTGCTGTGGACTGGTGGTGGCAGCAGTGGATGTTTGTGCTATGCTGGTGTTTTTTTTTTTTTTTGGATTTTTTTATTATTATTTTAATAATTTATTTGTATTATTTTAATCAAATGGCTAAAAATATAGCTCCATTGCTGTGGGGGTGTGAGGAGGTAAAATTGATAAAATGACTTTTATAAGTGCCAAATAGCTATATTTTTTACTCCACTGCTGTGGATGCTTATAGACTTATAGTAATAATCTTTTCATTCTTACGTTACATTTGAGTAATCTTGATACCAGTTGCTAAAGTTGATGATTCAATTCCTTTTACATATATATAAATAAATAAAAATAAAAAAAGAAGAAAGAATCTCTTACCATATTTTTTCATCTTGACAGGTGAATAGGAAGGAGAATTGGAAGCAAGTGCAATTAATTCCTCAATTTACTTTATTGCGTAGTTGGTGGCAATTGTTTCCTTGTCACTTATACCCACTAGTGTGTCAACGAGGTATACCTTGAATTTTGAAATT
Source organism: Quercus cerris (assembly GCA_963669245.1). Taxonomy (NCBI): domain Eukaryota; kingdom Viridiplantae; phylum Streptophyta; class Magnoliopsida; order Fagales; family Fagaceae; genus Quercus; species Quercus cerris. The sequence continues at coordinate 10,557,729 of OY770009.1, read as the reverse complement.
TTCACTTTATCTTTAATCTTGTTCCCTGTTTAAGAAGTATAACAGTCTTTTACTTTCAGATAGGATGGACATATTGACGGGATGCACGGGCTCCATTGTAGCTGAAATTGGAAAATGCACAGCGAAGCCCATCATACGTCATGTTGGTTATTTGTTCCGTTTCAAGAAAATTGTTGATGATCTTATCAAAGCAAAAACAGACCTGCAATTAGAGCAGCAAAAGGTGCAAGAGGCTATCGAGCGAGCTGCAATGAACACTGAGGTTGTTGAGAAGGATGTAGAAAGGTGGTTGGCAAATGTGAATCAACTCATGGAAGAAGTACAGGCTTTGGAAAATAAAGTACAAGTAAACTTGAGGTTCTGTAATGGCTGGTGTACTGATTGGATTCGGCAATACAAGTTTTGTAAGGAAGCCATACAGAAGACAAATGTTGTCAAAGAACTCCAAGATAAGGGCAAATTTTCTGAATTGACCCATCGTGCTCCGACTCCTGGCATAGAGATATTTTCATCTAGTGATTTCAAAGTGTTTGAATCTAGAAATTTGGCTTTCCAACAAATTATGGAGGCATTGCATGAGGATAACAATAAAGGGATTGGACTGTATGGAATGGGAGGGATTGGGAAAACAACCCTGGTGAAGGAAGTATACAAGAAAGTCAAAGAATTGAATATTTTCAATGACATTGTGCTGATTGTTGTGTCCCAAACTCCTGACGTTAGAAAAATTCAAGGTGAAATTGCAGATTGTTTACATTTGAAACTTGAAGAGGAGAGTGATACTTTTAGAGCAAATCGAATATGCTCAAGAATAAAGAGTGTAGAGAAGATCCTCATAATTGTGGATGATGTCTGGGACAGTGTCGAGTTAAAAGATTTTGGAATTCCATCTCCTGATGATCACAAGGGTTGCAGGATACTTTTAACTACACGAAGTAAGCATGTATGCCATTTAATGCTTTGTCATCAAAGGATGATTTCATTAAGTTTCTTATCGGAGAAAGAATCGTTGGCTTTAATGAAAAGCATAGTCGGTGATAACCCAGACTTGAATGATGTGATGCTGAAAGTAGTTGAAGAATGCAAAGGTTTGCCTATAGCAATCAGTACTGTAGGAAAGGCTCTTAAAGGCAAAACTTTAAATGAGTGGGATGTGGCAATGTATGAACTAAGAAGGTCTAGACTTGTGGAGATAGAAGGTGTTAATGAAGATAAAAATACTTATGTATGTATTAAGTGGAGTTACGATCAATTAAAACGCAAAACCAAGTTATGTTTTTTGTTGTGCTCTTTATTTCCAGAAGATTTTAATATTCCTATTGAGGAATTGACTAGATATGCCATGGGACTAGAGGAAGATGAAGACTTTCACTCACTTGATGAAGCAAGGAGCCAAGTGCGTGCAGCAATCAATTGCCTCAAAGATTCTTCTTTACTACTAGAAGGTTCTGAAAAAGAATTTGTGAAGATGCATGACATGGTTCGTGATATTGGCTTATGGATAACATCAAAAGGGGAAAATGAATTCGAGCTAAGAGCTTGCACTCATTTAGAGAGAAACACAAACTTAGAAAGAGTCACAGCAATCTCCTTGATCGATTACAACACCGAACAACTTCCCGACAACTCAGTATGTCCAAGACTCAACATTTTATTATTGGGTGGTATTCAAAGTTCCAACGAAATCTCTAACACATTTTTTGAAGGGATGAATTGTCTCAAGGTTTTAACACTACATAACAAAATCTTATCATCACAATCACTCGAATTATTGACAAACCTTCGAACCTTATATTTGGAAGATTGCAATTTCAGTGATGACCTCTCTTCATTGGGAAAGCTAAAGAGACTTGAGACTTTGAGCTTTTACAGATGTAAAATGGTTGCATTGCCAGGTGAATTAGGGGAAATGGCGAGTTTAAAAATGCTAGATTTGACCCAATGTTATGAACTGGAACAGATTCCACCAAATGTGATACGAAGATTATCCCAATTAGAAGAACTAATCATTACGCCGCTTGAAGGGACAACCTCAGAAATAAGCAACACTAGCTTATCAGAGTTGAACTCATTACGCCGCTTGGTTATTCTCTCTCTACGGTTGAACTCGAATCATTTACCCAAAGGCTTTGTTTTCCCGGACTTGCAAAGATATTTCATATCGATTAACAGACAGGTCTGGGATCCTTGGGAATCTCACTACTATAGTAGTTTAAGATGTATTAACTCAAGAACCTTAAAAATCAGAGATTTGAATGCCTCCTCAATGAACGCATTGAAGTCGTTGTTCCATACCGTGGAATATATTTGGATTGAGTCTTGTGAGATGGAATGCATTGTTGATACAATTGGGGGAAATCATACCGTTACATCCGGTAATTTGGTCGAACTACATCTAAGGGAAATGAGATGTCTGAGAACAATATGCGAGGGGCCCAACCAGTATGAAATCTTCAGCAATCTCACAGTTTTAGCCTTATCTAGATGCCCGAGATTGATCAGTCTCTTCTCGCCTTCCCTTGCTCAAAGTTTAAATAAGCTGAAACAACTATATATTATCGAATGCGAGGAAATGAAGCAAATAATTTCAGAGGAGGAAATAATACTGGAGAGTCACGGTCAACCAATATGTCTCTCAAAATTAAAGACTCTTGAGGTAGAGGATTGCGGAGAACTGGAATATATCTTTCCTATCTCAGTTGCTCGAGGTCTTCAGCTACTAGAAAGCCTAAAATTACGAGATCTTCCTCGATTAAAGAAAGTATTCGGCCAGAACAGAGAAGGAGAAGTTGGGGATTGTGAAATAGAGAGTCACCATCAACCTACAGGCTTCCCAAAATTAGAGACTATTGAGGTAGAGGTAGTGAATTGCGAAAATCTGGAATATATATTTCCGATCTCAATTGCTCGAGATCTTCCCCAACTAGAAAGTCTATTATTAGAAGATCTTCCTCAATTAAAGCAAGTGTTTGACCATGAAGAAGGAGGAGATGATGGGGATGGAAACAACAGCGTGCTATCTAAGTTGAGATACTTAATATTAAAGAACTTACCAGAGCTTGTCAGTTTAGGTGGAGGAAATAGTTCTTCAGTTTGGCCATCATTGGAGGGCTTATACGTGGAGAACTGTCCTAAATTAGAGCAAGTATTTGGCCATGAAAAAGGAGAGCTTGTCAGTATGGGTGGAGGAAATTGTTTATCAGTTTGGCCATCATTGAAGATCTTATACATGGTGAACTGTCCTAAAGTGAAGTTGTCATTTTTTGCTAATGTGGAAGCGAATGTGCCAGCTCTGCAAAAGGTAATTTCCTAATTCTATTTATTCTACTACTCTTTCTTCGGTTTTGCACCTTTTTTTTTGGACAAAAACTAGTGCACCGGTGTTTGAATTCCATTTTTGTTTGAGGTGAAAATTGTAAACAAACTAAAATAAATAAATCGGAATACTATAAGATTTCCAAGTGGTGTACTGTTGCTGTACTGTTGCTTAGGAGTTAGGAGTAGCACGTATTGAAATGAAAAAAAAAAAAAAAAAACTTGTTATACTTTTAATGGAAGCGATTTCATCAACCAAAAAAAAAAAAAAAATATGGAAGCGATGTCACATACTCACATGTAATAATAATAATAATAATAATAACAACAATAACATTTGTAATGGGCATCACAAATTTAGAATTTTCCACTAACAATCCCTTTGTTTTAAGGAAAAATTAATTTTATGCAAATATAGTTTTTTTTTTCCTTCATATTTTCATATGCTTGGTAACATAAAAAAAAAAATTTGGGTTAAGGAAAACTGTCTTTTAATTTATCTTATTTAGCTTTAAATGAGATAAACTATTTTTTGCTAAAAAATTTCTACTTTATCTCACACAAGTTAAAAAGAGAAATAAAAAATATATATTTTCTTAAATTATTTTAATGTCATTACCAAATATATGAAAATTGTGAGTCCAACCCATGTGAGTTTGTGACTAACCCAAAGGATGAGCTTGCCATCCAAGATTAAGGATTCCTATCTCTAATAGTAATAGGAATAGAAAAAGTCAAACATATATAAATTATAAAAAGCAGCGTGCAGGTTTTTTTTTTTTTAATGATAAAGATAGAGAGAAACACATAGAGAAGGGCAGCTGCATAAAGAGAAAAATGAAGTGTGTTGCATGGAGTGAAAAAAAAGAAAAAAAAAAAAAATATATATATATATATATATACACACAGAAGCATGTGTTGCATTGAGTGCAGTGAAAAAAAATTGTTTGTGTGAGAGTAAAGAAGGCAAGGAGATTTTCTTTACCTGAAACATATATACAAAAGAAAATTAGTTCGGGTTTTTTTCTAATAATAAATTGTTTTGGGTACTACAATCACAGGTAGTTTTGTAATTGAAGATTTCAAGTGAGTTTATATTATTTTTAAGGAGATATTATTGTATTTGGTGTGTATCTCAAGTTAGGCATAAACTTGAGAGTATATTGTAATTGATTTGATAATATTAAAGAGGTAGGCACATTGTTGAATCACGTAAATCTTGTATTGTGTAATTATTTCTTTTGGCTTATATTTTCTCTATTTTTCACACCTCAAAAATCTAGGAATTGGGTTAAATTTTTAACAAAAATGATATAGTCTTTTAAAAAAATGTTTTTTTGAAAAATAATTCATTTTCCAAAATGTTAATGTCAAAACAAATTTAGTGTTAGTGTCCACTTAAATGACTTTTCCCATGACGATGATATTTAGTTCTTGATAAAATTTGTGTAGTGTATGAATTTCTTAGAAGAGAATTGAATATCTTTATAGCGTAGAAAAGTATTGAGAGTTTGTTAAGTATGTAGATTACAGAAGTATGAAAATTATGAGAAATATGAAAATCAAAGGCTATGAAGGTTAAAGGTTATGGAAATTTTTTTTTGGGGGGGGGGGGGGGGGGGGGGGGAGTGGGGTTTGGGGGGGGTGGGGTGATGGGTAAGAAACTCAATATGAGAAGCCTGGAGAAAGTTTGATTCATTGGGCAGAAGGTCTTTGACCAGGGCCGACTCAACAACTTTGGGAGCCTTAGGCAAAAATTTTAAGTGGTATCTTTAAATATTAATCAAATAATATATATTGAATTTTTTTATTTAAAATCTATTTTTCTTGCTTTTTGATATGCAAAATTACTAATTAAGTTTTTGTATTTAAGTTCCTCTAACATTTCTTTTTCAATTGATAATATAGCTAATCCACTTAATCTTTTTTGTGACATAGTAGACCTTAAATAAGATTTTGTTAATTTTAATTTAGCTAATCCACTTAATCTTTCTTTTTCAAATAAAAATTAATTTATTACATGATTCAATAAATTAGTCTCACTATAATACAAATGAGTTGATATGATACACATCAAATTATTAATTGGTATGATAATTTATAATAATTGATAAAGTAAGAAAACGTGTTGTCCTATGATTGTGGGCCATTGGGCTGTGTAGTGTGCAATGCACAATTGTGCAGCCTGTGTTGCTATGCAGTGTGCAACTGTGCTAAAAACGTGCTCTCCAGCTTAAATTTAATTTTGTTAGTTAAAGTTTGATTATTTTTGTTTTTTCCCTTTTTAATCTTCTACATTTTAAGATACAATGAGACCCTTTTAATGCATTTTATTGACCAATAAAAGTACTTAAAAAAATTAATTAAAATATATAGATAAATATATTATATTTATAATTTTTTTTATAAGTGGGGGTCTTCTTTTATTTGAGGGCTTTAAGCGATTACATCAATTACATCACCTATTGAGCCGGCCCTGTCTTTGACCACTTTCCTAGTTTTTACCAAGAACTATCCGTAGACCCATGTAATACATGAGAATATATAATTATTATATAATGGGGTGTAATATAAAAAAAAATAAAAATAAAAAGTAACAATTACTTCAAGTATTGTCTATTTTAAATAAATAAATAAATAATTCTACAAGTTTTTTTTCTTTTTTAACTTGACAAATATATCATTCTATTATTTTTTGTGTATTTGATTAATATTTATTTAAGGTGAATTATATTCATATAACTTATATTTGCTTAATATACAACTAAAATTTATAAGTTTCAAATTTATTATTCAAAATTTTCATCTCTTAAGGATTATGGAAATTATCATAATAATCAAAATTCATCACAAAATTACAATGTTTTCTTAATCAAAATTAAAATTAAACCAGAGGAATAAAAGATAAAGTTTATAATAATTTATTACTCAAACAATTGGTAGACATATTCAAATTCAAAGTCATATAGATTGTATTTTGATATAAACTCAAATTCCAATTTTCAAAAAAAAAAAAGAAAAAAAGAAACTAATTATTAATCCAAACCAAAATTTAACCAAAGCTATAAAAGAGAGATAGAAGACCAAAAAAAAAAAAAACTAAGTATTAACCCAAAAAAGCTATAAAAGAGAGATAGAAGACTTTGTGATGGGAAATTTTTTTTTTTAAAAATACAATATTAAAACACATACTAAAAAAAACCATCAACCTTATATAGAGTTATAAGAAAGGGAAAAAAATTCACCAAGAGAGAGAGAGAGAGAGAGAGTACTCACAGTTTTTGTGTGGAAAATTATGGGTCGAATTAGAGAAATGATATCAAATTTATACAAAATAAAATGGGGAGAAGAAGAGTCAAATATGAGGAAAGAGAAAAGGATGCAAGAAGTGCAAAAGAAAAGTAAAGAGTAGTGAGGAGATAAAAAGGCAAACATGAAGGAAAAAGTTTAAAGAAGTATAACAGTAAGTGTGGGCTAATAGGGAGAGGAAGAGATTTTTCTTTATTTTATTTTTTTTTCAATAATAGGAAGAAGAAAATTTTTAACGAGAAAAGAAGATGTAGAAAATAAGTGGATGATGTGGCCTTGATGAGGCTTAACAGAAGCGTAACAACAATAAATACTACGCTTTAACTTTTATATCTAAAAATTTAAATAAAAAAAAAAAAAAGCGTTTGTCCAGATATTTGGTCAGATTTCCTAACTAGTACAAAGTACTTAGACAGCTAGACCTTTACTAAGAATGGCAAAATAGCCTTTGTCAAGCCATTTGGTCAGGTTTCTTGATTAGTGCAAGGTGCTTAATGGCTAGACATGTATATGATTTGTCATTTAGTTGGATTTCCTACAGGGCATTTAGAATGTTGGACCTATGAATGATTAGTAATTTTGTGGATATATAATTTATGATTAAGGTTTGGAAAGAGCAATCGAGTTTCCTTATTGTACGTGTTGTCAAATGTGAGGACACCGACCAAAATACATGCTATACATACTAGCTCATTAGAGGTCAACAATTTGAAGAATACATGCCAAGCTTCATATCAATCTGTCAACTTTGAACTACATGTATAGAAAATGTGAGTCTTGACTCTTCGCCATTTGAGCCCCCTACGAAGAACAACTTTTTTTCTTTTCTTCTGGCTTGTAATAGAGAGAATTTTTATTTAGAAAATCTAATTTCCCTTGAGTAACAGATTGGTTTCTTTGTCAATGGGTCCCTCAAGCTTGTATGCTCACCCTTTTGATGCTTCTTGTCTTCTAGTAAATTGAGCTTCACAACTTAGGCTATATGAGGGAGAGAATCAAGTAGTTATTATAACATACAGTAACACAACTTAACCCAAAAACTTAAACTTATGAGTTAAGGTCCAACTATGTTATTTTAATCACCCATTCTTCTGATTATTATTTAATGTTGGACTTCACTCACACATGTATACCCAACATTCTTGGATTCAAAAATGATATTCCACCAATTAGAGCATGCTTGGGTCTCATGAAGTTTCTTATTTTGCATAAATATGAAATTTTATTTGGGAAAGGCCAATCCCACGAGATATGAGAGAAATGATATGAGTCGTGACCTTGATTTGTTAATAGAATATATGGCCATGAGATAAATCCTTATTTTAGTCATTTCAGAGTGTTTTAGAAAAAGATAATTATTTTGTGTAATCATGACTTTTAAGACCCATTTTAGTATATTGGATTAATCTCATGTCCATACAAGGCATGACTTAATCAAGAATTGGATATAAAATAAAAAATATTTCAATAATATGAATATAAATTATTAAAACAAATAGTAAAACTAAAAGAACAAAAATTACTTCAAGTTACGTGACAAATGCACATTGTATACATCCAAGTTTTTATAAAACCAAAGAGTATACTAAATTGTAAAATAATTTAAAATTTAAAATAAAATAAAAGCCTTTTAAATATCTTTAGACTTTTGATTATTGAGTTTAATCAGAATAAGATTCATTTTTTATAACAACAAAAAAACAGTAATAGAGTTTTACTTGAAGTAAACTATTGTTAATAATTGTAATGTACTTCTAATGATTCACATAGTAAAATTATGTTGTACAACTTCTAATACTTTCATTTTGCCACATAATTCCACATGTTAGGATTTTTTGTGCATATAAATAGGTTTTAGTCACAATCTATGTGAATTCCTATTACTTTTAATTAATAGAGACTTAAATTGGTACATGTGTAGCTTCAAAATTTACAGTTCTTGTCTGTGGACGATTGGAATGCAACTTCATTTGATTTGATGCAAGGTTTGTCAAATTTGGAAGAATTAGCCATTAGAAATGGTGGAGGAATCCAAGAGGTGATTAAGCTTGAAGGGCTTCTTACTATAAAAGGAGAACAACAAGATCTGTTACTCCCAAGATTGAAGAAAATGTCGCTGATTGATCTGCATGAACTAAGGTGCATATGGAAAGGTCCAATCCAACTTGTAAATCTCAACAATCTTGAAAGTTTAATAGTCATCAGGTGCAAAAAACTGATGCATCTTTTCACGCCGGTCCTCATTCAAAGCTTACAAAAGTTGAAATTTCTTTATATTAAAAGGTGTGACGAATTGGAGCATCTAATTGTTGAAAATGCAGAAGAACAAGTCTCATCAGAGAGTCATCTCCAACCTTTATGCTTCTCTAAACTGGAAAGAGTCACTGTCGGATACTGCAATAAATTGAAATCTCTCTTTCCCATGGCCATCGCTGATAGTCTTTTAGAACTACAGATTTTCATAGTAAAAGAAAACCCTCAATTAATGGAAGTATTCACACATGAAGGAAACATTGGAGTTCAGAAAGATGTAACGCTCCCTCAACTAGAATTGATGGGACTCAAAGGTCTACCAAGCCTTGTTAACTTTTGCCCAAAGAACTATCAGTTTATACTGCCAAAATGGAGGGAGTTAAGAGTGGAAAGCTGTAAGAACATGAGGACGACTTTTACCCGTACTTCAGACAGAAGTGTGCTAATAAATGGAGAGGTAATCCAATATTCCTGCCTTTTTTTTTTTTTATTATCTGTTCACTAAATCTGTAGTAGTAGTATACATATTACTAATTTACTACTAATAATAAGTATTTGATTTATAACACCAAATATCCTATAGATGTTGTGCATGTGCTTAATTATAATTAACCCTCACTGATAACTGATAAGTATCGTTTGTCTAGTTGGGAGCTTGTGACGAATTTTATTAAATTTTAAAATTGTTATTATTATTTTATTTATTTCCCCTTGCGTTGCCAGAATATATAAATGCTTGTTGGCTTTCGATTTGGTTGTTCAGGTAGCCCAAATAGACGAGCCTACAGGGACTTCAACAATTTCTCCAGTGCTTACCATATGCCCTGCCAACAAAGATATAAAATGGACAGGTTTTAACTTTTAACTACACGAACTTTGTCTTTCTCAAAAAAAAAAAAAAAAAACTACACGAACCTTTTATTATATTTAATTTTTTTTTCCCTTACTATTGTTGTGTTGAATTGATTTAGATATGGAACGCAATCCTACACATGGCTTTTCAAATTCATCCTATTTTTACCGCGAATTGTATACTCACTCCGAAGATGATGATTCGGATTTATTATGATCTTTTCTATACACCTGGCTTAAATTTGTGGCGGGCTCATGGATGGATGGAGGTGCTACTTCTGTAGAGGTCTCCGTCCTCAAGATATTCTCATCTCTGTATTTCGCAACTCTTTTGCTTTCTATTTATTTGATGTATATGTTTTATTTTATTTTATTTTATTGATAGATAATGTGTTTTTTCTTTTTATTTCTTGAACAATAGACAAATATTTGTACAACTTTTTTTAAGTGATAATTTATTATTAGAACATCATTTTTACAGTTTTTATTATACCCCAATCACGTACAACAGATATCCAACAAATATTTCATTCTATACAGACATCCAATCTAAAAGGGATCATAAAAATCTTATTTAGATTTTAATTGGCATTCCAATTTGTCTCATAATAATAGGGCTGTGATTTAACAGATTTAAATAAACATTTAGGATGCTTTTGAATAAAATATTTAAATGAGAAAACAATTGCTTCTTTCAAAGAACGTGAAATGTATACAATCTAAAAACTGTCAGCTTGAATTTTCTCAAACCTTAATTGCATGTCTCTCATTTGTAAGAGTTAAAATGTACGGAGCTTGTTATTCAGAAGTGGTGTGGCAAAATGTAGAGTTAAAGATCTCTTTGAAGGAAGAGTTAAAGATCTCTTTGAAGGGGCTTAGGGGTTGTGAGAAAAGAGAAAACTTCTCTTTGTATTAGCTAGGTGCAACCCCAAATTTTGTACCGAGTACCAACCTTTGTATTGAGAGAGAACTTTGTATTTGTATGAGAGAACAATTTGGGTGTATTGGAATTTGGCATTGTGATTTGTGAGGGCGCTATTATACCATTTTGTATTCTCCCCCTTTATTAGTGAAAATATCTTCTGTCGATGCCCATGAATCTATATATTACTAAAAGCTGAAGCGTAGAGTTTAATGTCGCTGCGCTCACGTTGTGCTACGTCAGCGACCATGTCATCCCAATCCTTTTTTTTTTTTTTTTACCTACAATTTTAAAACAATTTTTACAAATTTCAAAATAATAAATCCCAGCCCTATAATAAATCTGCACAATAAATCCCAGCCCACTCTTTATGTATTTACTTCCACCATAAAGCCTAGCCCAAGGCCTTTTCAACTTAATGGAAAGATTTGAAACTGTGGAAACCTAAAGGGTTGTGCGTGAGAAGCACAGCGTGAGGATAACTAGAGAGTTCAGTGCTACTCTTCAGCTCTACGGTTTCACAGTAACGGTTTCAAGGACAACCAAAGAGTCTGAAAATCTCCCCACCTTCCTGCTCTACGGTTTCCCAGTAATGGCCGCTTATCTGAGTTCCTTCCTTACTGTCTTCCTCTCCTCATAGTAAATAAATACTTACGGAATCTGGCTGATTCGGTTGAGGTATCTCTAAACCCCAATTCTTTTTGTGCTCCATTATTTTGCTTGATGTTTTTGGTTTCCATTTTTACATTTTGTTATGGCCTTTTTTGTGGTGTGGTGTGGATGATTGTTATGGTTGTTGTGGTTTTTAATTGGTGCACTGTCTGACAGAAGCTGTAGAAATACTGCCAGTGGTTTGTCTTTTGATTTATATGGATTGGTAGTAATGGTTTATTGCTTGGTTTTGAACACACAACTCGGTTTTTGAGATTATAAGGAAGACAAACACACATTCAAAATTGAATCTTCATTACTGGCCCGATAATTTGGGTCGCTGTGGGTCGTCCAAGACCAATCAGTGCAGGCGGGTTGATTCAAGATCACGAGCAAATATGGACAAAACAATTGTCCAAAACCGCTTAAAGTTGAATTCTGGAGAATTTGAGATGGAGTAAACCAAGCCCTTCAATTATGAATAAAGAACTTTGATTGTTGAGAGATCAAAGCTTACATTGTCCTTGACTTGCTTAACCAATGGAATTCACTCACTGTTTGCACTCACAAAGACAATAACTTTTTGTCTAATTGCATATACCTGTTCACCCAGTTGGGACTATTTTTGATTTTTTTTTTTTTTTTTGGTTAGCCATTGTCTTTTACATTGTATTTTCAGACTGACAGAACCTTAAGAAAAATGCCCAACACTGTGTTTATACTTTTGCATTTTCTTTTGCAAGTTGGCACAAAGCCATAGTAGGACTTTTCCTAGGTTTCTCTATTTTTATACTTTCCTTTTTACCATTTATCTCTTCTGTGTCTTATTTTTATGTTTAAGGGAGGTTTTAATTTATGAAATAGGTTATTCGTGGGATTAATACCCAATTAGTTGTGGTGAAATTGTACCTTCTGCCTTAGGCAATTGTGCCCATTGACTGATTGGAAATAACTTGGAATGTAAATGTTCAAAGCCCTGTTGTTTTGCAACTTATCTTTGATTGGACTTGGAATAGCTTATCATTTATTGAAAATTTAGAATTGAAAATCCATTTTTTATGGTTGGTTGATGCACTTATATCGGCTTCTTTCATTATTTTTCCCACAATAGTCCTACCAAACTGAGGTTTGCTGGACAGCAACTATAGAGTAGAACAGTGAGACTTTATAAGTTGCACTTTTGGTTTGGGAGTATTGAAGGCACCGTGGAAAAGTAAGAACACTTCTAGGGGGCCCGAAAACAACTTTCTGTTGCTCTTTGGGACCACAATTTAACTTTCCCGTGCATAACACTTGGAAAATTCTTTGGATCTTTTGTGATATTTTTTCCTAATAAGCACATCCTAAACTATTGTAGGTGCAATATTTTCCTCAAATTGAGAAGTTTTAATTAACTGCAGACTTTTTTTATAATCTATGCCTCTTATGTCATGTTACTACTATTTAAGCACAATGAGCTAAGGAAAAAGAAATCAACATTGAGATTAGTGTCTAAGACATTTTTCAGCAACCATCTTGATGCCTTAGAACATGGTTAATTAATTATTTCCTGGATGTAGCCTTATATACATCATTAAGTTCAATAATTTAGTTGATTCTCAAAAAAGTTCAGTAATTTAGTCTTCTTGTGAGGTCCATTCTATGAAATAATTGTTACCAAAGGCCAAGCTTCAAAACATGGTTGTATACATAATACATTTCGAAGTACAAAAAAACAAAATTGGTATTGTTTTGGGTTTTTTGTCTATTGATCTCATTCAAAAGGAAGGTGTTAACTGCAATTATAGCAGTTGGAAAATCAATTGTAGAACAATAAGTTATTTAATGAATTTTTGACCGATATTCACATGCTTGGTAGTGGAAGGTTTTAACACAAAGTGAAAGAGTAAAAACAAAGGTAGATTAAAAGCAAAAAAGGAGGGAGATTAAAAAGAATGAGGTTGGTCTAAAAAACTATTATAGTTTAAGTTTTTGAGTTGGTCTTACCTTGTGATGTTTTAATTTTTAACGGAACTGCATAAAGATAGGAATCTCCAAATAGTCTTAGAAAAATGGTCTTCAATATACTTGTGTGAACTTACTTACCAAGCAAGAAGACACTATAGATAGATGACATAAAATATTATATTTTTTTTTAGTGTTTTGAGTGTATATTTGCATGTGAGTGTTTGTGTTCATTTATCAAAAGGTTAAAAAAGAAAAGAAAAAGGTCTTGGTGTTCATTGACGTGGACACCTGTCACCGTTTTGATTACTATTTTACCCGCCAGTTGCTCACAAGTTACCTATTAATTTACATGTTTTTACACTGGATTGTTTTTCAAATATTTCTAACTTTTAATTATAAATAAAATGAAAAGGCTTTGCTAAAATATTCTTTATATTTTTATTTGGTTGTGTAGGTTGTTCATATTTTCTACCAGTTGATTACGGATTATCAGTTAAATTTCAAGTTCGACAGCTAGATTGTTTCGTAAAGTATGTCCAACTCTCAATTAATGAAATGACTATTATAACATTGAGATTATATTATCTTTTGTTGTGCTAAAATAATTTATATATTATCTTTTGGTTTCTACCAAATTATAATGGATTATCTATTAAATTGCAAGTTCACGCAAGCTGGAATATTTCTTTAGGTCTCTCTAAAATGAAATGCTTTGCTAAAATAGTCCTTATATTATTGGTAGGGTGTTCATATTATCCACCAGTTATTTGAAATGATCTTTTGCTATAATGACGGTTAAATGATGGTTGGTAGGGCTTACGTAGTGATACATTGAAAATTATTCAAAATAATTTGGATTTAAAATTATTTAAAATTCAATATCGGAGCCCAGCTGTTGAGAGGGCTTAAGTAGTAATACATTGAAAATTATTCAAAATAATAACACAATCATAAAAAAATAAAAAAATCAAAATCAAAATAAAAAATTTATCACGCGCAACGCGCGGGTCCGCGACTAGTGTATGCTAAAAGTCAAACCACATAAATTATTGGTGTTTTCTCTTGTGTGTGTTTGTGTCTATTTTCTTGTCAATTCTTCCTCGTTTCTATTATTTATTTGGTGTTATCTTTCAAAGATCTATAATATTTTCACAATCATCTTATGTGGAGTGCTGTCTAGAAGCATTTTCTTGCAATAATTTGGTAGTAAAGCTTCTGCTATTTAGAACAAAAACAAATTGTATATCCAGAGAGATTTGAAGACTTAGCCATTAATAAACCAATAACAAGAATTACAACAAATCCATGACTAAAATAACAGTGGCAATTTGGCATTCGAGTGCAACTTTGTTGCCATGACATCCCTGAATACTGGCGGCATTAAGATTTCTGTAATTCTCATATGATGGCTATAAGCCTGTAACATGATGTTTCAAACCCACCTTCATTAACTTACAATTTACAACCATCATTGTACTAGTCATGTATTTTAATGTTTTAATATATTCACCTTTCTTAAAAATAATGGAGTTCAACTACACTCTGCACACTACCTTTCAGGGAGTAAAGTTATTCCAGAATCTCTAATTTTACTAATAAATCTTGGGAGTTTATCACCCTTCAAGCTCTTATAATGCTTTCTTCCCATTCATACACACCAGATCTGTCCACATTTAAAGGTGATAATACCTGCAAACTTAATGATTTTCTTGAAATTCCATTAGCAAAAATGACTCGAGAGAGTTTGACAAGCATGGAGTTCATCCATCTTCTGTGAATCAGTTAGTTCCAATGAAAGGTCCTTCCATGACCTGTAAAAGGACCCGTACAAAGAACATGCTAGGTCAGACTAGTTTGAAGAAGGATTAGAACATACATATTAGAGACCCAGCCTTCAAATAAAATATAATAGCATTGCTGTAAAAGCAGCCAACATGCAAGAGATTAGAGAGCAGGATTACAAAATCAATGCTAGTAATCAACTTTTTGATGGCCTTAAGTTATTCATAAAATCTTTAGCAGATTTACTAAGTTAGATGAATCCTTTTTTATTTCTCACTAATGAAACCATACAAATGTCAAAGATGCGAAATTGTATATTAAGGCCTTCTTCGAATGGAGTTCTTGGGGATTTTCTTTATGGAATGCATGCTCCTATCGAAGTCATAAAATTGGCACTACTACTTAGTTTAATTTAGTGAGAAGTTATGGCTTTTGGCCGAATCGGTTCGTATGGCTGAGCCAAATCGAAGTTAGTAGATAGACAGGGTAATCACTACTCAATGTCGGAAGGTTTGGCACATTGCTAAATATTGGACCAAAGAAAGGTTATACACTCCTATTTTGGCTAATTCAATGTCACCATATAAACGAAATCTAATATAGACTAGACAGATGACCTTCAGTCCGGGCAGGAAATGATCTATTGAGTATTGATAGAGGGAACTCCACCTCTAAAGAGGATACAACACATTGAAATTAAGGAAGTGGAGGTTTGGAGATTAAGAAGCTTACACCTTTAATTAGGCTCTGTTGGGGAAGTGGCCTCAGTGGTTTGCGGTAGAGGTAACACAATTATGGAAGCATGTGATAGTTTTGAAGTTTAGAGAGGAGTGAGGTGGTTGAAATAAAAAATCTGTTTGAGGAACTCATGGATGTGGTTTGTGGAAGAGTATTAAGATGATATGGGATAAGTTTCTACTAAAAATTCAATTTGATGTAAGCCTTGGTAACCGGATCCAATTGCATGACTATTGGTGAGGTGAACAGCCTTTGAGGGTGGTTTGTCTTCTCTACTATGATAACTCCATAAATCAAGAGGCTTCAATGGAGTCTATGTTGGTGAGGCAAGTTACCGGGAAGAGGAGGCATTGGGATGTTAGATTTATTCAAGGTTTTAATGATTGGGGGTTAGACATGATGACCTCATTTCTCCATTGTTTAGATTCTCGTATCCCTAATAGAGAGGATAGTAGTCAATTGCTAACAACTTTCTCTAGCTCCTTATTTAATTTGTCCCGTGCATAGGGTTTTACAAATTGTGTATATTCTATTATGATATTTATATAGTTGTCTTTCGTATATAATTCTTTCTTTGTAATTCTTTAGGCTGCTTCATGCCCATTGCTTATGAAGTGGTCTTTCTTTAAGCAAATTATACTTATCTATCCAAAAAACAAAATCTCCCATTCCTTGGCAACAATTTGTGAAACTTGAATTAGAAAGAAAAAATAAAAGAGGACAATCACCTTGGGTCACAAGTTAAGAATTATTAGTTAAATACCATGTTGATGTCTTTCAATAGCACATACCATGTTTAGTTCCAAAATAATCATCAAAAACCCTTCATTCCACATATTGTTCACAGAACAGACAATTGAGAAGGGAAAAAGAAAGAAGCTAGAAGACAAGATGTAATACCATCTCTAGGCCAGATTAGCTTCAGCAGGGCAATGTATTTTCAAACGCAGTAATGCCACCAGGGTCTTGTGACCTTGGAAGATATCTGATCTGGATTCTACAGAAATATAATATTAAAAGACAATAAATTTATATTTTACAAAATGGAAAATAAATAAATGTCTACTCGTAAAAATATTTTTGAATATAACATTTAATTACATTAAAGTGGATTCAAATTTTTTAGCATTTGCTTTCAAAAGAGAAAGTCAAAGCCTATAACTTCAGCGGATTGAACACAAACCTTACTATTTACAACATGTCAACATTGCATGTTTTTCATCAAAAAAAAAAAAAAAACATAGAATGTTGGCCTAAGTTGTGACAATGAACTCTTAAATCTCTCTTAAATTGGAAAAAAATTCAGATAAATAATTTTCAAAATCCAACCATCAAATTTGTTAAGCCACTCTAACAAATTAACAAGTAATACTGGATTTTATTATTTGTTAGTGTAGTGGGCATTTTATCGTAACTCAGTCTTATTCTTATTCTAGCTACAAGGGTTTGGATAGACTTAGAAGCTCAAAAAAATTGGCTATTTCTAGAAGGGTACTCTCTATTACAACTGTATCATCTATTCTTCACTCACAGAACATATTCAAATTCTATTTATGAAGTGCAAAACAAGAACACATAATTGAAACAAAACTATCTATCACTCTCTCCTCTTTGTCCTCTTTCTTTTCTTTTTTTTAATAGGTAATAACATCTTTGTTGATAAGAAAAGTACAATGAGTTTACGATAGTGAACTCATTGCACAGCAACGAATACAATACTATCAAAAGGAAAAAATAACAGAATTAAGGAAATCAAACAAAGAAATACGATGCATAAAACCCCAAATATGAGACCACTCAAACAAAGTCCCCAGTAGCAAAGACTTCAAACAATCTATAGGTCTCTCCTCTTTGTCCTCAAACAAGTATATAGTGCTAGAACATTCTTGTTTTGTCAAGAATCCCTCATAGTGTTCTCAAAATGCCCATACTATTAAAATGTTATTTCTCAACAGCCAAGCAATTTACACCATAGATATTACTCAACTATAACGACACCATTAGTCACAGAAACCCTCCAGAAGTATTTCTTCACTTCATCTGTCCCCCATTAATAAGCAACATTCTATGCAATTTTCCTTCACAAAATCATGATGTTAGTAAATATCCACACCATCAATCTTCAACATTTCACAATTTTTTCTTTTTTTCTTTTTTTGTTTCAAAAGAAATGGTGTATCACATGTTCCTAATGAGTCTTGAACCCACAACCTCACCCTCCACCTTGCTCTTACAAGGAGAAGAGGCACCATTTGAGCATAGAGCTTATTGGAAACATTTCTGAATTTTTTTACACCAATAATAAACAAAATTTATATATTACCTATAGTCAACAAATGCTTAAATATCTTGATGCCAAAGTTGCCAACAATGGTGTACCCTCGCCACCAAAAACAAAGTCAATATAGAAAATAGACAATGCAACTTAGAATTCAATAGCACATTGGCCCAACTGGCCTCTAAGAGACCAAAATGAAAATTTAGACCACACTATATGCATTCATTCCTAACAAAATCCTATAATTAAGTATAAGAGCTAAATGACAATCCTTGATGTTAACCTACTGTAATCTCCCCTTCAATTGTTACAAGTCCTCAATCACCATCCCAATCCCCAAAACTAGTGGCTGCCTCTCAGAATTGATTGCCACAATTTATTCCGTCAATTAGAAGTCTACAAGGATGACCTCCCTATCCAGATCAACCACACCACATGCCTGCATTGATTTCCACTAAAACTATGTTCTAGGATCAGTTCAACATTCCCCACCAATTACTAAGACTCCCTGCTAGGCAAAGTATAATGTAAGACGTGGCATTTAAAAGAAAAATAAATGCCACATGTCTTACATCCAACTGACTAAGAATGGGAGGGGAACATTTCCCACAAAGTTTATTCAAAGTCCAGATTACAAGTTTAACACAGAAATTGAATCTTTCCAGAATCCAAATCCAAAATCCCTAACTCCAGTATTCAACCCAATATGCCAAACAACTAAACCAACAACTAGACAAAATAGCATATCTGAAAAATTGGAGGCAGAGGAAATAAGACAGTGCAGATATAACTAATGGGAGCACTCAACAAGTAATGCCATGAAGCAGTTGAAATTCAATAATCCTCGCAGCCAAATCTATTTTTGATGCCTTCATCACATTCATTTTCAATAAGATCCAATAATGATTGCAGAGTTCCTAATTTAATTCGGTTTGAAATCTTGGGGTCAAAACCATTAGGTTTCCAAGAAAACTTCCCAAGAATAATAGCAGCAGTTTAACCATCATAAAAGTCTAGTATCAAAGAATCCTCATGAATCTCTTCCTCTAAAAAATAGCTAAATGGGAATAAGATCCATGAAGCTAACGCATTTGTGCAAAGTCTGATCTCAAAGCAGTGAAATTTCCCACATAAGAAAACTAGAAAGCTTTTCTAGATTCTGTGAAAATACACAAAAACAAAATTTCAATATATACACTCAAACCATAAGGCCAAAACTGATTTGACACCAAAGAATAAAAACTGAACTATATGGAGAAACAAAGAAGAATCACTCTAACAACTTTTTTCTTTTAATAAGTATGAATCACTCAAACAACTTAAATGCAAAAATA
Organism: Quercus cerris; assembly: GCA_963669245.1. Classification (NCBI taxonomy): domain Eukaryota; kingdom Viridiplantae; phylum Streptophyta; class Magnoliopsida; order Fagales; family Fagaceae; genus Quercus; species Quercus cerris. The sequence continues at coordinate 10,538,348 of OY770009.1, read as the reverse complement.
TATAACTCAAGTCTATCAGCAAGGTGTTTGGAAGGATACACTAGGGAGCCCCAAGTGAAGAAGGCTACATTTATGGACGCCCTATTTTTTTTTTTTTTTTTTTGGGTTGATAATTTAATAGTTGGCCGTGGGGGGATTTGAACCCTAGATGTCCCCTATTGAAAACATCAGTAGGTGTCAACAAATTAAGCTACAAGACTTTTGGCTGTGCACAAGCTCAAGTATGCATCATTTAGGGGAACAGATGGACCCCTAGGATGGCTGAACAAAAACTAAAACTAGCCAAAGCCAGCAAAATATGCACAGTAAATGTAGGTAGAGAAAAGCCATTGATTCCTTGAAGTTAGCCAGCCAATGAAACAGCAAGCAAGCCTAAACCAGCAATCTCCACATGTTCAATATAGACATAATGACAAGACTATGAACTGAAAAAAGCAAGATGAAGACAGGATCATAGCGCTCTATATGTTCAACTTTAGGAGAACATGCTTACACAAAATTCAAAGTTTTGACTTCATTCTAAACTCCTTGCTTGAGAGCTGCCCAACCCTGCATCATTTGATTGCTAGAATAAGAACCACGGTTCAAAGCACCAATGAAGAAGTCCAGTCCTGCAACTTCTGTGCCTCCGAAAGAAGCCTTAGAGTACCATGCTTCACAAGAAAATCAGAGTAAAGCAACCCCATATTAATTACTGACCGGCTGAAAGGACAAGGATACAAGCATTCCATGATACTCTGCACATCCTCACTATCAAACAACGCGGGATCATGAGGCTGAGAAACAATGAAACCAAAAGTTCAAAAACCTAGGGGCACCAAGGACTCTTCCACAAGAACCCTCTCCTATAATGTGGACAAAACATAAATAAAATCTTCATCATCATCATCATCATCATCATTCCCAAGACCATGAAGGACACCAGAAACATTTCCTTATGCTGCGGCACCCACTTCAACAATCATGGCTACCCCACCTCAAAGATGACACTACAAAGCCAACAAGTGCCTTCCTCAATGAATGTGTCATCCTCTTCTCCTTTTGGTTATATTTATATTCTGTTAGCTTGGAGAATGCCTTAGATTTTGAATCAAATTTTTTGCAACCTTAGAGGCCATTCCTAATTGACTCTAAACAATCAAAGCCATTAGCAAAGGTGCGGCCTTTTGGTCTTTGCTTCTTTACTATTTAGTTTCTTTTGAACATCTACCATATATTCTTCAATGAGCAATCTGGAAAACTTGTTGAGAACCTTACTAATAGCTTTTTTCTCCCCATCCTTGGGATTATATACCTCATCCCAAAATAGTAGATATCAATGACAATACATAAGACAACCTGGTTTCCCTCATCAAAACTTCCGAGCATTTAGAATCTCCGAGCACTTAAAAGAAGTGCATACATATAAATGAAGCAATTCACTTTCAGTATTACCTTTAGCAACTTAATGGACTCCTTTTCACCATCAGAGCATAACTTAATTTCAATAGAATTAATCTTGTGCAATATTTCATTAAGTTTAGCTTCATGGGTCACTTTAATTTCAAACCTTGAAATTTCTCCTCCTTTACCCTTGTTAGAGATATATTAGACATATTAGCCCAATGTAATAAGCCTAAGCCCAGTCCTACTTCTACTAGTAGTCTAGGGTTTAATCGTCTATATGTACTCATGTTAGGATTCATTATAACACAAGTTTTGTACTACACTCTTATAAAGATATAGCCCTTAAGAGATTCTTCCGTAAATGTAGGCCGTCAAGACTGAAACACGTAACCCTCGTGTTCTCGATATTCCTATTTTATGCTTCTTCTTCCACATCCACTCTAGCATGTTAAGGTTCATTGTAACACAAGTTTTGTACTACACTCTTGTAAAGATGTAGCCTTTAAAAGATTCCTCCGTGGATGTAGGCCGTCAAGGCTGAAACACGTAACCTTCGTGTTTTCGATGTTCCTATTTTATACTTCCTCTTTCACATCCACTCTACCATATACAACATGGTATAACATATCGCGTTGCCAATAATATATTTAACAAACCTTACCACCTTTATCATCTGCAACAACTGCAATTGAAATATAAACCAAATTATTACCATTTCATGACACCCCAATAACAAAAATCATTTTATTTCATATCTTTTTTCTTCATTATACAATCATACATAGATAAATTAAGCCTTACTTTCTATTTAGAAACAGAGACATTTAAAAGCTACAAACATGGAATTACTTAACCTTCCACTCAGCTTAGCCTAATAAGCATATCTTGGCTTGATAGTAGGTGAGTCTTTCATTGTTTTTTTTTTTTTTTTTATATTCAATTTTAGAAAGAGAAAGAGTTAATTGCCTAAAAAAAAAAAACTGACTTAACCCAGTTTCTTTCTTTTTGCTATATATATTTTTTGAGCAACCAAACAGGAATAACCAAATATAAAATTCCAGAAGGGGTATGATTTGAATGTGCACCTTGATTTTCTGAGGCTGAGCTAGGTTCCTCCATTGAAGATTTTAGTTTGAAGAAGTAGGAGATTGGAGGGAGGGACACTGGGTTTTGGGTTTGAAACTTCTGCAGAAGACTTGAATGTGCACTTGTTTGGATGCGTCATAACCTTTTCGGGAATAGAGTTGTCCTCTGCTTTCCGTGGAACTGTTTGGGGATATTTTATGAATTCTCCCTTCTAATGTAAATCGGTTTAAGATCAAGTTTTGTTACTGATTATATCAAGCGTCTCTGAACGGGTCCTGATCAGTTACATAACTGGTAAAGACAGAATAAGAGTCCATTCTTAGCACTAGTCACCATGTGTAAATCAAACATAATGGTCAGTGAATATTAAAAATAGTTAGTGTTGTAGGGGAAAAAACCCTTATATAAAGTTAATTCTTATTCTTCTAAAAAAAAAAAAAAAAAAGAGTTAATTCTTATATAATAACGTAATAGTAACTCATATAACTACATTTCCAATCATTTTATTTTTATTTCAAATAAATAAAGAAAATTTATACTTTATTTATTCTTATGCATTTCGATTCACTCTATCATCCAAAATAATTATTTTTCTTTCTTCTTTTTTTTTTAAAATAAACAAAAGCAGTTATTTTATTTTATTTTTTTTTAATGGGTGTATCACTATATATATTACAAAAGCTAAGCATGAAGGGGATTCTTCCGGCCACAAATTTCATAATTAGTGGGATAATAAGTTATGATTGGTAATTTGGTATACTATAAAAGTAACATTAGCGATCGTCCTATATAAAAATAGTTTTGCACTAATTACAATTTGTCACCTTCATTATCATGTAAAAAAATGTGTATGCAGCATTAGTTTTAACAGAGTACATGAAATGAAAGGTACCTCACAAATCCCGGTTTCTTCATCTTTCTAATATGTTCGCCCTTTTATTACTCCAAGAGTGTTCATTATTCAAAGTCTATACGTGAATACTGTATTCACAATTACTTGGCTAATTGAGTTTCATTTTTTTTTCTCTCTCTTTATGAGGACATGCATAAAGTGTTTTGAGTTTTGAGTGAGCTACTTTTGGTTTTGGACCATGTCTTACATAACCAGTGACCTCTTTTATTTCCTCTCAAAAATAAATAACAGATCCCAACAAAAGCTATCTAAATGGTTTGGAACCATGTTTAATCAACAACTAATTGCTCATTTCTCTTTTTTATTATTATTATTATTCTCCACATGATGATGATAGGACAACAACAACAACAACCAATCGAATGCAAAATAATCAGGAACATGTTTAGTGATGAACCAATCGAATATCTTCCATTTGAGTTCCTAGAGGCTAAAAAAGTTTAGAAACCAACCAAATTGCAATTCATTAATGAAATTTTATTATTTTGCCATTGACAACATGGTGTTTCCACTTTCCACATTTGTCATCCTTACTAGCTCATAAGTATCAAGCATTAGATTATTTACAAAATATCTTACATTATATAATAATTGAATGTATTATGTTTATATTTTCTTGAAAGAAAAGAAAATCTTGCAAAATTTAAAATAGTTTCAAATGACAAATAAAGGTAGTTTAATTTAGAAAATCTAATATATTATATCAACTATATTTTGTTAGAAAATAATCACATTATTTAAAAAGAGTTTGAGATTAACACTTATAAGTCTCATCTACTATTTACATTTTGCACTCAACAAAAAAAAAATCTTGAAATTTTTCCACGCATCTCTCAGGGCAACTGGTTATATTAATTTCTCACCAAAAAAAAAGAAAAAAAAAAAAAAGAAAAAAAGAGAGAAGAAGAAGACAATGCAGAATTTCTTATCATCTTTGCATGATTGCAATTTTCACCATCTTTGAAATGCTACATTCCTACAGCGGAGAATAACAAACTTTAGCATACCAACATTTAGATGTCTACACATTTCAATCTTGCTCCAATAAAAAGGCAATTGGTTACAAATATACTACTAGTTTCACCAAAAAGGTATACACACTGTATAATGTAGACTTATATTACAAACAAAAACTCGAATTTTAATAATTTATATATTAATGTTATCACATGATTCTAACTGTAGAAGTAAAATTTAATACTGAAGTTAAGGCATTAAGCAATAAGCATAGAAATTTATTGGCACTTTAAAGAGTATAGTTTGGCTTACTTCTAGTAATTTTTTAAAAGAAATATTTTTTTTTTAAATAAAAAACTGTCACATTACTCACTAACTAAATAAAAGATAGGGATTAAAACCTACCATTTACCATTGTATATTTAAAACAAAATGACATATTCAATTAAAAAAGTACTAGAAGTAAGTCATACCCTAAAGAGTATTACGGGATACAAAACAAAAGATATGAAATTCTTAAATTTTCAACAAGCTACAATATACTTTGTTTAGATGTTGAATTTCAATTTATTGATTGCATACAAAAATAGCCTTTGAGGTCCAACATGTCCACCCAGTTCACTGTTCACCTAGCCTCCATACCACCTGTGTGTATGTTGAGCCTCATATTTCTTGTTAAAGAACAAGAATAAAAGACAAAATTTTATTTCACACTGGATTAGAGGAATCTCTTCTGATCCGTTATGTAATTGTCTATAAGACCTTTAGTGCACTTCTTTTTTTTTAATAACTTTTTAATGCACATTTAAAGGAGAGCAATTAAAATGTGCCTTTAATGAACATTTAATTGCTTGACCCATTAAGACATATTTTTTTTTTATATAAATATCAAATAAATTATGTAATTAAAAATACATGTAAATGCTTTTTAGAATCATGAATCATCATGTAATAAGATAAAAAGATAAAAAATAAAATAAAATAAAAAACTTTCCTCCCTATGAATAGAAATTGTGTGAAACAATATATAGACCTTAAAATGTGACAAAAAAGGAAAATATGTGAGTTTGAGAGAGTGAATTATGAATTATCCACGTATAATCAAGAACCCAATAAAGTTGTTTTTGGTTTTAGCCTTTGTTGTATTTTCCACAAAAATGTTGCATTTGTGGAATAATGATAATTAATGAAGTAGGTTAAGGTTGGTGAATCTCGTATTAATGTTTCCACCCACTTGGCTTTTAAAGGGTCTAGCTAGGAGTGGTAAGATTGGACATGACTTGTGAATCCGACACAACACGACATGAAATTAGCAGGTTATGGGTTGAGTCTTAATGGGTTCATGTCATATTTGGGTTGACACGATTGACCCATTTAATTAATGGATTGGGTTAGTATTCAATATATGGAACTCGTTTAATTAAATGACATTTTACCAATATACCTTTCAAATCCTAGATATATAAACTTATTAGTTGTTGTGGTTTATTTTCTTTGACATATAGTGATTGATTATTTGTGATATTGAGATATGTTTTAGTTTTGAATCACTATTTGTGATGCAATTACTCGTTAATTCTAAATTTTATATTAAAAATATTTTTCTGTTTGTTTTTTCATAATTTTTTTTTCTTTTCATTTTGAAAATATTTAATAAACAGGTCGACACGATTGATCCATTTAATAAATGGGCCGTGTTAGGATTGAGAAATTTTGACCCGTTTAATAAACACGTTGGGTTAATGTTGACTTATATAGTTAGATACTCATGAGTTGACACAACACAAATCCGACACGCGAACACAAATTGCCACTCCTAGATCTAGCCATCTAGGCATTTGTGGAATAATCCTTAGGCTTTGCTCTTGAGTCTTGACTGATGTCTCTCTCTTCTTTTCTTTTTTTTTTTCTTTTTCTTTTTTTATAGTAATTTTGAGTTGTTAGTTTTATGCGGAAGTGAAATTGGGTTGGGCTAGTGTTGATTTTGTATAATTTGGTAGTGGGGTTACATTTCTCTTGAAGGTAAGTGAGCAATGGTGATGACACTAAATGCTAATCAACCATTTTTTCCAAGCCTAAAAAAAGGAGTCAAATAATAGCAATGAGCCATTTTTTCGCTTCTTGACTCACACGTTGGGATAACATGGAAGGGTATGTTTTCCAAGCCTACATGCTTCCTTTTTCCATTGAGCTCAAAAGGATTTTTTTTTTTGGTTAAAAAAATATCTCTCTTGGGCCCTCCAAGCCACACCTCCAGAAGTTCCCCAAAATAATTCCTTCAAGTGGCCTTGGGCTGTTTTGTTGGTTGGGCTTTCAAGTTGGCCTCTGTAAAAAAAAAGGCCATCAACTAAGGCCCATGTGTCCACCTAGTTCACTCATCCTTCATACTTCCGGATAGCCTCTGAGTTTTATTTTTCTTGTTAAAGAACCAAAAAAAAAAAAAAAAAAAAAAAAGACAGTTTATTGCAAATTGTGTTAAAGGAATCTCCTCTAATATGTGATGTGACCGTTTATAAGACCCTCAATGCATATATGATCTTTTGACCCATAGACATTGAACAAATTTTATAACTATTAAATAAATAATGTGAATAAAAGCACATATAAATACTTGTTGGAGCAATCACTTAATAAGATAAAAGAACTTTCCTCCACTCGAAGGAAAATTATGAAAAAGCCAAATCACATTGTGGGAGAGTAAGATCTTAACTAATTAAAGAAACAAGTCTAATGCTTTAGGATTATGATCATCTAGAGTTTTTAGGGTAACTCTACTATAGAGTTCTTAAAATATTATCAATTCATTTTGAAATGCGTAGATTATATTTGACTATGTCATCAATAATTTAAAAAGTATTATATATATATATATATTTCAATATTGATGATGTGTTAAAATTCAATTTATTCATTTCAAAATTAATGAAAAGAATTTAAGAATAATAAATTTAACTGACAGCACAACAAATTTCACAAATGTTGAGGTTGTAGATTGTGATTAGTGTACAATAAAAGTAATGTCAATAATAATTCTATATGAAAATAACATTACACTAATAATAATTTAACAAGAATGTAAACGGTAAGATCTATACAATCCAATAATTTAATTTAGACTTAGGGCAGTAAGCAAGTGGATTCAAACAAACTAACAACCCCAGCCAACTAACTAAAAAAAGTTTATAAAAAAAAAAAAAGACTAATTAAAAAAAAAAAAGGCACAAGTTGTATTTAGTGTAATAATGCATCAGACACGTTATGATTTAAACATGTAATTGAATCACCAAAGCCCGAATCCCAGAAAGAAAAGGCCCAAAATCCACAACCATATAAGCCCAAAAACCCCAACAAAACAACCACCAGGCAGCCCTGCCCTATCACAACCCCATCCAATACTTGCAATCCACGTGTCTCTCTTTCTCTCTCTCTCTCACAAACCCCTCTATATAAACTCCCCCTCACCCCTAAAAATATCTCGACTCTCTCTCTCTCTCTCTCACTGATTCCCTATCCCTCTCCTTCTCTAGGGTTCAAAACCTCCATTCCGTTAGATTCGACTCATTCTTTTTTTCTTTTTCTTTTTTAATATTCATATAAAAAAACAAGTTCCATCATGATGCAACAGCCAGCATCCGGGGTGGTCCCACAGCAGATGCCGTCGGAACAGCAGTACCAGCAGGCGCACGCCGCTGCCGCTGCGGCGGCGCAGCAACAACAGCAGCAGCAGTGGATGATGCAACAGCAACAACAGCAGCAGGTCCCACAACAACAGTCTGGGTGGGCCCAGCCTCAACAGGCCCAAGCCCAGGCCCAGTACTCGGCCCAACAGACTGCCGGGTCGGAAGAGATCCGCTCTCTCTGGATCGGAGACTTGCTTCCCTGGATGGAAGAGAATTACCTCCTCAGCTGCTTCGCTCACACCGGAGAGGTATAACTCTTTTGAATTTTCTGCGTATGTGTGAGATTTAGGGTTTTGTTTGGTTTGGGTTTTTGAAATTTTTGGAAATAAAGGTTGTCTTTTTTTTTTTTTGTATTTGATGTGGAATATTGTCAAATTAGGGTTTTTGAATATTGGGTTTGCGATTTTTGATTGATGGGTGTTTGGTTTGGGTTTTCCTTTTGTTAGACCTATCAAGATTGAATTTTGATTGCAAAGCTGAATGTGGGTATGTTTGGTAGTGATTTCAATTTTGGTTTAAATTTGATTCTGTGAAAACTAGGCATGAAAAGCAATTTCAAAAGGATTGAAATCTAAATTTTTGAGTATTATGGTTTCGTCTCATTTTGTGCTTAATACGAAATAAACATAAAGATTGATTTTTCTTTTTTGTATTCTATTCCTTTTAATCCAATCGAATTGTTCCATAATCTTTATTTTTTTATATGTAATAAAAATCCATTAAAAGAAAAAAAAAATGCATGAGGGTCACAACCCTGGTAAATGGGGGAGTATACAAATGAAATTATTTCATTATCTGTTTTATTGTTCTTGTGTAATTGTGGTATTCTAATGATATCTTATTGTCTGTCTCATTGTGTTATCTCAGGTTGTATCTGCTAAGGTTATCCGCAATAAGCAAACTCAGATATCTGATGGTTATGGTTTCGTTGAATTTGTAAGTCGTAATGCAGCAGACAGGGCATTGCAATCCTGTAACGGAAAGGTGATGCCAAACACTGAGCAGAATTTCCGGCTGAACTGGGCTACACTTGGTGCTGGGGAGAGGCGTCAAGATGATGGTCCTGATTATACGATTTTTGTGGGGGATTTGGCGGCTGATGTTACTGATTACATGCTTCAAGAAACCTTTAAAACTGTATACACCTCAGTGAAGGGTGCAAAAGTTGTCACTGATAGGGCCACTGGACGTTCTAAGGGATATGGGTTTGTCAGGTTTGGTGATGAAGGTGAACAGTTGCGTTCAATGACTGAAATGAATGGCCAATATTGTTCTTCGAGGCCCATGCGCATTGGCCCAGCTGCTACCAAAAAGCCTGTTGTTGGTGGACAGCAATATCAGAAAGGTATGTGTTGTGATTAGTATTGATAGTAATGCTTTGCTTGCTAGTTAGTATGGCTGCACTAAAAAGTAACTTTAAATGTTTCTGGTTGATTTTTGCTATTGCTTGTTCTACTTGTTTGTTTATTTATCTCTTTTTTTTTTTTGGGTATCTGTCTATTAACTTATATGCTATTATTGGTTAAAATGGTAAGTTAGATGCTGTTGGCCTTTTTTCCTGATGTCGATTGTCAAAACAGTCTTCCTTAATTTGAAGATTTTCCGTAGTTCATTTGAAGATTCGCAGAACTTACAGTCATTTCGTTCCAGTACTTACCTTTGTAAACTTGGGCACATTTAATTCTGTTAAAACATGCAAAAACTTATATAAAACTCATGTTGTCTTAAAGCAGGACACCGAGAGGCTCTCATTTTGGGGGGCCTGGAACTGATTTCAGCTGAAATGATTCCACTTTAATGCGTGGCCTCATTTTAGGTCAGTTATTTTGTTTATGTCATGAAGTTCGTACTTTTTTATCCCTGTGGCATTTGTTATGCTACATTTAAATTACTTTTCCAGTTCCTTATATATTAAGAGTTCCCAGTCAAGTTTAAATTCAGCCCTTTTCCAAGTTCTGTATATTTCCTTTCCGATGTTCTTTAGCTTGCATGAATCTTGGAGAACCTTTGTTCTTTGCTCCTTCTATGAATCCATTCCCTTGTGCTCTTTACATCAGGTTGGATGCAAATTCTTTCCAAATCTTCTGGTCCATGTGTGATTGTAAGAGAAGAAATGTTATTATTTTATTTTGAAGCTTCAATATTTTAATATTTCATGCTAAAACTGCAAATGGTGGCCAAGGACAAAGTACCTTGTTTGTTTCAATGCACTATTTTATTAAACCATCCTTTATTAGCATAATAATTTTATATTTTAAATGCTATAACTTCTTTGTACGAGTTCATCACTAAATATTTAATTTTTGTGTAGTTGCCATTTGTTATTTTTCCTTTTGCTTGTGTGGGCAAATCCAATTTTGGATGGAAATTGTCTTCTTAGTTCTGACATTTCCACCTCCGGGGTTTGTGATGGGGCCTTCAGATCTTTAGATGTATCCATAGATTTACTTCTGAAAAATTGATTGACTTACCTTATTCAATTAACCTGCTTATATTTTAAAACTTTCTCATATCTGTCCAAGTCTTTACTCTTTTTATTATTCTTTGAACTGTCACATTCCTTTGTAATGTTTCGGAAGATTCTATTAATTGTGTTTATCTTGTGTGTGTGAGAGAGATGTATTTTCATTTATATGTTCTCGATAATTTAATTATGATGATGTTTGTTGCTGAACTAGTTCATGCCTTTCCTTGTTATGGCCTCATTTAGAAAGAGAGGGGTTTTTTGGTTTTTTTTTTTTTTTTTTGGGGGGGGGGGGGGAGATCTGAGAGTCAACAATTTGACCATTATATTATGTTAAGGGTTGGTCTTGAGCCATCTATTGAGTGCTAGGTAACATTGTTCAGGAGTGCTTGTTTGTAAATAATTGGATACAAGGAGGTTTTATGTGAATTTTCTGCGTCAATTGTTTTGGAAACTTGATGGGGAAAGCTCATCACAAGTAGTTTGTGCGAATGTTAAAAGCAATAGCTCATAGATGAAGAAACTATATTGGAGGCTTTTGAACCGCCAACAATGCTATGATGATACATTCATGATACCCTTTTTAGGGGTATTTCTGTTCTGTTTATTGGCATGTGCTATTTCCTGTTTGTATTATAACCAAACAAATCCATGATTTCATTTTTTTTGAATCATAGAAGAACTATAAGTTATTTAATTCGATTTGATTGTGTTTGGGGAAACTAGCTTATTCACATTTTGATTCCTGATGCATGTTAAATTAATTCAAAATGTCAAAAGTTCAGAATGTCTTGGATTGTTGGGCACAACCTTTGAATTACCTGTACACACACACACATGCTATCCCCCCCCCCCCCCCCCCTCCAACCCCCTTCTCTCTCTCTCTCTCTCTCTCTCTCTCTCTCGCACACACATTCACATACATAAATAACCTGACAGCTCCTTTATTTTAGTGTTATTATTTGTTAGTCACATGTATTTGTCATTTGCAGCTACTACTTACCAGAATACTCAAGGAACCCAGGGGGAGAATGATCCAAATAATACAACAGTGGGTAGCTTGTTTTAATTCTGGTATCATTTATTTCCTGCTATATGCTAGTGACTCTTGACACTCTTGATTGCAGATATTTGTAGGGGGTTTGGATTCAACTGTCACAGATGACTTGTTGAGACAGGTTTTTAGCCGGTTTGGTGAGCTTGTTCATGTGAAAATTCCTGTAGGAAAGCGCTGTGGTTTTGTTCAATTTGCTAACAGGTATCAAGTCAAGACAGGTCTACCTATAAGTGGCCACCCTTTGTTTCCTATTTTTTGTTTTTAACTTTAGTTCTTCCTCTCTCCCAATCTAATCTTCTTTTTATTTTATCTGTGGTTGTACTTCAGAGCTTGCGCAGAGCAAGCATTAGCATTAATGAATGGAACTCAGTTGGGAGGACAAAGCATTCGACTTTCATGGGGGCGGAGTCCTTCAAACAAACAGGTTTTTATTTTTTGAATAACCTTGTTAAAAGTGGTTGTTTCCATGTATCTGGATAATTAAAAGAATATATTTATTGGATTGGCTTAGACTCAGCCGGACCAGGCCCAGTGGAATGGTGCTGCATATTATGGGTACCCACAAGGATATGATGCATATACATATGCACCTCCTGCTCAAGACCCTAACATTTACTATGGAGGCTATCCTGGATACGGAAATTACCAGCAGCCTGGTGCTTACCAACAGCCACAGCAGGTAATTAATGTTGTGAGCTTCAGTTTCTTTTTCTCTGTATTTTTCTTTTCTGTGAAATTATTAGTATATGTCTGGAGGCTTATTTTAGCTAGTGAGGCTGGGACAGCTTTGTTATCAAGTAACTCACATTGTGTCCAAGTAGCTAGCCTCTAATTCCTTCTGATGGAAATGTTTTTAAATGGGAAAGAGGAGGCGGTCATTAAATGTGATGTTGCTGCGGAAAATTTGCAGTTTGTTGGGAATGTTTTATATGTTGCTATTTCATGGAGTGGTTTGTAAACCTATGTGTCTTACTATTGCTGGTTGTTGGCTAGTAGATGAGCCTTGACATTGACCTATAAATTAACAGTGTTTAGGTGTACATGGCCTTTTGACATTCATTGAGGGCCATTATTTAAGGCTAAGGGCATAGATTGTAGTGCCAGTGTATTAGGAAATTCACATTCTTGGTGTTTTTTTATTTGATTTTGTTTCTGCTATGTGCAGTGATCTTTAACCGTTTCAAGCCTGAAGACTGGCCTCGTTGTGTTCGAAGTGCATTAACTTGCGATTTTGCTCATTGGCTGTAGAAAGATGGTGTGGGGCCCCATCTAAATTTGATTTTAGCTTTATTCTCTCTCTCTCTCTCTCTCTCTCTCTCTCACTGTTCTTCTCCTTGTGTTTTTTGTGACATTGAGTATGTTGAAGGCACTACTATTGTGGTGGCGTTGGTGCTCCTCTTAGTTCTATTTATGAATGTCTTGTATACAATATGGATTTGCCAGATTTTCTGCTGTATTAACTATATGATGATGGCTCTTATTTGCTTTCAATATTTTTGTGCCATGGTGCTTTTATAATCATGTATTCCTTTGCAACGTGCAACTATATATTCCCTTTTATGAGTTTGTAAGTTGGATTCCCCCATTCTCTGCTATTTCGTGCTCTAGGAACTCTTTATCCAATCTGGAAATTATAAATTGCTCTTCATATTCCTCTAATGAGGTAAGGAAGAAATTTGACAAAATAATTTTTTTTTTATAGTAATAACAAAATAAATTTTCAGACGCAAATGTTGGATCATTTCACTGACTGAATGTGACTGTTGAAGACTAAGAGTACTTCTGTACCATTTTCTAAATTATGTTATGCTCTCCTTGTGTTGTTATTTCTTGGAATTTTATGGTCTGTTTGGATGGGAGAGAAAGTAAAGTAGAGTAGAGAAGAGTAGATTATAACAAAAATTAGCTTATTTTTAGTCAATTCTACTCTACTCTCTCTTCTTTCCTTTTCCATTCAAACAGGTCATTAAAGATCTTGCTTTAATCAAAGAATTGAGGGCTAACTTTATAAAAATAATCAAGAGCCTTGTAGCTCAACATCACCTATTGTTTCCATGATATATAGGGTTCAAATCTCTCTTTCCTAAAGCACCTAAGCTGTAACTATTGAGTTATAAAAAAAAAAGGTAAATAAATAAAATCTTAAGAGATAGAGTTGGTGTTTAACTTTTCAAGGATTCCTTTGTTAAAGAGTCATGTATGTTTTGAATCCTTCTTCCTCACCCGAAGCGATGAAATCTGTATTTAATTAAAATATGAATTCTAGTGATAAAGGGGTTTTCTATTTTATCAGATTATCTCTTAGCTTTTCTTTTGTAGATAGATGCGATCGATGATACAATTTTCAAGTAGGGAGTGAATGCATTTTGAGGATTTCCAAATATATGTATCCGCATTAATTATCAAAACCGAATTGGACATTGATCCTGGACGTTGCTTGGCTTACACGGTAGATGATTGGTTCGACCAGACATTATTACAATATTATTTAAATAAATCATTCAAATTAACGAGAAAAAAAAAAGGTTGATTACTTGATTATGAGTTTTTTTTTATAATAAATAAAATTTATGAGATAACACTTGAAAAGAATGCAGGTGAACTAACCCTTATTCAAAAGTGTGTTAAAACAATGTAAATATTTGAAACAATTCGAAAAGTAAGATGGATATTGCGCGAGTATATGCTAAGAAAAATATTTTCCTGGTCGAATACCGAACAGTTTGAATTGGTCTAATAATGGTTAATGGATACATGGGAAGTTAATAATAATTGTGAGCAAGGCCAGGTCATCGCTAAATATAGGCGGAGGCTGGAATAACAAATGAACAACTTAGATGAGTTTACCCCTTCCAATTTCCAAACAGTGGTCAAGGAAAGGAACCACGTTATTTATGTGATGCCCACTGGAATTCCATTAAATTTTGCGGTTACAGCAAAGAAAATGTATGCTTCCATATTTAGAAAACATTAATAAACATTGACCCTCATCTTGTATCTTTTGCCATTCTATTTTCTACAAACGTTTCCATTAAGAGAAATGATATGTCTACAACATATTTAGCTTTTTGTTAAAAATTTGTTGCAAAGTATGCTTCTACTTTGAAAAATAAGTGTGGTTTTTTTTTTTTTTTTTAATAATTACATAAAAGCTAAAAAAATATTTTAAAAAAAAAAAAAAAAAACTTATAATCTAGCCCCTAACACTCGTAATTAAGATATATTTTAAAGAAACAGCATATCTCTAAAATTGATGAAGATAGTAGATCTTTTTACATGCATGCACCACACCTATGCTAAATTCATATCATTTTTTTTTTTGAAGCATCATCTAGTATAAGCTCAAGAATTGATTAAGAATTAAATATTTTAAACTCGTCCATTTCAATGTTGACCGTACAAGAACACTATAAAGCCCCTCCGATGAATTTTTTTTGCATTTAGCTTTATTTTTATAATATTTTAGTTAGTTGTCTAGTTTGCAAAACTATTTTGCAAACTAATATCTCAAATGTCTAAAACTCGAATTTTAATATAGAACTTGAGTTTTTTAAAACTCGAGTTGCAAGTGGTGGCAACTGACGTGGAAAAAAATCCACGTAAAACTCAAGTTTTTAAGACTCGAGTTCCACCATTTACTTTCCCAACGCCCGTTCTTCTCTTCTTTCTCTTCTCTCCTTTCTCTTCTCTCCTCTTGCCCATGCTCCTTCTTCTTCCCCTATTCTTCTCTCCTCCATCCCATGCTTCTTCTTTTTCTTCCCCTATTCTACTTCTTCGAATAAAAAAATTCTTATGTATTCTCGGAGAACGGAGAAATGGTGCTCTCTCCTCTCACATTCATGGCGGACCTTACCATGAATTTAATGAGCGGACTCCACCATGAATGTGAGAGGAGGGAGCATCATTCTCTATGCTCAGGGAGTACCTAAGAATTACTCCTTCGGATCTGCGTTCTCCAGAGGGTTCTTCAAATTTGGTACTTCTTCCCTCATTTCTGGTTCTTCATCTTCATCGTCATCTTCGTTCTTCTGCTTCTATGGAACTCGAGTCTTTAAGACTCAAGTTCCATGCGACAAAATCATCTCCATGTCAGCAATCAAAACTCGAGTCTTTGTGGCTCGATTTCTTTGCTGGACTCAAGCCTCAAAGGCTCGAGTCTAACAACATAGTGTGGCAAACTCATGCTACTTTGCAAATTACCCCCCCCCCCCCCCCCCCCTTCTCTCTCTCTCTGATGTTAGAAATAATGAACTGAAGAAGAAAATCATCAAATTTTTATATCTTTTCAGCATTTTCATTGACTTCATTTTTCAATTTTTTCACAATTCAACCGAGGTACAGGTGGATCTGAGAATCCCTGATCCATGCCTGCCTGCTGGCAATGGCATTGAGAGAAACTGTGTGCGATGCTTCAGCCAATTAAAGTAGAATATTCGTGCACATAATACAGAAAACAGACAAAAACCCAATACTCTATTTCATCCAAAGTAATTTCAGGCTTGAAGCTGACAGATACTCAAACAGGCTCTTTACTTAAGCTCCCATATACTAACCAAAAATGAAGGGATAAAAGAAAAAAGCCTTATACTGTCATATCCTATAAGTTAGGAGTGCATGGCATTTAGTAACTTGAGTGCTAGTGCTTCTTGTTCTGCCAAGGAGGAGGAGTCCTTATTTTCTTTTCTCTCACCATCATCACTGTCACTATTGTAATATTTCTTCGACTTTTTACGGGGTCTGTCTCTAGTAGCTTCCTCTTCTGATGCAGAATGTTCTTCATCATCCTCTTCCTCCAAGCTTCCTCTTTTCAACTTCATCTTCTGCTTAATCCGTTTCTCTCTGCGACGTTGGCGATCTAGTAGCTTGTCTTCTTTGTCTACCTGCTTCATCTCTTCCCTCATCTTGTTATAATACTCATTCTTTTTGCCTGCACAACAGTGAGATCTATTAGGGCACTTGAACAGCAGCAAATGCACAAAACATAGTCAACATTTGGGATAGAAATTTATTCAGTACAGCTTTGTATTTTATTGACATGCACGGCAAGGCACCATGTTCAAACAAAGCATTGGTTCAATGAATTGACGTGGATCAATGAGGTTATGCATACTTTTGGAGTTTGAAAGATTGGAAATTTGGATGGCTTTAAAAAAAACAAATGTGGATGGCTTCAAAATCCAAGCCATCCACATTTGTTGACCAAGACAACATCTGTGGTAAGAACGGAGAAAGAAAAGGAAACCACATTACTTTGCTTCAGCCAGACAATGAAATTTAATTTAGAGAAGGAAAAAGGAAAAAGATACAAGAGCTTAATGTGCTGTGAAGTCTGCCTCGGGAATATTATTTATACTAATTGCAGCTCAAGAATGACCCATATACCTTGGTCAACCACAAATGATTCATTGCCACTCTTTATTTCAGCCACCCTCACAAGTGGGGGTAGTGCATTGCCTTCATCATCATAAACAAGCCTAGTACCCATTGGTCTGTGGATATTTATTTTTAACTTCTTCTTTTTTGAAATCCGTGTTGCAGGCCTACAAAGGAAAGGATAGAAAAGCTCAGATCAGATTAATGAAAACCATATAAAGCACAATAGATTGAACAGTAAATCCTAAACTTTTAGCCTAGCATTGGTGACCCAATAAACAAACAAACAATACAGAATATCCAAACAAAATAACATATGATGGCACACTTAGCACACCAAAAGTACAGGATTGGGCCTTGTATTACATGTCATCACATTTTTCCCGCAAGACAGACAGAGATCTGTGTAAAATACTAGATGACACTTATTGTAAGGAACACCAGCTAGATAGAATAAAAACTACACATCCGACACAATTGCGTATTTGCATGTAATTAGTAATTCCTATCAAATATCATTATTGTATGGTGATCTTAGTGTTAATAATCTGTATAAAAACTCTATATAAATAATTACAGAAAAGTAACGTACCTAGCATCTGTGATTTCACTTATTTTCTCCTCTTCCTCATTTGGTGTATCCTGCTTTAGAAGAAAAGCTTTGTCCATTTCCTCTTCATCTATATCACCGATATCTAGCATCTCTTTGGGAATCTCCAGCAGATTCTCCCTGTCAGAGTTTTCAGATGCAGGAAGAGAAATTGTCTCTGATGCTTTTTTTGACTTGTTTTTCTGCTTCAAGAAACGGATTTTCGGAGTCATTGGGAGACCCAATGACGCTGAAAATTCATCAATAGGCAGTTTTGTCACATCAAAAATTTCTTTTTCCTTCTGAATATGAATAGACCGCAAATATGTCACAAAGGCTCTTTGGGCCTGATACTGCATATCTGGATACTTAACTAGTAATGCTGACAACAGCCCAGAAACAGGTTGCAGTCTTTTTTTGTTCGCCTGAAAAATAAGCAATTATAACAGCAAGGTTAGCAAACAAATGAATTTAAACAATCATTACATGAGCAAGTATTCTCTTAAGAATCCCAATCAAATATGTTGAGCCACCGAAGAGAAAAAGGAAGAAGTAAATACATACATACATACATACATACATATATATATATATATATATATATTTTAACTAGATAAGCAAAAGGAAGCCAAAGGAATAGGTTATCTACAATAGACTTTGCAAATAAGGCAGTCTACCTTAATAAATTGTATGGGTACTTTTTGTGCTTGTAATTTTTCAAGCATTTTCATTTCTGAGGGCATCAGAAATAAAACAGACCTCCCTCCAGAATGATAGCGAGCAGTGCGACCAGCTCTGTGTATGTAAGCTTTAACATCTTCTGGACAATCCACCTACAAAAATACGATAAAAAATTTCTAAGACCTTAGTAACAAGAAAAAGAATTGTTTTGTCTTATGCACACAAGCTTATTTGAACAACCAATTACAGAAATACGATAAAAAATTTCTAAGACCTTAGTAACAAGAAAAAGAATTGTTTTGCCTTATGCACACACAAGCTTATTTGAACAACCAAATTAAATTACCTGGACAACCCAATCGACTGCCTTGTTAAAATCAAGGCCTCTCGAGGCCACATCGGTCGAGAAGAGAACTGAACGCTGCTCACAGAATTCTGAATATATTCCCATCCTTCTCCCCTGCTTCATCCTCCCATGAAGACACTTTAAGGGTATCCCAGGACGCAGTTTCTTAAATGCTTCATAGACAAATTTGACCTAAAAGTACCAGCCATTCATCCTTAGCAACAATAATGAAAATGAGTATATAAATTAATAAAAAAAAATGGACCAGGCATTAAAAGGTAATACTAATACAAGGCCATCTAGATAAGGGGAAAAAATATTTTTGCATCTACATATGGACACATGGAGAGAAAACACCTCCTAGAAAAAAAAAAAAAAAAAAAAAAAAAATTTAACTAGTGGCATTGTCCATTCTCAATTTGTTTTATGGAAGGTCTTAGTACAACTAAGGTTTCAGCCACCATAAATGAGAGACATCAATATGAGAACTAATTGAAGAACATGAAAACCAAGGATGTGGTGAAGTGCTTATCTGGATATAAGCTAAATGAACTAAGCCAATTAGCCAATTGATCTAGAATGATGTGGACTGGAAAACCATCAAAGACATACCAACTCAACTTGGACACTAAGATAAACATTTGCATGTAAGACCCCTAAATTACACGGATATTGACGAAAAAGTGTAAATGCATGCTCCTACATATAATAGACAAGTTAAATGTTGACATCCCAAAGGTCCTTGTATAACCTCTTCCTATTAGGGTATTACCCAAAAGAAAGAAACTCTTTCTATTCAACTCCTTAGGAGTTCTTGTGTAGATTTCCAGTGTACATGAGGTAGCTCCTCTTCTTTAATAAAATATATTACTTATTAAAAATGAATAAAACAATCATAATTGTCAAATCCTACAATGCATTGACTTTTAATTATATTACTATCTAATCTCCCATAATCAGATTTTATCTATGAAACTATACATATAGTTCTTCAATGCACAAAAATGATAATTTTTAAATTAGGTAACATTCCAACAACTGTACCCAAACCAATGCATTCATAAGCTATGTGAGTATATGTACTATAGATACAGCCAAGATAAATGTAATGTTTTGTGCCATGAACACTTGATTTTTGTGGAGAGAACAATTTAACAATTTGGTGTTAAGAAAAAAAAAATGTGAACAAGAATTGAAAAAATCAATCACATATAAAATATCAAACTGCCCCTGCCCAAAACTGGGCAGCAACTATGAATAAGCCGAATCATCTTATCTGGTTAACCAACAAGTAAGGGGGCTCGTATTGGCCTCAAACAACTATACAAACCCTAAGTTCCACACTTTTAGATTGGCTTTATTCAACAAGACATGATTTCTAATAAAGGAATAAAAGATGCTGAGTTACCTGTTTACAGCTTGAAAGAAACACTAGGATCTTTGAATTAAGATGTGACTTTATGAAACTCCACAACATATCTAACTTTTGGTCAAGAGGAACAACCATTGCAGTTTGCTGCAAGAGGTTGGGAGTGGAAGTTACAGACTCCTCATGCACGCTGAGATACTCTGGGTCCTTCAAACTGAGTCTTGCAAGATCTTGAACTGACTTTGTTTGAGTTGCTGAGAAGAGCAAGGTTTGTCTATTCTTAGGTAGTTGTGACACGATAGCATTTAAAGCCTTCTTGAATCCGACATCAAGAATACGATCTGCCTCATCAAGAACCAAAACCTGTTTTCTGGCCAGGAATTCCCACCCAAATGAGAAGCTAAATAACCAATACTTGAAACACGTGTGCACATGCAAGTGCGAGGACATGCTTGCAAGCGTGCGCGCGTGTGCGCATGAGCGCGTGTGCATGTATGTGTGTGTGTATGTGAGAGAGAGAGAGAGAGAGAGGTGAAACAAGGAAGTGGAAGAGTAGGCAGCCTTGTTCCCAAAAAAAGATCTGTAAATTAGGATGATTGAAATAAGGGCAAACCTCCAAACCAAAGGAGTGACTTAGTGCCAAAAGAAAATGAATACAAAGGGAGGATAAAGCTATATTGAAGCCAAGTCTTATAACAAGCAGGGACGGCAGAGACACTCACCAACTTGAAAGGACAAGGCACGTGGATTTATAAAACAGAATTTTAGCAACTTTCTTTCTTATAATGCAATGACTTTGGTATGGGAAATAATAGACGAAAAACAACAGGAAAAGAAAGATGAGGAAGAAAATATAATGGTGACCTGAAGCAGGGAACATTCAAAGTTTGGAGTCTCATCCATGTGCTGAAGAAGCCGACCAGGAGTGCAAACCAAAATATTGAGCCGATTTACATGCTCCTTCTCTGTGTCAATATCCTTGCGACCACCAATTAGAAGGCCAGCACTAAAATTATGGCGCTTCCCCACAGTTTTCAACACATCAAAAAGTTGGCCTGCTAATTCCCGTGTGGGAGATATAATGATGCTCCCTACACCATCCTCAGGTCCCCATGTCCCTCTATATAACTTCTCCAGAACCTAAAATCAACATAACAATTGAGCACAAGAATACACACACACATTTATATACACACAACATACAAATGAAAATTCAAACATACAAAAGAACTAGCATGCTAAAGAAAATTATAAGAACCAAATCATAAGGAAAAATAAAATGAAAGCCTTCTTCCCACTAGTTATTTTCATGCTATTCAGCCCGAGACAAAAGATACCCCCCATTAAATTCCACTCTTTTCTCACACTTCCTCACCAACCAAACAAAACGTAAAATTTCCTTTAATCCACTTCCATCAATCATTTCCTCACACTTTTTCACCAATCAAACAAACCCCACAAAACTCAAACTTCTCACTCTCAACTAAATTCCCCTATTTTTCCCACACTTTCTAAGCAACCAAACAAAACCCAAAGTTCCCACAACTTACAAAACTCACACTTCTCTCACTCCCAACCAAATTTCATTATTTTTTTCACACAAACTCAATTCTCATTAAAATTCAACAACCCAAAAAACAAAAAAGAAGCAAAACTCACCGGGATAACAAAAGCCAGAGTCTTTCCAGACCCGGTTTTGGCGGCGCCGAGAATGTCCCTTCCGCAGAGCGCGTGGGGCAGAGTAGCCCTCTGAACATCGGTCATCTCGACATACCCAGCATCACGAAGACCATCCACGGTTTTCTTCGACAAGGGGAGCTGGTCAAACCGCGTGGCACCGGCGTAGCGCGAGAACGAGTCGCCGCCGAGGCAGCCAATAGGTGAGTTGGAAGGCAGCGGAGGCAGAGACATGGGGTTGGAGCCGGAGTCGGGTTTCTGGGATTGGATCCATGAGTCGAGGAGCTTTATTGTTTCTCTTTCTGAGACGCGGAGTTTGTTGCGGAATTGTTTGGATTTGGGTTTTTTCATTGTTGGAGAGTTTTTGAGGTTGTCTGTCTCTTTGTGTGAATCCCTGCGTCTGTGTTTGTGTTTGTGGGGTTTGGGGTTTAAGAGAGAGCAATGAGAGATTGAGAAAAGGGTTTGGTGTTTTTTTTGGATTTTTACCTTTTAGAGGGCAAAGACAATTTCAATTTGAGAGGGTTTAGTATTGTTTTTACCATTTTACTTTTACCCATATATATATATATATATATATATTTTTTTTTTATAGGATATATTTAAAATTTCTGATGTTGAGAAAATTAAAAACAGGATCTCGCGGTTACGTGTGTTTTTCTGTGACTTGCAAGGGTTTAAAATGCTTTTAAAAATAAAAATAAATAGAAGAAGATGAAGGAGGGAAATTTGCAAGGGTTTGATGAAAGAGAATGGTGTTTAAAGGAAAAGGGTCATAAAACTAAAGAGAAAAGGAAAGGAAATATGCTAGAAAAATATTTCCTTACATATTGTCTTTGGATGTATCAAGGGAAAAAGAAAAGGCAAGGATAAAATAATAATCTCAGATCTTCCTTTGTTTTATACGTAATTTGCATGAAGGAAATCATGTCCTTCTAGCTTAAGTTAAATCGACCTCATAGGTTAAATCTCATCTATTGTTTGGATAAATGGATGGAGTTGGGATGAGTTTAACCTTTTTAAATATAAATAAGATAAGTTGGCTTTGATAGGGCTTTGGTTGCGTTAGGAATTAGATTTTTTTTTTTTTTTTTTTTCATCCCAAACCCAAATCTTGTCATTCCTATTTGAAAAGATGTTAAGACTTAAGATGTGAGAAGTTATGGATTTGAAACTATTTCAAATTTAGTATGTGTGTACACAAAGGAAATTTTCAATTTGCTCCAAAATATGCAATCTTGGCCCCCTCCCTCCAAAATAATTATAAATTGGCCCATGAAATATGTTCTATGCTATCTCTTTTGCCCAGTTGCCTGAAAAATAATTACAATAACCTTTGGATAATAACAAAAAATAAATAAATAAAGCACAAATTTGGTCCAAAGAAACCCAATTGCCCAAAAACTAATATGAATTACCTATAGACAAAGAAACCCAATTGCCCCAAAAATAACATGAATTACTTGTAGACAAACTAATATTGATAACAAAAGTAAAGCACAAATTTGGCATTATCAAATGTATTATTTTCAGTTCACATGGTGTGAACTGTGAAGTGCTTGTTGATATATTTTTTAAGTTACTTTTTAAAAAGTTTTTAGTTGTGCTTGCTGTAATAATAATGTTTTTTTGTTGTTAAAAAATTATATAATGAGTTTGCTGTAATAAATTGTTTGGTAATGTTACTTTTTAAGAAATGAGAGAAATTTGTCAATCTTATGTCAAAATATTATTTAAATGGTTAGGTAGATGTAGGATAAATTCCTTATAATTAATTATTGTTGCCTTTTTTTTTAAGATCATGGAAAAATAATGTTCAATTTTGATTATTTTTTATTAAGAAATATTCAAAATAATTTAGAAGCTCATATTGAAAATGCAATATTGTCAACATCTAGTTTGATGTCCCAATTTCTAAAATCCATCAAATAAATTTTTGAAAAATCACCATATATAAAATTGGTAATAGTTCATTCTAGAATAATCTAGAATTACCACGAATATATTATGATGTTAATTAACACAATGCAATTGAAAAAGCTTATGTTAAGTTTGGTCTATACCAATTTTTTTTTTAATACTTTGACCCCCCCTCATTTTTGAATCCTGGATCCGTCCCTACTAATTTAGAATCTAAGTCAAAAGTTTTGTAATTTAGTAATATTGAATACTTTTCTTTATGAAGAGAATTACTGAATTAGGTTCAAATCTTCCTGAACCAGTGTGATAACTGGCAAGATGCACCGTTAGCTAAGTAGGAGATGAAGGAATATGGGTTTTCTGATTTGTGTTTGATTATTGTAGAAGGGGAGATGAATCTGAAAATAGGTAGGTCTGATATTTAAAGAAGAGCATAAGATTTTATTCAACCCCAACACCCCCCACCCCCTAAAAAAAAAAAGAAAAAAAAAAGAAAGTAGAACAATGTTTAAATGTAAAACGTAGAATTCTAGAAAGGGAGGTGAACCTAACGTTTTATTAAGAGAGAGAGAGAGAGGAGCATAGCTTTTTTTTTTTTAAATGAGAGTAGGCATGGATGAATAATTATAACGTGATCCTCGTTAAATTTAGATAGATGAAGCAAAATTGGACTCCAATTTCATATTTGAATTGAATAATTGGAAGAATAATTATAATGTGGCCCCTACATAAATCTAGACTCATCCCCCTCAATCCAAGCGATCCAAACAGACTCTCCCTCCCTCTACTATTGTCTTCATTGTTCTTTTGTCCATTGTGAAATATTTTCTTAAATAAATTGTGAAATCGATGCATTTCATTGGTCTAAAAATAGCCAATTCAAAGTGATTGTAATTAATGTGGTCTCTTTGGTTTTCACAATTAATAACTCATTTGCACAAATATTAAAAAAGTTAAATTAGACCTGTGACGCAAAATTAGGTTCTAATTTGAATTTTTAATTGAACTTTCACTAAACTTCACCTATTAATATATATGCGTGTATATATATATATATATATATATATGATGCACGAAAATCAAAAGGCTGAAATATTTCAGCCTACAATAAAGGCTGTAAGTCCTAAAAATAAAGAAAGAATTATCAAAGGTGACCGATGTAACCTAGCCAAGGATCCTCGGACGGTTAAGTTAGTTTTATCTTTAGAAGACAAGGATGGGAAATAGTGAATGATAGAACTTACCTCGAGTGAATGAGACTTACTCCATTTATAAAGAGTTTGGAGTGAGTCTACTTGTTCGGATCCACCACCATCATGGGTGATGTGAGTAGTTAATGGAGAAAATGGATAAATGGAGGACATAGGGCGAATTACGAGGAACTCCTTCCATGTTTTGAGAGCAACACATTTTGGTCAGATCATAAGGAACTTTATGAGAATTCACCAAGTGTTATTTGTTTGTCCTTGCTTTTGTGCTATGGACAACTAACCTGGTCTTGTTATAAAGGGACGTGTATTGTTCCCACGTACAATGTCCTTATTCTCGTCTTCTTAAGGTATTCTGGATGTGAACAAGTTATGGACGTGGTGATTGTGGACAACCAACATGGACGAATATCCTTAACTTAGTCCCCATCAATATATATCAGGGTTCAAATCTCTTATTCTCCACTATTTATAATCAACGATTCATTTTATTGTTTGAATGTTAAAAAAAAAAAAAAAAAAAAAAATTTAAGGTTGCAATAAATTACGAACAAGTTAAATACTAGACATAGTTGAATTATCCAATACAACACTCCCAAACTAAATCCAAGAATTGTGTTATTCCCAAATTAGTGTACATATATATTGTTAAGAGAATGATGCATTATATTAAAAAGAGTACAGAACAAGTCAAGTATTAGACATCATCGAATTATCCAATACGACAAAATCCTAGATTGAATCCAAGAATTGAGGTCTTCCCATACTAGAATTGCATTGACACTCCTATTAGCTTCTCTAAATTGAAAAAATAACGATTCTTTTGGGAGTGACCCCTGCATTCCACCAAGGCATTTAGGATGAATTTTTACAAAACCTTTCAAAATTAAGACAACCAACAGAGCATCAAGCTCCACAAGCACATGACATGTGTAAAGGTCAAAGAAGAAACAAGACTAAAACCATCTCTAAGGCAACAATATGTAATAGAATAGGACAACAACCAAAAAAAAAAAAAATACATATATATAATCTTCATAAAAAATATAAAATCATATATACATATATATATATATATATATATATTTAAAAGGGCATCGCCGCAAAGAAAACAAGTAATGATGAGGCAAACACATGAATGCAAAATAATAATAATAATAATAATAATAATAATAATAATAATAATAATAATAAAAGATTTTCAATTTTAAATCAAA
The DNA here is from genome assembly GCA_963669245.1 of Quercus cerris. Lineage (NCBI taxonomy): Eukaryota > Viridiplantae > Streptophyta > Magnoliopsida > Fagales > Fagaceae > Quercus > Quercus cerris. The sequence goes on along the minus strand of OY770009.1, from coordinate 10,512,428 downwards.
CTTACGGCCTTAAAAACAAGCTTATCATTAATTTAGATCCCCTTCAAATCCCTTTATCATTCATAAATAAATAAAAAAGATAATTTAGAAAGAACGGATTGAACTAGACAACAATGATGGTTTCTTGATTCAAATCATGGTAATCGTTTTTAGGAGGGTGGACTCTTTGCCTGGGCCAATTCAGCTAATTAAGTTGGCAAAGATGATGGAACTGAAGGATAAATCCCATGAATACACACAGTTTCATGCAAGGATTTATAACAGAGATAATTTAGTAAGATATTGATGGAGTTCGGGATGTGGTTTTGGAGTTTGAGGAGCTTAGCAACAATTATAACAGAGGTAATTTAGTAAGACACTGATGGAGTTCGGGATGTGTTTTTGGAGTTTGAGGAGCTTAGAGGTGTTGGCTATGTTTATTTAGATGGATGTCTTTCTGTCTATTTCCCTCTCTATTTCACATGTTTAACATGCTATTTCAACCAGTATCAAGTTCCTTACTATTTCAACCAATATCAAGCTCCTTACCTTACTGGTGTCCGCTTCTAATGATAGGTCCTCATCATCAAACTAAGACAACAATCAGTTTTTTGTATATATATGAATTGAACCTCAAATATCTTATTTAACAATTAGAGACTATAACAATTGAGTTAACTGGAACTCACATCTAGTTTAAGTTAAATTGATCTTATATTCATTGTTTTTATAAATAGATGGAATTGGGATGAGTTTGACTTTATAAAATATAAATAAGACGAGTTTGTGATGAAATTCTCAAAAATATAAGAGTTTTTTTTTTTTTTTTTTGATACGTCAAAAATATAAGAGTTGGATAAGGCTTTGGTTAGAGTGTTTGGAATTAAAAAAAAAATTTGTACCAAACCCAAATTGTTGCTATTCCTATTTAAAGAGAGATGTTAAGACTTGAGAGGCAATAAGGTATTAGTTTGAAATTATCACAAAAGAGTTTTGAACCTTTATTGCATTACGTGCTCTTTTTTATAAGGAGAATTAGGGTTTGAATATCTCATTTTCTATAGTTGTAAGTTTTAACTTTTAACTATCTTGGGTTTAAGCTAGTTTAATTGGTAGATTATATTGTTATTGAATAAAAAATTTGAGTTTCAAATCCCGTTTACACCAAAATTGATTGGTGTCTTAGCTTTGATTATATATATATATATATATATATTACGCTATCAAAAGGGTTCATTTTATTGATTAAAAAGAATATTTACAAAGTAAGGGAAACTTTTTTTTTTTAAATGGTGTCAATAATAATAAACAATATGCTACAAATCCAAATGGTATGTTATAGGTATTGACTATGTGTATGGTAGCTTATTTGCTTAAATATGAGACAAAATATATAATTTTGAATCCCGTTTACACCAAAAATTGATTGGTGTCTTAACTTGATTATAAGAGCAATCATCACAAAATAGACGTTATAGATTAAAATTCTATTGTATCTAGGAAAAAAAAAATTAACTATTGAATTATACCCAAAGTCTTGTATTTATATGTATTTCCAAAGAAAACATCTAAGACCCAATTCTCATTCCTAATTATCAATTTTTTAAAGAACACTGTAAAAAAAAAAACACCCCATGTTTATCCAAAAACAAAACTATATATATATATATATATATATATAAACTTATAGTTATCAAAAAAAAAAAAAAAAACTAAATAGATATATAAACTTTTTATTTTTAAGATAAAGTAGAAACATCTTTTAACTCCTACTAAAATATTGCCTACAAAATAGGATCATTTCCCTGAGTGTTTTGTATTTTGGATGAAATAATTTACATATTACACTTCTAAGATTTTTTGTTATTGAAATAATTCTGATGCTTAGAGGCTATTATACCTATAAAATCTTTAAAATATATATAAAAAATCAAATTTTGATTTAAAAAATACAGGGATCACGACTTAGGAAACAGGCAGCGAGACAGGCACACTAACTTTAGTTTTGCTTTTCACTCTTCATTCTCATATCAAGCCCTACAAAGAAGCCCACCATTGCTTCAGATCTCCTTTCAAAGTCACACAGAAAAAAAAACAGAGAAAGTTGAATCAGCAAGAGAAACAGAGCACAAAAATGGGTCGCAGAAACAGAGAGTACATAAACGACGACACCTCGTCTTCATCTTCTTCGTTGAGTGAAGCTTTGATCTTTGCCACCCTTTGTATCATTGGCCTCCCAGTTGACGTGCACGTCAGGGACGGTTCTGTCTATACTGGAATTTTCCACACTGCCTGTGTCGAAGAGGAATACGGTATGTCGTTTAAACTCTGCTTTCCTTTCCATTGTCTCGAATCCTTTTCTGGGTTTTGATTCTTCTGCCGAAATTGCATCTGGGTTTTATTGTATTGGAGAAAATTGCATCTGGGTTTTGATTTTTATGAGTCGTGGTGGGCCTAGCTTGGATTGAATTTGATCTGGGATTGCTGATTATATATTTGTTCACTTTTTTTTCTTGAGTGAAAAAGAACTTGAGGAATTGATTATATTTGTTTCCACTTCCTGTTTGCAAAGGGAAACTATTTTTCCCTCTTTTAGAATTCATCCCAAATAACATTTCCTCATATTTTAGAATATTGTTAAAAACGGAAAAAGAGATGCTATTATTACTTCAGATTTTAGAAAGATGATTTCTTTTACTCAATTGAGCCTGTTACAAGTGAGAAATATGTGGCTAGGCGACTTGTTTATTTGTTGGATCCAAAATCTACAACAGTAAAGAGAATAGGATTTGTTTATGTTTTGTGAAGCATAATCTACAAACACAACCAAAAGAGCATAAAGTGTCTGTTAGAATAATTAGTTAGCAATTTAATATAATTACTGAATTGCTCTTTTGCTTTGTTTAGGTATAGTCTTGAAGAATGCAAGGATGACTAAGAAGGGCAAAAGTTATTCGAATGTGGCAAATGGTGTGGTGATAGATACACTAGTAATCCTCTCAAGTGATCTAGTTCAAGTTATTGCAAAGGTATGTCACTATTTAAATTTCTAATGTTTTGTTTCACTCCTAAATTATTTGATGCCATGTAAAACAATTGGTGTGATTCAAATGTGGTCTATTATACAGGGAATTCGTCTTCCAGCTGATGGTGTCGCTGGAATTATGGCCGGAGATGATACAGAAGCTGTATTGGGGATTGTACCTTCTGAGCATCTAGTGAGTGAAGCAAAGAAATCTACAAAGTCTGTCATCCATAAAATGAAAATCAATCAAACAAGGTATTCTCACTTTGGAATCATTGGACATAAATATTGATTAGGGATAACTGCATTGGACATTAACTTACTAGGTCACACAAAAATGAACAACAGCAAGTTTTATCACTTCTTTTTTGTTAGGTTATTAAAAGTACTTAAGTTCTTTTTCAGCACGCAATTAGTAACGTTACATTTTTTGCACGTAAAGGTAATCTGGAAGACTAAATTGAATTCACAAGAAGATATATGCTGCTGAATTTATGATTAAGTTGAGAGCTAGATTTCTATATGGAATTTGCTAGTCAACATTTTAAAGCCAGTATGTCTAAGACTTTAGCTAGACATTTTTTTACTTTCCAAGGTGTGGATGCCAAGTGCCTTGTAGCTCAATTGACACCTCCTGGTGTTTCCAATAGAGGCATCCACGGTTCAAATCCCCCCTCCCCCAACTATCAAATTAAAAAGAAGAAGAAGAAGAAGAAGAAGAAGAAAAAAAGTCCAAGGTTTGGACTCCATTGGAAACACTAGGAGGTGCCTTTTATCCTACAAGGCTCTTGGCAAGTGTATTGCCTGTTTCTATTGATGGCACTCTTAGAGCTGATAGCTCATTCTCAAAGGATTGCTTGTTAGCAATCAGGCAGTGAGATGGAGAAGGAACTTTGCATGAATTTTTTTTTATAAGTAATGAAAATATATTAAAATTTTAAAAAAGAGATGTCACCTAAGCATACAGGAAGTATACATCAGGCCCATCAGGGACAAAGTACAATCAAGTGCATAAAGTACAAGAGTCCATTAAACCATTGGGATGCATAAAGTACAAGAGTCCATTACATCAGGAACTAAGGATTCTTCAATAGCGAAGGTTATGTGTTGGTTTGGTGGGAGGATTCATTGGGATTCTAAATACCGTCGTCCACCACAAGATTGGGAACAAGAATCCTTTGATTTGTTTATGGATATGGTCTACTCTTCAATTGTATGGGGGTTGGGTCCTAATAAGGTTTGTTGGAAGCCAGCAAAGAGTAGAGGTTTTGAGGTTAGAGGATTCTATCTTTCTTTCTACCCTCCAACTCTCTTATCCTACCCTTGGAGAATGATATGGCAATCGAAGGTTTCTCCAAGGGTAGCTTTCTTTTCATGGTCTGCTTCCTTAGGTAAGATTTTAACAACAGATAGCTTTCGCAAAAGATGTGTGCTAGTTCTTGATTGGTGCTATATGTGTAAGAGTTGTAGGGAGTCACTGGATCATCTTTTGCTTCATTGCCCTATAGCTTGTGAGTTGTGGTTATTGGTGTTCTATATGTTTGGAATCCACTGGGTTATGCCTCACAAGGTTATTGAGTTGTTTGAGTCTTGGCAAGGTAAGTTTGGACAACATTGCAACATAGATTTTTGGAGACTTGTGCATCATTGCTTGATATGGTGTGAAAGAAATGCTAGAAGTTTTGAGGGATGTGAACGTTCTATGCTAGAGAATAAGTTTTTTTTTTTTTTTTTTTTTGCATACTCTCCGTGATTGGAGTGTGCTTTTTTGTCATCTTTCTTGTTCTTCCCTTAGGGTATGTTTGGTTGGGTGGATTGTAGGGAGGATGGAAAAAAAAGAGTGGAAAATAGGAGAGAAAATGAGTGGGAAGGGTGTTTGGTTGAGAGGGAGAGGGGGAGAGAAAAGTGGTGGGGCCCACAAGTTTTCTCTCCTCCCCTTCAAAATACAATCTCTCCAAATTGGAGTGAAAAGTGGGAAAAATGTTTGGACAAAATTGCCCCCACCTCTTTTAAAGTTTTGTTTTTTTTTTCTTTTTTCCTTTCTCTGGTAACGCTGGCTTCTTTTTTTTTTTTCTTTTTTTTTTTTTTCCTTGGTTTTGTCAAGACGTGGTGGGTTCTTCTTTTCCTTCTTAATTTTTTTTTTTTTTTAATTTTAATTTTTATTATTATTTAAGAAAACACTTTTGGATGATTTCTTATGCTATTTTTTGAAATGTCCACTTTCATCTATACACAATTTTAAAAAAAAGTATAATATATTACTTTTTGTTTTATTTAAGAGGGACATGATGATAAATTTATACAAACTTTATTTTTAACCAAACCAAAAAGTTTTCCATCCCTCAACTTTTCCACCCTCTCAACCAAAGACAAATGAGGAAAAATAAAAACTTTTTCTATCCTCTTTCTATTTTCTATCCTCTCACTTTTCCATTCTCCCAACCAAACGGGCCCTTACTGTTTTACCTGATTGTTGTAATTTTGGTTCCTGATTTGTGCCCCCATAGTACATTCCTAATGTACTCAAGTTGGCTATTTTCTTTTGTTTAATAAAATTTTACATTACCTATCAAAAAAAAAAAAAAAATAGAGTCCATTAAACCATGGACTGAAAAAAGAAAAAAAAGAACAAAAACCTAACATTGCAACCCAGTCCAAAAGAGTCTTAAAGAAGAAAAGTTTAAGATCTGGAACTGTTTTTCCTGGATTCTCAAAGTGCTGGTTATTTCTCTCCCACCAAATGCACCACATCAAATGCTAAGGGACAACCATCCAAATAGCACCATTCTGATGTTGCCCAAACTTTCCTTGCCAACAAGCCAAAATATTATGACATTTCTCTTCTGTGTTTCCAGGGAAAAGATGTGCAAAATATTATTTATTTTTCTCATTGTAATTCTTGGTTGACTGTGGGATAGGTTTGAAACTCTCCTTTCTCTTTTTTTGATTGGTAATTAGAGAAATGTTATAAATGAGAAAAAATAAAAGTACAAGCAGTTCATGATGATGAACAACAAGATAGAAGAACCAAACAGCAAAACAAAAGATAAGGAAATCAGAAAGATACTCTAAGGGAAAACATAAACTCTGAAAGAGACAAAGAATCAGTAAAGCCCCAACAACAAGCCCACTCAAAAAGACTACGCTGGCATAAGACCTTTAACTCATCCAACGTCTTCTCCATGTTCTCAAAGGAGCTGAAACTCTCCTTTCTCACTTTAGCATTCTCCTTATGTTTTTATTTTTATGTCAAATTCATTGTACATACAGTGTTCCTTTACCCCTTTATTTATTTTATTTTATTCTTTTGGGGTTGGGGGGGGGGGGGGGGGGGGTTGTGGTGGAGTTACCCCGGCATTTTTACACTTTGTACGCTGGTCATTCTTTCCATTGGGACCAAAGGTTCAAATTCAAAATAAGCAGGATTTTGTGTTCTGTACATTTGGTCTGTAGAGTTTTGCAAATAGTAGCCAAGAGCTTGTAGCTCAACTAGTTGACACATCCTGGTGATTCTAACAAAGACATCCAGTTTCAAATCCCCAAACCCCCAACTATGAATTATTAAAAAAAAAAAAAAAAAGAGTTTTGCAAATATTCTTGGTTGCTTGGGCAAAGTCAAAGAGGTTATACAGATATCAATAATTGCTTCTTTAATTGTATATTAGTAATGTTGTCGTGATTTAACCTTGGGCTTATTTTTCAGTGTTTTCATAAGTGAAGAATTAATAGCTAGTTTTTAATTCACTTGCATAGCTTGACTAGGTAATGTTTGTAATTGTAAAGAGAGGAATATGTCCTGTCATGGATGCTAATCACTTATATTTTTCTTATAATTGAAGGCATGAAAAGTTGTATAATTATTCTTTATCATCAGTTCTTCTAAAATTTCTCATCTTAATTTACCTATATAAAAAGAAGAATAAAAATTTGTTATTTTAATATAGATAACTAGTCACTGATTTTTCTATTTGAAGACTGTGTTTCTTCAGGTTGTAGTATGAGTTAAATTATGAACTAATGATCACATAATAAACAGGGGTTCAGTCCAAGCAGAGAATGGCTTTTCTCATGGTTTTATGCCCAAAATATCTGGGAGGAAGCATGAAGAGAGAAAATCACCAATGAATCTGACAGGGGATGCCTTGGAAGTTAAAAATGGGAAAAGAGATGGGATAAGTTCAACCAAGGTATTCTTTCTGTGTGTGCATATATGTAGACACCCATACATTTATGTGTCTCTAAAGTTTTTGCTTGTATATATCAATGTGCAAACAAAGCTAAATTTCAGATAGTTTAACAACACACACACACGCTCACATTTCATGTTTATATACAATATGATCATGGGGTTATCTTCTAATCTTGAGAGGAATACTTTTTGTTTTAAAAACTGTAACAAAAAAAAAAACTGTTATGCATTTTGTGTCCTAAGGAGAGATCAAGTCAGATGGCTAGAATGACATACTGAACTGATTTATGGTTTAAAAAATTTCAGAGCTATTAGGTGATAGAATGCCTTTGGTAGGGTATGGAACACGGCCCATAACACATGGGTCCCTGTGTGTATTTTGTAACTTTGGAAGATTAATCTTGCAATTAAAAATTTGTGGTGCATCTGTCAGTTTTTCTTTCTCTTCCTTTCTCACTGTTTTCCTTATTAATGCAGGTTGAAGAAAATTCTGGGCCATCTGAGGGGAGGTATTCCTATTCATCTTCTTTTTAAGTTTATTTAAAATAGTTGAGAGTGATATCTCAGTCACCACCCCAAAAATTGGGTTCTTGTTGCTGTCCCTTGGAACTGGCACAAGGAGTGCACATATGTTTGATAATCTGCTGCTGGCAGTCTGATCTAACCATAACTCCTTCAGTGATAAATGCCTCTCATATTTCTTTTTTGATAAGTGAAATAAGAAATTTTATTGCATCAAACAAACAAAACAGAATCCTCTGTACACAGGTTGTGTACCAGAAAATCTGTAATGCTAGCAAAAGTTACATACATCCAGAAATCCTCCAAGGAGGATAAGAAATGCCTCTCATAAATTTTTGGATGTTTACACATTAGTGGCCATTGTATTAGGTTGCTTCTCCATCACTGTTATGGTACTATACACTTATAAAACAGAAAAACACTGTTATGGCGCTATACCTTACTTCCTCCCATCATTATATTTCTTTACTCATTCTCCGATTCCTTTGAATTGATTTTCTGACAGACAGGCTGGAGATGGCCAATCACAAGGGGAAATGGATATTTACAAAGAGAGGATTCATTTTGACAGGGAAGAAAGTGTATGTTAAGATGAGCATAGCCAATTCCTTTGTATATGATAATGGATTTTTGGGAAGTAGGAATGTTTACCCACTGTGTTTTCCGTTATATTCACCAGTCCAATTGTTTTATGCAGGCCAATGAAGTTCGGGGGTCTACTTCAAGCTGTGAGTTATCCATTGTACTGTTTGCTAGGACTAAAAGTATCCGAGTCACCTCTGAGTAGAACACTTGCATTGTTGTAGTAGGAGATGTTTCTCAATATTAGCAGTTAACATCAGTAATCAGTTCATGTGGATAATAGTATGCTAGACAGTGTCTAGTATTTATGGTGAACATTTTGGTTGGAGGCCTGCTATTATGTTAGCCAGTATTAGGGAATTGGCACCTTTAAGCTCATTCCTATATATCGGCCTTTTAACTATAATACCCATTTCCGCACAGTGTAGTCACTCATTGATGCTTGGTGCTTGCTATTTGTTCATCTTTTATGATGGGATGCATCTTGATGATGGTTTCCCTTGCAAGTGGTAGTCTCTAGATTATTATTTTTATATCGCCTTATGCTTTTACCAGTTTTAATATGCTTTTATTTCTTCTAGTTATTTGTGCCTGAGTATATTGTAATACTTTCAATGCAGCTGATACCAGTCTTACCCAAGTAAAACCTGTTGAGGATAGGTGTGCAAAGATGACAACCCAGCTCTTGCCAAGTGAAGCATCTGGTGATCCTGCTACTCCACCTGTCAAACCAGACAAGCCATGCTGTGAAAGGCCCTCTTCAGCAGACACTGCTTCTTCCGATGTTGTTTCTTCAGGACTTTCAACTCCTTCCAATCCAATGGTGGATGTCTCCTCAGAGTCAGGTCTTAGTTCATTAACATCATCAACTGAAATGGTCCCTCCACAAAATCCAGAGTCTCATAAAAGTTCTAAGGTATTTATACATCTAAAACAGTCATGTTCAATGTAACTTGAATTGTCAAGAAACTGAAGTTTTTAGTTCTAGTTATCCAGTCTAAAGCCAATGAACTTTAGCTGAAATGGCACATTCTTCTCCCTGAAGAACGGGTGCAGGGAGAACTTATGGGTTCAAAAGCCATCGAGTATGTGTGTGTGTTTCTTACCTATAAAAAAAGAAATCTGGTCATAAGTTTACCTGATGTCTGTCTTGACTTTTTAATTTCTGAATCATCAATTAGGTCACCAATAACCTTGTCACTTAATTATCAGAACACCATTCAAGTAGTATTTTTTAAAGCATCTTGGAATTACCAGCCCAATTTGAGAACCATTGAATACCAAGTGCTATGATTTCTTATTATTTTCTATTTGTAGCAGCAATGCCTTCATTTACAACTGAGTATATTAACTACTGGTATTAGTAAAAGTAACTTGGTGGCATAACAAATTTGTTGGAAGTAAAACATTTTGAAGCATAGTTTTTGAAATGAAGTTGATATTTTTAAACTTTATTTTCTTCTAGGAATTCAAGCTTAACCCGGGAGCAAAAATCTTTTCTCCATCCCTTGTGAATCCTATATCAGCAACTCCTGCAGTGCCAACTGTTGCAAGCATGACTTACATACCGAACAACTCTCATGTGGTGCCTGTTGCTGCTGCTGCTGCTCAACAAGAAATTGAATTTAACCCTTACGCAGCTCGTTCATCTGTGCCGGTTAAGTATGTTCCCTATAGTAATTTGACAGCTGGAAATGGTGTCAGCGGTTCACAGTTTTCCCAACATGTATGTATTATTAGGTGTTGAGTGTTTAATCTTACATGTTATTAAGTTGTAAATTCATGCTATACATGCAGGCTCCGCTTCTAGGCTTTTTATGCCATGCTCATCACTTTTCTCTCTTAATCTTACAACCAGCAAACTAATTACTTGGTTTGAATGTAATCATTTCTAATGCTTAAAAGTTATTGGAATGACTGTTCTGTTTATAATCAGAGGATCATTCTATTTATAATCTGGGATGTGTTTGGTTACTGAAGAGTGTTGTGACACTGTTGTATGTAAGCATTGGGTTTACAGCCAAAACTAGTTTCTGCTCACCAGTTTGGGACTTTTGTTCTTTATCGTGACTGTTTAAGTTTACCAATTAGCAATACTTTTGATTGAGTTAGACCATAACATTATAAATACATACATCTTGTGGATTATGATATCTAGTGTCCATGTGATGGGCAGAGAGAATCTATATTTTAGGTTTTGGCTTTTACTTATTATCAAAGTTGATAATGAAATCAAGTAATTCTCATTAATTTGCAAGATCAATCACCACTCTGTTTCATATCCTAATAACAGGGCAACGTAATTAGTTAGTGAAAGAAACTAACTTAACAGCTAACAACTAATTAGACTTTGACAGCTGTACAAGTATGTCACATGTTTAGCACAAGTTGAAATCCTATTTACAAATACACTATACGACCTGTAGCATAGAGGAAGACAGTAATAAGCTACTGTTGTTTACAGTGAAGTGTTTCATTATTGAAGGTTGGCTTCTTTCTCTTTTACTGCATCTAAATACGACCTGTGGCATAGAGGAAGACAGTAATAAGCTACTGTTGTTTATAGTGAAGTGTTGCATTATTGAAGGCTGGCTTCTTTCTCTTTTACTGCATCTCTCTGAGACTTTTCTCTTCTGGCTATAGATTGTTGGACATTTGGGAAGCAGGACACAACCACTTCGACATACTGGTCAGTATAATCCCGTTCAGGCTGGAACTGCATACATGCATCCAAATTCTCAAGCTGTAAGTAGTAGAAAGATTTCTTGTGTTATCCTTGCGGTGATATTTAGAAAGCGTCTTGGTGTAATTGGATAGGAGGCATCTTAACTCTTTTGATGATTACTTGGACATTTATAAGTTGCTAATCTCTCTCTCTCTCTCTCTCTCTCTCCAGGTTGTGCTTGGACGATTCGGTCAGCTTGTCTATGTCCATCCAGTTCCTCATGTAAGATATAGTGCCTGCAATGTACCTTGATGGCATTGTTAATGATTAACACTGTTGTTCTTTAATTGGACAAAATTAGTTGTGGTTTTTGGAAGAGTCAATTTTTTTTTTTAATTTCTCTTAGTACTGTCTTTTCTGCTCTTATTACTCTGTTTCATCTTTTTGTTTTAATGCTTGGTAGTCTTTCAATCAGGATTCTATACATATAAATTTCTTACCATGATTGACACTGATTGCTTGATCACCTATGGTTTCATATTGAAGGATTTGGTTCAGGGTGCAGCAGCTATCTCACCAGTATCTTCACGTCCTCTGTTGACTCCGCATCAGGTCCAATTTCCTAAGCACCAAGGTAAATAGAAGGCTATTGTATCCATGATGAATATCTTTATCTTTTTATGGTATTTTTGTGGGTATCATCATCATCATCATCATCATCGCAATTAATTATTGTTATTCAAAATTTTGAACTTGTATATGGTTGCATTTGCAAATGAAATGTGATATAGTTCTGATAATGTTATAAAGTGCATAAAAAGCTGATAGCTTAGTCACTGTGGAAAGAAACTGCAATCACATTGTTGATATAAAATGGTAAATGGAACCAATCAAAGTTTATGAAATGAAAAGCTAGAGAAAGGGGGGTGGGGGGGTGGAGTGAGCACTACTTTTGGCTGACTTTACATCATACTTTTGGGTATAAATGACCTGGAGGCCTCAGTCTGGATGTAAAGCAATTACGTTTATGTTGAGAATTTGTAGTAATCAGGTTAGCAGTTTTAATGTGGTTAGTGAAAGTCCAGAAAAGTATCTTATACGCCTGGCTCATACAAGATTTCTCGTGTCCTGTGTTTTAATTGAAGGATGTAAAGAGAGTATGTCATAATGACATTAAGACAGTTCTAATAACTAACGTATCATATCATTTAACCTCAAATGAAATAAGATTTAGTTCCAATTTCTTGAAGTTGGTCAGGTAACCCATATTAACTAGGTAAAGAAAATGATGAATTTTGTGCAAACCTCTTTATATATATATATATATATCATCTAAACCCGTCCATTTAATAGCCCCCCTTTCAGTCTGTATATAGAAACTGATTGTAAAAGCAAGTGAAATTGCTTACATGATAGTCAAAATTTTCTATTTCTTAGTCCAAAGACGTATGAGTTAAGGATTGTTAATTTGTTTCATGTTCCAAGTCAAACAACATCGTGCTGAAATTCAGCATCATTTTTTTATTGAGGGTTTTGTGTTTTGTGTTTTTTTTTTTGTTAATGCAGGAAGTCCAGCAAGCCAAGCATTGCCGCTCTGTGTGCCTCCACCTTTCATAGCTACTGGACATCAACCTTTTGCAGTGCCAAGCCACATTCCAACTTTTCAACCCCCCTTCCCTGCTAATCGCCCAATTCCAGTCTCAGGATCTAATAGTCTCTATACTGCTAAGCTTTCATGAATATTGTTTACATTTTTAATTAATCACCTCAACAAGGTTTTTCCATTTTTTCTTTCATTTTGTTATAGCATTTTACCAAAATTTTGTCCCAAATTCTTGGTTTGAGAAGAATTCCACTTTGGTATTATCCAGTTACAATCAAAAAATGTTATTGATTATACATGTAAAAGAGAATAAATACTTTTATCAAAGGTGTTCATTCTGTGAGACCTGTTTTATTGATGAGGCTTTATTGCCTATGAATTATGTATACAAAAGTATTCCTGATGTTTCAAGATTCTTTTGATTAAAAAAATTATTATCAATTTGATTCTGCTCTATACTCCAAAAAGAAAGCTGTGTTAATCACTTATTTGTATCAGTGGCAGTATGCATGTTTGCCTTTACTTTTCCATATTTTCCGCTCAGAAGGAAGTGGTTTTACGCCTGACGGCCTGAGCCATAATTAGGCTGTGTTGACTGTTCTACTACATCTGTTCTGTGCTCAGTGCTCACTCTCACTTGACTCACGCTCCATTGATTGCTACTGTATTGCCCTCAACCCCACGTGATCTATTGACAAATGCATGGTTTCTAGATTTCTGGTTTTATACTGATGGGTGTTGAACAATACGAAGCAATGGTCAATTTGACGGGGATAAAAACGTAGTGACAAAACTTTACATTTAGTACATTAGGTTTTCAATTAAATTTAAACACGGCTGGATTGCATTGAGTTCCTATTGGAAAAGATTATATTGTTTGTGTTGTATTGGTCAATGAAGACAAGTGCTTGAATTTAGTTAGTAAACTTATATTATGTACCTAAAGAACTATATCCAAAGTTCTACCCATTTGACAGAATCTAACGTCCTAGACTAGCTCTTGCAGGATCGGAGACCGTTTGATAATTTTATCTTGCACGTGGATAATATCATAGTAAAAGTTATCAACTTAATTCATCTAATAGGAGTAAAAAATCATAATCTTATCTTGATGATGCTCACAAATTTTAGCATGTTCTCTCAGCCTGGCTGAGGCTCTCAGCATTTTCTTTGGTACATTATGAAGGAAACACATGCAACATGCTCTGCAAGCGCAAGGCTTTCAGCCTGGCAAAGAAGGAGCCAGAGAGTCTTGTGTAGTTATTGGTTTAAATTTGGCACTGTTGGAATCTCATTGAACAGATGTGATTGCTGATGGTGTTGTGGCTGTCATGATCACTGGAGTCCACATTTTTCATATCTCTAATAATATTAGAGTTTGAAAATAAGAAGAAAAATTCCATTTGCTCTAATTGTCTTGGAGTTTAACTTATAATAATGAAATCATATATGATTGATACTCTCATGCACAGCGGCCCTCAGTATCTTGAGATTCAGACCTTTATCCTTTGTTAGGATGAAAGGAGAGGAGCGAGAATGTTTGGATTGAGGGAGAATAGAAGAGAATAGAGGGGAAATGTGTTCCAAACATTCTTGAATAGGTAATATGTTCCCATCAGTCAAACAACTAGTGATTTGTACCTTGAGCTAAAAGTTTGCACTAGATTGGCTACTAGTTTGAAGTTTCAAATAACATCATGAAATAAATGGTTTTAATATAAACCTCAATATATACTTCAACATGTTATGATATCATGGAACTTCATTCTATTATGTCAACTTTACTCTACCCCTCTCCATTTCTCCTCAATCCAAACAGGCAAGCAGATAGAAATACACTACTTTTGGCCATTGCCAAGATGAATGTTAAGGACAATCTGAACGATCACTGCTAAATCCCAATGAGTTCTGTGCCAGGGTGCTAATGACAAGTATACAACTCCGTGCCCGTAGCACTTTTTCAAAGTACATATTTTTTTAACTTGACCTCTTTATTTTTTTTTTTTTTTTTTGGGGTACAAATTTCAAGCAATCCCATTTTCAAAGTGCATTTAGAGTTATCTTGGCTATAGCCAAATGTACTGAATCACAATACTACAAGAGCATTCAATATTGATTTTTGGAAATTTTCCTTCATCTGATTTGAACTATGACATAATGTCAATGCTCTTTTTTATTTAATCCTCAACATGTGCTCCCTTTGATGGCTATATCAGTACTCTTCTAAGAAATATTCCAAATGCCTGGGAACTTTGATTATGAACATAGCCTGATAGCAGTACAACATCAATGGAAGTAATTTGTGAACAATAAAGTACAAACACTATGCTAAAAGGACTTTAGAACAATAACCTGAAAAGGCATAAAGTAACAAGGTTGGATCCTGAAGGTTTAACCATATATGGATCATCTACAGCCCTATACTAAGATCACAACCTTCTACATGGTCATCTAATTGACTTGATTCCAGTCAGTCATTCTGGCACTTCATGTGAGGTATTACGAAAATTGCAGGGATAAGATACCATGTCAAGGCGGACTACCAAATCAGACACTTGATGATCTCGATTTTTTGTTTGGATTACCATTTTCTGGGCTACTCTGCTCGTCTGATTTCAGTCCAGAAGCTGCTACTGGCTCTTCAGCCTGAGGCACCCGGTTCTTCTCCATTGCGTTTTCCTGCAAAGCCTTATGAAAGTGCTGGGCATCAGTACATATGTCTTAAATATTTACGTAAAAAGAGAACTACTTAAGAATAAATACAATCCAGTAGAAGCTCCATTCTTACCTGCAATAGTTCAGTCATTTTGCCAGTTACATGATTCTCAGAAGGTTTCTTTGTGGGCTTAGGATGGTTATGAAGATCAGGCTGTACAGATTGCAGGGGCTCGATGAAGAGGGGCTGATCCATGTCATTAACTTCATCTACCTGGCTGTGGTCAGAACCTTTGACTGTCAGGGACTCCGCTGGTGGTTGATTAGAAGGAACATTTTCACCTTGCAAGTTTTTTGGTGTGAACTGTTTGCTAGGTTGAGAAGAAGGTGCTTGGTTCCCAACGGCTGGCAACTGGTTATTGAGTGTTGAACCATCGGACATATGAGCTCTCACAACCTGTTTGCTCTTCGAGACTGTCGAATGAGCAGCTTGGGTAGCAACTGGAGATGGTATGTTGGCAAGTGCTATCCCATTTGATAAAGTAGCAGGTTGGAGTACAACAGGCACTACGTGACCCCTTGGGATTACAGGATGAGTAGTTTGGGCTGCAACTAAAGGCACCTGTTTGACTTTGGCCACTACATTAGCAGACTGGGGTACAACTCTAGGCACCTGGTTGATGATTGGTAATTCATTGAATGAATGAGTTCCATTTCTATGAGAATTGGAATTCTGCTCCCTCTCTCTGGACCGAGGGTTATTGGCATGGACTTGAGTGTAAATTTCTGCTGGGAGGGGAATCTCATTTCGCCTGATCATATTAATGTCTGGGGCCACATCATTCTCAGCTGAAACAGGCACATAATGCCCAGGCTTAAAGACAACACCCTTCAAAGTGGTACTAGAGTTGCCAACCCTAACACTCAGCAAATATCCAGCGTCAAATGCTGCCTCGATGACACCAGAAACTGCCTGGCCCAGCATGACATCATTTCCATCATCAACTGGATCAACTTGTCGGGACTGATTTCCATTTGTCCCTTCAAATCCAGGAGGGGCACGATTATTCTCCGCACGGTTTAGACTTGGATCCCTTGGGACATGAGCTTTCTCTTCAGGATCGAGCTTTGGATACTTCCGCGGGCGACCACGTTTGCGCTTCACGGGGACATCTGCGGAACCATCAGGGTTACTCCCTTGGTAGGCTTGGTTCATCTTCAGTATTTCTACTTGAAAAATTTTATTTTCTTCTTCCACAAGATCTTTTTGTAGTTTCCCCTCCCTGCATGCAATTTGTAACATTGGTTATAATGTGGTGTCATGGATTTTTTACAGTAAAACTCTTTGGGCAACCTAACATTTTCTTAATTCTATGTGCTCCACACTTCATAGATTATAAACTTACAGATTAAGAATGTGCTTGAATTTGATCAATTGCTTCTGTTCAAAGAATCTGGGTACTAATGTGTTTGTGTGTGAACCACACAACAAAGTAGCTATTGTTGTTTACCCTGCTTCCATAGCTCAAGTCTAGTGTCAATATTGTGATTGATCAACCAGAAAGTAAGATCATTCATATTTCGTAAGTGCCAATGGCCTAAAGAATTTTTTTATGAGGCAGGACATCTCTCCAAGCTCATCAGGAAAATTATAAAGTAAGGTTAACCATATATGCTGAACTAAGACAAGACTGGACCACAAGTTTGAATTGTCCTCCAACCATGGTAAGAACATTTCATCAATTTTCAATAATAAATTTATAGAGGTTCACTGTGAACATCGACTAACTTTAATTGTTTTTACCAATTAGAATATCAACACATTAGTCCCACTTAAGGAAACTCCTGACCCTCCTATATCTACCACCATGTCACGTTCAAACATTCAATGTCAAATCTGGCAATGATGACAGACCAATGTAACACATCAAAGTTTGCTAGTTATAAAATAGCAAATGGGGATAAAGCACTATAACCAGAATGCAGCATCTGGACAGATTGAATGGATCAGGTCCCAGTCGTGTAGCAACTAGTTTCATAGTAGAATACTGAATGTTCAATGCCAGCAATGCAAGGAATGTGGAAGAAGAATAATCACTCTAGCAGCAATTACGATCAGGTTCAAGTATTTATTTTTTTAATCCCAAAGGGGAAAATTGAGTGCCATCATAGAAGATCAACAGAACCAAAATTCTGCATTTGGTGAAACCATTGGTTGAAGTTGGAAAAGGAAAGGATGCCTAAATTTTTGCATTTCCATATTTCTGGAAACCTCAGAGGCCACCATAAAATATGAATGCGAGAATTGAAATTTCTACTCCTCAATTGAAATAGTTAACATTAAGCGCCATGTCAATGACATCTAGGAAGTAGCTTTCCAATATTGTGCTCTATTTTGTGAAGATTCTCATATAATCAATGATAAGTAGTATGTTCCTCATAGAATACATTTCAAATATAACACATTCAAAAACACATATTAAGTAGACTTAGAAATCATAGCACCAGCAGCACATACACAAAGGGGAATTCATTGGCCTAAAAAACACAAAAACAAATCTCCTTTATAACTTTCTTTTCCTCTTTGATAGGTCTAATTTTTTTTTTTTCCAAAACATCCATTCAATGGAAGATAAGAACAAATACGCATTCAAGATGCGTCTCTTTTACCCAGTAAATGTTATAAATTACTAAGTAGTGTGCATTATTTATTTCCTCCCATTTGTGACTATTTCATAGAGAAAGGGACAAATGACCAAATTTATTGTCACCCACATAGGCTAATAAGGCAATCTTCTAGCACAACATAATCATAGTTTGAGCAGCCAACTATTAAGAATGCAACTATTTGACCACTTGAGCTATACTAAACTGCAGCTCACATAGGAGACTAATTTGCAAGCAAACCCAATTTCTAATAATTTTAAAATAGTGCCTCAAGTAGAAATACTAGCACAATAAAACCACAAAATCAATAAATAAATACAAATTATGCAGAGACATAAATATGCACAATCATTGAGAAAAATTGGAACAGTGGGGTTTTAACAAAAAAAGAAGATGGTATAAACTACAGCCATTAGAGATTAAAGCAAACATATAAATTACACTAAAAAAAGAAAATAAATTTATAATGTGTAAGTGTAACAAGTAACAACATAAATAACCCCAAATTTTAATTTAAAAAATACATTAAATAAAGTACTAGAAGTTACAAAGAACTTTTTTTTAAAGACTCAAATTTCATGCAAGAATTAAACTTCTTCTAAAAACGGTGACTCTGCTTGGTTGCTGAGAAAATTTAAAAAGAAAAAATTGCTTTTTGTTTTTAGATAGCAACACTACCTAAGAAAAAATCCAAAAATTTAGCAAAATATAGGGTTTGATCAAAGATAGAGAAACAAGCAAAAGAGAAAATAAAGTGTGCTTCTTCACAAGTGCAAAGAAGAGCTAGGAATTGTGTGAGACTGTACCTTTGGAAAGTGTTTTTTTTTAGCTTAGGTAAAACTGTTTCCCGGAAACAGTTTAAGAAGCCCCAGATTTTGTTGCCGAAAACTGTGCTTTGTGTTTTTGTCTTTGTTTTTGTTGTCTGAAGACGGAGTGAGCGATGTCGGTTGCTGTGTTGTGTTGTGTACTTGTGTTGGGTGTGTGTGTGTGTGGCACTGTGGGTGGTGGGGAGAGGTGGCACATTGAAGTGTATATAAAGTGACGGGTCTGTTAGAGAGGGTTGGGAATTGGCCAGTGGGAGGGTGCCAGGTGTGTAGAATAGAAGGGTCCCACTAATTTAAATTTGAAAAAAATATTGATAATATCCAGGTGGTGGGAAATGATTTGACTGTCATGAGGGTTAGTTTTGGAAGATAGGTGAGAGTTAGGATGAGATTTTTGTGGCTGGGTCCCAGTGGCCTGATTTGAGCAAAGCCGATTGGCTGTGCAGTGCAATATCATAAATCGTGTGGCAAGTTGTGCACGTTAAGAGCGTAAAGAATATGTAATTTAACGGTTAGGTTTTCAAAATATACAATAATGTTTATTTTATTGAGTGAGTTTGTAGTTTAAGGTTACAACTAATTTTGTAACTAAACTTTGTTCTTTATGATATCAGGGATAAAATTTTTGTTCAAAATGCACTAAAAAAACTCTAGGTGTTGAATGCAATAATTATGGCAAGAATTTCAATACTATTATGAATGGTTTTTTTTTTATAAATTTTTTATTTATTTATGGTAAGCTAATACTGAATGAGTAAGAAATCAAACTCATAATCACAACATTTTTTTAAAGAGAAAACACAGATCACCAAGAGTCTTATAAGTTATAACTTTTTTAATTGGTAATTTATGACATTTTTTACAAAAATATCTAAGGTTTAAATCTTATATTTTCATTATAATTATTATATTTATAAAAGAGAAAAACAGTAATCTTTTTATTGATGATGATGACCAAGCATTGCTTACATACATAGTTGGTAATTACACCAAATTCTAAATATAAGCAGTGCTACACTTTATAGTTTTTTTCTTTTTTCTTTTTCTTTGGTAAACATTTTCTTTTTTCTTTTTTCTTTCCTTATTATAAGTTATAACTTTTTTCTTTCCTTATTATAAGTTATAACAGAAGAAAGAAAATTTGAATCAAAGTTCTCCTTTCTAGTTTCTACCAAAGATTGGACAACATTAGGCCCGTTAGGTTTGTGTTTTCAAACAACATTTTTTAGTTTTTAAACAGCATTTTACGTATTTCAACACACTTTTTCACCCACACGTATTTCAAAAAACTACAAACAACAATTTTCAAACTACTTTACCAAACACCCCCTTAGTATCACACTATACATTTGAGGAGATAGGCATCGAAATTGAAAGCTAGCAAAAACAATTAAAAAAGGAAAACAATGAAAAGTATGACAAAAGAAGGTAGGAAAAGTACCTTTCTTTAACTTGCCAATAAAAAGGTTGTACCTGTCTTTATGTCAAAAGAAGGTACACTTGTTATTATTTAGATGTTAAACCAATTTTCTCTTTTCTTTGTTAACACGCCAAACTGTAGCAGTAATTAATTAGTAAATGAGAAAGTAGAGTAAAGTGAAGTGCAATACTGCATGCAGTTGACCAGTGAGACAGTAACCAAGCAATGACAACAAACTTCGAGTCACCCAAAAATTTTCAGCTAAAGAGACGGGACCTTTCACATTTTTTAACTCTTTTTCTTCTTCTTTGGACTTTTTCTTTTTTGAGGAGGGTGCTTCCACTCGCAGAATGTCATTGAATAAATTTACAATTTTTTTCTTGGTTAATTAATTAATTTTATCTTTTTTAATAATAATAATAATATTATTATTATTATTATTATCTCCATTCAATGTAGTCCTCCCATTATTCTCCATTAAAATTGTGCTGTTAGTATAAAAGTAAAATTGTAGGACTAGATTGAATTTTAAATAAAAAGTTAAAGGATGCAATTTGTAATTTAGCTTAAACAAAATGATTTTTTTTTTCTCATAATAAAAATAGAATGACTTCCGTTAAAAATACAAAAAAACATAATAACTTTATTAAGGTAAGTGATATTGCTATATAGTATGAAATTTTCTTTCTTGTTAGTGATCACAACTCACAATCTCTTGTGGCATGTACATATAGTAGCATATGTTGTCCTCAATTACACCTATTTAAACCTTAAAGAGACAATATCATTGTGTGAGTTGAGCTAAATGGTATCTCCTTTTACCTCAGTACGAGTCCCAAAGAGGAGGGGTTTGGTATTTATATAATAATATTTCTAACCAGTTCAAAAAACATAAAATAAAAAAATTTAAGAGGCAATTGTCTTTCTATTTAAAACAAAAGAAGTACACACCCTTTCAAAAAAACAAAAGAAAAAGTTTAACTTCAAATAGGTTTAAAGCTAATTTTTATTAATTGATTATATGACGATTGAAAAGACCATTCATGTATAGTTTTAATTATATAACTCATTAGTAGTCTTATAAATCACTACGTTGTTGGTTTAAGGAGATTTCTTTAAACTAGTTTGGAATTGAATCTTTTTTTTTTTTAATTACCAAGAATTCTAAGAAAATGTATTGTGCGAGCATAATTGTCATTTAAAATATATTCCTTTCGTGAAAAAAGGTTCCATAGAGACAAAATAAATAATGATAAAAAGAAATTAAGTAATGTCACACTTTAGATCTTTTTCATCAATAAAGTTACTGTCACAATAAAAATTCACATCTATGAATGCATTTCAATTTACAAAATTAAAAACAAAAATTCATATCAATTCACAATATCTCCCAATTTGCCAACCACTGCATATGCCCACCACAACTTGCAATTCAAATTTGTTTTAATGACCTATATGTGAGGTGACGGACAAATTGAGTGTTGTGAACTTGTTGTAGCCCTAATTTTATCATCTTAAGTTTTATTCATATAATATAATTTTTTTTTTCTATGAACAAAAATGGTAACCGAACATATAAATGGGAAACAATAACACAATATAAGCACGGCTTGGGTCCATATATAGAGGGAAGAAATTACCCAATACAAGCAAGGCTTGGATCATCATCAAAAACAGTTATATTGGCTTTGATGTCAGCGATAAAGGACTCTATCAGCTTGGCCCATTTCCTTCAAGAACCACAGTACTAGAGGCCTTGAGAGAGTTAACAGCGTCTCCACCAATTTATGTACTGTTTGAAAAATGTACAAATTATTTTACCTTTTAATTACTTAATTTTTTAAATATACTTTTTAATAGGTTCTCTATTTTTTATTTATTCCATTTAAATATTATTTTTTCATTTTTTTTTAATCTTTCTTTGTTTTTTTTTTCAATCTTTCTTCATTCATGTCTAATGACTCTATTTTTCAAATTCCCAACAACCATATTTTTTAAATCTCCGAATGGTAATATTTTTAAATTTTTTTTAATGATATTTTTTTAACAAATCTAACGAAGCACTTGTGGTAATGAGACAATGAGTTGTAGGTTATCTAATTTTAATTAAAAATGTTATCTTCACAATAATTTTCACAGCACTTTCACAGTAAATTTTATGTAATAAGTTATTACTGGTTCTAATTTGAACTCATTACTAAATTTTTTTTTTTTTACCAATAATAGCCAATAACAACTTACAATTTAAAATTTGTTATATAAGTATTGTGAAAATATTATAGTACCATTTCTCTATTTTTATTTTTATTTTTATTTTTTTTCAACCAGACTATTTCTTCTTCTCTTTTTTTTTTTCTTTTTCTTTTTCATCTCTTTTTTTCTCCTCCACACACGTATCCCCATTCCCCACCACTCCTTGTTTTCATTTTTCTACCTCTTCTTCCTAGAACCTCCACAGTCCACACCATATATCATCTTTGTTTTTATTTTTTTGCCTTCATCTCTCTCTCTCTCTTAGCCACACACATCACTCTCTCAGATTCTCACTCACACAGATGACCAGCGGAGAACAAAGCCAGAGATGCGCGTTCACTTTTTTTTTTTTTTTTTCTTGTTCTGAGTTGATTAGTTTTATTTTGTATGAAAAATTAGTGTTATCTCTTTGTTTTGTTGTGTTAGAGAGACAAAAAGGAGTGGGTTAATTTGTAGCTGTTGGTATTTAACTTGAATATTTTAATATGTTGTGTTAATTTTTTATTTCATTTTATTCTTTTGTTAATGAACAGTAGCTTTCCTGGTCATGAACAGTAATTTAGAGAGATGGTTGGAGCATCATTCTTCTTACTTCATTGGAGTACATATTAATTAGAGCTTCCATGAGCCGACCAATTTCTAAAGAAACAAATCATATCAAAAGGTTCAACAAAAAAATGGGTCAAGTGCAACTCTTCTTCTCTATTCCCGAGAGTTTTGTAAAGGGAAGCACAGTTCTGATTTACACCCATATCCATTTAGTTTAGACTTTTATCTCGTATAAAAAATAATAATAATAAATTTAAGAGAGAGATACCATAATATTAATACAAAAAATTAATGAAAAATTAGATGGATTGCTGATTCTTATTGCTGGTTACAAAAAATGACACATAAAGTTACTTATGACTTATCCACATCTTCTATATATAACAAGTATAGTTGGTAGAATGTTCTAAACAATTTTGCACAGAGAAAAGTTTAAGGGTATATTTGGTAACAAATATTGTCTTTTGTTTTTTATTTTTAAAAACTTGTTTTTGGTAATATAAAGAAAAAATAATTTTTTTTGTATTTTTGAAATAAAAAACATGTTTGGATAGTGGAAATAAAAAAATTTTAAAGAAAAAAATAAAAAATACTAAAATATGTTGTTACTAAGATTTAAATTTTGATACTAACTCATTAAATGAAACATATTTATTAAATCAAATGTGTATTTTCATTAACTTTTGAAAACTAAAATTGAAAATAAATTTTTGCATGGTTTCAATTTCTTTCACAAATTGAGTTTTGAAAATAATTTTTATTTTTAATCCATTTTAAATTACCAAACAAGATTTTTAGTCCCAAAAATATAAATTAAAAAAAAAACAAAAAATAAGAAAAAAAAAAAAAAAACAGTTACCAAACATACTAACTTCTTAAGATTTTTTTTAATTTGCATAGGTATTTTCATTTATACTTGTCGTGAGAACCTGTCTCAGCAAATCCAAGTATTTTGGTTCAAAATATGGGCTGACTTCGACATAAAATTTAGGGTTAAAACAAAGAGACCCCTTGTTTTATGGGTCATTATCAATAAGAACTCCTTTGATTTTCCGAACCTTTATTTATAGCATTTATAATAGTAAAATTGATCGTTCTATTATATTTCTGACTTTTTGACACTCTAGTTAGATGAATAATGACCTCGTGATGTATTTCTGACTTTTTGACACTAGTTAAATGTAAAATGACCATGTCAACATCATGTGAGCCAAAAACAATAACTAAACTCTCTATCCAACAAATATTTTCACGTGATATTTTTTGTCTGATGAAATGACGATGAAGTTTTAAACAAGGAGTCATATTGTTAATTTAAATAGCAAAATTTTTAAGTCGATTTTATAATAGCAAAATTTTAAAATCGATTTTTAACACAAAGTGTTTTCTATAATAAGTTATTCGGTAGGGTCTCTTTGGATTTTACCCTTAAATCTACCATAACAACAAAGGATCCATATTAGCTGGTCTTGAGACTATGGTGGGGTTTGGATCCCGCGTTTCCTGCGTATGGGTTTTTTGCATTTTCTTCTTCTTCTTTTTCACGAGTTTTAAAGGGGACAACTAGCATTGTTCATGTTCTGTTGATTATTGTTCATACACTATTTATGGGACCTATAGCCACTTTATTAAAAAAATATATTAAAAATGAGTCCCATGGTACTATTCATACATTTAAAAATTATTTTAATACAGTGTTTTTCGTTTTCATTTTCAGTTTAAATAAATTGTATCCAAACAAACCCTATATTGGACCTAGAAGTTGGATGAATTTTCAAAATGCTATTATCAAGTGAAATTGGAAACATTGTATGTTTTTTTTCCCCCACAATTATAAAATATACCCTTTTTTTTTTAGAGAGAGAATTTTAACTTATGGCGTCCGCTTCTGAAGATAGCTCTTTATCATTAGACCAAGACACTAATCAATTTTTGGTGTAAACAAAAATTAAATCTCAAATCTCTTATATAACTATAAAATTTTTTATCAATTAAATTAACCGGAATCCACCGATATAAAACATTCGTTGTCTACTTCCTTGGATGTTTCTTCCTAGAAAAGTATAGCATTGAAATTATAAACTACTTAAATCAATGACAACGACAACCACTTCCACTTCCACAAATTTCTTTATTTTT